>QUSF01000003.1:35568200-35755023 GCA_003676055.1 Chloebia gouldiae
ATTATTATTATTATTATTATTATTATTATTATTATTATTATTATTATTATTATTATTATTATTATTATTATATGATAAATGCTTTAGGATAGCCACATAGTTAAATCATGAACTGTAATTTAGCAACACCAACATTTTCTAGCCACAAAACATATTGCAACTCTCTAATTAATTATTCCAAAAACCTCGCTAAGTGCTGTTGAGGGAAAAATTACATTTTGAATGAGTCTGTGGACAGAAGGCCAGACTGACTTCTGCCTCTGTCCTTCTGCATCATTTCTGTGAAGGGCATAGATTACAGCAAGGTGCAAAACTCCACTGTGGGTGAAAGGATGAGATGGTGGCTCCAGCTATGGAGAGGCAGGGCAGAGTTCAGCAACAGATCCCCTCTGCTTTAGTATATCTGTAGTGGCCTTTGTGAAGACCTATAGAAATATATTTGCTCTGCTTTGTTTTGCTATTATTATGAAAAAGTATCTGCATTGCAGTGCCAAAGAAATGAATAAGCAGATAATTTGTAAAGGAGGCGAACAAGCAAGCCATATAGCTGTCATTTATACCTCGGTCCTTTTAAAAATCCATGTGCTTAAAAGTTTCTATTATCTTACTGCTTCTTTTGAAGAAGGCTTATTTCCATGAAGTTAGATATCTAACACCTTAATTTCACACTGTAATTTGTTTTCTTTCTTTAAAATAGAAAACCATAATAATTCCCTTAATGCAATACTTACTTCATTGTCACAAAGCTTATATAAAGCTTTCCAAACCTCTAAGCAACATCGACTTTGTTTTATTTAATCATTTAGATACCGAACAGTCAGCCATTTCTTATCACTTAATAGAGTCATCTTGTAAATAACAGTTGGTTCTCCAAAGGGTTCAAACTCTATTAAAATAATTTGGAGTTAGTCATTGAAATATGTCCTGCAGAGGGCTGCACAATTTGTTTCCATTTTGCTCTTCTGGTATATAACTTTTAATTTGTTTACTTTTTACCCCTCTTGAAATTTAAAAGACATATAAACACATTCTCAACACTAGATTAATCAACCACATTTTTACATAATTTATTTTAATGTTCTCTATTTTTAGAAAGTTAAAACTCATTTCCAAATGCTAACTTAGCTTCATCCATGAAGACAGATTTTTTTTTTAAAGCACAGACACAGAGGCTATGATATGCCTCATAGCCTTCCTGCTACATTCACTGATATATCCCGCAAGAAAACCAAAGAATCTTTTCATCATGATTTCAAGAAAATTTCCTGTCACTTACATAGTCTATTAAATAATCTCAGACCATTAAATGTAATCTCAAACAAACCACTGCATTCTCCTTTATTTCAAATTTCTCTTTGAGATCTGCTTGCTACACCACATCCCTTAGTACATGGCCTAAGCAAATTTTTAGAAAATACGTATTATGCTTAAATTAGGATAATTAATTTATACTTTTTCTGTAACTAGCTCTTCCAAGTGTTTAAAAATATCTCAAAAATATACTGGGCTCAAATCTGAATTTTATGTCACATGAAAGTGTTGCAATTCACAAGGCACCAAAAGCTTTTAAGTCCACTCCTTATCTTGTGCCAGGCACATCTTCTGAGAAACAAAAATGAAACATACCTTGGCAATGACACTTAGACCTAACCAGATGCATAGGGTTCATAAAGTCCCTTCAGCAAAAATAGTGGGGGAATTTTGAAAATGCATTCCTCCCTCTTCTCTTGTGCAGCCAAGCTCAACCTCATTTAACCTGAAGTGCTGAAGAGTAAATGAAAGGATTGATATGAGACATACATAGTTGTTTAGTTTTAGAAAGAAAATCCGTGTGCCTTTGTAATTTTCTTTAAAAAGCTAATCTATTTAACAATATTTGGAACCACAAAAAACTATACACCCCATATTTCAAATTATAAATGTTTGGCATTTTTGGTTTTTGAATGCTATAACTATACATGCAAAGTAGAAACAACAGAAAAAAAATTCCACAGAACTATTATGAGAACAGGGGATGGACATCTTTCCTTTATCTTCAAATAAAGTTTAGGACTAGCAAAAAAAATATCTGGGCCTAGAAGAAAGCACTAAAAGTTGGTAGAAAAAAAATCTGATAAAAATTCTCAGTCTTCTGCAATTCAACCACAATTTCTCAAGGATCTATCAACTGTAAAGAGAAATATGAAAGCAGATTTTTTGGGGGATAGGACATAAGCCTGGACAGAATATTTCTGTTCAAGTGACACAATTAATTAACATGAATTTACAGTGAGATCATGGTATTTAGGATATATAGCCCCTACAGTACTCCCCTTTCCTGTTCTTCAGCAATAAAAAGTTTCTTAGATCTGTTTTGCTTTGGGTTTTTTTCTTTCTTTCAGCTTTTCTCCTCTTTCTCCTCAGAAGATGAAAGCTCAACTTGGTACCACATGAGGAGTTGAGAAAGGATTTAATTTTTTAAACGCTGCATGCATTAAAAATAGAGATTTGATGTGAGCTTTCTTTTGAATTGGCATGGGTAATCCTTTTCCTTGCTCTACACTGAGTTTTTCTAGAAAGTAAAGAAAAAATGTTTACATCAAATTTATGGTGGAAAAAAAACAATCATTAGCTCAGTCAGGAACATCTGGAATATCTAGCTTTAGGTCAAAATCACAAAGGCCTCTCCTGTATCTCCTGTTTGAAAAATTACCATTCCTTGTACACAGTCTGCTTTTTCAGATGTCATCTCTTTTATCAATTTGGAACTGATGTTATGATAAAATACTTGTGTAGCAAGGATATAAATGAAAGAGAAGACACTGCCAGTACTGATTTTCTATACATCCACTAAGGAAAGAAGACCAAAAGCACTACTGAGATAGAGTAACATGATTTACTTTAATAAAAGAACTGATATTTTAGAGATAAAAAGACCTAGCAACCTTAACCAAGTTTATCTTGTGATTTTCTAGAATATATTAGGATGCCAAGTTGGTGAACAACACATGCAGGGTAATGTATTAAGCTGAACCAGGGTTCTGGAAACACTATTTTTGATTTGGGCTATCTTCAGCTCTACAGCTCAGTTTCTCTACCTGGTCTTATTGAAACAAAAAAAAAAAAAAAAAAAAAAAAAAAAAAAAAAAAGACCACCCCAACCTCTTTGGTTGAACCGCTTGAAATGCCTACATCAAAAGAACTCTACAGAAGCCAAACACTCCATTTACTTCACTTTAAATTTCATTTAAGAGCTCTTCTGAGGATGAATATTCCTAATACAAAGAAGTGGTCAGAAAGCTATTTGAAAATGGAATTCCTTTGTGTTAAAGAGCACAGTCTAAGCAGCAAAACTTCAAACTGTGCAAACAGAAAAGGAACAGTCTAAAGACACTGTTTACCTTGAATACAATGAAACATTCAGAAACTCTCAATGTCAATACCTATACTAACTTAATTTGGATTTAATTAAGATACAGTTTCTTTTTCTTTGTCTCCTATTTTGCCAATTTTCTTCATTAAAATTTGCAGTTCATCCCAGCGCATGTTTTTGGAACAAACTATCAAGAATTAATGAAATTATTTGCTTATGACTTGCCAGAACAAACTTTTTAAGAAAAATCTCAGATTTGACACTAGAGAATTATAGGATCTAAGACATATCTATGACCTCAATTTGATAGGGTTTGACAAGATAATAATTAATCTCTTTGATACATTTCAATGCTTTCATTTTATTGCATTTGCTTTGCTATATTTTCTTTCAGGGTAATACAGGTTTTCTAGAAGCACACTCAGAAAAGTACAGTACTCAAGCTAAAAGTCATTTGTCAATGTGGAATACGCACATGCAAAGCCACAGACCCTAATTATAGCAAGACCACATTGCATTTACATACAAAAAGGACAAGTTAATAATAATAAATAGAAATAAGAACAGTCAAGAAGGGAAATTCCATTTCAAATATCAAGATTAGAAATGCTAAGTAATTAATTGAAAAATTTTTATGTTACATGGAAGTAATAAAAATTGATTAACTAAGACACTGCAAAATTGGTTAACTAAGACACTGCAAAATAGGTAGGAGATTAACTAAAGACTCTTGGTAGTGTTTATGATCTCACTGCTAAAAGCAAGGACATTCTGACCTGTTCCATGTTCTCAAAAATGATTCTTTAAAGTAGTCAACAAATCAATATCAATTTAATTATGGAAAGGTAAAACTTTTTTAGGCTTATGCAATTTATTTTTAAGTGTCTCCTGTGATAAATATAGGCCATTGCATGCTTTCTTCCAACCTACTTCAAATATTTGAAATAAAAAACTACCTGGCAAAGAAAATCTGAATTCTTAAAATATGTGTTGAGAGAAAATGTTGTAATTCAATCTCCCTAAGCCTCAGTTCAGCTGAATTTTCTTTAAAAATGTCAAACAAAAATAGCGGATGCAAATTCAGTATGCCGCATATCTTCATCTAATTTAAATAAAAAGAAGAAATGTTTGTTTTAAAAAGAGGAAATGTTTATGTTTCTTCATCCACTAAAGTACTTGCAATACAAGATCTCATTTCATCATGCTGTCTGAATTATAGCACTATCTCTCCCTGCTGGGCCTCTGGCGTGGAATAACAATGTCAGCATGAACTCTTTACTGAATTTCGCTTTCTGTTCATGTTATCACAAATTGGTTTGAGTACACAGCCTGGAAAAATGCAGAATGATAAATCAAACAACCCTCAAGGGAGAGGAAAGATTTAATAGCTTCTTGCCTGTCAACTGGTTATTATAAGATGATGACAAACAGCAGTACATTGATAACTTTCCTAGACATTTGAACCATGCTTTAGAACAGATTAACTCAAGACCATATTTAAAAAGTCAGAGTTCTCAAAAGTTAAATATCATACTAGTAAGTCCAGTTAGATTAGAAGATAATTGCTTTTATGAAAAATGAAACTTAATGATAGTCAAAGACTTCAAAAACAAGTTGAAGGCACTCCCAGCTCACTGATCTTGCGGTCTGGTTGTGCACTTCCTCACTCCAGTGTTATAGCTAAGGCAGCAATTAGTTTTCTTCCAAAATATCACTTTTTTGGAAAAAGTTATATTCAAAGCAGGCAACTGCTTTTCTGACTTTTGAGTTTTAATTTTTATGTTACATGGAAGTAATAAAAATGAACACTATAGTAAGTATAGCAGAAATTCTGCATACGTGCAAAGTTAACAACAGGAAAAATGCATTATATTGTAGAAACATTTTTTTTTCTTTTAAAACTATAATCCTTTTTTCTTTTTCTATAGCATCTATGGAATATGGGCTCCCTCCAGTGGCAAAATTAACATTCAAAAATCTTCACCCTTGTTTATGTGCTTAATTGTATAGCCTAATAAACAAAATACTAGCCACACACATTGCAGGCTGAGAGTTCAAAACCATTTTAGGATACAGGTGTTTATTAGCACTTTTTTTTTCCTTTTCAACAGTATCAGATATAAACAGCATTATTAATCACTATACTCAATGCCATTCTATGTTCCAAACAAAACTTTTCAACATTTTAGTTTCAATACAAATGATTCCCTCCAAAAAACTTAGCTGTTAGGCTAGACTTTCTGGGAATTTGGAAAATTTATGAACCTTGTATTTTACCATCTGCATTTTCAAAAAAAAAAATCTACATAGTGTCATATAGGGTGTGATTAGCATCCCAGAAAAGTGTATTACAAATTGATAAACTGAATTCTTTAGTGAAGAGGGAGACATATCTTCCAATTTTGACCCGGTTTGTTCTGTTCCTGCCCATCCCAGAATGCACAACACACTTCCATTCTTAAAACATTATCAATTCAAGATACTGTGTTTAATTTACATGAGTGTTCTTGGCTTTAATTACAAAGACAGTAAAGCTGCAGCCTTTGGCTACACTTAGGTCCTGATAGGCTCGCTAGGAAATACTTCTGTTTACCTGCTTTACTGCATCACAGCTACATTTTGCTTTCCATTTTATTTCATGATGTTTATTGTTCTCTCTACACTACACAATGACACATCCCTAGCAAAGACAGTGACTGAAATAAGCCAACTTGGTGAATGTCTGATTGCTCAGAACCACAGAGGAGTTAAGCCACTAGGGAGTAAATCACTTATATGTATCCTCAATTTTAAACAGTCTTTTACTTGAGGATAACCTCTGCTCAGAACTACTAGATTTTGATCCTCATAACTGCAGGCTAGACTTGATGAATTTCAACCGTCTCTTCTAACCCACATGCTCTATGATTGTAAATATAAAAGACTGGAACAGATCTTCATTAAAATTAATCGTAAGGTTCCCATATAATGTAAGTCATTAAGTCATGAAAATTAATGGTAACCTGTCACAACCAGGTTGTTTCTCCAGGGAGTCCTCTCCTACAAGAGAACCTCAATGCTAAAGTGGTACTTTTTGCACAAGAAAATGAGAAGCTTTAAGACACAACTTCCTTTAATCTTATAGCCTGTTCTTTGGCCACTATGAAGAAAAATTCTGGGAAAAAAGAAATCAAGGGCATATTGGCATGAGGCAGTATCCGTATAAGAGAACAAAGTAAATACAGGCAAGTAAAGCAACATACAGGTAGGGTTAATCTGTCTAAAACCTCGAGAATCATAAATTCAAGAATTCCAGCATTCATTGCATAATAATGTCACCTCAGTTTTGACTTGTTTTGTTGGATTGTTTCAAACAATTAAGTTATTTGCTAAGGGAGAAGGGAACATAATGTCAACACATATAGAACAAATGTATCAAGAAACCAGCAGGAAGCCTTTTTATGTTGCTCTCTTTCTGTAAAACTGCTTCTTGGCTTGTGCTCAGCAGGTTGTGTCCAGTAAGTCCCTCATCAGCCTCTGAAGTCAGCGCTCAAATATCATTGATAGGAGACAGCTATGAGAACTGGAATTTGTTGCACCATTCTCCCAAACTGTGCTGCAGTGGCAGATCCAATGCCACATAGCAACAGCAGCAATATAATGGCTGAATAATCCCTTCCTGCACAGTCAGATTTCTTAATGGTTTTAACAGAGGGCTCCAAGTTACCAGCTGAGTGATGCACAATCAAGCAGAAAAGTGAAGGTCTTCAGAAACTTTGTGAGGAGTGTAAGTTGTTTTCTACCTTTCTTTAGAACAATAAGCACAAGGAACCTTCTGCAAGACTCGGGAGAAAAAGAAATTTTACCAGGAGCTTACTGGAGGGACACAATAGTGTTTATCCTGCATATTACAGATAAGGCACAGGAGGTTAAAATGTAGCAGCATTCCTCCAGACAAAAAGCACAAGGCAGAAACTTAGAAAATAAAAGCACAGGATGATACTAAATCCCTCCAACCAGAAATCACAAATGGTCAAGTATGGATTACTGAAAGGATGAAAGCTTGACACGTGGCTAAAACTGGTTTTAGGACCTCACAGAGAGAAAAACAAATTTATATATGACGTATGTAAAATATCCCAAATGCTGTGAAAGTAACAAGAAGGTATAAGATAGGCACAGACTGTACAAAGAATAAAAAGAAAGGAAGAAGAGAAAAGAAGGAATTGCTTCAAACACATGTCCTCAATAAGGAAGAACCACTTTCTTACTTGTAAATGTCTTTCCTTACCATCAGCAGAGGATAATCTCTACTTTTTCACCGCCAATTAGCACATTTTTTTCACTGTGGGACAATGCTTATCATTAAAGCACCCTTTTTTGTATAGGATTGCATTAGTCAAATAAGAAACTTTTTTTTATTTAAAAAGTGGTGAATATGAATGTTGGTATTTTGCTCCTATCTTCCCACCTTGATTGGTTTCCCAATACCAAGTCACATTAAACTTCAGCACAGCAAGAGATTTAATAAGAGCACAAATGCATTCACTCACCTGTGAAACACTTGGAGGTAGCATGAGACTTTTCCATTTTTTCTTTAGTTTCCTTTGCTAGGGGTGAGATACCACCCATCACTTACAAATCTCAGTCTGCTGCTGGGACTCCATTAACATGCCCTTGAAACAAGGACTGGTATAAAGAGACCTTGTATTAAGGAAATAACTTCCTGTAAGTCCCTTTTCAATTTCTCTGTAACATGGCCTGAATGCTTCATGCTTTATGGACTCAGGACATGGCGAGCTGCAACAGGATTATGTTTCCTGTAGCTCCCTATTACTTTCCTCTAGCTTGACTGGAAGCCTCAGCCAGGAAAAAAGCAGTGATGACATACTGCAAGCTTCTGTGACCACAAAATAAAACCACTGGCTCATAGAAAGACAGGGAAAGAATAGTCTGTGAGATATATCTACCTGTGTAATTCACTGCTACAGGAAATCAGTGAGTCGAGTAATGTAAAATTGCAAAAGGCTACAGCGCTTTATGCCTTTAACATTATTTGTTGTATGTGCTAAAGTAATAAATGCAGAATCTGTGCTTCAGAACAAAACATATTATTTCATCTTCATACATTTTCTATTACTTTGGTTTTTTTTCTTCTTTCAGGCTCTTTGATTTTATGAGTTAGTGACATTTTTGGGGGTTTAGGGGGGGAGGGTATTTTTTTGTTGTTTTTTTTTTTTTTTGCAATGAATGCCAAACTCTATGAACTTTGTGCCAAAATTCAGTTTTACCTCAATGAACTATCTTCATTAATTTGTACTGAATTCTTGAATTGCTTTAGGTACTCCCTAAAATAAAGCAAACAAGAACTCAAATACCCATTTGTAATCTGACGACTTAAGCACTACTCTAAGGGGCAGAAGCCTACATTTGTTTCCTCAGAAGCAGAACGGTACACAAATAGTAAACCAACAGGTTAGAATAAGATTTGATGAAGAATCGTGTAAATGGCCTATAATGAAGATTACTAAGGTTGCATATATTTTTCATTTGAGTTATAATTCAAAATTACCAACTTCTTCCTATATCACAGAAGCACTAAAAAAAACCTGAAAGTCAAAATACAATTTTTGAACTTCTTTCTTCACACAGGACTAACTGAAATATTGTATTTATACAGTGCTGCTGGAACACAGAGACTATCACTGTCTGTAGTGATTACATTTATCAGTGAGGGAAATCTGATTTGAGTCAAATGAGCATTTAATTATCATATGCATAGCAGATTGGTTTTAGAAGTGGAATTATAGGTGCTTTCTTGCAATAGTACCCTGTATTAAAAAGACATTAAGGATATTATACTCTCATGTCTCTCAGGGGTAGAAGCAGAGAAACTTTTAGATGGTGAATTCTTGGCACATGTAGGGGAGAGAGGTAACTACATGCTCTGGCTGTGGGCACTTAGGGGACAGTGAAGATAAACCCTGTACATTAATTTATTCTGCATTACCTACCTAGCCAGAAGCTATGTTGCCCCATTAGCATCTGATTCAGTACATCTCACTTATTACCTTGGGCTTCACCTCTATGCAAACTATGGCTCTAGGGCTTCTGTTTGACCCTAAAAATATGTAGAACAACTGTCCATCTACTGGCATTCAAAAACATCACAGGGGCATCCTACCTGGCTCCCAAAGCTTTGAGAACTCAGTGCTTCATACAAGATCATTGCTTCAGTCTCACTGAAACCAAGAGCCCAATAATCTGATGAAACTTCCCTTTTGTTCAGCATATGTAACTGAAAAATCTATATTAATGTAGTAGTCTATACATAAAGAGTAAGATGATATGAAGGGAGAGCATTCAAAGAGAAAATATAGGTCACTGATCTCGCTGTATTTTAATAATCTAATGGTTATTATCTCTTAACTATTTAAGACATAAAATTTTACAGCTCTCAAATATCTTACAAATATTGCACTTGTTAAATGGCATTTATTCTTCTGTAAAAAAAATTCAACGGAATAATATATGTACAATTTTGAGTAGACAAGAAATATTACGTAACAGATTCTTTAGGTTTAAAAAATTAAGTCAATATTCCTACCATTTTTACTTTCAAATGCTATAATCTATAGCTATATAAAACTATAGAAAAGGAATCAGTTACTAAATAATAGTCACTGTAGGTTACATTTCAATAATGTATGATCTATCTACTGAGAAGTGTACCACATCACATATTTCATCCTTGAATGCAAATCAATAGGTGTTCATAGTTTCCATTTAAAAAAATGCAAAGGGCATTGGTATTCCATGAAAGCCACCTATTAATCCAAGTTAAAACCTCAAATATTTGCCTTTTTGTACAGAGATTAGAACTCTTTCTTCATGGGTATAAGTAATTCCGTTTTTTTCTTTGATCACAATGTAAATTCATTGTAGACTCATACCTCATAATAATCTGTCTGTTACGTTTTTCTCTTCAGTAGCTGTTAAAATTAGGAGAGGATTTGTTGGTGGGTTATTTTTATTCTACCACATTAATGCAAGTCCTAAACGAATCAATTTGCATTATGTAGCCTTTCATGCAGTTTGCACAGATTTACAGCTTGGTTGCTTTATCTAGTCTCATGACTGTGAGACAGCTGTTAGGCATTTAGCTATTTAACTCTAATCCCCAGGGGATTCTGGTGTGTCCATTGAAAGTTAGATGCATGGACCACAGTTTACCATCTGAAGTATCTTATGTCACTCCTATTTATTTTTTTCTTTATGATTTTGGATTCAAATTTTTTCCGAAGATGTTCATTAGAACTGACTGAATAATCACAGAGTAACAGTTATTGACTAAGGTTTGCTTCTCATTTTATTTTTCTCATGGGTATATTTAACATCTCTTGCATCTTTCAAACCTATCATGCTGATTTCAAGAGGTAGTAAGCAAAGATTTTTTAAATTATGTTCCACCTAAGTAAAAGCAATAAAGCACTTTCTGCACAGTTGTTTTGTTTCTCCTGCCACTTAATTTTTTTCTCTTATCTTTTCTATGATACTTGGAGAAGTAACGGGAAAAGTAAAGATTATACCTTTTCTTGTGATTGTGTTCCTGCCAACAGATTTTATCTGCAAAAGACCATTCAGCATTCTCATTAAAATTCACAGCCCCTAGCTGACTAAACTTAATTGGCAAGAAGTCAAGAAACATAATTGTTTAAATTGTGAACATTTCTAAAAACAGTGCATTATGATGAAAGTCATCTATTTATATTGTGCCATTTCATTATGATTGTACTTTCAATGGATATTTTATCTTGTTAAAAAAGTAGTAAGTGAAAGCCTGACAAAAATGAAACAGATTAATCTGCTGAATTCAAACGATTTTCAAAGCAAATTTATTTTTACATAGGAAGTGAACTTAGACTTTTAAAAGTTAAATGCATTTTTTCCTAATACTATTTATATACTTGAGTGCACGGCTTCTTGACAGCTAATAAACAACCTTATATTTATACTAGAAGCCAAGATAAAGTTCTAGCTCTATAATAATCGATAAAAATTCTGCCTCTGATCTTCAGCAAACAGCTTGCTTTAATAATGAAATCACAAACTAAAATTGATAAAGATTATAGGCTGGCAGAAGACTGTGCTCCCACTTAAATTAATGGCAAAACTGTCCAGACCATCTCCGGCCCCATCTTGCCGGGTCATAGCCTGGCCTTAATCAAATCTCACTCTTATGAAATAGCTGGCTTGAGCTGACCTCACACATTTTCCCTTGTAATCCAGTCTGCCTAGTAAAGGTTGATGTCAGTCTCTCGCTGGTTAGTGAGGCTCTTAAGATGTGTATACTTGTTCTACACCCTTGCTCTGACTTGTTCACCTTTGGGCATGAATTTAGCAGTGAGTGATAGAGAAGGCAACTTCACTCCCCTCTGCACCTCTGGGCAAGGGGAGAGAGCTATGTCTGTGCTGCTGGGTTGCAACATGTCTATGCTGATTTGACCCTTAGAAAAAGGTTTAAGAGGATGAGGAAAAAGCAGGAACAAACCAGACAGTAGAAGCACCAAATGCATCTGGCTCTTTCCCACAGGGACATGTATTTGTTTTTATTTTCAGCTCTAGTTTGTATGGAAACCAGACTCTGATGTGGAAAGCTGCAGTAATCCAGAGCAAAACTTTCCTTACACATTCTAACCCATGTTTTTCTTCTACCAATTCAGACAAAGTCTTCTTCCCATTTTCAAACACTGTTCAGAAAGATAATTGACCTTCAGTTAGTTCAACAATAATCTGGATGCACTCAGTGTTAGCAAGATGAATTCAGGAGTGGTGCTCTGCATGTCCCATGGCTACAAAGATCAACATCTGCTTGGGATTTCAGTACTGCTGTTTAATATTCCTATATCTGCCTCCACCAGCAGTGAGAATTTCTTACACCTGTGAAGGTCTTCACTGTATCTGAAACACTGAATGTACCCATCCCTGGACTGTGCTGTGTTTCCTGACAAGACACAGGGCCAGCCAAACAACATATGCTACTCCTGTCCTACTAGGATGTGCTAGCCAGATGGTATTCAAAGAATGCAAGTAAGTGATGATCTCTGTTCATCCATCTGTCCTGAAATTCTCACAGATTGAAATGAGTACACTTTCCATCTCTAAGCATTAGGATTCACTGAAGCACAAGGTAGCTCTTCCAAAATAACATTAAGGTCACACATACACCCCACAAGCAAGAATACTCCCAGAAAAGTAAATAAATCTTCCTATCCTATACTTGATTTACTTTCTTGCATTACAGCTGCTTTGCAGTATTACTAAGCATTCTGACATCAGCTGGATATTGTTGGTACTAGATTGGTTTTTAAGAGTTTACTCTGCTGTACTTATTGAAAACAAGTAAAACCAACGAAATTATTTTCAAAGTATGCCATTATGACTAATATTTCAGCCACTTAAACATCTTATCTTAGTTTTACTTCCCATTTTATACTGCTTAAATACTTTATTAGGAGAAAGACAAGGGATATACACGCAAAATATAGAATTTTATTTTCAAAAAGGGATGCATGGATGTCCTTCAGCTGGGCTTTAATCTCTGTCATTTATATCTGCTAAATAATACAGAAAACATATCCCCTTTCCAAGGACAGTGTCTTCTCCAAAAACCTTTGCTAATTCATACTTGGATTTATAATTAAAATTATTTATTTTAATAAACTTATTTCAATTAATCAAATTTGTAAAACAATAGCCAACCAACAGCAGAGATCTCCACACAAGAGCTGATGAACTGCTTTCGTTTTCTAAGTGTGAGTTCCGAATGCCTGTTTGAGTTGACATCTGATCCTAACTGATCTTTGTATATGCAGAGCTTGGATTTCAAATTGTTTAAATGAAAAGACAGAGCTGTTCAGCTTCCTTCTTCAAAACTCATATTAATTTTCCTTTCCCATCCTCCTTGGATCTGAAATAGATTTATGGGAAGAGAAACTAAGAAATAAATATTACCTTTAAAAATTGCTTCAGCAATTTCTTTGCTCCAAATTTTTAGTGATTGTATTTCAAGTCTCCATCAAAAACATGTTTTTCTCCTAGATTTTCAAGCTTTTCTCAGTCTCTAAGACAATTTCATGAATTTTCAATTGTCAAAAAAATGAAATAGCTAAATTTTCAGCTTATTATGCATAAGATATATTCTGGTGCTTTTCTCTTCCTTTAGTTCTGTAAAGTTTGTTTTTTTTTCCCTCTTTTGTTTGGAAAGATGTGGCATACTGTTCCCCAGGAACATGAACAGTTGAAGAATAGGTTTTATATCAAATTTTCAGTCTGAGCATTAGAACATCAGAAAAACGATTTTAAGAAGAACAATTGAAAGAATTGGCTTTTTCTTTTTTTTCTGAGCTTACACAATTACTTTCTATTATTTAATGCAGCTGTGAAAATCTGATGTCATAGCGGGGAAAATATTTCCTTCTGAATTTTCAGAGGGTCAAGTCTAGGTTTGAAAAAACCCTTGAGATATTGGAATTTTAGTGAATTATATTCTAAGAGTTACTTTACTACTGGTAGGCATATAAAATATATGTAATTTCTGTGTATCTTAAAAGTCAAATATTTTTTCTTTACCACCTTTATGCTTTTACTTCCAACTATAATTGCAAAGCTAATTTACTGGTACTAATATTTATTCTTTGACTGAACTAACACAAAGATGAAGAAAAGACTTAAGGAACTACATTTCTCTCCAATGAAATCTTCTTTTCATTCTTTCTTCAGCTCATCTTGTAGTCATTAGAATCCTTTATATGGATAAAAAGGAGCATTATAGAAAAATAAGCACATTTTTAATAGAAATTATAAAACTTCTGGTGTCTAAAATGTTTACAGATTAAAACCAAATTGATTTTATATATGGAAAAAATAGAAATTAAGATTACAGCTATGCATAAATATTTGAAGAGCTACAATTAACATACATGCATTTATTATTACTAAGTTTTTACATATAATTTTGTTTAAATTACCATTATAGCAGTCTGTCAGACAAACTGTTACCATTGCAAATCCTTTTCTATTTAACTGTTGCTCAGTTATTCATATGAAATCAGTTTGATGCTTTAATTTGGATATCCACTGGACAAGCAACAAAATTATCTCTAAACTGAATCCCAAAACTCTCTGCACCTGGTAGTAACTGGGAACAATTAACCAATGGACACTGATTAGTTCATACCTCTAGCGACAGATTTACCTGCTCCACAAAATCCTTTTTCCTGTAGAATCAACAATTAGCACTGATCATTTCAAGAATCATGAAATTCATTCAACCCTCCATGTGCACAAAGAGCACGAGTGCAAAGAACATTAAACTGGAGTGTGCTAGAGTACACTTAAGTCTCCAGCAAATGGAATACAATTTTCCTGACAGTCCAATGACTGTAACAGGCAGCAGATTTTCAAACACTTTAGCAGGTCGCACAATGATTTCATAGGAGGATATTCAAAGCCAAAATTTTAAAAATGCATTTTAATAGATGCTCCAAAACACAGATAAATGTTTTTGTATAATTAACAAAATGAGATAAGTTTGGTATAAATTGAAAAGCAGCTCCTTTTGTACTTTTCAAAGCAGCTGGGTGTTCTTCATAGCCCAAAGGTGGATCTTTGAGCACCCAAATAACTTTCAAAATCTGGCAAAGTACCAAAGTCTGCCACTCTTTCAAAAAATTAAGAATTGCACAGTTTGGAAAATGTTTTTCTCTTCCATAGGTTACAAGATATGAAATAGTCAGAATCTGAGAATTTAAATGCCCTGGGTACATGTCTCCTCTGCTGCTAATTTAGCACAATGTTTTCTAAAGGGTATTACAGGCAAAGGAGGCTTTTTCCTCTCAGTGCACTATGAGCACACCTTTGTATTCTCGACAAAAGGAAAGTGCATGTTAACCACCAATAAAAACTTGGCTTTCTCGTGATGTAAGAAAGAATTAACTTATTTTGAGCTTTAAATGAGGTGGCTATACCTTTAAAATTCTCCAAATGGAGGTAGCTACCATATAAGTGCACAGTAGGTATACAGTGCTCAGGATGTTTCAAAGTCATTGCTAGAAGTGATAATGATGTATGGTGATGTATCTGGGCTGGCAGCTGAAGAGAGATAAATACTTGTCTGTGCAATTTCTGTGCATGCACAACCTATGGCACTGTATTATACATCAAATGCTTTGGTCTGAGCCAAGTTAAGAATGATATACAGCTAGCATTTATGGTACCTGGCAGTTCAGTAAATCTGTATTTTTGTCCTTTAAGAACACCAAGAGCAGTTTCTAACATCCTGCACCAGAATTTAGGAAAAAGGTTTATTCACTAGCAGCTAACATTAACCCTTACGAAGGATCATAAGTCATTTTAGAGTATACTTGGCACTTTCAGGGAAAACTGAACAAGGACAACAAACCTTTCAACACTTGTACAAATAATTAACTGTTTGGAAAGGTCTCATTGCTTTGCCCTAGCAGAGCTTTTCCAAATATTTTTGCCTAACACTGAACATAACATGGGACTGAAGATGCAGTACTTATGTAAAAGGAAAGGAAAGAAAATATGGATTAACAATCATACCCTATATCAATTCTTAAATTTCTGCAGATATATTATAAATGGCTCACATATTTTTGTATATTTAAATTTAAGTCGATTTTTCCTTGATAGGGAAGATGAGGGAAGGAGATCCAAAACCAGTTTAAATGAGATGAAGGTAGACATTAGATGAGATCTGCAAAATCTATTTTAAGCTCATGAATGTACCTCTCAATATATTTCAATCTGAAATAAAAATACTCCAGTGATGCAACTAGCTTACCTGATTATCTAAATCTTATGCAAAATACAGAGCTCTACTTGAGAGTAAAAAATAAGCTGGAAAATGTCAAGAAGGCAGCTTCTGTCAGATAATTGTAGGTCTGCTGCTTAATCAGCAGAATAAAAAAATTAGGGCAAATCATATGCCTTCAAATAGGAAATGCTATTTAGGTTTTTGATGTTATCACAGGAGTAAACAGAAAGGTTTTATTTCATTGGCAAGTATACACCTGCCATTAACAACAACAGAAATATTAACCTTGTATTTTAAATATGAAATAAAAATATGGAAGCACAAGGCATTTTTTCCTATGAAAAGACAAGTTCTTGTACATAAAATGGCCTTTTTTCTGATGAAGAATATTTCTACAGAGGTAAGTACTAGGAGACCAATAAAATCCTATTTTTTAAACTTAATGAAGAAATTTCGAGAATCTATTTTTTCATTCAAAATCTCCTCTAAATTAAAAACTTTTTTTTTTCCATAACCATTCATAGTTTCATATATTTGACTGGAAATTTTATGTGATTTTTTTTTAATATGGGAAATCCAACATACAAGAACTGTACAAACAGCACTATGACAGATCTACCAATAGGATCTTAATTATGAATTACAAGAATATTTTTATACTAGAGGAAGTAACAAAGTGATCAATTTGACATTCATTTATAAAAGGATAAAGGGAAATCTCCAAATTTCATGTTGTGTTCCAGAGAAACTGAAGACTTAATAGTATTGCTCTCCTTACAGTAAGCTTAAGCAGTGCTTTTCTAGTCAAGACAAGAGACTACAGATTTTAAAGGAAAAAGAATTTTAAAAACCCATAAATCCCACTGTTTCTTGGGAGTATTTTCTTAAACTTCCATAACTTTAATTATGACTAGGATAATCTTTAATTATGATAGGATAATCTCTAACAGCTGAACGGCATGATTTAAAGACAAAGGGTCACATAATCAGATCAAGTCAAAAAGTGAAACAAGAATCAGTCAATGATATTAAAAAAAAATAGCACTGTTTCAGACCTGGAAGTTCTCATTGAAAGTACTTAAAGAGGTTCTTACTTTTTAAATATTTTATTCAGAAGATAATGATATTTTATGTATTCGGGGCAACCTTACCAGTATTTGGGCACACTGATAAACAATTATAGTATTATGAAAAGGAGAATATTTGGGATGTGATTTTCCATCAACAACACTTGCTAATGCCATGTTCTCAATGAATAAAATACATCACTGCTTTGCACAGTTATACAGTTTTCAGAATGCAGTCAACAATTCTGTGATAAAGAAGGTATATTCCATAGGATATTTTACAACTTCTGAGTGTGCCACACCTGGATAAATCAAAACTTTTCACACTCCGATGTTTGGGTGGGCATTTACTTCTTAAGGGATAAAAATAAGCCTTTCAAGAACACCGTTAGGAGTGTAAGCCAATACCACATTCTGCCTTACTGAACTCATCAACTGTTCTCTCAGCCCAAGTAAAAAGTCTTCTAATAGCTTAAGAAAGTCTTTGACATGATCTCCACAACATCCTTCTCTGTAAATTGAAAAGAGATGGATTCAATGAATGGACTGTTAGATGGACAAGGAGTTGGTTGCACAATCCCACCCTGAGGGTAGGGGTCAATGGCTCAGAGTCCCTATGAACACCAGCAACAAGAGCTCCCCTCACGGGTCCTTATTTAGAACAGCATTATTTAATATCTTCAATAATGAAGTTAAGTGCTAATAATTGCAAAAACTGCATTATTATTCCTTACACAGACGGTAACGTGTGAGTCCCTTGTGAATTCCTAGACTTAGGACAACTCTTCATATATACAGTGTACTTTCAAAAAGAAAAAAAAACAAAAGAAAACACTCATCAGGATCAGAAACCAATTTTCTACAGCAAAATGTAACATTATATATTTAAATATAAGCCTTAATATCTGCCTAAATATAAGCCTACGTATTAAGGTATTATTTTTATTGAATTTATATGAGCACCACTGGTGTCTTTTTTCATACTTCTACAAGCATGGATCCTAAAGCTTTGTATTATAAAGATCACTTTTCCATATGAAAAATGGTCAGTTTAATATTGCAAGATTCTCTGTAACTAACACAAAAACAGAACCCTATCAGTCCCAGAGATGATGATTTAATAAATTCTACATGTTAGAAGCATCTGGACAATTATGAAGTTTCGTGTTAGCATACACGCTTCCTGCTGATGCCAAGGACTTTCTGAAGAGGCAAATGACAAGTAGAGATCTGATGATAGCTGGGAATATCTTTAGGACACTGCCAGAGTCGTTACATGGTTTAAAAATATATTGTTACCGCAGACAGAATAGGCAAGGAAACTGACCTCAGAAGCCTGGAGTTCTCTCCTTAGTATTAAAGGTATGATCTGCAAGCCTCCTATCCACATTTGAAACAGTTATCGGGGATTCAGTTTATCCTGTGAGGACCTATTTAAGTATGGGGATGGAACCTAAGGCTGTGAAGTATTCATTTGGGCAGAGAGAAAGAGGCTGCCAAGAAATGAGGTGCTGCAGGAAATCATAAAGAATGAACAGCTGTAAGGACCAGGCCTGAGGGGGTTGGTTCATGGATCAATCTGCTGTAATATTTCATCTACTTTAATCTGTAGCAGCCATTTCCTTATTTAACACATTTATTTAATAGGGCTTTCTGGTTTCAGCATCACAGAATTTTGGAACTGCAGAAAAATCCAAGCCAAGAACTTGGAGCTTCTGATCTCTACAGGATTGTGAACTTCATTCATTTCTGTTCTTTCTTACACTTACCCATGGAGGAATACAGTGTGCAACAACATATTTCTACTCCTTATCCTCCAAGAAGGTAATAAAATGCAGGACTTAATTAAACAGATTTTCCCACACGTCAGAAAATGCATTTCATCCCTGTGTGATTCTAAACCTATCCCAAAGAGACGCCACCAGAAAATATCAGCCTTTACAAAGATAATGAGTGGCCAAGTCAAGGAATGCCAAATATAGAAATGTTTAATAATCAGTAATTACAATTTGTTAAAATGAAAATATTTCACAAAAAACAAGCCTAAAAATAATCTACAAGTTTAGATTCTGGCTTCCTACAGAATTACTTAATTTCTTTCCATGCTTCCATAGTGGCCTATGCAAAGTTAGTGATTGTTGAGTCTCCCAGAACCAGCTCTCTCCCAAGTTCACATCTTCATAGGTAGCTGGGTCCTAATTTACCTTAAAAAAATTGATTCTACGGAGACACAAATCATTACCAGAATCCTATTACATAGAGAATATAAAGCATCTTCACATATGAAATGGTGATATTTACATTTATGCAATACACATAACTAAGAAAAACACTGTTACTGTGATTGTAGCATGTCTTAAAATAAACTGAGTTACATGGATTATAACCAGGACCAGGCAGTCCACAAGTGGTGTCAGAATCCCAGGGAGCAGTAGACCATGTGGCACTTGAATTAAAAAATACGGAAAAACCAGAAATCAAGCAGGTAGAATTTCTAGAAAGAAAAACTAATACTGCCATATTACTTGACACACTGCATCCAATTTCCTGAAAATACTTGCATGATTTGTAAAAATTCATGAAGAGAAAACACATCATTTACTGCCAGAAACTGCTTCCTGATAAAATTTTGAAGTCCTAGGAACTGAATTTTTTTTTTTCTTTTATGAGCAGTGAGAAATTTTATAAGGGATGGGGGAAAAAAGTTCACTTCTGTCTACAACATAGTAATCAAAATACATGAAAAGCTTTGTATCTATTTGCAGTACAACTCTCCCATATCCAGTACTATATTAAATACTGGTCTATATATAAGTGCATAAATTGATAGATAGCAACTAATGGATCTGCAATTTGGAAGTACATACTCCTTGGTAATACACAGGCAGCACCAGAGACAAGCACAACAGGAATCTTGTAGAAATAATGGAAGGTTTATGACTGCATAAAGACCATTAGTGGCAGACAGAAACAAGCAACCAACATATTTGTTCAGCCATTCAATGGCTTTATTGGTCACAATGAATTGAAGTGAACTCAGGGACCACTATGAGGATGTCCTGTCCTACGGTTAGCATGCATCTAAATTTTCCTATACTCAAGCTCTCCCTGAAATACTGGTAGTAGAGTATTTTGAAAATACACATTTGTTCAGAGTATCCAAAAATCAGATATCCTTGAAAAACTTATGCTGTAAGCTTGCTCCTGCATGACAATCAGTTTTGGACATGACCACAGCACACACAACCAGGACCTCAGGGTGCAGGACAACTCTGTTGTACATACTGTACCTGTATTTGCCACATGCACATGAATGACAATGCCAACAGTTTCAGTCAGTTTGTGATCTCAGGCAGCTTTGTGGAGCCAGTCACAAAGCACAACACCTGGCAACATCTGCAGAGTATTGATGCACTATTTGTGATGTAACTGTCACCATTCTTCACTGATATGCACTGGGTCTGCATAAACAAATATTTTGTGTCTTTTCTTTAAGGGTCACAAATTTGTCCCCTTAATTTCTCTATTTACAGGTTTTACAGAGCACCCTTATGACCACAGAACGTATTCAGAAGTTGGCAAACAGATATTTCTGCTTTCCTTCCATTGCCACTTGCAAACATCAGGCAGTGAGACCATCTGGTACAAATTCTGTTAACAATGATCAATGGCTTTGATTAGCAGTTACTGCAGAGGCTCTTTGTGAGTTAAAAGAATAACTGAAGTTCTCTTCAAGATCACTGATTCTGAGGACGCTTGAGAAACAATATATCTTAGTAATGTATCCAATTCAAGATGTAGGCAGAATGGTTGAGATGCATTTTTTTGTGCCATGATCTGAAATACATTTGGGATGGTACTGTAATCAAGTCTCAGAAAATAACATAATCAACTGCCTTTGTTAGAAAATAAAACCAACAAAAGATGAGATTGATTAAATTTTAGAAACTCTGTTGAAAATTAAGGCTATTCAAAGTAATTTGGACACAGAACTCTTGAGATTGTAAATGTCAGCTTAAGAAAAGTTTCTGTTGCTAGGAGACTATAACAACAAGATGTCTATCTAGTAAAAGTACCTCTGATATATCAAGAATAAAATGGTTTGATTAAATTAAAAATGAATGCTAATTAATATACCTAACAGCAAATAAAACTAGGTTCATTCAAAAGTTGCAACAGTGCCAGAAACTTGTCCTGATGGCAAGCTAGCTGCAGTCTTAATTTTTTTCGGAGCACATTCTCTAGCTGCCATTCATTCCCACCCCCAGTAAGCTTATCACTTGTTCATATATATATATATATGTACATATAAAGGTCATCCTTCTCTTCTGCTAGACAAGAAAGCTCTCATATAATTGTTTAGAGGAGACTAATTTATACTTCAAAGTAATACATGGAAGAAATTTCAGAACATGCAAAGAAATTCTCCTTTGTTACAGCTGCAAGGTATTTTTGAACTTTATATATCTCAGAATAATGAGTAGGTAACAGCCTTTCCTTCAATCTATTAGCCTTATCCTCTCTAGAACCAAGGACCTTGGGCAGTGAAATTGATAGAAACCAAGTAATTCTTTCCTAGCACAGATCACATTTAAAGCCAAGAAGTAAACTGTAAGAGGATTCAGTTCCTTGACACTGACCTGGAATTCTAAATCTAATTACTATAAACCTATATGGCTGTATAGGAAGACAGGTGTTTATTAAGGTAGATAAAAAAAAAAAAACTTTTCCAAATTTAAGAATGTTTTTTTAAGATGCTAAATTTTAGTGTTTGAGAACCGTTTCACCGTTTGAGAACATACACACCAGCATTTATTAAAGCCCAGCAGTAACTCAGTAACTGAGTTGAGCCATAGGAATGCTAATAATTTTTATATATTCCACATCCTATAGACTTCTTCAGATAAGTTACCCAGCTTTTAAAAAGTCAACCCACAATAATATAATACAACAAATTTGTGCTATCCTATAATTCAGGTGAAACAGTTAATTTTTTGTGTGTTGAAATGTCAGTGAAGAGAGAATATAAAACCAGGTAAATATTTATTAAAGACATGAATTAATACAGATGCTTATTAACTGCTTGACTGTTCATAGACACTTGCCAACCCCATGAACAGAAGCATTCTTAAGTGATTCCAGAACATTAATCCTTTTTTCAATTACTGTTACTGATTTAAAGGGTACTTCTATACAGGTTAAAGATTTATACAGCTGTATCATGCAAGAGGTGCTGAACCAAGTCAGTCTAATGACAGGGACACTGAAGTGTCTTTTGTGTTAATGGATATCATTCCTGTTGTCTGCTTTGGAAAAACCATAAAATAAAACTCTATACAGTGACATAAAAGATGGACTTTGATAAAAAGGATATCAGCTCTAGTAGGAACTGATATATAAAGCATGCCAAATGGACCATAAAATGTACCCATTCAGGTCTAGCCCATGGTAACTCCACAAGAAAATGGGCATATCATACTGCATTACTCTCAGTCAGCAGAAGTAAAAGTACCATAGATTATACTTGTCTCCTACATTCTCTCTTCACAGAAAGAAAACTGATCAATGAACTGCCTATCAAGCCTGAACAATATAAATCTGCTGAATTCAACAGAGCTGTTTGAAAGACTCTTGAATAGGACAAATGACTGAGATAAAGATTCTCTGGCTGGTCACCAAGGACCTCCCGTATCAGAAGCAATAATGACTTATCACAGATAAACACCTTGCTAAAATGTTTCAAGTAAGCCTTTGAGAGAACTGTCTGTTGATATGGGAATGCAACTGGAGCTGTAATGCAGCTCAACATAACAGTGCTTTGAATTGAAGTTCTCAACAGGCCCCATGAAACCAACTATCAGGACCTGTCAGATCTAACTGTAATGGTTTTCTACAAAGTGAAGGTCTCTACAGAACTTTATTCATGTGAGAACAGTTACTCTTAGAGAGCATTTGTATGTACCTAAAACCTATGAGACAACTATGTTCTTTACATGAGATAGATATATATAATATACACACACACATATATAACTGTCATTGTTTTCATCTCATGTAAAGGACTCAAGTTCAGGAGGGATAAATTTTAGTTTTGATTTTGGTGCTGATCGGCATTCCCTTTGGCTTGAAACACATATTATTCCTTTGCATTCCCATTTGTATTTGCAGTGTTTCTGTCATGTGGCAAAGTAAATAAGAGAGAAGCCTGATTGCAAATGTTAAGACTATAAACTATGTCTCTGAGTTATTTATGCTACCCACAGCACATGGCAGTGCATGAGGAGAATGTGCAACAGCAACTGCTCTAACATGCAGCACCAGAGGAATGAAAAGAAGACAGGAACAACTGTCTGGAGAACAAACGCTGGAGGAAGCTTCAAGAAGAAAGGGTAAAGAAACAGAAAAAGATAAGCAAAATATATGTAGAAAGAGTAGTCTCCATCTGGAGTCAAAAACAAATCCTGCTCATAAAACCAATAACATTCTCTATCTTACACTACATCTAAGAGCAGGCCAGGAGGAGCTCTGAAACAGAAACCTCAGTGCAGATCAGGAGCTGATTGTGCCATTATTGGGGAGAGATAAAACTACATAAAAGGAGTTGTACAAAGAACTTTCTTATTTTCAAGCATTAAGTTATCATCCCAATAATATGCTAAAGTAATTTCGCTTTTTGCAGTATTACCTTCTAATCACAAAGGTTCAGAATCCCCCAAAATAAATTAATTAAATTAATATATATGAAAGAGCTCTTTCTCTGCAATACAATACTGTAGGACTAAACAAGCACCACAGATGTAATGCCTTTAATTATAGAGGTTTCTGGTAAATCTCTCTCTGGTCTGGAAATTTTATTCAGCCATGAAATTTTATTTTATACAGCAAATTCCTTCCATATATTTGGTATTTACGCTACCTCCAAAGGCAATGAATTGTATCAAAATCATTAAAACTCTAGTTTTCAGGTTTTTGTAACCAGGGAAATTGTATGGTTTTGAACAATGGAAATATATTGTACTCTTAACTAGGATTCTTTTTCAGCACCCTACCTACTTTTGCAGCAACCCACAGACTCCTCATTAACAAAGCAATTTATCACCTTCTCTTCCTTACAAAGCAGTTCCCTAATTGAGTTGTGCAAGTCATGAAAGGCAGCTCTTGCAAGAGTATCCAACAGATGGGTAGAGAGCTCGTGATAGAAGCAAGTTTGAAATCTGAGTATTGGCCTGTTCTTATGGTAGTTTAAAATTACAGTTGAATATTAGGTATTCTTTCTCAAACTACTTGTCAATTGATTATTCTTTCCCTTAAAAGATGTGGTACCATTTGATGAGTAGCTCTTAGTTCATTGTGCAACTGAGGACTGCGTTATAGGGAGAAGAAAAGTCCTATACACATATTTCAACTATCAGGAGTAAGATTCAATAGCATGTGTAGAATCAGAAATTAATCTAAAGTGATGTTAAGCAAATTTAATCTCTTTTAATCAAGTGAAGAGAGACAGTGAAGCAGCAATATTTCATTATTTGCTACGTAAAATAAAGGTTTTATCCAGTGATATGTAGCCTGGAGCCACGCTGACACAATAACAAATAGCTCTAAAATTATAGATGCCATCTTTTTGGCACCCAGACACCACAAAAAGCTTAGTCGTCTTCTGTGTGTACTATCTAGGTTGTTAATTCCCTTATGAAAATATAAAGGATTTGCTTGCATTTAAATAACCTAGCTCTATTCAACATTCCTTACGTATTCTTTTAATCATGAAAAAGCCTATTGAACTCAATGGGTGTTTGAGTGAAGAATGCTGATCAGAGTCCTTGGAGACAGTTAAAATGGTCTCTACAAAAAAATAATTACAAGTTATACTCTGCTGAAAGGCCATGCCAAAGATTGTTTTTCTAATAGTATAAAATGTCTTTTAAAAAATGTATGCAGCAAAGACCTTTAAAACGAAAACAAAACAAAAAAAAAAAAAAAGAAAGACCACATTATTACTTGCAGCAGCAGAAAAACACCTATCATATTTATTAGTTTACAAATGGCATTCTCAAGGTATGCATTTTCTAAGGTCATTGCATTTTCTAAGACAAACACTTTCCAAAATATTTGAAATGTAGAGTAAGGTGAAGTGAATCAGAATTATGCTGAATACCTTTTGAGAATAAGCACCTCTATGTCACTGCCCACTACTGCGGAGCATGATTTAAAAACATCAAGCTTGTATTACTGTAGAAATTTTGCCCTTCTTCCTCTGATTTCCTCACTGTAGGTGGTGTATTACATGAAGCTCATACTGTGATAAATTGACTCTATTCAGGCATGTCAATACTGACTTCAGGGATGTGAGAATTTTATCTCATGCTTACCATGGGATAAAACTTCTAATGGAGACAGATCTGTGCACACAAGGCAAGGAAGTTGAATAAGCAAGTCAGTGCTTCTGAGAGCCTTAATGCCAGTTTCGTAAGGAGGACAACTGATTAATCACATTAAACTTTTTAAAGTGTGTTAATATGGTCCTTGTATATATGTTTGCTGACATATGATATAGAGAGATTTCTGATTGTTATGCAGGGAACAAGGTCTTGGAGCTATCTGGTAGAATCTGATCAACTGTGACTACTCTTGTACCACCACAATTAGACTTTCAGATTTGTCAAGAAGCATTTGAAATCACCAAGCTATTGTAGGCAAAAAACAAAATACCAGTATGATCAGCTATGGGAAGAGACATACTTTCTGGACAAAACTATACAACTTCCATTGAGTAAGGGCCATTTTTAGGCTATGATCTACACTAGCCTCCTCTGTCTTATAAAAGCTACAGAAATAGAACACAATTAAACCATCAAGCAGTGACTGTAGTTATCTGAGGGCTGAACAACTGTGTCTGGTAATATGTAGTAATGGGCATGCAAATAAAAATAAAACAGAGGATAATATTTTCTTGATTAATTATATCACATACTGATAATACTTCAAGCTACGGTTCTTGGGACTCAAAAGAGCAGAGTTGTTGACAAGTGTGGCTGGAGTTAATGTGATTCTATAAATATGAAATAGTGCTGAGTTACATCTATCAACAGTTATCTCTGCTTGAATATTTCAGAATGTCAAAGAGTATACTAGTAACTGTCAGGAAAAAAAAAAGCAATAAAACTTGGCATTTAAAAAACTATCTGTTTCACTAAGAAATGCTTTAGAAATGTTGAACTACTGGTCTACCAGGCAGAGAGCTGCTGTTGTGCCTACCCTCTAAAATAAATTAAAAAAAAAAAAAATTCCTACAGAACTGTTACAGCTGAGTTACCAGTATTCTTCTGAAGTCATTTTTATATTCCTTATATCCAAGAAGAAAAGTTTAAACATGTGTTTGGGGACAAAGGATAAGAGGATAAGGCTGGAAATTGGAAATGTGCATAATAGATAAGACAACAATAAATTTAAGGTAGAATAGATTTGCTGATGATGAGCAGCGATGTTTAGAAAATCCGAGATCTAACATACAGTAATCCTTTAATGACTGTTATCATTTACCATCCTGTTCATCTTCATATATGAAAATATATATGTCCTTCAAGAGTTATCATCCATCAATTCACCAGATAAAAATTGAAACTGCACAAAGGCTATCTCTAAGGTTAATTTATATTTACTATTTATTCTGCAGTGTTTATAGCAAATATTACGAGCCCAGTTTCCTGAAAAATTACAACAGTAAGGATGGTATAGTCTTATTTTTTTAAAAATGCTGTTCTATGTATGCATCCATAACAATATTTACACATTAACTGTCACAACACAAAAAACTATCAAAATGCTGAGAGTCAAATCTGATGCAAATAGCTAGTGTATACTAAAGAAAGTAAGAATCCATTTGGTAAACTTCGGGTTTTCTCAACAAACAATTTTGCTCAATTTTCTTTAAAGTAAACATTCAGAATGAAAGACAGAATAAATCATTTAATGGCAATATAAGCATCAAAGGTTAGTGCAATATAGGGGTCCAGATTGATGCATTTTGTTCAGATTTACAAGGATATCATTAAATATTATTACATTTCATGACAGGAAGTATGATTGTGTTGAAAATTCAATCAGGTTTCTTTGTCAGTCTAATAATAAGAATTTTAACATGCTGCTGCCAAAAATCAGTGAAGCATAGTATTGCATTCAAGAAACAGCTAGATTCTAATTCTCTGAGAACAACTGAAAATATCTCAAATGTCACACGTTACTTTATTTTTCACTGCATCCCATACAGAATAAATCAAGAAAAATTACATTAAAAATGTATTAATGAAGAAAACCCACCCTTTTTCCAAATTCCTGCGCTTTTCCTTTTATAGTCTCACACATTAACTTACCCAACAGCATTGCACTCACTGCTAATGAAAAGAAAGCAGGCAGTACAAATCTTCTTAAGCCTCCTGTGGCAAGGAAACTATTACAGAATGAACAGAAGAAAGTCTCTGAAGCCTTTCCCTTGTCTGCTTGTTTTACAAAAGGCAGTAAGGATCACACTGAGAAGTGTCAAAGCTGAATAAACCACTAGCAATTGGGTTTAAACCCTTTGGGTAGTTAGTCCTTCATAGATGATGATTCGACTTTGTCCAACAAACAGTATGTGAGAAACAATGCAGAATCTACCACAGGCTGCAGCCAAGCTTAAAATGTAGACAAAGAAACAGTTTGCTTCTAAGGGTTTGCAAGGGAGGGCTTGTCACAGGACATTAATTCAAGCAAGCTGCTGTTACATCCAACCAGTGCATCTATATACAGTTAATCCCAAGCTTTTCGTGTTGTGTTCGAGGTGTTTGGCTGCAGCAGACTGGAGCTCCTGGGTTTGGTGTCACTGAAGAACAGGAGAGCTCTCTTCTCTTCCATTTTACATTAAAATGCATATTTAGCATCCAGAAAACACGTGGTAAATGGTGGGATCCTTTTCTCAAGCTTTATTATGATTTTCAATTGGCATCTAATATGGCACATTTGAATAAAACCACTCTCCTTGCCTTTGCTGTGGGTAAACTTACCTATAAAGGAGTTTTAAATGAGAAAATACTGAGGATTTTCTTCTATAACCATCACAAACAGTAGGGGGAGAACCTGACAATAATTAGGCAATGTTGGGTTTTAATGACTGCTTTAGGAAATAATCAAGAAGAATGATGGCAAATGCATATTTCTTTAATTGTTTTTTCCATAACCATGTATTCACTGTTGATAGCTAATGAAAAAAACTGATATAAGGAATTAGCACTTGTCTTTGACAATTTACTGCATAGAAATATTGAACATCTCATGTTCTTTTGAACTATGCAATGATAACTTTTAGCTTAAAGCTTAAACAAGTATCAGCAATGCTTCAGAACTTCCATGTAACAAGACCTGTTGAAATAAAGGCTTTGATACTCAAAAACAAAGTATGAATAACTAGTAAAATGAATACAATACAGCCTTAATATGATTAACAATTCTTAACTTGTTAATGATGAGTTTTACTCTAGTAATGGATTTTCATTTTTTCTCCTCAAAGGTACATATATGTTGATAGTCTAATATGATGCAATTTGAACCAAAGACGATATTGACAAGAACAGTCCATATCTTCCCATAAGTTGGGAAACTTATCATAAAAGACACTGAAAATTCTTCTCAGTATTAGGTTAGACACTACCTGTGCCTATCTCTTTCTGTGCCTGACTCTCAGCTATTCATGTAATACTTTCTATTGATACTAATAATATTTGTCTGTGTAAATAATCATGGCACTATTCGCCATTTCCATTTCTGTTCATTCTTTGACATGCCTATAGAACAAGACTGTGCCTTTACCTGCTACACTGTCTTACAACAAAACCACATCTTACCGTGGTTGTATGAATACTTAGAGGAAGAGCAGGAGCAGAAACTGGGTCTTCCATAGATATTTTTCTAATTTAGTTCTGGTCTCTCTGTAGGCTGCTTTACAATAGGTCTCATCTTGAAAAGTTTTGATGTCATTCCTGAATTTTTGATTTTTAGTCAATGATGCTACGTAAGAGAAAATACAGAAATAGAAATTAGTTTTTTCAGTACACAAGGGCAACAGATTTAGCTAGTTGATAGCCAACGTGAAAAAGAGGACTACTAGTCTGGCCCTCACAAATACTATGGCAAGAAACCACATTAATACTAACCTAAATACTGGTCAAAATGTCAATTATTGCAAGAATATTTTATGATGACAACTGATGGAGTACAAATACGAAAACCTTCCATCATAAATCAAAGCCAACTGAGTGCTAGTCAAATAGTAATTAAGTTTCAGTCATTATTTAATGTCTTCATAGCAGATGTGAGTGGCAGAGCTTATTGCAAAGGAAGTCTAACTATGCTGCACTAGAGCAGAACGTGCTAGGGAGCAGATTCCAGCACCTTGGCACTATTAAAATAGCAATTTACTCTAAGCAATACCAGTCACTTAAGCTGTTCAAAGCAGGTCACTTGTGACCATATCTCCTTGGTGCTAGAATAGCAAAGTTCCCTTTCTGATATTTTCTACATAACTCCTTGTGATGAGCAATCTACAGAACACGTATTCCCTGCTGACATCTGATAGTTAAAAACATTGAAGGGAATACAGAAAGTAAGTAAATCATGCTATTCTGTTATGTTAAATAAACATAACACATATTGTACCACAAATGGTTTTAAGTGAAAAAAAAAATCAACCTAAAATGCAGATAAAGAATATGTAAAAATATAAATTCTGTCATCAGTTCACGCCACTGAACTTGACTTAATTTGGATGCAGTTTGAGTTTGGAAATAAAGAACATTTTAGATCTTACTCTTCCTTAGTGTAAATATTAACAATGTGGAACATATGAGTAAGGGTAGGGAGTCCTTCTAACACTATTCAATGAAATAGGGCTTGAAAGAAAAATAAGGGGATGTTTTCACTAGGGCTTTAAAAAAACAAGTATTAATTATATGTTCTCTTAACCCAGTCCTGAAGATATCCTGATGAAACAATAAACTAATGAATAGGGCTTTTTTGTGTAAAATTTCTGTAACTAATTCATTGTGGCTGCTAGCTTCCCAAAAGGAGCACAATGACACTCCAAGAAGGACTCATTCTTGTAAACTTAAAGCTCCATGTGCTTATTGGGTGAACTACTTTCCCCAGATCCTTGCAGTAGGAAGATTTAGATCTTTTTATGAAAATTACACTAAACTCCAACTGTTCTGCTGCTTGGAAAAGAACTCGTTAAGGACCCTGGGGGCAAAAAAAAAAAGAAAGGACAGTAAAAAAAATAGAAAATCGCTTAAGTGCTTTTCATTATTATTACATTCATTATTGTGAGCAGGGCTTGCATGGTTGGCATCAAGGCCTTTTCTACTCCTCATACCACCCCACCAGCAACTGAGCTGGGGGTGCACAAGAAACTGGGATGGGACATAGCTGGGACAGCTGACTCAGGGACATTCCATACCATACAGCTTCATGGTCAGTATATATAAGGTGGGAAAGAGGAGGACAGGAGGGATGTTCAGAGTAATTGCTTTTGTCTTCAAAGTAGCCACTACATGTGATAGAGCTCAGCTCTCCTGGAGATGGCTGAACATCAGCTTGCCCATGGGAAGTGGTGAAGGAATTCCTTGTTTTAATGTGCTTTGGTAATGTGTGCACCTTTAACTTTACCTATAAAACCATCTTTATCTCAAACCACGCGTTTTCCTACTGATACTCTTCTGGTCATCTCCCCCATCCTTCTACAGAGGAGTGAGCAAGCAGCTGTGAAGTGCCCAGTTGGCCCCTGGGGTTAAACCATCATATTTAGCAAGATGTTGCAGTATAGTGAAGGTAATGGCTTATGGGTAGTTTGCCATTGTGTCTAATTTTTGTTTGCACATCTATTAACATTATTTTAGGATAAACATGCAGAACTTACTTGACTTAAATCCATTTATGGGAAATTCATTACTCTTGTCAGGAGGTGATACCACATGCTTAGACTTACTTTTTAGAGCTTTGAACTTTCAGAACAGTTATATAGTTAGTGCACAGGTTCTCTGTACCACTAAGGAGGGACACAACTATCCTTTACCATTATATTTAAAACTGGAATCAGATTTCAGGAATCTAATCATTGAAGAAACCTTGTCCTGCACAAAATTCTGAAAGGATATTTGGTCCAGCAGCTACATTTTAAAAAGTGCAAACTGTGCTTGGAATAATGCATTTAATCTCACACAGTGAGATTCACTGTCTCTAGTCTACATACCAATAGATCTCCATTATTCACCCATCACTTACATATTCAGAGATGGGCTGAATTTTCTAGTACGAGCTATATTCCCAAAACCAAAACGTTAAACACAATCATCAAATGGAAAGCCACAGACAGCCAGATGTTCAACTGATTAAAATAGGTGGAGAGTATCAAATCAGCAAATGTGCTATTCTTTTTGAACATATTTATCCAAAGTAACAAAAATATCCCTTCACAGCCAGCACCAATAAATAGGAAGTTAATGGGACTTAAAAAGCAAGCCTCTCCTGTTTTAAAAAGGCAAATAATTTACCAGCAGTTAGAGCTGGAAGACTATTTTTCCAAGTTGGATTTCATAGGCGATTAATTATGTATTTATCAAAACTGAGGAAGAGTTTTAATAATAAAATGGGAGAGAAAGGTCTGGCTAAAATCAATGCTGGTTCTCTAATGAAGATTTAAAGGAAATAAATTACATCTTTTTGCAATTTTAAATCACCTTTCATGCGAAAACCACAATATGAATAATATCAGATTTGAGTCAATTCCTATATAAGTGTTAACCTTCAGATTACATATTTGCTATACATTTCTTGGAATGCATTTACTAGTCAATGCTTTTTCATCTATAAGACGAGAAAACCAGCCTTCTTTCTAGCAATAAACTAGATAATTAATCAAGTCCTCACAGTTTTTAGCAACTTGAAACTATTGTAGAGCAGCTGTTAGAACACTCCATTTCCTTGATCTTGCCCACACACATGCAAAAGACCAGTAAACAAAAGAAGCAATACCAAATTAATCTTTAAAATGTATGTATATTGCCCAGCTCAAGTTGCCATTTGGACTTTTTTGTCCCAGTTACAATTTAAGGAAAAATAAATTAAAGGGCTAAGAAACAGAGAGACAAAGGAAAGTGGTTTCTCCACTGTGAGAAGATCCCATCACAAAATTAAGTTTCCAGGCCTTTCACTTTATTTATTATACTCTAAACGCAAAAGTAAAATTTGTTCTTCTGGTAAAGTGGCCATGTAGATGGAGCTGGTAAAGATGGCATAGCTTTTACTAAATCCCAAAAACTCTTATGCATATTTTGGCCTAACATTTACACTGATATTCTTGATGCTCTCTCATTCTTGAAGGATGATTTTTTTCTAAGTTTCAGAAAAGAAACATCAATCACTTCCAATCACAAGGGTTGTTAGTTTGCTGAAATAATTTGACTATTTCTTTCCTCAAACTGTATCTACTTCCTTGCATTCTGATTGACTATACATGTCTGATTTGCGCAAGTTAATTTTTAAATAACTGCATAATGTGCTATTCCCTTCACTGTGATTGCCTAAAAACCTATCATTAGCCAATCAAAGAGCAAGGATCTGCACAATCACTCTGGGATATTTTTCAGTAACTGCTCTGTGAATATGTAATTTTCCTCCACTATGCAAATTTCACAAACATATTCCTAAGGCGCCGATTGGACTTGTGGGTCAGAATTTTTGAAGTTCTTATCCATGGTTCTGTACAAACTTTATTATTCCTCAAAATTCTATATGCTTTAGAATATGAAAAAAATAGAAAACTAACTGGGAAAAAACTAAAACAAAACATAAAAAGAACACTTCCACGCTCAAATATTAGCAGAACTCTAGGTTCAGGCTCTCAGTTACAAATGATAACCACTAGATAAGCACCATGGTGCCTACACAATAAACACTAGTGAACATGAAAGAACAGAACACAATCTCTCCTAATGCTTAAGAACAAAAACAAAAGAAAAATTAAAATAGTCTATAGAGAAACATATTTTGGAAACATCTGAGGTCTCTGTCAGGTCCAAAGTCTATGTAGACTTTGCGAATGACATAAATAGATTGTTAGACTGTTATAGCTTTTCCTTCATTTTCTTTACCCTACAAATCAGCTACCTAGCAGTCCAACTATGTTGACTTACAAAATTTTCAACAGAATATATGAAACTATGTGGTACCAATTTACTTGTTACTTCTATCTAGTAGAGAGAATATCTCTAATGACATTCTGTCAGCTGTTACCAGTTTTTGTCACGACCATGGATACTGGCCACAACTTAAAAGCAATATTATTTTGGTACAGGGGAGTTGTACAAATTTGACAAAAATCTCAAACTGTCTTGGGTGCAAACATTTTACTGAAGAATACATAACATCACATATTTATATAGCATGTTTAATTTGACATTATCCTAAACTTACATTAAAACTATTAGACAGGTGTTTTAACAAAAAGATGGAAAAATAGACAGGAAAACCTGATTTTAATGCCAGTGTTGATACCTACAAGGGAACAAGCTGATAAAACATATGGATTCATAATCCAGATCTCCTAGGGATTTTACAGCTGGTCCTGATAATGTTGTGCCAGACAACATTAATCCTTGGAAATACGTGAACATGAGAATTTTCATATCAAACCATAAACATTTTGAGCACTGTTTACAGGAAACACTGTGGCAACCTAGAGTACTGCAGTGCCTGTTTCCAAATGCATGGTAACAATGCCTTCTCATGGAGAGAACATTCAAACTGGAAGAGTGCTATAAATCACACTACTTTTAAGATAAAAATAATGAAAATCATATTACGGATTTTATGAAATATTCTGCTTTTAGAACTAAGAAGAAGCACAATTTATTGCACCTCAGAGCCACAAACACTGACAAATGTGCAAGAACTTTGGTATTTAATATCACAATACCCAGATACTTCATGCTAACAGAAAAAATATGTCTGCATACTTTCATTGTGAGCATTTAGTCCAGAGGAAAGACCAAGAAGAAGCTTCATAAAATGAGAAGAAAAGGTATGAGATTAAATTTAAACTTTACTGACTATTAATGCATAGTTAGAAATTGCAGCTCAACCTAAATACATGTCCTCTTATAAAAAAAGAAAGATGGACCCAGCAGATTATTATAACAGATCAGTACAGAGATAGATTGATACAGAAGTCTTAATTTGAAAGCTTTAGCAGGTCTGAAGGGAATTAATTGATAATATTTAACAGCCATCCCATATGTTACCAGGCACTGAAAATAAGACAGAAGGTTTTGACCTACATGTAGAGAAGAATCAAATGCTAGAAAATTTCAAAGTTATTTGTGCTAATTTCTTCTCCAGCTGCTAAAGCAGAGTTGGAACAGTCATTAATTTTCTATGGAATTTATTTTGGGCTCTAATTTCATTCTAATCTGGAGTCCAACATTTATATTCTGATTTTTTTTCTATGAAATAGAACTTGTGTTTTTCATCCAGGTCTCACATGTTTCTGCTTGCCTTAGGGACTGTCCAGAGTAATACTGTTCATTATGGAAGATTCAAGTCTCTTAAAGTCAAGTTAAACTGGAAGTTATGTCATTTAAATACTTCAATTTTTAACTCACTGAAATAGTCAAGTACTTATTGAGGTTTAAAATGAAAAAAAAAATTTTTTTTTACCATTTTTTTACAGGAAATCAATTTAACAGCTTTGCTTGCACCAGCTGTGGTTACAATTTGTCATATTTTAAGTTTCTCAAAAAAAGAACCACTCATCATGCTGGCTATATATGCTTAAAACATCACTTTTGCAGAGTGTCTGCAAGACACAATGCAGCCTTTACACACTTTTGTCTATGTCTTCAGCTTCATCAAGTTTTCTAGTGAAAATCTGATTTAGCAAGACTGTCTGACATTGCACAGAAATAGAAGAAAACTTGTTTCAAACAAATCTCTCAAACAAGTTTTTGCTAGATATCTTGCACATCATGTTAAATAAAAAATAGACTCTCAGTAATAATTGTGAGCTTTATTAGTTAGAAAAAGAAGAATTTGTGTGTTTGCTTAGCCTTTATTTGGCATACAGAGCCAGAGACTGACTAACATTAGTTAAAATTTAAATAGTTAAAATAGTTTCAGATATTAAAGAGTCCTGCTGGTACAGTCAAAAACCCTTAGACAAGACAAAACCTGTTTGTCAAGATTATACTTATTAACACTTTGGAGAACAATGGGGAAAAATTCAGAGTCTTGGAACCTTTTGCAGCAAAATCTTAACTACTTGCTGCGGTAACCACACAAAAGGAAATAAAATTTGTGTTCAGTTCTGGGCTCCTCAGTACAAGAGAGACTTTGGGGTGCTGAAGTGTGTCCAAAGAAGGGCAATGGAGCTGGTGAAGGGTGTGGAGCACAAGTTTTATAAGGAGTGGCTCAGGGAGATTGGAGGAAAGGAGACTCCGTGGGGACCTCATTGCTCTCTACAACTTCCTGAAAGGAGGGTGTAGCAAGATGCTACGCACCAAAGTAACAAGCAGTAGGACAAGAGGGAATGCCCTCGAGTCCTGCCAGGTTTAGATTGGATATTTCGAAAAATTTCTTCGCTGAACAGGCTGTCAAGCACTGTAACAGGCTGCCCAGGGAAGTGGCTGAGTCACCATCCCTGGAAGTTCATAAACCACCACGTGGCACTTAGGGACGAGGTTCAGTCCACCACTGGGTGGACTTGGCAGTGCTGGGTTAATGGCTGGACTTGATGATCTTAGAGGTCTTTGAGAACTTCAAGGATTCTGATTATATGAAGGTAAGACAGCATTAGCATGTGAATTGAACTGCACATATAGCACAAAACATTTAGTCTGGTCAATTACTTTTATGTGAGCTTTTCTGATACTTATGAAAAAATACATTATTTGTGATGTTTGCAAAACAAAGCAAAGCTCTTTGTAATGCATACTCTAACTACACAGAGGCTTCACCAGTGATACCTTCATTTACATCTCTAGGAGCATGAAAGACTTTTTCTTTTAATTACAGGTAGGTAAGTTCCCAATATACAAGGCAGAAAATATGATACCTCATAATAAAAGAATGTAAGTAACATTTAGACAAAATGCAAAAAAAATCCCTGCCAAACAGCGTAAGGAAAATTATTCTTTTCCCTTACTAAACAGCTGAAATAAATTTATTTTAAGGCAGAGGGATATGGTAGAGGAGGTGACCTCATGTTCTGGCAATGACAATACATGCAATAACATCAGAAGTATTTTCTATTATATTATCTGTAGTCATGTGTACTGTTTCAAAACCTCATCTGGACCACAAGGTTAATGGCAGCCTATCTAATTCATCCCATTTCATCCTCCAGCCAGACTCAGTCAGAACTTGAGTTCATAGCATGCAAAATTCACTTTTATGTTTTTAATGTAAATGGAAAAGTGTGTGTATTCTAGAGAGAAGTTTCTCTTAGGACTTGATCAACAAATATAAGCTACAAATTTTGCCAGCAACACTACCAGCGTTCTATTACTTGATAAACTAATGTAAACATTAGGCCATCTTGTATTTTTATCTCCTCCACCAGATGTGCTAATTTATAAAAGGTGTAATTTTATATTTTCTCTCTTTTTATGTTGCTATGATTATGCAAATCCTATTAAGAAAAATTGAAAATCCTGCAGCTGTGTCAAAACAACATTACTAGATTTTAAAACTATGCCATCCCAAAGAAAATTTAAGAAACAGCCATCTTTATGATTTTTTTCCTTCATATATTGAGTCTAATATTCTCTGCAAAGTTGGCAAAAACATGACATGAAGTCAGCATTGCAAATTTATTGTAAATTAAAGTGCTTTCTTTCTTTTAGCTTCACTACATTGGATTCACTATTATTGCTTAAATAATGATGAATGTCTCTCCCTTTTCTGGCTCAGCTCTCGTCACTTCTTGCAAAGAAATCTGTCAAACTCCTCAAACAGGAACATGGTTTTGCTGACACTGATACCAGGACAAGTATTTGCTGGTTTAGTTAGAACATCACAAAAGACCTTGCAGGTATCTGATGAAATTATCTTCCGATTTTTATCTTTTCATTTCCATTTCAAATTCAAAATGATTCATAGAGGTTAAGTACTGAAGCATTAACAAGATGCACTGTAATCTCACACTCTGCACTATGCTGTAATTTTCTCTGCCAATATGCCATCTTGAAATTACTCCCTTGGATTTTTTTTTAATGTGACCATTATTCTCCTTCTCTCCTGCATCAACTCCAAATATTCTAGCACCTCCTGTGTAAAAATCACTCCCATTGCAATCTGACAAGTCTGCTAGAATATGATTTTTCAGGCCTAGAAAGTTTCTCTGAAAACAAAAATAAAAACAAGGCGCTTCTCTCCTCTGATGTCATGTAGATTTCTGCCAGGTCCAGTCAGAAGTACAACAGGCTGCAGAGAGCTCAAGTCCTTGCATCACTGAATCTGTATCATGGCAGAAAGAAAAAGTACAAGAGAATGGCTATAGAGTAGATTCTTCCCTCTAAGAAGCTGTTTCAGGCCCTTTAATTGCAACTACTGTTTATATTGCTGTACCATCCAGTGTCTTTAATCAAAGCTATGGGTCTCTTGGGAGTGAGTCTGTAAATAAAGTCAGTCTCTGTCCTGAAGAAAGACAAATTATCTGAGACAAAGCATCAACAAGAGAAGGTTGGGGAGAAGGATGACAGCACAGCAGTGAGAACAACCAAATTAACTGCAACTGTATAGAACAGGAACTGAGGTACATGTTCATTTCGATGGCTTACAACTGTTTGAATGTTCAACTGTTATTCTTTGAAAAAAACTTCATATAAACAAGCCTGCCTATCTCCAATAGGCTGTTAAATTAAAACATCTCCCTGGTAGTCAATTTATTTCAGAACTCCAGATGGTATTAAGGAAAAAGGTGGAGGAAGATCAGAGTAAATGTTGCAACTCTGAGATTACGCTTTGAGATGAAGCACCTTTTGCAATTAGATGCAGATGTAAGTTTAAAATGGATAGAGGCATCAAAGGTGAGTAGAACTTATGCAAATGAGTAGGCAAATAAGAGACAAGAACAGAAATACAATAAGCATATATAATTGTTATAAAACCTCTATAATGAGGTTGAAGAGCAGGAACAAGAATAAGACCAGGAAATCAGGTTGTTGATTAAAATAGAGGAAAATATGCAGCAGCTGAAGGAAGGGGCATCAATTTTTGTAGCTGGAAATGAAAGGGTTACAATATTAAATTAAAAGATAATAAGGAATGCATGTAGGGACAGAAATAAAGGCCGGAATTTAGAGTCTTTAGAGTCAGAAACCTCTTTAGAGTCAAATAGTCTCAAAGTATACATGTAAGCATGCGAGTAAGTGCAGTGAATATTTAGGAAAGAGAAAAATATTTCCAAGCAGCATGTAGATTCTCACTGTGCAGCTGTGTTGGAGAGATGATTTAGGCTCAAATCAATGTACAGGAAAGAATAGAAAGACAAAATTTCAATATATCTTTAATGAATTCATGTCAAAATGTCCTTGCAATGTAACAGTGTTTTCTTTATTTTAACAAGCCTAAGATGCAATGTATTTGGTGCAGGACTCTAAATTTGTCCCAGGATACTTACTGAGGAAGTGTTTGTCTCCCAGATCTCTCCAAATTCCCTTCCTCCTGATCCCACTTGATGGATCAAGCATTACTGCAATGTTTCAGGAGACAATAAAAGCCTTGGAGCGGAAGACACATAATTTAAAGTCTTTATCTTTTGTATCCCCTTTTTGATGTGCAATGTCTTTGTAATAAGGTGAATACATTTTCATACTGTGCCATGCTAGACCACTGTGGATGCTTCCATTTGCAAGCAATAATATTCTACGCATTTGCTGATTATTCCAATTTGTCCTTTCAACAGGCACTTTATAACTTTTACCCCAATTATTATCTCTATCACACTGCAGACTTATTTTTTTTATATTAAATTGGATTTATGTGTGTGTGGTGCATGTTTATACTTAGCAAATATTTATTACTGAAGCATAAGAAGCAAGCTGAGATTTAGCAACTTCTACCATGAAAAAATAACTTATTTAAAGAAATAATAGATAAGCCCCTGAGCCTCCTTTCCAGAAAAGAAGCCAACTAACAAACAGCTTCATTGGGTAGACCGAATTTAGTATATTGATTACTCTATCTAAACTAGTAATGTGTGGAACACATGATGATCACAAATTATGATATGATAAAAATTATTAAAATACAAATATTGTCATATTATTACAACTTTCAATTAAAAATGTAAAACATTGCCAAACAAGCCTGCATAGGAAATGTAAATATTATCATTTATTTTATGAAGATTCACCTTTTTCTTCTTTAGTGCCTTATGAGCAGGTGTCTAGGGTAGATAAGGATAAATATCAAATCAAAGTTTAGAAAGGAATAGTGGCCCATTTATTAGAGTTCATGCAGTTGTAAAAAAGCATTAAACATTTTAGAATGTAGGATTCCACATTTCTGTTAGTGACAACACTGAGTTTAGTCAAGGACTATGGCAAGGAGCAAGTAGATAAGTATATCAAAGCCACAGTAAATGCAACTATATATTGCTCCATGTGGTTTGTTGCACAAGTCAGACTTAATTTTTACCACTGTGGTAACAATTAAATTCTCAAGTGTAATTTATGTTGCATGGAGATATTTATGTCTTTAACCCGTGACTATTTTAAAAAGATTTATTGGTATATAAGTGTCAGGTGCCTCCTTTACAGGCTGAATTATCAACCTGTGTACAAACGATTTAAAAGAGGAGGCTAAATTTTGAAAAATACTTTCTTGAGTTTGAGCGGGCTATTGGCACAGTTGTACTTACTTGCAGCTGTAAGGATGACTCAATTATTTGCAAAAGAGCAGTTATACATAGATTCACAATTACTGGGCTATAAATAATATCATCCTAATGGGCTGTTTTGCATTGCTTCCTCATTCATTGATAGTGGTGGACAGCAGAACAGAGAAGTTCATGGAACACTTAATTCTGCAGATGAAATATTTTAGTTTAGCTAATGCTTAAATTATGATAAATTTTCATTGGAAGAAAAATTAAAAAAACTTTATGGTCCATTTGAAAAGACTAATTAATTCTTTACAACAGCAAAACAAATCATCTTCTTTCAAAAGTACCATTTTTTTGTTACTCCCCACAAAGGGTAAGAATAAAAGAGATAAAGAAATATGTCTAGTATAATATTAAATAGAAAAGCCAAGTAAATTACACTAGAAGCCCTAAAGAAAGCAGGCAGTTCAAACAGGAAAAATTGTGAAGCTCTTCTGAGAAAATTCATCGCATGATTTTTCTTTTTGCATTAAAATGCAGTCCATCTGACAAAATGAAATTCACCCTCTTTTTACAAAGTGACAGATATTCTACTTCATTTCTGAGTATGAGCTTGTTGAGGATTTAAATTATCAGCATCTTTGTATACATTTTTTTAAGGAATGACACCATGCATTTCTTTTTTATGATTGCATGAGGGGACCTCCTTTGCCTTTCATTACTCAAATGGACTGTATGATTTGAGGTTGTGCAAGCTTCAACATCAATATAATCTTTAAAAATATTTCAACAAAGACTGTAAATCAACCCAATTTTTGAAGGGAATTATTTCACACCATTTGAAAGACATAAACTGTTACATATATTAACTATTGATTTTGCACATTATTAAATCTGTCATTTTACTTACAATGAATATAATTTTTCACCCACCACAAAATGACACAAAAAAGGACTGCAATATTTTCAGTGAAAATACTTAGCTTTGCATTTATAATACGATTGTCAACATGACCATCGTAATACTATACTGCCATAAATTCTGAAGCTGTCAGCATTCACAAGTGAAACATTAGGGCCTGTCACTAAGTGGCTTTTAGCACCTGATTTTTTGACTAATCTGCAGATTTTCCATATCTCTGTGAGCTTTTTTTTCCCCTCATGGCATATTCGCCTAACTATGCTGATTGTGCCTCCTGATCTGGCTTGTTTACCAGAAACACATTTGTGTTATTAATTTTCCTCTCAAAACAATTGCATGCAAAATAATTTGCAATTCTGAGATATTAAAGCTGAAATAATTACAAGAAAGTCTGTCTGTATATGAGTAGCTGGACTATTTCAAAGTTAAATAAACTATCACAGTTTTACCAGATAATCATGTCATGTCTAAAGCCTTCTCTGAACAAGAAATGGTCAAGGATTTATCATCTGTAGTTTTCTTCTTGTTCTATTTTCTTTCTACCCTTCCTCCTTATTTTGAATCTAGACTATAAATTTCAGTAAGATTTTAACACCACTTTTTAAATTAAGAATCCCAGTAAAAAAAAGGCATGTGATATTCTCCATAAAGCAACCAAAAAGTACATTAGCTTAAAGAAATATTAAACATTTATCAGAGTTTTAGGAGACCATGATGAGAAATTACAGATTTCAAACCTTTTCTAGAAATAAATAAGTCATTTAATTCACTCTATCAATTATTTTTCTACTTCTATCAGCTAGTTGAGGGGTTCAGTTTTTTCAGTTACACACCTTAAAAAGCAAATGGCATGTGTCCCACTTCCCAATCACTACAGTTACAGTAACTGCACAGCAATTTGATAAGAAAAGATAATTTATGTGGTGTGGGTTACAATGAAAATAATCTCATTTCAATTATTTTCAATCATGAAAGAAAGAAAATAAATTAACTCTAACTTATGGTGGAAATGTTGCAATCTTGACTAGCAATAGTAATATGACTTCAGAAAATAATTTTGGCAAACAGAACACCCAGCTCACCACTTCATCTTAAATGTCATTCTCTAGCCATAAGTAGTAGTCCAGCCCTTTAGTGCAGCTGATATCAAAAGATTTGTCCCTGCACACACCTCAAAAGCCAAGCTAAAGGTGTGGCCAAGACTGTTGAAACATGCTAACACGGCTGCTCAGATCACTTCTCACTATGGATAAAATTATAATCTACATGCTGGAGAACTCATTTTTTGTCAGTTCCTAATGGGCTCCAAAGAGTGCACCTTCAAATTCATATTCAGCGATTTCTCCTGAAAGTCTTCCTAATGTATTTTATATTTTTACCTGATGTATGCTTATTGGTGAGATAGAACTTACAAGAAACCTAATAGTGACATCAGCAGCTACAGAGGAAATTATTTCCCCACATTGTAACACAACAGCAATTTTAACAAACTGGAAAACAGTTTGATTAATGTGAGCTATTCTGAATTATTAGGTCATTCATCCAACTCCACCCACTGCTCCATACCTTTTTGAAATTACTCTAATGTTTCTAATGGCTGAAAAGCATTCCAAAGCTGTCTCATGCTCAGCTTAATGCAAAAATACATCGACTTCCAGAGCAAGGCTCTGCCCTTTGCTTAAACATGGATCAGTCATGGCTTTCAGACCAAGTACCTTAATACATTTCATTACTCTTTTGTCAATAAATGTATTTCAAAACTGTCACTGCCAATTCTTTCCAAGATTTGGACAGAAAACTGAGTTCATTTAAAGAGCAGGAAGGTTTCAGACAAGACCAGTCAAACTTTTTGTCTCTGTTCTCCCATTAGCTGCACTAGAGCCCAGAACACTGGACTGCTGTGATGTCTAAATTGATCTTCACCAAACAACTGCTGACATTCTCCTTGTGACCCTGCCTGCATTCCTTATTTAAAACATTATATTTTTGTTAAAATTTCAATCTTATCCTACAAATTTTTTTTGTTCTTTGTCCTTTTTTAAAACTATACAGGTATTATTAAGAGGCTGTCACAGTAACCAGTGCACATAGGTGGTGGGTTTTCTTTTTACTTGGAAATACCATAACGATTGTCCTTATTACATGTTACAGGAAAAAAAGTTTCATGTTTTTCTTTATTAAATATGTACAAAAAATATAGGATATGTGCATGTGTGTAAAGGTTAGGACACATGCATATACCCCAAATATGGTATGATGAATGCATCATACCATGTAGATGATAAACAAAGTGTTGACATTCACACCACCAGTACATCATAAGATTATAGCAAATATATAGATTTACATACAGTAGTTACTATGACAACATTTAAAATTACTTTAGCCATATGAGCTAGGAAAACATTGGGACTCATATAGAAAGAACTCTTTTGACATTTCATGTTTAAATTGGGTTTCTACAATCATTTCCACACCACTAGTTGTGAAAGTTCCTCTGAGGCACTATCAGCAAAAGAGGAAACTAAACTTCTGGAACAGAGTAATTGTTCTAAAGCATTAATATTTTTAAGATTGGAATACTTGTTTAGTTTTGATTTAGACTTTTATAGAAAAATCATGGAACTATATTAAAACACCAACTGAAATAAATTAGTATCTAAGGATAATTCAGTAGAAGTCCTGACTGAGGTAGACACAATGGTGAAAATATAAATCCCAAAGTACGATTATGAATGCAAATTAATAGTACGAAGGAAAAATCTCATGTCTCTTCCCTACTCTTTTTTCTTCCTGTTTTTTATATGTCAGTGGCATATCACGATATTCTAGCTTATTTCATTTGTTTCCTGAGAATGCCTGTTCCAGCACTAAGAACCTGCATATGCACCATTCTAAATTGCAGCTTGTGATATTCTCATGTCTAACTCAAAAAAAAAAAAATAAAAAGAAACCCTCCCCCAAAAAAACTAAAAAAAAAAAAGCGCCAAAAACACAAACTTCACAATTATACAGCATGAATTCCAATATCATTTCAGCAGCATCAAAGCCTTTTAGTTCATTCACATCCTAGTCCTGAGAATGTTTTCTTTTAAAACCTCAGTACTGCATGCATCATATCCTTTATAGCAAATCCTGCATTACTGCAAACTGGTTTAATTCCACTGATTCCAAGAGAGGTAAATTGACAAGCACCAGCCCAGATGTAAACATTTGCCTTTTGGGGTTAAAAAATGTATTAAGACTTTAAGACTATAAGACTTTCTAGTTCAAATGGAAGTAACAGCCAAGCACAGGAGGAAAGAGACAAGTTAAAATTGTGTTCCCTGGACACAATAAGGTAGTCATCTACAGATTAATAACTTGGGTTTAAACATATGACATCTATGTACAATGAGTCAGAGTTTGTTTTTTTGTTTGTCTTTCTTTTTAAGAGAAAAGTATTTGTCCTTTTACAAAAGGTAAAAGGGGATAGAAATGTTAAATAGACTATTTCTGTTTCAAAATTGTACTAAAAAAGGTTTAGTCACCAGTGTAGTCATGATACTTTGTTTTCCACAGGTTTTGACAGTGAATCACATCCTAATTGTTCCCAGGAGCACACTGAATATTTTTCAAGTTTTGATTTATTCTCACTGGTAACTGCTATAATTTATGATAGATTCCATTCTGTCTAGCCGTGCTATAGAACAAGCTCATGTAAGCAAAAAACATCCAACAAGACAGAACATCACAGTGGGAAAACAATTTTGAAAAGACAGTTACTTTATAATGGCTTAACTTTGTGAAGGATGAAAGAATATTATGAGAAGAAAGAGAAAAATACAGGTGTAGCAGTTACTATTCAAGTCCTCCTTTTTGTCTTATCATCACTCAGTCTAGTGACACCAAATAGTGGAAATGTTCAACTTGAAAGCCCAAATTTCTTCAAACAAGGCATCGGTAAAACACCTTCACAGCAGAAGGTACATACACACTGAATTTGTCAATCAACACAAGATAGGACAAGACGTCTATAATGCAATAGTTACCAAAAGAAAAAGAGAAGCAAGGGATTCTTTTTAAATCAGGCAGATACACAGGGAGCTGGGAAATCCAGCAAGTAAGACAAAGCTTCAGATGAAAGAATAACCATAATTAAGCTCCATATCGATTGTCTTGATTCTGCCAATGCCTAAGTCCAGCCTCTACCTCAACACCATGTGTCAGATCTTCATGTGATTTGTTTGACTTGCACAGAGGAGAGCACACCTCCATCAATGTCTGAAATGGGAGCTCTGACAGCAAGGCACCCCATACAGCTCACTCTTCTTTTGCAATCCATAGTGCTTGGCACTGTACTTGGCAGACTACACTACACCACAAGTTGCCACCAACATCTGTTTCTCTCTATTCCATGTGCTAACACAATGCTAATAATCAGAATCATGGCCTTGTTATGTTGGAAATGACCTCTAAATCATCGAGTCCAACAAGGTTAACCTGGGGCTGAAACAGAGTTTAGACAAACACCTGTTCCACACCTGTGAGCACAGTGCTTTTCCTGGCTAATGGCCAAAGGATAGAAGAGTTATCTATTTACATACAAGATTCTTTCTGATACCCACCAGGAAATGCCACCTGTTAGTTCACTTTTGTTTCTGACTTACCAGGGTATTAAACAGCCAACTGAACAAGGCCTTGAAAGGAGCTTCAAACATGGAAGAAAATTGGCAGAGGAACATAATCTGTCCACCAGGTCCATGGGCTGCACAGAAAATGTGAGTAACAAATCCAATGCACCATCTGATCTGTCTATGCAGGAAGAATCTCCCATCCAAAACTGCAGTTAGCACAATGTCCAACACTAAGTAGCTAAAAGCAACTGGCTACTTCTCCAGTGCCTTACACAAAAAACCCCAGACACCTTCCCCCAGTGTAGGAAAAGAAAATCTAATGGATGAAAGAAATTTTTCCACACTTTCTTTCTTTCATGAGTATCCGTTACACTTCTCAGCCATCCAGAAAGCAAGAAATCAAGAAAAGTTATGATCAAACTTTGGCATTTATTTGTGTCCTGAATCATTATGAAATGATGGTCTCAAAACACAGACAAGAAAGAAAAACGACACTCAGAAAAGGGAAATCATCTGGGATACAAGTCTATGATTTAATGTTTGAAACATTTTGCACTTGATTTAGCCTCTTTCTATCATGAGTTCTCTTGTAAAATTCAGATTTCAGAAGACAGAGGGACATCTACTCTGTCTTCAGCAGCTTGAGAACTGTTTTTTCAGTGTTTTCTTGTGGATCAGTGATGGCCCACAGATCAAGTCCTTCAGGGAAAACAGTCCCATGAGGTCAATTTTTTTTAAGCTTTGAGGCAAATAAATGCTCTTCGATTTTCAAGGGAATAAAGATGAGATCAGAATCTCCAGCTGGCATACAGGTATAGATCTCAGCTCCAGTTCATATACGGAGTTCACAAATTTTTGCCTCTTTCCTCAATTTCCCTGGAATAAATGAAAATATTTTCTGACAACAACATTCACCTGACTAATTGGTGTGAAAAAAAAACATTCAGGAAAGAATCACCAGGTCTTAAAATAAGATTCCCTGGCAGTCTTCAAAAAAGAGACAAAAACTATCTTGATCTCCCTAAGATAAGAAACATCGAGAGAACAGCAAATTCATTATATGGGTTTCTATTTGTAAAAACATAAAAACTGTGTGAGACTGTCCTAGCTTTTGTCAATAAGGCATGGCTCTCATTTGTACATATATAGATATAAGTATTTAGATATGCACATGCACATTAAATACAGATATGTGCTTCATATATATAAAGAGGATCTCTCTTACTAAAAAAAGAAATAATAGTTGAAAATGTTTGTCTGAGACATGAGAGAGGAGAGAGGAAAATGCTTTTAATAGTCAGTCATTCATCCTGACACGAACTTTGCCAGAGCACCTGGCAGACTACAACAAGCAGTGTATGATCAAGCAGTGATAATGAAGCCTGGTGTTAGAGACCCTGCTGCAAGAAACCATTAGATGTTTGGAATACACAGTTCTTAACTCCTGCCTCTTTCTTTTTTTTCTTTTCTCAGAAGTTAGAAAGTACCTTATCAACAAAGACACGGATTCTAAGTAAAGACATTAGAACCTAAAGAACTATTTTTCAAAAGTGCATTTAGATGAGAAGTTGAACTTTGTATTTCCATCTGTTTTACAGTAGTTAGAATTTATTACTTTCATGGTATCAGCTGATCACTGACAGTGTTGTCAGGGAAAGACACAGACTCGCACCTATGCATGTCTTTCAAATTCACTAACCTGTATTTAAATAATCATAATTATTTTTACTGTGATCACATTGGTGATTTTTTTCAATTTCCTTTTAGAATTTTTATTGCACTCTTCAGCTATGCTTTACTACACTGAAAATAAGAGTACCTCTGGAAAAAGGACTTGCAAGCTCACAAGATTTCCAGCATTGTCAGCTTTCTCCTATTCTCAACAAATAAGTGAAGTATTAGTAGGAATTTTACAAAGAGTATTTTCAGAAGTCCTACATGGAAAAGTTGTCTACAACACATCAGTAATTCAACTTTAGAAACAAATAAGTCCTTGTTTGAGGAAGGGGGAGGGTAGCAGTGGAACAACAAATAAGTAAGATTCATTGTATTCCTTTTATTTGAAAAACCTATTTTGAGCAAACATTTTAGAAACATTAATTATAATTTTACAACAATGAATTTGAACTGAGACCAAGAAATACCACAGCTGGATAGCCCTGAGTGATTTCTCCTATCAAAGCCTTTTTGGTTTTCTTTTCTATCTTGTGATAGAAATCTGTGGCATGAAAAATAGGAGGAAGTCAAGCACAACACTAATAACAAGAGAAAAGAAAATCAAAACAGTGAAGGATGAGTGAGAAGACTCATTCAATAACCTTCCAAATGGATAGGGTGCTCCAGGAGGAAGAAAATACCAGAATAAGAGAGAAAGAGCTGGCCATTTAGAATCAAGTGGACTGCCATGTATTTATTCAGCAATATAATAATCGTATTTTAGTCCAAGGATTTATCTCAATAAGGAAAAAACACACGCTTAACTGTGTTTGTTGGTATATAAAGACTTGACCAGAATACATGGAGCTTTTTAAGTTTTCTGACATAAATAAGAAAGCTTCAGTTCACATCAATCTAAAATGAAAGTCGTTCCAACTTTTATTTCAGCAAGAAAACAGTGTTTCAGATCAGATTACTTATTTGACCTGAAATGTAACATTTCATACTAGACACCTGTACTAAGAGTAAAGAAAATAGAGGAATAAATTCACATTACTTCAAGAAGAATGAGACACCATTTCCTCTCCCTCTATCAAAAGATATAAGGCAGGTTGCTCTCAATTTCTTAACTTTCAGCTTTAACCGAAAGCTGTTCTGCCTTGATTAGAAGTGTGATCTATAGAACAAGAAAAGAAAAACAAAACATCACTGTATATCACTTTTTATCCTTCTTCAATGTGTAGCCATGATGGAATCAAACACTCTTATTTTAGTTAGCTTTTTCTCATGCTGCAACAAAAAAACTTACTGATTTTTAAGAGGATTTGTGAAAGATTATTTGAAAACTAGCTTGCACACAGTTTAATCAGTATTTTTTATTGGCTCCTAGCTTGGGAGAGAAGGACAATAGGAACTTTTATTCTAATTCTTTTTTAAGTAGAATGATTAAGAAAAACTTGCTAGGAAAGAGAATTGCAAGTAATTATGTATGTGCATGTTTGTGACTCAACTTTAAATCATTTTTCAGTCAAGTCAGTGTTAAATCGCATGATGAAGATAGCACAAACTGTAGTTCAAAAGCAATACATAGATTATACTGCCAAAGACATTACATTCAATACTCTAGAAGAGCTGAAATAAAATCAATGCACTATGGCAACCATATTTCCAAAGAGCTGACAAAATGAAAATTTATTTATTCACACTGCTGGCATGATTCATCTTTCCAAATATATGAACCTTTTAAGTGTTTTACAAAACAAACCAATGGACTCTCATGATCACAAAAAGCTTTGAATTCCATCACCAAGGAGAGTACTTCAGAGCAGTAACTTCCTCATGGCTCTAGACTTAGAGGAACACATTATCATTATATTATATGCATCTTTCATACAGTCTTCTGTAAAATCCACAGTGAAACAAATGGGAGTTTGTGTAATTTCACAATATATATAGAATGGTTAAAGTTTGTATACTGAGAAAACATTTACTTAGTTGATCCTACTACATCCAAAGTTTAAATCCAACATGTTTTCTGCATTATAGATTGTTGAGATCCCAACGGTACCATGGTACAAACCGTCCAATCAAAATATTTCAGGTTATCCTAACACTTCTACAATCTTCTTGTTATTTTCTTCTGCTGAAAACCATTCAAGTTCAATCATTGCAAATACTACAAAAACCTTGCTTATTTATTTCTTTGCTGGGAAATTCAACAAAATGACATACAACTTGACATCTGAAAGATCACTCAGCCAAGAAACTAAAATCCGGACAACCACCCATTTCAATCCTGAAGGTCTAACTTGTAGAGATATCAGCTGTGGAACACTGTGCTTCTGGGATTACTATTTAATTAAAAATAAATAAAAAGGCATGAAAACCAGCATCAATAGCACAGGGGCATTGTACCAGCTTGGGGCATCAACCACCTCTCCAGAAAGACTGTTCCAGTGTTTGACCACTCTATTAGTAAAGGAATCCTTCCTCATGTCCATTCTAAAACCTCACTGATCCCACGTTTCCTCTCCCTGATTCCCAAGGAGGGGGAATCAGCACCTTCCCCTCCACAAGAATCTAAAGAGAGACCAGTGAGGTCATGCCTCAGCCTCTGACTCTCCAAGAAAATCCCAAAGTACTCAGCTGCTCCTCACAGGACACTCCTTCCAGGTCTTACACCAGCTTTGTTGCCCTCCTCTGGATGCATCCAAGGACCTTTACACCCTTCTTTAGTTTTGGGACCCAAGACTGAACAACATGTCCATGGTGAGGCCACACCAATGCCAAAGACAGTGGGGTGGTCACCCCTGACTGGCTGGTGGTGCTGTGTCTGAGGCACCCCAGGATGGGCTTTGCCTGCTGGGCTGACACTGCTGACCAACACCCCCAGACCTTTTCCTGTAGGGCTGCTCTCCAGCCGCTCATCTCACAATTTCTCATCCCATGTAACTCTGTTCCAGGTGTGTAATCCAGCATTTAGACATAATAATTTAATCCTATTAATCATTGTCCAGTGCTCCAATATAACCATATTCCTCTGCAAGGCATTTTGTCCCTTGGGAGAGTAAATAGAACCTCATGATCTGGTGTCATCAGCAAATTGCTAACAACACTTTCAACTCTTGCATCCAGATTGTTGATAAATGTATTAAACAGAACTGACACTAGAATTCAACCCTGGGAAATACATTTCTATGTGCACGTGAATATGAATTCATGTGTTCATTTATATAAATATGTATTACGCTATCAAATATATGAAATTGAATTCCTATATTAATTTTCCAATATATTAATATAATGCAGATATCAATTATGTTTATATTCTAATGCTTACATCCTGGTCAGTCATTTTCACACATAAAGCTCCTTTAATTATACAGAAGGTAAGCGTATTTGTTTTTATTCTTTCTAATGTCTGTCAAATTCAGCCTAAAGATTAAGCACAATAAGTGTTTTCCTGGTTAGAATCCAGCTGAAAACTGCATGGACTGTTCAAAAACTGATTTTTCTCCCTATACCCAACTCTGCACTGCATGACATAAAATTATTCCTGAAAGACAAAGTTCTGTGCAGAAAAAGGCTGTGCAGACTTCAGGAGTAAGGTGCAGATATTCAGTACATGACCCTGTGCAGTTTCACTGGCTGATATCCAATAACACATTTTTCTACTTTTGGATCTTAAATTTTAATAGCCTAAAATAATCATATTAATTATTAATTATATTAACTAATTATTTTATAACCATAATTAATAATCTTAATTTTTAATAACACATCTGAAATTTATGCTTGAGACTACAACCAGAAGTTAAATTTACTGGTTTAATTTACTCTGAATCTGTTTCAACTTAGTAACAATCTATTAGCAAGGAATGCAGTATTTGAAGACTCCTTACAAAATATTTACAATGTAGTATGCTCATTGCGTGGTAGACAGAAGAAAAAGCATATGTATGCATTTACACAAAAACCAAACACAAGCACTACTTCACAGGGACATGGGATATATCAAACTCAAATGCATTCTAGCATTGTTCCAGGGAAAGAATAAGAATTTAAGGTCCAGATCTGGGAAGGTAGTAAACACATTTGTGGAGAGACGAGAACAACCTTTTTGTTTTCATGAGCTTCTGGACAATGTTGGGATTACTTTTCTAATTTAGGACTGAAAACTAGTCACCAGCTTGAGCATTAACTTCTGTCACAATCATCTCAAACAAGGAATATCAAATAATTTAAGTATTTTCCCTGTAAGGCTTACTTTTCAGTCCTATTACAAAAATCTTCTCTTCAAAGTCCCCTATCACAGTAAACTGAACTGAAAACCGAGGAGAAAAGTAACTTGCTTTAGAGCGTGTAATTTTTTTGTGTATGGTACACCATTTTTTTGGATGCAATTATGAGCTAATATGGTTTCAGGTTATATTAAGTACCTCATCTGATTCAAAATCAAACATTCCAACTTTTTCATTTTTTTGTTTCATTCAGGTAAATAAATGCAGACAGTAGGAGAAAGCTTTATTTTCCTGATTATATATTCCCCCCTTACAGCTTTGATAGCCCTATTTAAAATCACAAGACAGAACAGTTCACTATTTTTCAGCCAGAGGTATATGGCAAATTCTACACAAATTTATAAAGATACTTAGTGAACATCAAATAATATCTTTGGACAACTAAATCATTAATTTAAGGAATTATATAGTCAGCCCTAGTCTTGATTAGTGCATCAATGTTTCCCCCAGCAGCCTGGCTTTTACCTCTTAAAATGATAAAACCCAGATCCGAGTCTGGTTTCTGATCATTAGACACACATTTTCTACCTATCTTCCATCGCCTTCTCTTTCTACTATCAGATCAAATGCTAGGTTTTTTTTTTTTCAAATGCTTCTTTTTTTTTTTTTTACATTAATAGCTCTTCATATATTGTCATTTCCTGTTTAATGATGAAGGAAAAATACCTGTTCCACATCATCAAGTGATGTTTTTTTGCCTTCATGCACTACTTTAATCTAGAAACATGCACCTTTTTCACCCTAGTATGCTCAACTTTCAAATTACTTCTTGAACTCTGCTTTAATATCTAAAACAGGAAGTTACTTGATCAACTCATCTGCTGATCCACAAACTGATCCTTGAATGTATCTTACAAGGAGCATTACTTTCAAGTGTTGTTCCCTTTATTGCTATAGAATGGCTTCCTGCTAAGCTGATCCATGGGGAGTTATGTTAATTTCTCTAGATTTCATTAAAAAAAATATGTGTGAAGCACACTGATAGAAGGACAACATAGATCCTTGCCCTTAAACAGAAGTGTAGAAAGGCAGATCAAATAATGAAAGTGAAACATTTTTCAACACCTATCAGGAGGGACACCTCTGGGGAGAAGACTAATGCATCATTTTTTTTAAAAGCTTGCACTGCGAGAAATACAAATAATGCGTTATTATATACTCCATTGCAACAGAAGAAGTATTTCTTTCCTGGTCGCCTTGTGGCCAAAAATAACCCAAGAAACTTTTCTGAAGATGTACAAGTTTAATGCCTAACGAGATTTAAAATCTATTTTGCTAGGGAAAAGATATATTAGGACAACATAGTCATATCTTTAGAGACCTTTAAAAAGAATCAGAGCTGCTGATAAAGCTGTGCATAAAAAGGCAAATATCTGAGAGAACTCAACCTGAGAAACTTATTACAACAGCAGGGTAAAGGTAGATTACAGAGAGACTGAGAACTGTAGTCAGTGAAAATCAGGAATATCAAGGTTCTCTGCAATGGCAAAATCATATAGACACAAGTCAATTTTGCTCACAATAAAGCAGTTTCATTATTATAAAGAGCTAACCAAGCAGCCTCAAGTTCATGCTTTTCAGTACTATAAGAAAAAAAAATGTTAACTTAAATGTTTCCAGAGAAGCTTTCTTCACATCTTACAAATCCAAACCTAGGGAGCCAAACTTGTTCATATGAAGCCAGGCACTCGCATAAGCTCCACGTCAAGTCTGGAGGAAGTAGTTTTGTTCTTTCAACCCCACTGCATGAAGTTGCATGCCTTTATTTATAAGAAGACCCAGTCAGCTAAAACTCAACTACCATGTCCAACTGGGGACTGACACACAATTTCGTCACTCATTACTTCTGACAACAGAATTTTTGTTTTTTTTTTTTTTCAAATGCTCTCAAGTAAAAGATTTTATGCTGCTACCACAAAAATAAAAATTAAAAAAATTCTGGGGCAAAATAGTCAAGGTGGATCTCTCTATCTTCCTACTTAACTTCCTACTTCCCCCTTAAGGTTGTGTTTATAAATGGCAATATAGAATATAATTTTCTTTCATTATTATTTAGGGACAGGTTTCACTAACTTTAGACATCTAAAATATATGTACTCTGCTGTTACCATGGGTTCCTTCCATTTCCAAGGACTGTTCGCACAGCTTTTTTATCAACAGCTTAATATTATTAATTGCATATTTTATTAAAAGAACAGCTTCCAGCAGTAAGCCCCTTATTAGTAGGCATAGGTTTAATGTTTTGCCTGAGGTAGACTTTTAGATATTTTTTTCACAAGTGTCTATTTTTCTCACATTAAAGGAATCCTAGGAAATGTTATCAAAATATTAAAACTACTATATAAAAAAAAAAAAAGCTATTTCAGACATGCAGACTACAGATTGATAATGATAATATTCCCATTCATCTTCAAATACTTTTCTTCTTAGAGTCCCAGAATATTTGGGTTGTGTTTTGGTTGAATGTCAAAGGGTTTTCATTTTAGTTTTAGTGTGTGTTTTTTCTTTCTTTTTCCTTTTATAATAGTAGTAGTTTAATAAAGTTTCTCCCTTGTTATTAAGCTTAAGCCTACTCTATTCCTGATTGTATCTCACAGCAATCATTTAAGAAGTTGCATTTTCATAAAAGTGCTGGCATCGGGCCAGTATCAAACCATGACAAGTTGGAAGGGACCTTTAAAGGTCTTCTAGTCCAACCCCCCTGCAATTGTCTTGGAATTGTCATTTCAAAAAGAGTTTCAGAATGGTTCCTTGCCTGCTGTGCAAGGTATTACTTTTGGGATCTACTACATTTCATTACAATGATTATTAATATTCAGAATCAATACTGCTGCTACTGACACTAATACTTCAGGAGCTCTGCTACACACCAGAGAATGAAGCTCTGCATTTTCAATTTTTTTTTCTATTCAAATATAAGCATGCCACCTAATAAAATGTATCAGCCAAAGTCCCCCTCATAAGCCACTGCAAAAGCTATGCTGTGTACCATGGGTCTCTGCAAGGTTTAACTGAGCAGAAAGCATGACCCTGGATGATGGCTGAAAGACAGCCCACTTGATTTTCTCTAGCAGTGACTCTGCAGACCTTGAGAAGCCTAAACTTTTCCCTATCTTCTGAGATTTTAATTAAAAATGAGTCTCTCTAAGGTAACTTCATCACTTCTGCATAAATTTCTTGAGGCAAAGACTAATGTAGTCCACAGCAATGTTCCCTGGTTGCTGTGAAAACAATAACCATCCACTGGGGATATCCTCTACATGCCAGAGCTCCTGGGCTTGGTTTGAAAGCCTCCCACTGAGAGATGAAAAAAGACAGAAATTAGTAACTCTGGCAGCATGTTCCTTTCCATAAGGAAAGCAACGACACTTACTAATATTTAGAACGTGATATTGAAGTGTACATGTAATTAAAACCCTCACTCCATTTTCCTGCTTGCCTCTTGCAAGTGGGACAGCAAGATGGCTTCAAAGTAGATTCCCAGCCATTCCTGCCAACTGCTCCTGTAAACTTCAGTTCAACTTAACATACTTTTAATCAAGGAAGTTAGCAGGAAAGATAAGTGTGATCTGAATGAATTTTCATACCCAGTTTTTAAAACAGTCACCCTCCAGGAAGAAAAACAATGAGGGAGGACACCTTAGTGACTAAATATTATTGAGCTAGCATCTGTTACTAAAATAATTATCAGCCTTGGTAGAGAAAGCAGGGAAATCAGTCAGAAGGTCAGTGAGTGACCACTGACAAAAGAAAGTCTTGCAGTATGTAAGGATGGGCAATCTTGATAAAATCAGAAACATCACTTAGACACCCAAGGAAGAACTAGAGACAAAAATGCTCACAACAGCTCAATATTCCAGTGAACAAGGTAATTTTTATAATATTGCTGTGGACTACAACAAGGAGTCCTTTTCTAACCAAGTATACTTTTTTTTAATGAGCATTTATTCTTCCCCACAGACTGCTCTCATTTTCTTCTCTCCCTCACTTTCTTCTCTTCACAGAAGCCCTGCAGGGAACAACACTGAAGTGTATTTAAAACAAAGTTTGATACTGCAAACTTGATATTACTACAATATTCACTGCTAACACAGACCATTTAGTGAAAAAATAACAAATCCTCCTCCAAGATCAATCTGTTGAACTGAATTTGCTCTACACAGTTTTATGACATTCTTCAGTCACAATAAGGCTGTTTGGTATTTCTGAAAATATCTAGGAAGTCCACTAATTACCACTAATTTTATCACTGATTCTAAAGAGTTTGTAATTTCAAAAGCATTTCAGCTGCCATAAGACCAATAAAATATTTTTTTACTTATACGTAACTTGCAAAAAAAAGCTAATTTTATATTCTTTGTCCTGAAATTTTAACGAAAAAATATAAATTGACAGAATTGGCATCTATCTGTTTAAAATTCATAGGGAAAAACTGCTAGAGAACAGAACTACTCTATGCACTGAGAGAGTGCAAGGGTTCTGGTTATTTGTAACAAACCTAAGTGTAGTTAGATATATGTTTAAGTAGCAACCAATAGCAATAAATAGGGTAACACAAATCATCAGCTATTATTAAATTATTAAAATAAAAGCAAGAGTTACTAACATGAAATACAGTACTAGTAAAAATCAAAGTGATTTAATTAATCAGAAAGATGGGTCAAGGATTTGAATGAGGATTTGGCCTGCAGCAAAAGAAATTTAAAGTTTAGCACAAGCAATTATCTCAAGCTCAGAAGCTTTATTATCCAATTACTGGATAGTGAATTTTTCTACACCTCTCCAAATATGGAGCAGATGTTCCGGCACCAGAAACTGTGTGAATTAGTAATGAAACACAACTCATGACATATTGTACCCAAGAGCACAGAAATCTTTTGATTAAGCAAGTATTTTCATAGCAGCTGTGCAGTAGGCAGACTAAAAGAGTCTTCATCGAGTCACACAAAAGCATCTTAATTTGCCATGGTTTGGAGGAAGTCAATGATGGAGTAATAAACTAAATTTCAAGGAATTCGTTATGAACAAAAAAAAACTGCAAAAAACAACAAACCTCAAACCTTCCAGTTTAGATAAAGCCTAAAATCTGTTGAGAAAAATGATTGCATGAGAATTTATATTTAAGAAAAACTATTATTGTATCACCCTATTTATAGTCAGTAATTTATCTGAGGTGAAAGAGAGTATGGACCATTTGTCATTTGGACCATGTAGTTTTAGCTGGATCTTTTTGAAATGGATAAGGAAAACTTTCAAAACCAGCTCCCTTAAAAAATGTGCACCAAAATCAGTATTTACAAATATTGACCATGTAATGGTGTTATAAACTGACCAATCTATTGCAAGCTATTGTCAAATGGGTAATTTAAAATTCTTTCAGGCCACAAACAGCCACCAACCCTGATATTCTCTTAATTTCAATTTTCTTGATCAAAATAGAGATTGCTGATCCCAAATTACAAACTGGCCATGAATACAAGTACTTATTTCAAGGTGCATGAATTTTCAATGATTATTAAAAAGATTAAACATGTTTTGGTGCTTCTGACTCTTCCTGCTCACTAAGGCTATTTCTGATTTACACATACTTTTCAAAATCTGTAATTAAAAAGGTTTCAGAACAAGAACAAGCTCATGGGAAGTTACCACATTCATATTAAGAGCGGACTGGTGGAAAAGAAGAAGTCATGAAGACAAAGGAGCTATAAATGCAAGGAAATCACAAACATTGGCTGCACCACTATGCCTAAGTCATACTTACAGTGTTTCATTAAGAGCAATGATGCTTATGATCAAAAATGTTGCATCCCCATTTAGCATCCTTATAACCTTAACATACATCAAAGCACTAAACACATTATGAAAGCAAAGATCATACTCAGAGGCAGTGCCTAATGTGACTCTTAAGAAGTACTTTGTCCATTGAATTACTCTTTTTATGTTTTTCCTTTCCAATTTACTCTGATAGAAGCTGTAAAAGTAATGTCAAATGTGTTGGCATATAGAAAGATTCTTGGCAACGAAGAATGTACGAGCTTGTTTTATATCTATCTTACCTCATCCTGCATTTAGATCATGATTTTTCTTTTATGTTGAGGGACATTAATGCCATCCTGCCAGTACTTTACAAATAAACCCAGTGGCACTCAATAACATCTGCAAACAATCTTTAACAAAGGTCTAGAACTCAAGTGGATAGCAAGGAGATAGGTCACACAAGACAACAGTTTATTTTAGATCATCTGAGCAATGACATGGCACAGCTAATACAATTCTCTGTCTCCTTAGTCATAGTTTTAGAATTTGTAACACTATCAAAGCTGGTTTTAGTATCTTCTTATAAGAGTTCACAAGAGCAACCTGCCTTTTCCTTCTCCTTTTAATCATATATAAAGCTCAAGTAAGCATTATAGGTTTAGAAATTGGTTTTAAATTAAAAATCAGACTTCACCATAAATATGTGTTTCGTTTTTTCAAAAGCCTTCATAGACTCTCTCTCGCTGGGGGTGTTGGTCAACATTTGGCTGAATATGAGCCAGCAGTGTGTCCAGGTGACCAAAAAAGCCAGTGGCAGCCTGACTTGTACCAGAAACAGAGAGGCCAGCAGGACCAGGGCAGTGATCGTTCCCCTGTACTCAGCACTGTTGAACTCAAATCATGTGTTCAGTTTTTGGCCTCTCACTACATGAAAGACTTTGAGGTACTGGAAGATTTGCCAAAGAGCAATTAGGCTGGCAAAGGCACTGGAGTACAAATCATATGAGTAGCTGTGGGAGCTAGGACTGTTTAGCCTGGAGAAAAAAGAGGCTGAGAAGGACCTGATTGCTTTCTACAACTGCCTGAAAAAAGGCTGGAGCAAGGTGGGAGTCGGTCTCTTCTCCCAAGAGAAGCAATAAACAATAGGAAACAACCTCATGTTGCACCAGGGGAGATTTAGGTTTGATATTAGGAAAAATTTCTTCACAGAAGGTGTTGCCAAGCATTGGAGCAGGCTGCCCAGGGAAGTGGTCTAGGCATTTAAAAGGTAAGTAGATGCGGTACTTAGGGACGTTTTTTAGTGGTGGGCTGCCAGTTGGACTCAAGGATCTTATAGGTCTTTTCAACCTAAATGATTCTGTAATTCTATAACATTGCATGCTTGTGCTATGCATAGGAAAATGAGAAAAATCACAGGGCTCAAGCATCTCCATTTTGCCTGAATTGCACATATCCCATAGCCAGAAGACTTACTAGCAAAGACAGTGAAATGATAAATAATTGACATGCTTGCCATCAAAAATATCTCTAAGATTCATGATTATTTGATTGAATACACAAGCATACAGTGGGTTGTATTACAGGGGCAAGGCAAAATATCCTTCAAAAATTGTTTTGACAGGCTGAAGAGCTGCTCAGTGGATGTCACAAATTGCCTTAGATTTTACAAAGTGCCTTCCACAGAAAATTATGATCATGATTTAAGTACAATCAGATGTTTTCTAGGGAATTTGAAAGTGGAAACAATATGTTACAGGTTTCACAGGAGAAATAGTTTCCCTGAAGAGTGAACACTGTTCTACACTCTGTAGTCCTCTCTGAAAACTTGTTGAATCGTAGACAAGGGAAAAAAAAAAATCAGGCGAATAGAACTTCAGCAAATCTTCTGAATGCTCTCATTCATTATTTGTTCAAGGAGTAAACTGAAGGATTTAAACTCAAAGTTATGTGTCACATATTTCTGCACAGATAAAGAACTGTTAATACACCACCAACATCACGAAAAGTTCTAAGATATACTAAGCATTAAAGAAATAATTTTCAAGCCTATTAGTGAATTGAGTACCTTAATTAAGTCAGATAGAAAGAAAATAAGTTTTAGAAAAGTTGTGGCACTCAATTTCACAGCCACCTGATTTTTCTTTAATGAAAAATTTACATCAACATAATATTTGTTAAATAATTCAGATGGATACAAAGGTAAAAATTAATATCCAAAAGTGTAAGGCTCCTTACACTTAATCAGAAAGATGGCATTCCCATATTTTGGCAATGGCTTCATAGGCTTAGCTGGCAATGCCCACAAAATAGGGCAATAGAAATAATGCCCATATCTGATAGCTGATGCTCAGACATATCTCCAAAACACTTAGGGCAGTAATGGGGGATGTCAGAAACATTAGTTCAGAGAAATCCTGAAGTTGGATTGTCAAGAATGACGGAAAAGTTTTAAAACCACTGGACTAGCTAGAGTCCATTATGAGAATTGCCTTTCAGCAAAGATCACTAGAATAGGCTGGTTAAAATGGTTTTGACATTTAATGAAATGTCAAAAAAGAAAGACAGGAGTGAGCAACCTCACCATCAGGCTACAGAATTCTTCTCTGTTCAAGGAAAAAATTAATGTAAGATGAGAAAAACCCACAAAGTTTCAAATTATTTTAAGGTTCTCTTTTGAACTAAAGACAAGTTTTTCACAATCTTTCATATAAGCAGCTGAAATTAAATTAAATTAAATATTCCAATAAATCTTGGAAAATATTTTTCATGGGAAACTCTTTAGATAGGTGAGTAAAACTTGAAGTTTGACTTTGTAAATATTTTCTAAAAACTAGTATGGAATGCACTACAAATATTACAAATTAATTTTGAAATAATGTAGATGTGCAAGGTGGGTTAACCTTGTCTGGATGCTAGGCACTCACCAAAGCTTGTCTATTATTCCCCTACTGAGCTGGACAGGGGAGAAAATATATAAAAAATTCTTGAGTCAGATCTGGGGAGCTTCCAGCAAATCCTCGTGGCAGCCATCCCTGTAGACTCCACTACCAAAACCTTGTCATGCAAACCTAATAGAATGTGGCCTTAGGAACATGGTTAGTGGTGGACTTCACTGTATTGGATGTCTGATCAGACTCAATTATTTCAAAGATCTCTTCCAATTTACATGATTCTATGAAAAGCAAAACTTGCTTTTAAAAGGCAATATAATGCCCCATTGCAATACTGCATTAATGTGGTGGCTCACCAGAGAAGGCCCAAGTCTTTCTTCTTCTCATAAAAAGATAAAAAAACCTTCTACATGTTAAGGTTTCTTGGCTATGACAGAAGGATGTTATATCAAAATTATTATCCTTTAAATTCAACTGTAGTGTCCTTATGTACTGTTGAAAAATTAATATTATATGACAGTCATGAACTTCAACAGAAAATGTGGTTGACATTTCCTTTCAGCAGCATACTCTGAAAAATTACAAAAACTGAGTTTGAAGGACCAGCTACTGAGGCTGAAATGCATTGGAGGGAGAGGAGAAAAGCACTCATGGTACAATTTTTAGAGGAAAATATCTTCTGACTTTTAAGGCTTTAGACTGCCAAAGATCAAGGACATGATCAAATACTTAACTACTATCCACACATAAAAATTTTTTTTTAAAAAATTAAATCTTGTTAAATAGTGTCTCTCTGTTTGGTTTAGCACTTATTAGAAACTGTGACAGTTTCTTTCACAAAAAATATGTACCAGGAATTAATTCAGATTACTTTCTATTTATTCCCTTCTCTGGAATATTTCATGAACTTTTTTATTTCTATGTCAAGAGTATTCTTGCATGCATGAGGAAGTGCTTGTTCTACAAATTTAAATTGCTGTGGTCTGTAGCTGCAGGGTTGGTTACTATATTCTTCCTCTAATCTCTCAGAGATTTTTTTTCTAATCTTAGAAAATTCATGCTCTTCAGCAATCCTCAAAACTACAGTGTCAGCCTCTGGGAGATAAATAATCAAATTCCTTTACTTTGGGACTTCAGCTTCCAGTAAGTAGACTGCAGTGTCCTTTCACGATGGACTGAAATGGAAATGTATTTGCAGCTTGTATAGATGTGCAAGGACTTTTTAAAACCACCTATTTATGTTTCTTCAGAAACAAAACTCAGAGCTGTATATGCTGAAAGGGGAACAAATAACTACAGCTGTAGACCACTTAAGACTATTTTACAATGTCAACTACAGCAGTTACTGCTACTAAAACACGATTTTGAATAACAAAAGCTGAATATAAGATTGAACCATCTATGCCACAAGTAATTTAGGAATCTAAGTCGTTATGAACTTAGCAAAAAAGGTCTTCAAGCATATAATATTTAATGATCAGATTACCTCAGAGAGTGGCCAGATATCTGGACATTTAAAAAGTATTTAAAAAAAAGTAGACCAGTGGAAGAGATGAGCTATTCACAGAACAAGTTTCTTGTTAAAAGAATATCAGCATATTTTTTTTCTATTCAAAAGAGCTTATTGTTTCAGAGTGCTCCTTTTTGATTGCAGGATGCAGATGTTGCTTCAGTTATGCTGGGGGTACGCTGAGAAAGCAACGGCTTGAAGACCAATGCAGGACTCTGCTTCCAAATGGAATTGTATCTTCTAGTAGTCAAAATGTCTGCCTCTGTCCCAAGACAAAGGATGATCCACTATTGCTGATGCTGCTCTGCCATCACAGAGCTGTGTTTTAATTTTCTTCTGCAGTACAGAATACCTGTTAACTTTCATCGAGATACTCAATGGCCAAATAAGACATCAGTATTTAGAAAACCAAAATGAGAATATGAGAGAATTAGATAATTGTGTGCTTTTGTGAATTGCATAATTATCATTATTATAATAATTATAATTATTATTATCTGGGTCTCTAGGCATCTTAAAAGCTGTGAAACAGGCTTTCTCTGCTTCTGCTTAATAAAAACCTAATTCAGAGAGATGTTGCAAGGACATCTATATTTATTCAGGATTATTTATCCCTCTTCCTATCCCACGTATCCAAGGTACAACTTATGTATACAATGAGGAAAGCTTTTCCTTCCTAAAAACTGTGCTAAAAGTTTAAGTGCATCTTCCAACACAATTATTAAGACCTTTCAAAGAAAGCAAGCAGCAATATTGAATGAAAGAAAATGACTCCTCACACAACATGGAGTTAAGCAGTCAAAATTCTTGGCCTAGAAGTGTTGTGGATGCTTAAGGATTTCACAGGTTCAAAGGGGGACTGAACAGACCATCAGGGAATGAGAAAAAAATCCTCTGAAAGGTGCTACACACCCAGAAAACAACTTTGCCTCTGACAGTCCCTGAGCTGCAAAGTGTCCGAGGATAAAAGGTATGTGTGCTTGCTGTGTTTTCCAATGCATTTGTTTCCATTCAGTCAAACAATATTTCAGTCCCAGGTACATTACCAACTCCCATATATCTGCACATAATCATTAATAAAATAACATGAATTAAGAATATTTTCTGCCTGGGCTAATTCAACTTCCATTTTAAAGTTCTACTTCAATGTGCCAAGTAAAAACACTTATGGGCTCTTTTTATTATTTGGACAAACCCAAGTGCTGCCACATCCATTTCTTGGCATGGTTGCAATAAGCACACTAAAATTAGGATACAAGATAAAATTAAGCACTTTGGCAATTGAAGGTGGATTATCTCAGCACTGAATTCATTGCCAGCAATGGACACAGCAGGAAAAAACAGTGTGAAATGCTTGCAATTGAGTCCAAAAAAGTACAAGCAGCTGTCCACATGCAGAGCATCTTCGGTTGTGTCTCAAGCTACAAAGAGTAGACTACCTTTATTGTGGCAGCACAAAAAAAAAAGTAAAGCAACAGACAAAAATAGGAATATTAGGGGGAAAATAAAAAGGAATATTAGAAAAATGCTGCAGAATTGTATCTATCCATGTCATTACAAAACTCTTTGTACCACCATTTGGCAAAGCCATGAAAGACAAAACTGAAAAAAACCCTAATGAAATCAAGGAAAGGATACTAAAACATAATTCACATTATTCATTTTGATGGTTTTAGTTTGAATTTTATGATTCAGATACGCATACATTAGCACAAAAGTTGTAGATTTTCAGCTTGCAAATGTCAAATCGAATTTAGTCCTTTTGGAGGGGCTTCCCCATGAAACTGCTACTTATATTTTGCTATTTCCCCATGAATGCTTCTTGTATATCTAAACTCTAGGGACATGAGCCAAAACTGTTGTATGAGTGTTGTGACTAGCAGAATTAGTCACATTGGTAAAATAGCAAAATGTAACTGGGAAATATTTTACTGAATTGAAAAATGCATACATATAATAGAGGAGCACAACTGGAGGATAAACAGACAGGCCTCTAGTTCTCTAATCCTCAGTAAGATATGGGCAAGTATGAACAAAATGACAAATACAGAAGTACACAACAACAACATAAAAATATATTTTATATCTGGTTTAGTGGGAGTATTCTCAAGAATTACGATTCAGATGTATGAGATGCAAATGTGTAGGAGAACCTAGAATTTCTGAGGTTGTAATTCATACGGGTACTTTTCCACAGCCCACTAAAACTCATAGGGAAAAAAATTGTTTCAGAAAGGTTTTTTTAATCATTACTGTCACCATTTTTTCTAAGTTATTTAAACAAAATTTTCTTGTAGTCTGTCTTTCAGATAAAATTTCTTTTTAAAGAGCACTGTCTCAAGCAAGTTTAATCCATCTCCAGTGAGGTACAATTCCTCTTCCAACACTGACTGCAAAATTCTCATAGAAGAAGATTTAATTTCAGACAGATTATCATTGCTATACCTGAAGTGGAGCTGAAATTAAGCCTCCATTTATTTCCTATGGGAAGACAAGAAGGGCAAAGAGAACTGGGAAACGAGACCTTGAGGTAACCATATGGATCAGGAAATAAGAAGGTATCACATCCTAATCTTAAACTACTGGACAAAGAAAATGAAATTGGATCCATGATTAATGCACTAAAGGGTTTTCACCCAGACCATTTCTATCCTTTTTCTTCCACAATATATAAAAAACTTCTCAAGAAACCACAAGCTCCAATTCATCCAAAAATGGCAGCAGGTGAAAAAGAATCAAAGCTAATGACGACAGTACAAGCAGTTATTTCCACATTTCTCATCTGTAGGCTCCATTAATGCCAGACAGCTTTTGAATTTTTGTCTAGTCCCTTTTTATTTTGTATATCTTTTAAGAGAAATCGGCAATTTAATGGTATTAGTGATGTACCCTCCTAAGCATGTCACCTAGCATGATGTCAATTTAGAGACTCAGTTGCTCGGAGGACAAGTTGAAAAGAAAATAAGTGTTCAGAAGCTGTGGGAAACATAGCATGTTGCCCTGACCATGCTGCTTTTCAGTTTGATGCTGATTTGAGGCTCAGGGGAACTCTTGGAGGCTCTGTTAAACACTGTGCTGAATTAAGCAGCTACCAGAAAGAGACATAGTCTGGACTCACCTCCTGAACAGTTTCAGAACAATTCTGTTCTTTTCAACAGCTCAGTCACATAGCACATAAGCTTTGAAATGAAAATTGAACCATAAAGCTATGCAGCAGTTTAACAGAGCTCAGCACAGGCCAGGGCAAGATGACCCAGGCAGGTACCTGGGGAAAGCATACTTTTATAGAATTTAATATGCATGGAGTAAATTAGGAGATATTTAAGTTCCAGTTGTATTGAGACCCTTTCCTCTAGATTTTAAAATCTCTGCCAAAACTTTAACCAAATTTTACTTCCATTTAAGTTACAAGTATTCTTCAGGTGAAAATAAGGCCTACAATATTAATCATACAAATCTCAGAGCACTTCAGAGTGCCTGCCCTGGTCAAGCAAACAGCAGGGCAAAGATTTCAAATTTTTCAGATAATCTGGGTATGGTTTTTGCTGCATTTCAGCAAAAATATATTGGATTTTCTGCTTGTATGTATTCCAGAAAATAAAAGGGTGCTTTCAAAGATTTGTCTCAAATATTACTTCCCTCCTTTTCATGGGATATAAACCTACTATGCCACAGAAAACTGCTGCCCATCAATATTACTAAAAAGCAATTATTCAAGGATGTTAAAGGCAAAAATTTTCATAATAGCTACTTAAGACTACAGATCCAGCTGGAATAAGGTGCCTTTGAATGAAATATATATATACATATAACAAAATATGGTGGTGGACACTTCAAGGAACTAAAAGTCTAAATGACTGTCCTAAAATATAGGTAAACATGTGATAAACAGCAGGAAAAAATCATGAGGTATGTTAATCAAGATAATATGAGAGGTCCCACAGTTTTGTCACTATACATGGAAGAAAGAAATACAAGATTTGTTTATGATGTCAGGAAGAGATGTTTTGCTCTTGCTCACCAATCAAGAATTGGCTTCAACCTCTGTGAGTCAAAGGCAAAGCATTTGCACATGGTCTTGGACAGTATATTCCAAGGTTAATTTACAGAAGGAAACAGGCACATTTGAGCATGGGGAGACAGAACACAACATTAACCTTACCAATTTGCTCTAAACCTCTTCATGCAGCTGCTAATGAACAAGTCTCCAACATACAAATGTAAAAACAAAGTCTGAAGCAGAATTCAGTGACAGCTGGATTTGCCTTCCAGCATTAGGATTTGGTACCTATTATCAGTTTAATGCTTTTATTTATTTATTGTGAGCAGACTGTGCCCAGAGATATTTGAAAATTACTTTTTTTTTTTTCATTTTCTTTTCAGGCCATATGCTATTTGCACACTTTTAATCACTCAACTTATTCATGCTTCTGGGCATGAAGAACTTGAGAGGCATTCCTTTCTGTAATATGTGTTTGAGTGCCATCAAGATATGTCATTATTAAATGCCCAAACTGTTTGACATATGCTGCTGTGGCTGCTTAGGGACTTTTTATCTATTACTAACTGACTTATCAATACTTTTGCCACCCATAACAACTTGAATACTGAAAATGTTGGTGTTATTCTGATAGCCTACAAATGAAAAGTTTTCTTTGTAGAAATAATTTCGGGTTTTCCCTTCCAAGTTTCTGAAGGCACTGATAACTTCCATTACAGTCATCTTTAAGTGTTGTGAGTATACCAACTGTTTTTCATTAAGCATTGGTACCTGAGCTACAGGATAAATAGCAGGGTAACAGCTATTATCTTCATGTTACAAGGATATCTAGCTCTGAACAGGAAACAAAAGCAATTCTGTGCAAACTGCTAGTCTGAGGATCTCTGTGGTACTGATCTCTCACAACTATACCACAGCTAGTATCAGCATACACAGAGCCAATGTGTGTTCATGCTTTAAGATTATTTTCTTCAATGCTGTTACGTGGCCTGAGCACCCTATGCCCTTCTGACACTTTCAGATGCAGTTTGTGTTCTCACAGCCTCTCATCCTCTGAAATTGTAGAAAGGGAGAAGAGCTACAAAATATATTGGCTTGAGAATTGACAGAAACCACTCAGGCAGAGGAATCTGCTGAGAAGGATCACTGCCATCTAGAGAGCAAACTGCCTGGCCTGCTGGACTAGCTCCTGCCTATTTTAGCTTCTGTTGCTGCTATCACAATAAAAGATAAGAGAGACAATAATCCATCACACCAGGCCCAAATATCCTGAAAACTGGAAAGTAGAGACTGGCGAGAGCTTTCTCCTGGACACTCATGCCCTGCACAGAGATGCCATTTTCACCGCAGGCATTGCCACATTTCCTGGGCAGAATGTGACTCGGGCACAATTAGAAGTAGTGCAGTTAATCACAGAATGGAAAGGAGACAATATTTTTTGAGAGAGGTCAGAGGCTCAGCAAGGAAGAAAAAATTATGTCTGGACATTGAAAGGGAAATGCAAAAGTTCTTGAGCTGGAGGAGCCTGCAGCATGCATCTGAATTCTAAGGTGACTGTGACACTGTCATTTTTCAAGTTTGCTCCAGTGTTATCACCTGTTCCTTTATTTCTACTTAATTGTGTTGTTCAACCTTCTGATTTCTAATAGTTACTGTTATAAAAATGACATAGTGCCTTAATTCTTTTATGAAAAAAGTTTTGACTGGTACACAAATATAGAATGACACTGACCTTGGAGTTAGACACATCACTCCTTAAAAAATATTATCATTCCTCACTCCCACATTAAGAGACATTGGGTTAAAGTCCAGTGATATTAGCCGGTTTCAGCAGCCTTTTTTTTTTTTTTCCTGGAATATCAGGGGGCCAAATTATCCACTGGCATGATTTCAACAAAGTCAAGCAGATGATTCCAACAGGGAATTAAGCCATGGGCCCTACAAGGCAAATTCTTTCCATCACTGAGCCACAAAACAGGGCGAATTGTTAACACTGCTTCACCTAAATTCTGTCCAAAGAATTCAGGACTCAATGCAAACCAAAAACTATCCTAAAATAATCAGTTCTACAGCATTTAATAAGTCGAGAAAGAGCCGTTCACTTTCTTGAACTGATAATATGCTCTGTGATGTCCTGTGTGTTCCTGCATGTATGATTTGTTAGCAAATGCTGTGCGTTCTCCTTTAGTAACAAAGACTAAACATTATTTTAAGTAAAAAAAGGATAATTATCTCCTTTATAAAATACATATGAAATACAACAGAAGACATGAAGAGAGAAGCTGTATTTGAAAACATCATTTTAAACATGTTAAAATTACTTTTGAGGTCTCCAAGTGAAAAAAATACAAACCCAAGCAACAAAACAAATTTTAAAAAACCCAAATCACAAAACTCCCAACCATCAAACAAAAAACAAACAAACAAACAAAAAAAACCTAAAAAAAGCCTCATAAACAACAACCAGAAATTCAAAGCATGTTTAATAGCATGGTCAACTACGATTACCCTATATTGGACTCACAATGTAATTTACTCATAATTTATGAAGAAAAAGTATGCAAGTCACCTGTTCTCTGAAATGTGAGCAGCCCTGAGAGAAAACTCACAGCTCTGCCAAAAATATAAACAGACTATGAAAGCTGCTTGTTAAGAAAAGGGTGAAAGGACATTTGCAAATAAATCTTCACAGACAGACTTCAGACAGCCACATGCAACTGCTGTAGCATATTAATAGAAGGTTGCTTCATGGTCACAGAAATACGAAGTATACTAAACACTGGCAAAGCATTGCCCTGACACTTAAGCCAAATGAACTCTGACAACGACGGAAGTACTCAGGCTTACACTTCTGCAGAAGACTACCAGTTTGATTAGTGTGCCAGATAAAAATAAACTTAAAAGGGGAATATGAAAGAATTTCTCTCTCCCTGCTTCCCCATATCTCTCCCTACCCCAACTATTTCTGCCAGAGACACCAATAAAAGCTTTCCTTTGTCTTTGAGAAATAGGAGACAAACGAAAAAATATTAAAACATCCCTAGAAGAAAGGCAAGGCAGTACTCAGGAGAATAGGACAAGATTTAGAAGACTGAGGTTTGTAACTCAGTAATCTACCATGGACCTCTTGTGAGTTCCTCACAATATATCAGATGGCCATTTTCAAAAGGATATTTAAGTGCCTATCTCCCTGTGAAATCGACAGGATTCAGACAGGAGGATCCCTTTGAGGAGCTATGTTGAGAATACACCTGGTGCAGGTAGCTGGGCTCACAAACTGCAGATTGGGATGCAAACTGAAATGCAGATTAACCTGTGTCGAAGCCTGAGACCTTGAACTACCAACCCTTTGGAGTAACAAAGGGAATGAAGACATATTTAACCAGGTGAATGGACACTGTGAGATACAGAAGGAGCTGGAAATTACTGATCTTTGGGAGAACAAAGTAGATGAGGACCAGTGACACCAGCGAGGTGGATGGATGTGGAGGGGGTAGGAGCCAAACACTCAGAAGAAGAGCGAGACTGGAGCAGAGAAACAGTGAGGGTATAAAATCCTTGGGTTTCCTTTGCTAAGGAACCTCCTTGGAGGCATCAGCTGTTTCTGTGTTGCTGTGCCATGGGCAAATGTCTTTATGGGAAGTCAGCTGAGCTCTGCTCTGGGAAAGCTGGGGTGGATCTGGGAGGCAAACCTGGTCTGACTGTGTGAATGTGGGGCGTGTGGGGAGTCAGGCACCTTCAGGTCACTGGAGCCACCCACAGGGAAGGAGCCTCGGGGCCAGCAGTGAAATTCTCTGAGCTGGGAGTGAGACTGAGAGAGAGTCCAGAGAATGGGCAGACTCCAAAGTTTCTTTAACAGTGAGTTCTCAATTTCTTTGTGTCTCGTTCCTTTACCTCTAAAAAAGGGAAATACTCCTTTCCTGCCTGACTCACATGCTGCAATTTGAGTATTTATGGACTGCAAAGAGCTCAGATGCACTACATCTGATAATCCCAACAAAGAAGTAAATGTACCAAACCAGATATCTCTACTTTCGCATGCACAAAAACTTGAAACGTACTCAACAGAGAAATCATTATTTAGGGAGAAATCACAAAAAACCTCATGAAAGTATAACTGAACAATATCTTAAAACACTGTCCAGAATCAAAATGACTTAGCACTCAAGCATTCACTTGGTAAAAATGACAGGTTTTTTACACAGTCAAGGTATCCCCTTGAAAAGGCCTGGAAAAAATTTTAAAAGGCAATAATTTCTCCTTTTTTAATTTGAAAAAGTGATTCTTTTTTTTCCCCTCTTCAGAAATTTGAAGAAGAAGCCAGAAATAATGAGCTTTAACAGAATAGAGTCAAAAAATATATACAAACTCTTGTTATGGTATTCCTCCTTTCAAAAATCTAAGTAACTTCTAAGGCTACACTGGTTTGGTTTTTTTTTCACACACTGAATAATCTTACTCTCGACCTATGCTATGCAAACTAAATTTTCTTCAGCTTTTTCTGAGAGAGTCAAAAATAAGTTTTCTGAAACCTATTTTGCTTATTACTATTCCAGGTTTCTGTGGACTTGGAATTTTCTTCTCCAAGTAAAAGTAATGTCTGGCTTCTCCAGTCCACCAGCCATCTTAGATGTTAACAGCCTGAGTCCTGAGTATCTAGATATGTCCACAATTTTATTGCTCTTTACCTGGAATACTGAGTTCCTCTTCAGATAGACTCAAACTAGCAGATAATGCCTTGGCACAAATGTAGAAAAGTGAGCAGGCAAACAAGTACCAGTCCAAAATAACTCTAACGATTACACCAGTAGTTGAAGGCACTTTCCATTGCCATTATGCTTAAATGTAACAAAGTGTAACTGCAAAAGTTAGTGCTGCACTGGGAACCGTTTTAACTCTGCACCATTTTAACTCTGAGGGATAATTGTCCCAAACAGTGGAAAATGATGAAAAAACTATTCTTTGAGCCCCCTCAGACTGCTACTTCTCAGTAAGGGAATTTTGTCTGAAAAATTTTACTTTTCTCCTCACAGACACCACTGAGTAATTAAAGTCTCAACAGTCTTTTTACTACAGGTTTGTTTCTAAAATTGTTCAAAAATTCTTCCTCGGGAGGAGAATGAAGAAAAGAATTTTCAACCAGAAATTTATGAATATATCAATCTATTACAAACAAAACTCATCTTTGACATTCTCTGTATTACAACAATACCGCATGCTGCATCTCAATACAAAGAAAGCAAAAAAAACCTATGAATAAAAGTTGAAAAAAAAAGTCTACTTGGCTTCTATTCAGCTTTGAATTTAACTAATAATCTTGAATTCAGTCTTACATTCAATTATGACTAGCAATGCTTTGACATATTCAGTGCAAAACATGTGAGGAATATATTTTGTGTTATCCTCTCTTTTCATCTTATATCATCATCCCTTGTATTTCAATACAAAACAGCAAATGTGTTTAGTCCCTTGTGGAATTGGAGAGGCTGAACAAACATTCCACATCCTGTTGGCTGTTTCTATCCAAGCTTTGCTAATGATTACAAACCCTTTGAAGTTACGATAGCTCTGGGAGAGACAGACGGTCTTTATGGAAATGCCAGAATTTCAGAAAAAAAAAAAAGGTTTTTTTTTTCCTTGATTGGAGCCAAATTACAAAGCAAATTCCTTATTTAAATCTGTTGGATATTCTCCAGTATCTCAAACATCGAGTTTCTATTACAGACAACCTTGGGCACTACTGCAGTTCTAGTAAAGCTCATGTTGAAATTTCAAGAATTCTGGGATGTACTGGATGAGACTCTATTCCAGTAGGATTGAGCACTCACTTAAAATCCTCTTTGAAAAATGCAAAATTAAATCTGATAAAACTCTCTGCATATATATATAGATACGTAGATACAAGAAACAATAACTTATCAGAAGCAGTCATCTATTCCATTCTGCCAATTTAAGATTTGTGCTTTAATATATTTTGCAGTTTTATCTAATCCTTATTCAATCTATATATTTTCCCCATCAATTTCCTCTAGTACTATCACAGTAGTAAATGTATTTCACTCCATCTAAGCTTTATCTGAAGTCCCTGTTATCTGCACATCTCAAACATTCATGTCTGAAAATTTAATCTTAAAGGTTCTTCTGTTAATCTTAAAGTATTTCAAACTTTAGATGCTCAGATAAAATCATTGATATAATTTTATTTCCTTCCTTCACTTTTTTTGCATTATTCTGCTTGGACAGGATATAAAACTCAAAGCCAGTAGTCAGTTCCACAAGTTCAGCAGCAGGCTATGCAGAGACACAGACTACTCAAGGCACAACTCCTGCAGGCTCCAGAAACACTGACTGAGCCAAGGCAATCTCTCAACACTTTTTGGAAACAGTTTTCATTCTACAAGAATGCTGATTGATCAGGAGGCACCTATATCAAAGACTATGCTGCTGCAAATCATACTCATGGTGTACCACTGTTGTGTTGTGCGGGATGAAAGTACTGTGAAAAAGGTGCACACAAAACTGAAGGGGAAGAGTCTGAACAGAAAAGGTAACCCTGAAGTAAACCACTAGAAGACATAAAAAGAAGCCAAGGATTCTAGGCCAAAACTGGTGACATTTTTCTGCCATTAAAGGAACTATGATGTTAGAAATATACTAGCTTGAGGAAAGGGTTACATACACTGTCTTATAAGAATACAAATGTTTATTCTTAAAATCAACGTAAGTCCAGCTTGGTTGCAGTGAGCTATATGCAGAAGGGTTTTGCCCTCTTCTCTACAGTACTAAGAGCACAAGAGCATCGATATACACAGGAAAATAATAGGAGACCCTTCCACCTCTATTTTGCTCCCCTACTGCTCTCCCTCACCCTCCCCAAAGCCTGATGGTATTGCATGGGGAGTTCCTTGGCAAGTGAACAATCCACTCGCTGCATGGACTGTGGAAGGCACCACGGCTTGGGATGCAGCTCTGGAAACCTTCTTACTCTGCTCCACAGCCAGCAATCACACACACAGTAATAACCCTGTGCTCTTCCATCTCACAACTTCAGCACCTTTCATGCAGCTGTGTCTTCCCTATGCAGCGCAAATACTTTTTAGCCTCTGCAGAGAAACAAGGCTTGAATTGTTTGAGGACAAAATTGCTTCCTTATATTCTGCACTGAGTCCTGCTAGGCTGAGTTGTGAAGAAGTAAGAGAGATTTCAAACTCCTGCTGTCAGAAACATTCTCTTTTGATGGATAAATAAGATTCCAGAGTCAATCTGGCACCTCTTGCCATCATGGAGTTTATTTTTTAGGACAGTTGTAACAAATGAAATGTAATAAGGTACTAAATCAATCATCCATATTTTTGGCTCCTGTTGTTCACATGCTAAGCTGTTATAAGATAGCTGGTTATATAACTACAATTTTAACCCTTAAACTCCACACGAGACCAACAAAATAGACACATGAATAATCAGGCCTGAAGTACAGTGCCTTATGCTATACTGCCAGTCTAATTCTACAAATTACATTTATTTTTCATGTTTCTTGCCAAGTGGAAAATGTTACCCATGGGAAATAACTTAAACATTAACTTCCTTTCAAAATTCTTTATATTTTTTTTAAAACCCCTCAACTATTTTGCATTGCATCTTAACATTTTTGATCCCCATCCTGCCTGTTTCTCTTATTTCCACATCAAAAAGCAGAAGTGTCCTGCTTTAAAGAAAATTCAAGGATGTAAGACAGAGAAGGACATTGAGAAACAAAAATGAAAGAGGATAACTCCAAAATATTATGCTTCCCTTTTTTTAAGATTATTGAAGTTTACTAATAGAGGCTGACATCCTATTAATAGCATGGGTAATAGAAGCTAGGAATGGAGACCAAAAGCAGCATCCAAACTCGGAGATCAGTAGAGACCAGTAATGAACACAACTGTGCCTGGAGCCTCATCAGCTGTACCCATCTCCCCATGAAAGAGCAGCAGCTCCCAGCAACTTCCTGTGGTTTCTTCACCTTTAATATGTGGGAAGCAATACTGAAGCCTCCAGGACTTTTGACACCTTCTACAGACACATGGAAATGCAGCACAAGGTGCTATAAATATGAAAATGTTCTCTGCTCAACCTATTCTGTTTACTACTGGTACCTTCCACTTGCTCCACAACTAAAATCAGCCATAAATCACCCTCCACCTTATATCAATTGCAAGCAGAAATTGCAACAAAAATTACAGAGGTCAGCAGAAGGGTATCTGGTGCCCAGTGAAGCCCATTATGTCTTCCTCATTACATCTTTAATTTCTTTTGTTGTCGTAACAGCTGGAAACCCTTGGCATCAACAACCTCCTTAATATATTTACACCGCAAATTGACCACGGTGAAATGTAATTTGTTCCTCAGAAGCCAACACAATAAATTAAGCTCATAAATAATAAACTTCATTTCTACTGTAACCTCACAGACACAACAAAATATACTATGATACATGTTCAAATCAGTTAAAGGTAAGCATTAGATGTGATTTGATCTTGATATTGTCATCAAGTCTGGAATTTAAAAATGCCTGAACTATATTGCTAAGCATGTTAATTTAAAATACTACCATGTCAAATGGGAAAAACAGAAAGTCTGGTCATCCTGCTACTCTAGAGAAGGCAAAGGCCCTGTGGAAAAACAGAACAAAATACAGGCTTGTGAAATTAAGAGTTACTGTCATACAATTCATTTCAATGAGGCACAAGTTACAAGCTGTCAACAGCTGGGTTTTATGAACTTTTAAGGCTGACCTAGGAACTCCTACTTATTATAAATCTACATTTTTACTGCATGTCAAATGGCTGCATTAACTTGCCTCCTGCACATCATGCATACAGTTGCATTTGGATTCTTTTATTAAATCTGTGTACTTTTTTATACCCCAAATCGTTGTAAAAGTGAGTTATTACAATTGTCACAACACTGGTTCTAAGTTACCATTTTCTCTGCTTTATTACTAGTGGCATCCCCTTCTAAAAAAATCCCAAAACTCATGCAAATTGAGGTATATATAAGTGATCATTTTGAAGATATTTTAGGACAGATCAATTGCCATGATTTGGTATTGATTAATTCTGTGCTTCCTGATTGACTACAAAGTTTTTATACCATTCGTAAACTGAAGTTAGTGTTAATGGACAGGCATGCATTAAGTTAAAAAGGAATACTAGAATCAAATGAAAAATTATACTTTGCAGAATTTATGTCTGATTTAAACTGATCATTATTTCTGGTAATTAAAATAAGTGGAGAGCCAGTTACACTCTGACATGTTACCACAAGCAATGTAAGCAGCTTAAAACTAAAAATCTTATGTATAAGACTCAAATAGGAAAAAAGCTATATAAATTCATAATTCATTCAAGTCAATATGAGAAGCAAACACTGAGACACCTTCTTTTAGGGTATGAGGCTATCTGGAAGTGTAGATTACCTTATCACATGACTAAAGGAGATGAACAGTTTCTGTCTACAGACAAAAACAGCCGGATTTGTTCCACTCTAAATGATTTTCATATATTAAATATTTGGTTACAACTGTCCTTTCTAGATGTAGCCTACTTGGCAAAAGTTAATGCAAAGACCATGAAACAGCTTCAAATAAATCAGAGAGAACAACGTATAATAAAAAATACACCAACTATATACATGAAAAACAGTCAAGCAGTATTTTGGTTTCATCCTCTAAGAAAAAAAAAGAAGAAAAAATGCAATAAACAATGAACTCATCTCCTGTATCCAGGTTAGCTTGAGATTTGGGGGTTGTTACGTTCATTCTCTGGAATGTTCTTGAAAGAGTGAACTGCTGGGGACATACCTAAATCAGTCCAACTATCTTCTGACAGCAAGATACAATGCTTTTGTCCCGTTTATCACTTCAGCTGTTGGACTCACCACTGGTGATGGTAGGACCTCTGAACTCACAGCACATCACACTTCACTGGCCACCTCAGGGCTTTATTTCTGCCAGCCCATAGAGCAGTTTCTGCTTGCTGTTGCCATAAAATCCCAGGGCTCTGCAGGACCATCTACACTAATGAGTAACCTGGGAACACTTAAGAAACAGTCTCCCAAATACGTTCCTTGGTTTTTGAGGGTTTTCTTAAGAGAAAAAAATGGTATTGTCACAGAGCTTATTAATGCCCAACAGTGATCTCAGATAAGCATCCCAGCACTTCAAACACCACAGAAGAACAGGAGCACAACAGTAGAACTGCAATGGGTGCAGAGTAAAATCAGGTGGCAGAGCAAAGAGCAGACCACAGATACAACTAATAAAGTATTGAACTAGAGATCTAACAATAACAAATAGACTAGAACTGGATCAAACAATAAATTAAATTCATGGCACATACAGGAAGAGACAAATTCAAGAGGCATCTACAGTATTCCATAATCATTCTAAATCAAGATGGTAATAGCATAAATCAATAGAGGACTACAGGTAAACTCAGAGTACTTTGTGACCACTGACAACTTGACTTCCTTTCACTTTCTAGCAGAAGTGAAATGCAAAGTTATTTCACCTGAACAAAAAGAGTCTTTTATAGTTAGCATAAAGATGTAATGATTCCTTAAATTTAAGAAATTTAAAAAGGGAAGAATAGAAAAACCCAAAACAAGCTGTTTTATAGCATTTTTGTGGGAAAATATTCTCAATCATTTTACAAGAATACAAAGGAAGGGAAAGTTCCACTTATCTGTCAGTTGTACTAAGCAACCCTTAAGCTTAATTAAACAGTTAACTCAGGTAAGCTCTAATACTACATGTCAGCTGCAGAAAGCACCCTTAAAGACATCTCTAAATATAGAATCTACATGTTTAACATAGAAATGGAGCTGTTACTGCACAGAAATATATATTAAAGCAGAAATTAGGTGTGTCATATAAGACAGGAAAGAGTAAATAAATTGAAGAATTATCGCATGCTAATTAAATTTTCCAGTCATAGAGTCCATTATATAGTGACTATCAGTGGTATAAGGTCTAAATTACATTAGACTAGGAAAGTAACTTCTGAATTCAGACTGCGGAACTGAAAGATTTCAGCTGTCTTGTGACAGGAAGAAACTTGTCCACTTAATCAAAGTCTCTTTGTCCAACACTCAGAATAGGTCAGAATCTGGTATTAATATTGAAGGTCAAAAAATCAAATTAGACTATTTTTCAAAGACGTGAAGAATATCTATCCCAAAACCCAATGAGAGCAAAGGGATTGGAATATGCAAAATAACACACTTATCCAGTCTAGACATGAGTGTAGGAACTCAAATGTGAATAACTAAAGTGAAATTTTGCTTAATGGAGACATGATTGCATCCCTAGGGTATTGTTTGTCAAGTTTTCACTCTCCTCAAAACTGTTATGACTCCCTTGTGCTGCTTTTGGCTGGGGATAGGGTTAATTTTCTTCACAATGAGTAGCTCTGTTTCAGATCTGTGCTGAACACAGTGATGATAAGGCAGAGATGTTTTTGCTATTGTTGAGCAGGGCTCATGCAGAGACAAGGCCTTTTCTGCTTTTTGTACTGCCAAGCTGGGAAGGAGACTGTGAGTGAACTTACAAGGGGAAACACCTGGGACAGGTGATCCCAAGTGACCAAAGGGATATTTCCAACCATACAGCATCACGCTCAGTCTGTAAAGTACGGGCAAAAAGTGGGGAGATGTTTGGAGTGATGACGTTTGTCTCCCCAGGCCACCATTACATGTGGTGGGACCCTGCTCTCCTGGAGATGGCTGAACACCTGCTTTCCCATGGGAATCGGTTATTTCATTCCTTGCTTTGCTTAATGTACAGATTTTGTTTTCTCTACTAAAATGCCTTTATCTCAACTCTTGAGTTTCCCAGCTTTCACCTTTTCAATTCTCTCTCGGATCCCACTGGTGGGGGAAAGAGTGAGCTGCTGCATGGTATTTGGTTGCTGGCTAGGGTTAAACTATGACTATCATTTAGCAGGAGTAAATTAGTGATTTCATTACATAGAATAACTGATTGGATGTGATAACTGAATCCAGAAATTATTCTACTACAAACTCATAACTTTAGGTAGGTTGCAATGAGGGTGTACAAAGCAGACCATGACAGGAAAACCTGTCGTGACAGGCTTTGTCATGACAGATCATTTGTGTGAGATTTAATTGTTGTATAGTAATATGAAATATTTCCAGTTTAGACAGCTGGATGTATAAGCATAAACTCCTTGATATCTGGGCATCATTCAGGGATGTTGCAACTAGGGAAAAGATTGTTTCTAAAACAGGAACTGAAGTACTAATTTTTATAGCAGCTATCCCACTCTAAGGACAGTCAGCATTTGATACTAATTTTAAAAATACAAATTGCATTCTGGATTGTAGAAGGATCTTGATGGGAGGCAAAGACGTGACCTTCTGCACAACATCCATTCTGAAAACATAACTGCTTCCACAGACATAGTGTGAAGTGCTGCTTGTCACGATCTTGGTTTCAACACCATGCCATAAATTCCCCATGTCCCATTAGGGACACTCACTCCATTTTCTTTTAACCAGAATGAAGCAGTTATGACATTAAATCATTTCATGGTTAAAATTAAAGTAAACACAAAACATCCTTCCCCTTTTATTTTTTCCTCTCTGGCAACTCATCCTTAGCCACATGGCTCCACATATGAACCATTGTCTACAGGCTGATCTGAAGATGACATTCTGGATGGCACAATCAACAAAGTCATTCATGATACGTATTAGACACACATTGAAGAACTCACCCTACTTCCCTTGCCATAATTACTGACATAATGCATAATTACATTGCATAATGCTGGAACTGACAGCTTCTTATACCATTTTAATCTACTTTCTTAAAATATGTTAAGCAGTGATACAAAACCTTCATTTTTAAATTTTTTTAATGCTATGAATTGTGGAACTGCAGCCACTTCTTTCCATTTAAGAGAGTCCTTTGTATGCCCAAATCCCACAAAGAATAAGGCATCAAATTTAGAAGAACAGCTGAAAATGTCTTGTCTGATTTACTGAAGTTGTCACTGAAACTCATCAGCATTCTAGAGAACACTCTATTATAATTTAAAAAGCCCTGCAGCAGCACTAAGAAAACACCTCTAGGGTATGTATCCCTCCTCAATTGAGCTATATGACAGGTTATACAGAAATCCAACTCTTACAGCAAGACAGTCACGGTCAGCTGTTCCTCCATATTCCCAGTGTAATAACAGCCCACAGAAATCAAAAGAAAAAAGGACACGTGGAATCTATTTGGAGGGAAAAAAAAAGAGAAAGAAAAAGGCAAAATAAGAGAAAACTCACCTCTCTAACCCTCACCAATCAATACCTAGAACTAAGAAAGAAGAAACTGAAGTTCAAATCTACAAGAGGTGACTGAAACTGCATGGGGAAAACTGGAAGCAGCCTCACATCCTTCTGGTGGGGGTGGTCACAGCTGTGAGACACACAGTGTGTTGCTTTTAAATGCAGCTATCATGCCCTGATCACTCCATATTGGACTATAAAATTTCAGTTTCAAAACAATGCATGAAACTCCTCTGATTGGCATATTTTGGATGCCTTTGAAAGAGGCTGTGAATTTCTAATTCTTGGGGTAAGAAAAACAGCTTTAGAAGAATACATTTTCTTCTTGCAGTTAAGAGAAATTAGCTATTTTACCAAAAGAAATACCAAAATAATATCCCATTACAATGATAGGCAGTAACATAATATTCAAATTTTTCAGAAAATTTTTTTCAGACAATTACCTTTAAATACTTCCGGCTCTGTCCAAATTATTATAAACACATGAAGAAAATTAACTGGCTGGAACAGAGCAAGAGTGGCACTATGCACAACAAACAGAGACATTGTTTCACCTCTTGAGAGACAATAATGTGATTATTGGGCTTTTCTGGCAGTTTACTATGTCTGCCAAAGGACTGTGAGTCTGAGGGTAGGGAACAGACAATTTTATTACATTAAGACAATTTCCAGTGTTTTTACAGAGATGTCTCTTTCATACTACAGAGTACAGCAGAACAGGTAGTATTACAGTTCTAATAGGATCCATAAAATCATATTAATAAATGTTACCCAAAACAATAAGGTTAAATCCTGTAACCATTCAGTATCTGTACCACCTTGCTAACAAAATCATGAATTTTCTCTCTGACAGTAAGAGTGCTGATCTAGCTTAAAATTTTAAAAAGCCATTCCTGTTGCCCCGTGATAAACTGGTTATTGCAACAGTTGGGTTGGTGTGTAAATAACACTCTGATGTTAGATATCCTCCCTGCTCTTGAAAACATGGAAGCCCTTTAAGCTTCAGCACTTTAACATATTCTCTGGAGAACTAATAGAGGAAATCACCAGGAAAAAAATATCTGGGTACTGGCTTCAATTGCACCCCAACATTTAAAGGCCCCCAGTATGGAAACTGATTGTGTTTGGTACTGCTCTGGCAGTCCCTTGGGGGCTGGGAACATGATATTATGATTAATTTGCCCATGTAGGAAAACAAGTTCCACAGGTGCTGCTATCATTTAAACTTACAGTGTCTGACTTTTGGATTTTGATTTTAAGACTGCTGTGATTCAGAAAGAATAAGGAAGAGTGGAAACCACTGTTTTATTCTGCCTGTCAATGAGTTAAGGGGAAAAAAAAGTGGGGTGGATGGGGGGCATTAAATGTATTCATTTCACTTTCTCTCCCATAAAGGTTCACTCCAAATTTGACATGGTACGATAAACTATTTATATATACGCTCCTAAATGTTTTCAATGTCCAGCAATAGAAAAAAAAGACAATAATAAACCTGTAAAATCTTCTGGTTTTAATTTTTGCAAAGGGTGTCAGCATAAAATTACTGTGAAGTCTCCACATACTTTCAGTTTTCCATTTCTCAAGAATTAAGTCACTTGGTTTTGGAGTTTAATAACACGGGATATTTAGGAGATTTATCTTCAGCTATGTCTGTAAAGCCATGCTGCATCTCTCAGCCTTCTCCACATCTGTGCCACAAGCTGCAGTGCCCTCACATGGACACACAACACCTAACAGGGGAAGGAGTGAAACCACCTAAACCTGGGTGAGCACATCATTGCACCCAGGATCCACCAGGTCAGACAGAAAGCCACGACAAGGGAAGATCTCATAAACTCAGCTGACTGCTACCTGACATCACTCATTAGTGTAAATGTTCAACTTCCTATCCAGTTACAACTGTGAGATTACAGAATTTTAGATAAAGGCAGTGTTTCAAATTTGTTCTGGGGGAGTGATTGATGGCCAAAGCTTCCTCTCAGAAAATTAAGTTAGGCTAATGCCTCTAAAGAAAATTTAAAGTTTACTATTAAACCTAGAACATAACAAAATTATAGTTTAATAAAAATTTGCAAACTTACAGTAGAAGACAAGCACTGGTTTGGCCTCTTCCCTAAACTGCATATGTTGCACCTGTTACAAATTACCAGGATATCAACAGAACAGGGTCACCTTTTATAAACATTATAGTTTTCCCTTCCAGTTTGGCAATAATGCAATAACAGTTGTTTAGGAGTTCAGAATTTAAAAGTAATAATTTTCTACAAAAAAACTAAAGTTACAAAAAGTTTAATAATATTAAAGCACTTAATAAAACAAAGGGAGAGCACTAATGTAATTGTACACTGAAAATCAAACAAAATGCTTTATGAACTATTACAGTTCTTGAGATAAGTAATGAACCCTCAATAGAAGTGCAAATGATAAAACAGCGTTCTGTAATTTATTATTTTTCCTGTGATCTGCATTATTATAAAAACATGAACAACTGGGCAGCCCTGAAGGTACGAAAAAGGTGATCTGCTGTTTGATAGCAAATCAATTATTTGGATCATATCTTCAATGCAGTACATTTAAAACACCTCTCATTATACTTAGAATTAGAAATATTTTTAAGAAGATTTTTGGAAACTGAAAGTTTCTGACATGGTATCGGAAATACATCTAATTACTCTGCTGGTTGAAGAGAGCTGGGACCTGGCTGATTAAATTTAAGCCATTGGAGCAGCCTGTAAAAGGACAAACAGCTGCAAAGGTACAGGATATTTTGATCACAGCGTAGGCTGCTCTTGGAGAGTAGCACATGCAACTTCAGGTACAGTTATTCAATATGCTAATTTCCATTTTGTGTTTTGGCATAGAGCAACACATACATACAGAGGTATTCCATGTATACCTGTATGTGTGTGCACACATGCATATAAACGTGTGAAATATGGTAACACTTAGACACTTGGCAAAATATTTCAAAACAAGGAGCACAATCCTCGCAGTTTGAATCAGAAAGTCAATTGTCTTCACTTCCAGACTCAATCAAAAACAGGGCAAGTAAATGTCACCTTTAAACTTTATTTATGGACAATGATTTTATGCTTCCTTTCAACATATATTTTGCAAACTAATCAGACATAGGGAAATTTAACTATGATTTTCTAGTAAAAAGTTCACATTAAAAAGTGTAACAATTTTAAGCACTACTATTCTAAGGAAAATAACTTTAATTCTAGTAAAAAATTCACTGTCCCAGTGTGGGAAAATTACAACAAATGTTCAGGCATTATTATTTTCTTTTTATGCACTGATTCGGTTTTTTACATTAAAATGCAAAATGTCTACAACAGTTGCTAATTATAAAAATAAGTAAAATATAGTAAAGAAGTTAAAATTAATTTTTTCATGTAATTCTATAGTCAGGAGCCAAAACCAGATTCACTAATTGCAATTAAAGATCTCTCTCTCCTTTGCATGGAAATGAACCATTCTTGGAAACAGACTTGGAGAAGGTGGGAAAAGTTCAGATAAGAAAAGTATACTTAAGAGTAGCCAAGTTGAGTAGAAATATATCAAATTGATTGGAAAAAATATTAGGACAATTCTCTGCCATACACACACTTGAAAGACAAAACACTACACAGTTTTCCTTTTCATCTATCAATAATATAAGATGTTCATAGGAAATTATGGAAATCACTGTAGGTTTAACTAATTTCCACATGTATAAAACCTAAACATGCAGTACCTCTGCGAGTTTTCATTCTTGTGATCTGAGATTCTTCAAACCACTTTAAGGAAGTCCCAATGAATTGCAATGGGAACCTTATTAGATTTGAAAGATTACAAATTATGGGGAAACAGCTAGAAAATTATGAAAGAGAAAGAGTAAAGAATGTTCTACAGCCCAAGGAGGTATTAATTCTGGTCTTCAAGTATCTTCCACTTAGCATTTACTCAGAGGTGGAACTTACAAAAAGATCAGATTTCTGGCACAGGACAGCAGATGGAAACCTGAGGCACATATTGGACTCATCTGGTTCTCCATAAGACATTAATTCCTAAGAAAAACATTTCCCACAGGCAGACAGGAAACCACATCAGACATCAAATGTCTTACAAGTGACATGGGGGTTCATTGTGTGGGAACAGAGCACTAAAAATATTACTCACTCTAGCATCTGCATCTAATTAAATTTGGATTTGAAGTTAAAGAGAACAGCAACATTTATGTCAAATGCTGCTTAGTCTGAACTTATTAAGCACGAAACTTAGTTAAGAAAGAGAAATGGGATTTTAGGTCATGAAAAAATTATACCCAGTAGACTCATCAGGAGACTGCAAACAATTTGTAAGACTCTTCAATCTAACAGGCTCCCGTAATGTCCCCATGATATTACTTAAAACTGTATTTCTCAGAATAACATATCCTCACTAGATTAATATTTCCATCCCCCACTGGAAGCAATCAAAGTAAATGTTATGCTGTGGCATAAAAAATAACTTTGAAAACACCTTCAAGTATACAGAGCAAGTGATACTCCAGCAAAACCTTTCAAGCATTCCATGGAAAGACAGTATCAAGTAACTTCTCATAAACCATGACCTAGCCTTCACAGGCTCCTCATATTGAAGATGTTCTGAAAAACAAACCAGGCAAGGCAGTTCAGCATGGAGTTCCTCTTACTTTTCAAAATCTGACAGATCAATTCTTTAGTCTGATCCCATTGTAGCATATCTTACAAAGAATCATTGCAATAGGTGAAGAAATATTCTGGATATTTTGCAGGCAACTAGTTTAAATTCCCCAAATAAGAGCGTTTGGGTGTTTACTTTTTAAACTAAATGATGTCTCTGGGAATTTTGACAGCCACAATTCTGTTAGCTATACACAAAAAAGTAGTTCTTAAATGCATACTTTTGAGCAGGTAGTTTCCAAATATACTAAATGGGGAAAACATAGCTTAGCAAAAACATAAGTATAGCCCTTATTTGAGAAAAGCCTTTTCTTAAAACAGCAGCAATAGAATAATATTAACAAGAGGGCATAGGAATTTAGCATGAATAACAAACTATAAAATGTGACAGGATCCTGTTACAAGATTAAAGTATGGTTCAAGACAGAAATCACCTTATGTATCCATGCATCCATTTCTACAACACTTAGAGCAGAGGTCTTAGCGACCAAAATAAAGCTCTTAAACTGCAATATTTATTCTTACATCATCTCTGAAACCTGGAGAGGCAAATATTAATGCCATATTAAAAAAAAAAATCATTCTTTGAATGAAACTACACAGGGCAGATCTTTGTGGAACAGTGCAAAAATGGGCAGGACTCCCATGAACCCACTCAGTGCTGCTGTTAGAGATCACTGGTGGCAGGAGAAAATGGCAATCTCTGCCAAGGAAGTTTATTAAGATTCCTCTTCAATCAGGAGTAATGCTGGCCAGGAAGTATACAGGTTATCAAAGATTGTCTTTGGAGGGGCTTAACTTTTTTTGTTTTTTGTACACAAGCCAAAGCCAGCCAAGAAAGCATTTTCAAGCTGTTGTCTTTTACTCCAGAAATGCATCTCCTGTTCTACTATTAGACTTTCAAATAATGTTTCAGCAAGAAAGACTTATTCTCTCTGGTTTTGTCATGGATTTTTTGGCTTTAGATGATGTGAAAACAGACAGCTTTCTCCTCAAAGCAACATAAAGCTAAGTTTTAGACTATCAAGCTTCTTTTGATCCTTTCAAACAATAGGACTAGAAAGTCGAACTGTTAAGCACTCCTCCTGTCAAAAGAAGCTAGACTTGTATTTCATTTTAATGTAGTCTGGCTGGTACCTTAATATAATGTATCTGTAAATCCCCAAGAAATTCAGGTCAGGCTAGAAGTACTGCAGGTTAGCATCTAAGACAAGCAATGCTGCAGTCACATTTAGAAAAACAATCAACCCTTGCCTCAGTGTTGATGTTCACTAGCAATAGCTGGGAATGTTATGCTAAGAAAAATCTGATCATCTGATGGGATATTCAGCAAGGTATCCTGCCACAATACTTATTTGGCTTTAGAAAGATACAAGATCTCGTGTGGTGAAAACAGACAATATGACTTGAAAGGAAGAATTTGCATTCTTTTGTCTTTTGGCTAGCAGTAAAAATAAAATAAAAAATACTAAATATAGAAGCTTTATTACCAATAATATTGAGAAGGGAACCAGGGGAGTTTCCTCATCTAAAGCAGAACAATGCCTATGAGAATCATGGCTGTGACCTAAAGTGTTGTAGTGCTGCCATTTAAACCAGCTACTTAACCAGAATGCAGTCAGAGGATTAATTTTGGAACTCAGAAATATCACAGAAATGTTCTGGGTTTTTTGCATTTATAAAGCCATATGCCTAGGACTGACTTATAATTAATTTTACCCAGTCAGCACACTGAAAGTAGTGGGAAAAAAATATTTCAGTCTCAAAACAGAATCTCCATTTAAAGCATCATATGCTCTAAAGAGTTTGTCTCCAAATATGATTTTTTCCTTAGAGCAGTCTAAAAGACACACGGTCCTGGCTCAAACACATAAGATGTTGGTGAAGTGACCCTCCCACATTTCTTGCCTTTCCAGAAGAAGCCTTTACAAAACAGTGTACTATTTAGAAATTCTCAATACCAAAAGAAAAATACTAGAACATCAAATAATATGTTATCAATAGCCTGACAAAGTGGTGAGACACAAAGGAAGAGGGATCAGTATAATACTATTGTCAGAAAGGCAAAACCTCCTTACAGAGACGAGAATTGATGGATTTCAATTTATTTCCTATTACTGAGTGCTTTAATTACAATCAATTTAGCTTGTAACATCAAGAACTAATTTAACTGGCACAATCATCACTAAATGATGAAGGTTTTTAATTGAAAATGTTATATTCCTCACCACAGTATAAATGGGAAATAGATTGATTAAACTACCTAAAAATATTAGATGAAAAAAAGAATTAAAAACATCTTTGTCACTTGCTCATAATGTTAACTAAGCACTTGTACATCTACTAGAGCATGGGAATCCTGTTTCAGTCCAAGAGCAATGACTCTTTTGGGAAAAAAAAAATTGCTGCTGAAAAGATTCAAACTTCCAGTCTTCTCCTTTTCTTATATAATGTCATTATGAAGACTACAATTAAACCTACTTTTTCTCTTGGGGACTCCTACTTCTAATTTAAAGAGTTAAAATTGACATCACTGTACCACAAATGTCTAGAAAAGCCATTGCTTCAACGAAAACTATCAAAAGTCATTCTAGAATACAAAAATGGGCAAATATGTTCTACTGTTCCAAACATACACAGCACCTTTATTTTCAGCCAAGTGTTTTTAAAGGGGTCACTGATTTTTCCTGCATATCCCAAATTTTAGCATAAACCAAAGGTATTTCCTGCAGAACAGAAGATAAATGCACATCAGGTAAAATATTTCTCCATGGATGTGTAAATGCAGCAATAATCTCTAATCATTAAAACCTATATACCTCTAAAGTTTGTTTAATCTTTTAATTAATTATTAAGTATTTCTATTACCTAGATATAACATAATACATCAAACAGTAATCAAGGAGAAAGCACACTATATGATTGTTGAGGAAGTTGTTAAAATGCAAGAGTATTTTTAAATTTTCCAATAAATATAGGCTGAGTACAACTTTTACAGTAAATAATTTCTTTTATTTGCCAGAAATGAAAGTAATGAAAGTAAAAATAGGGAGCTTTTATAGTAACACTCAAACTTCTGGTAAGCTCTTGACAAAAATACCACTAAAATAAGCTGTGTTGATTTTAAATTGCTGACATAGAATGTACACTAAGTACTTTCTCTTAAAATTTAAATACTTCACAGGACATTTACAAAGGACTTTCTTTAAATTTATAACTGACATTTTCTGATAGTCAAATACTACCTAAAAGAAGAAAAAAGGAAATGTTACTGTAAAATAAATAAAAAGGCAGTAAATCTAAAAGAGTTCTGCTCAAACAGCTGTTACCAAAAGCTTGTGGAAATACACTTGCTGAAAAATTATATTAATAGCAGCTGCAGATGGTTTTAAAATCCATCCATCCATTACAGCTAAATGGGCTATGTAAAACTGTCGGTAACAACAAACAGCAAAAAGTCACGACAGTAACAGAGACCCCGTGCAGCAGCAGCAGCTCCTCAGAGACAAAGCTCTGTAGGGCTGATGGAAGTGAGTGGAACCACAGCTCGTAGGCATGAGCCTGAGTATTTGACCATGACTCTTTGGCATGTGCACTTCAGCCTCAGATGAGTTCAGCTGCATTTCAGAGGAGTAAAATAATTTATGAATATGGCTGGTACTGAAAACTTCTGCAGCTTCCAGTTCATAACCCTGTCTTTGCATCTCATAAATTGAGCATTATAAGAAATGATGTAGCCACAAATTTCCATATCTGTTCTCTGTGGAATTACTTGCAATTTTATGTTATTATCCTTATCCAAATGGACATAGCATAAAACAACATTTACGCCGTAAGTTTTTCTGATATCCTAAGAGAAGTAAAATGTTTAAATTTTACCACATTAAAAAAATTTCCTTAACTATAGTTTGGGCTTGGAAGAGGTTGTTTTGTTGGCTGTGATTTGGTTTTGTTTGGGTTGTTGTTATTGTTGTTGGTTTAGTCATTGTTTTGAGAATAAGAAAATCCTCAAACTAAAATTCACAGAAAAATTAGCTTAAGCAGACATACAGGTATTCTAACAAACCATTCCTGTGTCAAGGTTTAGGGAAAGAAACATAAATGACTATTCCATTTGCAGTCCTAGAAACATATCAATATAACCATAGGTCTCTTCTGAATTTTATGATAGAAGATCTGCTAAGAACACAAAGTTTAATGTATATTACAAGCCAAACAGTCAGAAATTATTATCAGATTAAATTTATTAAATAAAAGTCCCTGAACAAACCAAGTTTTACACCACAACTTTTCAAAAGTCTTAATTGAACATGTAATTGATTCTCATTAGGGAGCTGTGGATAAAGAAAGAGAAGTACCACAGTTTTTGATGAAAAAAACTGCTGAACTGCTTAGACTGCTGAAAATGAAAATGTGCATTACCTGTCAGATTTGGAGTGTAAATGTCAGAGAGGCAAGCCATGACACATGAAACCTGAGTCATATATCCTTCACTCAAGTTCTGGTTGCCAGAATCTCACTGCAGGATTTTGAGCGAGTCAGGACACATGAATGTTTCATATTCCACACCTGCATTTGGGCTGGCTGAGAAATTTTATTTAGTTACTAATTTCCCCAATGGTATTACAAGTAGGTGAAAATGTCTGCTAGACTACTGGATAATTTGCCAGATAAGAGGCTGATATAAACTATCTCTTACAGCAAAACAGTGAGTACCTGCACTCCCTAGTGCCACAGTGCTCTCCCATAAAGCAGATGAATAAACAGTTCATAAATGAAACAACTTAAAATGTACTAAAGTCTTTAAGTGGTTTCACTGTAATCATAGGTATATTAGAAATGTCAAGGTAGCCATAAATTCATGATAATTAGCCATGAAAAACAGGCTAATTTAAATGCAGTTATTAAATGTTGGGAAAATTAATTAAACTTAAATGCTAAATATTAAAACCTAGGTCTCTAATCTAGAAACAGAAATTTGGGTTTCAGTCTGTAAGCCTTGCAATAAGAGATACAGAAATCAGGTTTTGTAAAGGTTTCAATTCCTGCAGAGCATGGGCTCTATCTTGCTTCCTTGACTTTAATTTGAAGGGAAAAAAATAAATAAAGGAAAGGCGGTAACTTCCAGAGTCCTAAGATATTAAGATTAAATTCAATAAATTGTGAAGGAGAATTATCTGGGCTCTAGTCCACCTGATTTTTAAATGGGCCATTCATCAGTATAAATCTCTATGAATTCAAAGTTAAATGCTAGTTTAAACAAGTTTCTTTCACAGACAATTTCTATTTACCACTATGATCAATTCTTTTAAGAAATGTTATTGCTAAGAAGCAGACACTCATCAGCAACATTTTGCAGGTTGATATGTCAGCTTCATGCTTAAATGACCTAAAAAGCATAGAGATCTTAAGCAATAATTTCCTGGTTACAAAAAACACTGTTTATTGTCTTAACTCAGAATGAAAACAGCATTCGAGAACCCACAATCTATAAATTTACTGAGGCAGAGACTGAACTGTTGGACAGAGATTTGGTCCCTTAAGAAGGGGAAAATAAATACATAAATAAAAAGCAAGTTTCAGACTCATTGCTATCCTTTTCTTGGCACCAGAGTGGTTTATTTTTAAATAAATTTGAGCAAGCATTTACTAAGTAGTTGGATATCATTTAATTAGACCATATTATTACCTGTTTTTTAGGTTGTGCATACCAGTAAATTAAGAAGTCCAACCTCAAACTGGTACAGATCAGCAGCTCTTTCAAATGCTCTTTTGTGCTCTTGTGAGAGGCCAAGCTACTGATGCAAGTCCATTGTTTCCTTTCACTGTATTATTTGATCTGAGCTCTTTAATCTGAACTGAAAGAGGTAAGCAGCATCTTACGAGATCTGACCCTAAATGTTTTCCTAATCTCCATCTACCCAGGAGTTTACTCATGATATGAATGCTGATTTGAGTTAGACTTTTCCAGCACCAGGAAAAAGGGTCTAAACAAATTTGGCAAGAAATTTAATAAGCATTATAGTTTAATTAGCCTGTTTATTTTCAGTTGTAGCTCCACATGACATCAAAACAAACAATTAAGGAAGATACACAAAAATCTTCAACCAAATGATTCATCATCACTCTCTAATGAGACTATTTTCAAAGGTAACTTTTCAAAAGTTAAGCACATTTACCAGAAAATAATGACCATTCCTCCAAATCTTTATACTAATACTGATATTAGATATACTGGAAGTATATCTAATGTTATAAGCAGGAAAGAAGAAATGCATCTAGCTGTTATTGACAAAAATCTGCCTTTGACAGCATATTGACAAAAAGTTTTCTTTGATAAAATAGCATGTTTATTATAATACCAAAATAAAGCTGGTTTAGCAAAGAACAGTCAGAAAATAGACTGCACAGAAAGTACTCTGGAGAAAGGCTCATAGAATGAAGACAGAGAAGAGAAACAGTGAAAAGAATGATGCTGGAGAGGAAAACAGGATAGGAAGAAAACAACAGTAGGAGAAAAATGTTGAAAGGATTTATGCTCAAGACCAATACCACACATTTTTCTGGATATATCTTAGCATAGTTTTCAAATTTGGGCTAATTTACATAGGCTGGAAATGGAGAATTAAAGGTCTCCTCAGTACATTTTCTTTCAATCTCCCTCCCTTAGTACACTATGAATAAAACTGAAACGAATTCTTTGACGTGCAGGAGAGAAAAATGCCAAAAGGTCAAGAAGCAGCTTCATTGCAACTACTTCAAAGAACACTATGCTTCTGCATTTTTTTTTACAACATAATATTAATATTACATTTCTCCTTCAGAAATGGGCCATTCAGCACAGTGATTGCAAATTACCTACTGAGTAATGGGAAAACATGCTAGTCCAAGTTCCTGTGTATTTACAAAACAGTGTGAAGCTATGACCATTTGCATCCAAGATTCTGGACTACAAATTCTGTAAGAAACGTGAAAAAAAGTTCTGAGAGTATTTGACAAAAATCCAGTATATGTTTCAAATCCTCCCACCTCATTCAGAAATTCAACTATGTTCCATTATAAGCCTGAAAATCTGATACACTGGTCTTCTACATAAAGCCAGAATAAATACATCCTTTATTGTGGATCTTTTCTGCCCTTCCTTCACCCCCAAATAATTGCTTTCTTCAATGCTCTCTTCACCAAAAATAAATAGAGACTCAGCTTAAGCTGAAATAGAAGCTGAACATGGCTTGAATCTCTTTTTTTCTCCCCCACAGCTCATCCAGGGTGCCTGTGGTAGAGCCCATTAGCAGTGCATGAAAGCAGATAGCTCAAAGCCCACATAGTTATTCCTGGATTTAAATACAGATTGGAAATGAATGTCCTGTGGATAAATGTCTGTGAAAAACACAGAGGAGAATAAGTGCTTGGGAGATTAAGAGATTTACTGTAACCTCTGTGAAAGCTGAACATTTAAAGGGCAGGAATTCTTCATTTTTCAATCAGCAAATTTAAAGGGGCAGAGATTTATAAATTATCTCAGCAACTAATTAAAACCCTGTGTCTGTGTGCACACGTGCATGTGTATACAGACTTTTATAAATCAGCAGATGTATATTACTAACAGGTTATGGGACTATTCTGGTCAGCAACATTAATATAAATGTTAGCTTTCTTAATTTGTTTAAATGGCCCTTTGGCTAGTTCATAAAATCATTTCAGTTGGTAAAGACCTTTAAGATCATTGAGTCCAACAATTCTCTGTAATTGATCATGATCTCTGGCTGAATTGAAGGTAAATAATTTCTTACTATTACTAGATCAATACATCCTCAGTAAAAAAAAAAATTAGCTACAACTTGTTTTTACAATTCTCCTCTTTATGCTTACTTGATCATTTTTATTACCTATTACTCAAGGGAAACCTAAATGTAGACATGCTGAGGAACAGCTATGACAAACCTGCCACATGTTATTGCCATTTTCTTGCCCTATTCTTCCCTTTAAAGCAGGAAAATGGAAAGGACACAGAAGTTCAAATGCCCAAATAACAAAGATTTGCTTCACACCAAAGGTTAAAGATAATAGGTCACATGCCTGAAAATCCTGCTCTGCAAATAAGATGAGGCCATGCCCAGACAACAGCATATCCTGAATGATTAATCCTGGTCATGCTTTGCTGTTTCTGAAATTATGAACACTCAGGAACTGTAATACACAAACAAACCCCTGGAGTGGAAATGTGACTGCTGAATATTGCTCACCCTCCTATTTTGCTTGAGTGCTGTACACCAGAAAGGGTATCCAGACCTAGGAGACTCTCAACATTCTCTAAGACCAGAGTCACCAGCTTGCCTACCCTTCATCTGTCCCTGTCCTACATTGCTCCCTTTCAAACTGTAGCCAAGGGCAATATTCTCATAAATATCTTTGATACAGCAAATCCCTAAGGATTCTAGCAGTGAGATTCATGTAAAAAATAAACACAATCACATTCTTATGCATCTGATCTCACCTCCCAAAGGCATTTAAAAAATCACAGATCAAGGTCCCAAGCATTTACTCAGAAAAAGCCCTTCCAGAATTTGCCAGCAGCAGCTTCAAAGACCAATGCACTACCAGGTAAATTAAATACCCACCAGGGCTTTTTTCACTAATTGCAAAAAGCCAAGGATGTTAGAATCCACCATACCTGTGGGAATATTAAGTCTTGTATGTTAACAATCGCTGAACAATAAAACCTGGTTGCTTTGATCTCCACAAAGAAGAAAAGGAATAAAAAATGCTTGTAAACTTCTGAGCAATTCTATTAACATCATAAAAATATAGCTGCCAACACTTTCAGTATTCATACAAGGAGTTTGTAATGAAGCTGAAAGGGAGCTTCTGAGGGAATTATTTGTTTGTAATTTAAATTGATAGAAAGTTATATCTGAATGCCAAGGTTCATCAACAAAGAAAAGCAAAGAGGAAAAATGGCTGCATATTACCAGGTGAATTTAGAAAAAAAACAAAAAAAAACAACCTCAAAGCAATAAACCTTAAATTTTATTTTTGATGCTACAGTTAGTTTGTACTATTCATAGAATTATTCTAGGGTCTTCACATTCCTTCTGCCTTCCAGAGTGGTAAGGGTAACAGAATCACCATATAAAGGACTTGCAACACAACAAATATAATATTACCATATGGTATTAAAAAATTCCATCAGGATCTAATTAAACTAGTGACAGAAGAACAACTGATGATACTGCAACACAAAAATATGCTATGGGTCTTTTCATACTATAAGAGACTTTCTCTTCTAGTAAAGTACAAAGAGTGAGGTATGTTTCTATAAGAAAAAATCCAAGGCTCACCCAAGGCTTTTTGTGAAAGGAGACCTAGATTCCATAGAGAAAATATGTGATTAATGGCTCAGTACTTAAGTATAGCTTTCTTGAGGTCAGGATTGAAAGCACTTGAGATGGTATTGCATGTTCGGACTCAGGTGTTTATTATTTCTTACCTACACTACAGTCTCACTACCGTGAATTTGGCAGCTTTTTCATTAGCAAGGCACAAAATAGCTAACTAACTCTTGTTACAAGGTCTTTTAAAAGTAAAGTATCCAATTAAGAAAGGAAACCTGGATTATTTTCCCTTTTAACCCAATAACTGATCCCCTGAAGTCCACAATGTGGACTTTTCTTTCCAATCACAAAACATCACCCAAACCCAGGAAGAAGGAAGAGGGTAAAGAAGAACCTGACTCCGCCCTAAAGCCTCCATCTTGCTTCATATTTATTTCTATATTCTAAAATCTCAAACTCTAAGTTTTCCACCCTGTCATACTAGAGACCTCTAACCAACTACACACCTGTAATCCCAGTGCTATTAATAAATTTTAAAAACCTGTTCCATGACCTCAGGTCAAATGCAGTGTTTTCCTGTCGGTCTGTGCCTTTAAGCACAAAAATATAAAATTCTCAGCATCCAGGATTCCAACATTTAAGTGTTAGAAAAATATATTAAATAAATTGGGACAAACCTTTCTTGTGCTGAGTCAGGTGTGAAGGTTGGTTTTGCATTGTATTGTCTTGCTACTATATATTTGGGGTAAAAAATACAATGCAGAACTGTCTTTTCTTAAAACATAATTCCAATTACTGAGAATTTTTTTAACTTTTTAGCATGGAAGCATTATTTTCATAGTCTGAATAAAAAAAAAAAAATCAGAAAATTAAAGTATCAATGAATCCAGAAAGTTTTCAGAAATGCCACAGTTGAACTTTGAAGTCTTTAACCTGCTCAAAATCAAACAGTCCTCAGATAAGCATTTCACTGAAGCTTTCCTCAGATAAGGACTATGAATTCTTTTCCCAGAGAGTGAGAGTGTGGCAGATCTGGGTTTGTACATACGTCTTTTGCTTTGTCAGCTTGCAATGAAAGAACACTCCAACTTCTGCTGGGCCATTTGCACCAACCTGCCAGTGTCTGGCAGAAGGAGACCACCACCTGAGTAGGAAATGCATGTACCAGGCACTCAGATTAATGTGACATAAGAATTCTATGGAAATCCATGTTAATTTCCCTAATGGCTTCAAGATGGTCAGGAAATAAAATATATTCTAGGTTTTGTCAGGTTTTCAATTACTTCAACATGCAAGACAAACACTCCCTCCCCTATTCTGTAGTTATCCCCACAGTTGTTTATTTACTCATTGTAATAATTTCCTATATTTGTTTTTACCTCTGCTAGTTAATCCTATCCTATAAAAAATAATTTTCATTACTAATTTTCTGATTAAATTAGGAAAAAAAGCACTGACCAACCCACATTCAAATCCTACTATCCCTTCATTAGCCAGTCTCCTCATGTTGTAGCATTGATTCCATTTCATTCTAACAGAAACGTAAGTTTGCACAGGGGCTCATGCCCCTCACAGGGTGCTCACAGGGTGTTGTGAAGGGCATTTTACTACCAAAGAGAGCAGTTCTGCACAGGAGCCAAGGCCTTCTGAAGTTTTCTGTGAGATTAAACAGTATGATACTAACCTCACACATTGTTAAAGCAAAATGGTCTAGTACAAAGCTGCTGTTGGTTGGATTAGTGCCCTCACTATGGGTAATATGCTGTCGTTCCCATAGGGCTTCTTTGGGTCACAGAGGGTGTTTTTCAGCCTTGCACAATATCAAGAGAAAAGGAGACTTTGGCTCATTTTTACACAAAATAAACGAACAGAGCTCATTTCAAAATCCTGCTGTGCTTTGTGTATATATTTCTGTCTGCATCGATTTCAAGAACGTTGCAAAATGCTTTATTATCAAAGGAATACAAAGGATGAAGCAGATATCATTTATTTTCATACTCTCCTTGTCTCTCTGAAGAAACTGTTTTATTAACTCACCAGCTCTGCCATTTTGTATTTGCACATGCTGCTTCAGCCAGCACATTTGAACATAACATCTATAGCAGGTGAACTGTGGAGCATGGAGAGTTCTGTCAGAACACATTAACCAGAAATCCTCTGGATATCCACAAACAGTAAGTCAGGGTGACAAGTCTCTTTCTCGGCAACTTTGGGGATCAGATAAGGTTGAATACTCGAGTTTTCTGCGATGACACTACATAAAATTATCCACAAAAAGTGGACTTTAAAAAAAGTGGATAAAAATATACACAAAAAGTGGATAAAAAAGATTAGCAGAAGAAGAAAGCATTATTATGAAGATCATTCACCAAATAAAAAAGAGTGATTACAGAAAGGAATAAAAGTTTTGACTACAATATGACAGGGATATCTTAACAGCATTGCATAGGCGCTATACCACTCCATATTCCATGAGGAAAAGAAAGTCTTGCATATAAATATGCTTCATTAACCCTATCAACAACTAACATAATTATAGAGATCCAGCAGAAATAATAATGTCTATTCTTACTAAGTGTTGATTTATATCAGCTGTATCATAATATGAATATTAATGTGTGGGGAGCTTTCTTGACTTTACTAAATAGAAGAATATAAACATTTAAGAAAGGAAAAACCTTACTTCACACTCTGAAAGATCAAGTTTTCGGACTAGAAATTTGCATGTGTATAAAAATAATAAAAACTGATTTAGAAGAAAGGTAACTCATCTTTCTGGACCATTTGAAAAATTCAATTCCTGCTGAGGTTTACTTGAAATTTATAACACACCTACACCCCCACAGAGATAAAATTAGGAGTCAATCTATTGACATAAACTCTTCTGACCTGCAAAGAAATTAAAGTATGGGTAAAACTAAAATGTTTCTTTCTTGAAAAGTGCTGAAACTTTTATGCCAACTATAAGTTAATTTAGTTGTTCTTTCTTTAGCTGTGATATTATTTGTTTCCACATTCTTTTCATTTGGAGTGCTCCTAAGAAAAAAGAGGCTTGCCACTGTTGTTGAAAGAATTTATTTCACAGTAAAAAGTCTTTAAATGACAACACTGAAACTCTGAATAATATATATTTCTTAAAGCCTGACAGTTCCAGGATCTTTTCTTTGGCTTTCTCAAGCATATTTCATCTGGTTTTGACAAGGGTCGCTGGCATGAAAAGAGTCACTGATAAAATCAAATACAATACAGTGAATTACTGTGACAGGGCTTCTTTGTTAAAATATCAAGATTTTAAAACATTAGGAATACTCTTTTATTGATGTGCAAATAGAAAACCATACAAACCCTAACATACAAAAATTATTTTTCAATTAAGAATAATTTTGTTATGAGATATGATTGGTCAGAAAATAAAACATCACACAAAACCAAAAAATAAAACCAATAAACAAATTCATTATCAATTACTAGATAATTTTGCTAAGGAGCTATTTGATCACTCCACTGTTTACATGACAGAGTCTACTGCTGAAATCCTCAATGGTTTAGATTAAAACCCAATTTATTTTAAGAAAAAGAAAGTTTGAAAGGTTATTTATTTTGGCCTGCTATGAAGATCACATCTATCTTAAAATATAATTGAACAAGATGGTATCTGATGTTCTTTACTGCATCCTGCAGCATCTCTTATTCCCTTTGACACCACAAATGACAGAAATAAGGGTCTAAAAACAAGATCTGTGTATGCTAGCACCGTTGTTCCTAGGCTTCCTCTTTTAAAGGACAACAATTTTATAATCTCTAGCTAGACAGACTGTGACATGGATCAACAGCAGTTTGAGTATATGCTGCAGGCAATTTGATGAAAAAATAAAGGTAGTAAAAAAGGCTTCAACAGCTCATTTTGCATCTCAGAGCCTTTCACAGAACACAGAATTTATTGTATTTGTTTTGCTTCTGCCAAATACCATCAGTACCCTGATTTTCTCAGTTGAATTTTCTTGGTTATTTTTTCCCTTTTAAACACACAGCTATGAAGAAAAATCTAAGCCTTTGGTTCTAATTGAATAGTCATTTTGCTGATAAAGCCTATAAAAAAGGAACATCCAATGTTACTTTTATAACCAAAAAGTTGTTATATTCTGTATAATAAATTATACATCATCCCCACCAGGGAGGATTTACATTTAAATATGTGCTATCCTGACAAAGTTTCTAGATAAGCATTTTAAAATTTTAATTTTTATTACAAAGCAAAGTATTACTAAACAGTAATACTAACAAAGTATTACCAAACATTACATGAGCTGCTTTGCTTACAATTAATATATCATTCCAGCTCTCTAATTTCATATTTATGGAAAAACTGGGGGGAAATCTTGATTATGTCTATATAGGTATAATGCTGTCTGCATAGGGACTCCAGCCAGGCTAACCTATAAGCGTTAATGTGAGAAACAAAGGAAAGACATCATACAGATTCACTCGCTCCCACAGTAGCCAAATGGCAGATTAGAATTAGTGCTTCCTCGATGATTTGTACTGAGCCACCATAACTACCATTAATTAATTTCCTGAATAGAGGGATGAACTTCCCTCCTCTCAAAATCAACAGGTTTTGGAGCTAATTTCACTGGCACTGGTCTTAAATCCCCAACCTCGAGATACATTTCCCCTACTAAGAAATACATCAGAGGATAAGAAGTTAACTAAAGATTTCAGTGGCATGACTATCAGGAAGACAGTGAATTTTGAATCAGAGGTGAAAAATAAAAAGCCATGAATAAGTAAAAGACAGTATCAGTGAAATTTGTCTCACGTAGAATAATTGCAATTTTTTTTCTACTCAGTTGTAGCTCAAAAATTCTGTGTGAATTCTGTGATATCCTAAAAACTTTTAAAAATTAATGCTACATGAGACATACAAAATTATTATTTCATAACTTCATTGAAGAGTACAGATCTATATTTGAAGCCAGAAAATCAGGAATATGGGAAAAGCTAGTTGTTAGGAAATTAATACCAGGAAATGTTGATAAACTTTATGCGTTGTCATGACACATAGAAGATCTGTTGCCTACCAGATGCCAGTGCAGGGGGAAAAAAAAACCCCACCATATTTAAAGAAGACAAGTTACTGAGAAGGTCTGGATGGAAGCCATGGTCATCATAATCTATATTGGACCTAGTGATATAAGCAGAACTAAATGGAGAGCCTGCACAACACAGTTTTTTATCTGTACATACAAGATCAAATGCCAGCGTTCTCAGAAATGAGAATGGTGCCACACTCAGGGAGAAGCAAAGAATGGCAGACCAACACCTCACACGGTTCAGAAACAACACAGATGGACATGTGCTGCTCTCAGAGTAATAGAGCTTTATCCAGCTAATTTAGCAGTGATTATCAATATTCCTGCTAGAGTTAAAACATGAAGATATCACTTGCCTAAAATAGTATTATCTTTTAAGCAGAGAGAAAGACTGGTTCAGATAAATAAGTTGTATGGCATGTCCTAGCCTAAAAAAAAAAAACAAAAAAAAAAAAAACAGGGGGGAAAAGGTAATTAGAAAGAGGCTATCCTGATGCTAAGTAGAAGCTCAAAGAGAAAAATGTCCCATTTTATTCAAGTGTGTTTTAAACACAAATTTGAGGACATAAAGGGATCAAGGGCAGCTATTTTTCAATATGGAAGAAAGAGTTACACACCTAGGAGTAACATAAAGGTCTGAAAATATGAGGTTGTAAATATCTAAATAGGACAAGCAAACTGTGGCAGAACAATATTTGGAATATTCAGAGGAAGAAGATCTGTAAGTATGAAAGATGAAATGCAGCAAGCAGGCACATGGTGGATGAAGATTTTCACCCCCTAATCTGCATGTAACAGCAGCGTTTGTGTGCTGTTGAGAACACCTCCAAGCACTCCATCCTCCATGTCTTCACACAGCTCTCAAAAACCCTCTCCAGGTGTGCTAAAAGGCAGCAAAGAAGGACCCACTTCAAAACTTGTTTCAGCTGCCACTGTTGGAACTTCTCTTGGACAAACATCCATGTCTGTCCTTTGGATAAATGTAATTTACTGAGCATCTTGCTTCAAGAGGGTAAAAAGGAGGGCACTCTATACAGCAGGGGGTATTAAAAGAGAATCTATGCAGTCTTGCACTCAGGTAGAAAATTTAATTCTTTGTAACTTTTTGAATCTTCAGTTAGAGGCTCATTTAAACCTTGGGCAGATGTTCTTTATGGTTGAAATTCTCCAAACACCTTCAACAGTTTGATTGATAATGAGCTGCTACAGCACATTTTATTCATTTGTCACTTAAGACAGTACAAAAGAAAGGAATTTGCTGGCTGAGACCAGAACTATACTTCAACAAAAAACATAAGCATATCCCTAAGTGCACTTGATGAACAATAAGGAACTTCAAAAATACTTGATGTATATTTAGACATAAACATCTACATATCCCCCAACTTCTGAAAAATTATCCATAATTAAAATCTCAGTTATACAAGCTTCCATACTTTATTTTAAAATTTTGTTGTGGTATTCTTTGGACCAATTGCCAAATAGACTACATGAAAAATTATTTAATTCCTATGGATTTTTTCCCCTCAAATACAAAAGAATGTTTTGAGAATTGCTAAAATATATTTTATCTGTATGACTGTATGCTATTATCGAACTTATTCTAGGTGCACTCAAACTTTCTCCACAGCCTTCCCACAATTTGTTACAGTGCCAACTTTACCTGTGACTGATTTGTGTTAAAATTTAGCAATGTTCATTTGCATTTATTTGTAATAGCAGACAGCTAACTATAGCAAGTCCACATGGATATTTGCACACACGCAAAGAGTTTGTCTTCATTTACCATCCATTCATCCTTTTCATATACTCACAAAGCCAAGTAGGTCCTATGATGCTTATCACAGTAAATAACACCATGCATGAGGCTAGTGTGAGCTGGCTCTGAAGATTCTTTCATTCACCTTGTGATAAAACTTTGTGGTGAACTATGATGTCCTATACCATGATATTGCATTTCTAAATAAATTAAAAAGGATTCTGCAAATACAAATGGTGGTTTAAAAGCATTGCTTGAAAAAGTGTTCTTGAAAGCAGAAACTGTTACTAGTTTACTAACTGAAATACGAATATGATGAAAATAGACAAGTGCTTTGAAATAAGAAGGAATATTTACATTTGGAAGCAATGGAAGTGACAACACACTGCCCCTAGCCAGTCCTCCTTGTCCAGAAATCTCCAGCTTTGACATTTGAGAGATATTACAAATTCCCAAAAGGAACCTGCTGTGATGCTTTACAAGATACTGGCATGTATGACCCACAAACTAGAAGCTTAAAATCAGAAGAAAATACATATTAGATTTAGTGTTAACTGGCTATGAAGCTCTAAATCAGAATAGGACATTTAAAAAAAGTGTTGGCTAGATATGTGATTTCCAGGGACATCTCAAGCTGATCTGACAATTCTTACTTCCCAGAAAATTAATGGAAAATCACCTGTTCTGAAAGAAAATATACCTTCCCTGAAGACTTCCTCTTTTCTCCAAAGTCCCATCCACTCGTAGTCCTCTGATAAGAGGGCAAACACAATGAAAAGAGAAGATGACACCACCTCCCAAAGCCCTAACTTGGTGGTTTACCACCTCAAAGTAAGAATGTGTCTACCTCAAAGTTATCAGTTTTCATGATCACAAACCATGACAGCAGAGACCTAAATTGCAATGGCAGCCTGGAGACTGAAAATAAACAGCAACATAAATGTGCAAGGACAGAAACTCTGCAAGGAGCTTGGATTAATCACCGGGATTTCCTACCTGCAGAGTAGTAAAAAGTAAGGATTCAGATGCAAAATAAAAGTTGCAAAAGAGTAAACATTTTCTCTAATCAGTGTGCAAAAACATTTGCATAGATTTAATGAAACTGCCATGTCAAGAGTTGTTGTAGGAAACCACATTCAACTACTGAATGAGGTTGAAAAAAGAATAAAACATGGGAAAGAAAAGAAATGCGCTTCTTTTTAGTGCATATTTCATAATACTCATTACCATAACAACCAAATCATTATTCATTCTAAAGTAATATCAAGTGTTGACCTAAGGGATTTGTTTTTGAAATTAGCAAGGGAGAAAAATATACACAATTTTGATACTTTTTGCTCCTTTTTTGCATGTACTCAATGTCCTTGTCAGACAATAAATTTATTTTACTTACAATAAAATTTTGCTTTAATGAAATTTCAGTTAAAAAAAAAGTTGTTGTTGGATTTAATTTAAGAAATAGCAAATAAAAGATAGTAAATTGGATAGCCTTTGGTCTGGCTTATGAATTTAGAGAGCTAGATAAACCACCACCAAATTCCTCACTGCCTTCTATGTTTCAAAAGAATAATGTTTTTTCAGTTTTTAAAGTGTAAGGACTTCTATTCATTTTGTGACATTGCTCACCTCCTTCATTATTTTCCCACTTGTTCTCTAATGTTTTGTAAAAAGTATTGCAGAGGAAAGCAGTTTTAGGTATTGTCCTAACCATGCCCATCCACTCACGATGATTCAGCAATTTACACAAAAGAATGCACAGAAGAAATTCTGGTTTACATAAAATTTTAGAAACATCAGCTTTCTCACTGGTGCTGCTACATGTTTGCATCCATGGTTATTTTTCCTTTCTGTCAGTAGGAATGCAAGTTTTGCTCATGCTGGTTAGAATAAACAATTTCCCACAAGAGGTCACCTCTACCCACAGTGTCCAGGCAGGTTTTATGAGAAGTGGTGCAATGTCAGCAGACCAGAGAGGAACTGTATCTTGCCCAGCTTTTAATCCCAAAACATACTCAAAATCTCCACTGACATTTTTGTCACCTTTCCACTGCATGCATGAGAGCAGAAAGGCAAAAAAAAAAAAAAAATCACCAGTAAGAATATTTTCTAGGGTCTAACGAGCAAAGTGTGAGAAGTTTTTTTAAGACACATAAAAGGCAATTATTAGGAGGAAAGTACACAGAAAATTGTGTTGCTCCCAAGCCCGTTTCAGTAACAGCAGTGCTGATGTCTCACTATGTCCTGTTAAGTCATCACAAACCACTGCACCAGGTAATGACACAAGAAACATTGGGTTCATATCCCTTTTGTGGCTGCACAGTGTGCTGTTCTGAGGTTGCTCTGCCCTTGGAAGGAACCACATGGGTATCGTACAGCAAAGCTGCCAAACAGACGCATAAGCAACTAACAAAAGCTTACAGAGTATATCTGGTTATTCAAATACACTTCAGATACCAACAGAGCAGCAAAGAAACACTGCTTTTAACCCCACAATGCACATTAGTTCCTTATTATAGATTTGCAGATGTTAACAGACTTTGTGCATAAGCAACTTACCTTATGAAATTAGGTAGAGATATTCAAATATAGTGAATGCAGTAAATTCACATCCAACAGACAAAATCTACTTCACACAGCTGGAAGTTGATGACTGTAGCATGACAACTCTAATTACACAGTCAAATGTTAATACAGCTGAACCCTACCTCTGTTCAGCAGTCCATTGCAAATTATTTTGGAACAAGAGATGGGCTTGTGTTTCATATTAATCAATCCTCCCTTTCCATTATCCCCTCATAATACAGAACACACAAACCTATCCTACTTCATGTGAATAATTTGGAGATGAAACAAAATGAGAAATCACAACTCCAGTATTTTTCCCAACATTTTCATGTATGTTAGTTCCAAGTGAGCATCCAGCAATGCAAAGGCTTATACAACAGAGTACTGTTTGTGAAACACTGTATTTAGAAATTAAGTTTCCTTGTGCATAGTACAGATATTTCATTTATATGTTGAGACATAATGAGTAACTATAATGATAAAACCTTGGAAGATAATGCATAAAGAAGAACATGTACATACTTTTAATTTACATCAGAATTTAGTCTCTAGAATTATTATGTCACTAATGTGGACATCAAGCATAATAGCTCTTTTGTGACAATCTGACTTCCACACAAGAAACACCATTCTCTTAAATAGAGTATCCTTCTGACAGACATTGAGAAAACAATGTGCATGTTTAACAGTTACATCAATGACCTTCAAAAAGCACCATTTGCATGTACATAATAAATTGCAATGCTCAAGTCATAATTTGTTTAGTCATGGTCATATGCCACTTGAGCTTGCTGGGGTCTCATCAACAAAACAATAATTTGTCAGAAAAATACGACCCATATTTCAGAAATATAAGTTATGACTAAATATATAACGGTAAAAGGACTCGTGTTCTGATTTACACTTGTCCCCAGAAAAGGGACAATATCTCTATTCAAAGTGCAGGGAGGATGGTTACTCAAATATTCCGTTATAATTCAGTTCTAACTTCTAGCAATAAATATTTTATACTGGTCTAATTTATAACATTCAGTTGAAGAGAACTGAACTTGGTGACATGTGAAAAATCCTTTCCTTATACTCTACCCTACATTATTTTCTCACTGGAGCGCTACTTTTGATGATACTTGAAAATCTAAGTTTTCACATAAACTCCCAAAATAATTGCTAGAGAGCTAGCTAGTCAATCAGCTATTTTCTAACTACACATAACAGAATACTCTTCAGGAGGAAGTAAGAAATATGCTGCTATACTGTTAGTTTGAGCCTCTCCGGAATATGTGTTGAACCATTATTGAAGCTATTTGAAGCTAATTTCAGCATTGCTTAATTACTAATTCTTTCATTATCATGAATTAAAGTGGAAAAATGAACTGCAGAAAATAATCTTTCTATCATTAGCAACACTGTTGTGCTAATAATAACAATAACAATTCCTCCTTAACCAAAGATAGTAATAAATTACACTGTGTTTATTTAGTTTTATGGAGAATGCATTTGTGGATAACCACATTGAACCTTTAATCAACTCAGAAACCAATCTTTCTTTATGCATTTCCACAGCTCCTACTAATGGTAGTAGCATTTTTTCCTAAGCCTGAACCCTGAACATTGACAAATACTGCAGTCCCACCTACCACTTAAAGACAAATTTAATTGTACTGTTAAATGTTATGGGGGTGTTATTTATTTTACTGTTGTGTTTTACAGAAATGAGCAACATCTCATACACAGAAAAGCACTCGCATCCAACATACTTGGGCCAAATATCAATGTTATTCCCCACTCTTAGAGCAGGAACAAAGCAGAGACTATTAAAATAATAATATGAAGTTCTATCTAAGGATTGTTAGTTTGCATACCCTTCTGCTGGTGTGGTAGGAAGAAACACAAGGCACAAAAATAGCAAGCAACATGTGTGAGATGGAGAAAAAGTCTGAAAGCCCTAAGTACGTATTAAGTACGTATTAAGACAATTATTTCTCTGACATGGTACACAGAAGCAGATAGAAGAATGTAGCACAACCCTATACATGGTACAGCAAAGTTGAGCATTACCAGTTATTAAATTGAGAAAATTGCAGCACAGTAATTTGTTTTTTCTTGTCAGGGATCATCATTTGCCTCTATTAGCTAATCTGCCATATACAAAAAGCCATAAATGTGTTTTTCTTTGGGGATCACAATTCACTCTGATGATTGAGGAGTATGTCACCTACTACAAAATGCTTTGCCCAAAGCTGTCAATTAAATCAATTAAAGTAAGTTTTGCTCCATTTCCGTTTCACTTCAGCCATGATCTTTAGCTTATGTTAGCTGTGAGTTGAACCCAGAATAAGAAAGTTAAAGTGAAATGAGTTCAGGAATGTATTTCTGTGCAATGTACTTGTTTCGATTTATTTCACAACCACCTTACATTCATTAAAAACAAGCACGCACCTAACAAGGATAACCTTTCTAGTAGACTATGAAATATAGAATATCACTGATTATGTTGAAAACCACCAAAATGTAAATGAAATGAGAAAGCATCTGAATCAAAATCATTATGTAAACAAAATATAAAATTAAAACTCTTGTACTAACACAGATGGTATATGCTTAGCTATTTGCCAGAAGCTACGGATGACCTCCAGCACTCTGAAGTCACCAAAAGCCTTTGCTTTAACTTCAAAGTATTTGTTGCCTGAATAAAACAAAGTTTATATCCATATATATATCAACACATTGCTGCAATTCTCAGATCAAAACATGGCAAAGATCTATATATTATAATGCTTACCATTATCACTTTTGAGATTTCCATTGCTAAGCTGTTTCAGCCTCTTCTGATGGGATTTGCCATTGTAGTGGATTTGTGCCTGAGCAGCAGAGTTTAGCTGAATGTTACAGACATTACACAAAGTGAAATTGGTGTGCTTCTTTTCTCTCTCCTTCTTTTCTTCAGTGCCATCAGGTGCTAATTCTTTCTCACCTTCTCGGTCTGGGAGAGATGTGAAATCTGAATTGTATGACTGGTTATCAACTGGTAAATCAGGGCTCCAGGGCTTCTTCATATTTTCTGAGAAGAAAAAAAAACACGTGAGAGAAAACTGATGAGAACACAAAATAAAACAGAAAAGATAACAACATCTGCAAAACACTAAAAGGTATAAAGTAATTTTTTGCATTTTATATTTTAACACTGAATTTCCACTCATGTATTTTGCCTTTTTTTCAACTTTTTCAGTTCTTCTATGTAACTTAACTATCTTCACAGGCAAGTACTCGAAGCTGAGAGGATCAGATGTAGATGTGACACCTCCTGTGACAACTTAGGTAAGAAAGGGTAAAAACATTGCAGGAGTTGAGGAAAAAATTCAAGACAAAACAACCCTTCAGTCAATGGAAGAAAAGGGGAAGAAGGTATAATTAACAGAAGAACCTCCTCCCCCTTATATATTAGTTCTATAAGCTTAAATGCACAGACCTCACCCTTGAGTTTATTAAATATTTAGCAGCCCCAGCCATCCTTTCTCCACTTCCTGTGATTGCTTTCAAGCACAAGTCTAATAACTTTGTAATTTTCTCATGTAAAGTAGTTCAAAGACAAATAAACATGTTATTAGTTTCTTATTTTAACCACCCAGGATTATAACTGAAAGATAGTTAGCTTAGTTTCGGCTAATACCAGACAGCAACAACTACAGAAATAAGAAGATAATTCCATTTGCAGAACTTCAAGTGCAACTGATGTAACCGTGAGCTTCAGTGATTAAAAGTGAGCAGAAATGGCACAGGTGAAGAAATGCTCTGAGCACTGCAAACCTAATTTACTATTCAAGGAATGCAAAATGTTATACCAACTTAGCATTTTGATGAGACTTTATATACCATATAAATCTTTAAAGTGCTTGTTCACCCAGACTTAGTGAATAAATGAAGGTCTAGACAAAGAATCGAATTTATACTTTGAGTGACAAAATTACTACAGCCTTAAATGCAATGATACTATTTGGCCTCTAATTGACAAATCAATCAACCTAGAGACAAAAAAGATTACTACAGCTACACAAGAAAATGGATCTTTAATTGTTGGCATCAGTGCTTGGCACCAATGGACTGCCCATCGGTTTATCATCCTGCTGTAAGACTTTCATACCTTCTCCCTGTGAGTTCTCACAGGCAGCTCCCCACAACACTGACTCCTTCTCTTTCTTCCACACAGCTGGCTTCTTCCTGTCCCTAGCATGACAGCCTAGTGACCCTTCCTGTCCCTTGCAGCACATACTGACCCTTACTGTCCTTAGCACGACCACCTGACCCTGGCTTCTCACAGCAGCGCAGCCAACTGACTTCCAACTCCACTCTTGAGCAGCTAATCCACTCTTTTATAGCACTCATCCTTACTGGACACAGCTGTGACCTATTAAGGGCAAGGCTGTTCCTACTCTTTTGGTAATTAGCACAGCTGCAACTCCTCAGGGGCGAGATTGCCTTCAGCACTATCTCTATTCTCTTACAATCCATCATCCCACATTTAATGCCAGATCCAGAAAAGTTTCGGTGACTAAAACAAGTCTAAGCAAGCCTCCAGATTTGGGGCTGATTGCAACAAAATGCTGCAAATCATTCTTCAGATAACTTAAAATAACTTAAATTTCATCAGCTTAACTTTTTTGAGAGATTTCCCAAGGATTTAAAGACAATCATTGCCCTCAAATCAAATCACAATGACAAAACTATACAAAGAAGCAAATCTAAAGTCTATCAATATTCAAATCAGTTTCAATCTCAGTTTTCAGATTTGCTTGCTATTTAATTTGCCTTGTGTTCATCTATGCTAACTAAACCCCATTTAAGAAAGTACAGACTCCAGTCTGGGAGGACCTCTGCACTTGCTGTGGATTTAAACCTAACTCAACTAGATCTGACAGTATTATTTCAACTTCTGTGTACAGTCAGCTCTTAATCTATGAGTGTAAATGTTGAAAGCAAGAGATGAGAAAGCAGGCTAAACAGTTCATTCCAAAGCAAAAGACATTGCAAGACTGTAGAAGCTCAGGAAAAAAAATGACATTTTTCAATAGCAGACCTATAGCATATTACTCCTAATGGAAGGAGGAGGTTTCTCCTGAGGAAGAAGAATAAATCTATCAACTTCTCAGCCCTTCTGGAATTTGCTGGAGATACTGTTCAATTCAAAGTTCATCTGTCCAAAAATTAGTAAATTAAGGCTTTAATCAAAGCAGTAGAAGGATTTAAATGCTATCATAATCAAACTAGTTTTACCAAATCGGTCTAATACCAGTAACAGTTCAGTAATTCTGGTTTATATACATGTTGTATATGAATATATATATATATATATATAATCGATTGCATTGAAAGCATTCCCCACTAGAGAGCAGTATGAATTTAAAATTACAAGAACACTACATCTCTAGACCTATAGTCCTAGCCATATAGACATAAGGTAAGTATAAAAAAACCAGATTTTTCAATCAAGATGTACACCTTTGTAAGCAAATATAATCTAGTAAATTAAACATTGTATCCTATGTGTGTGCATGTCTCATTTATTTTGAAACATTTACACACATAAGCTAGCAGCCTAATAAAATCTTGTAGCATGTTGTTACATCTTTCTAATATTCCAGTCAAAACAGTCTAATCCATTAATGTCTTATTTTTGGCAAATAGACTATGTCTTGCATTACAATCTCATTCCAGGAAACAAAATTACAAAATGCATACTCAATAACAGCACAATAAAATAATAAAGGAAATTCCACCTTGGAAATAAGTGATTTGTACATCTACCATATGCTTTCCTTAGAAAAGCAGGTGACATCATTAGAGCTGCAATACATTTTTGTGCATGTCCATGTCACTCTGAAATCTGGAGGAAGGGGATAATTTATAACTGGAGTTTAGGTAACAACTAGGCAAAAAGAAGTTTCAGAAATATATATTACACTACTACCATTTTTTTTTACAGATACGCAGTGATTTCTGAATATATAATGGCATTGCTAAAGGGCTAAAGGGACATATGACAAACCTTTACACATGTAAAGCCAAGATTACATGGCACTACTAAAATGATCCATTTAAGAAAAAACTGAAAATGTGAAGAAAATATTTTTTAAAAATAGAAACAGTTTCTGATTAAAACATTCTGAGTCATTCTTACTCAGTATTTCTTAAGGAACAAGTAAATAAAGATAGCAAGTGATGAAGACATACTTTTGAAATACAATTTACCACTCGAAATAGTATTTTTAAAGAAACAGGGAAAAAAATCATTTACTTAAAATCTTGTAAAGATCCACCAGTGTTTAAGCCAACACACATGCAGTCTAACTCATGAAAGCAACAGGCCTTCAGCTCATGCATGCATCGTTATATTCTTCCATTATCTGGAGTAAAAATGTCTGGGCAGCAATTTTGATTGGCAAGGAAAAGAATGCTTAGGTTCATCCTATTGGAAAATTACATGGAATATGGGTAAAAAACCTTAACTTTAAAAGCAACTTTTATCAGTGTCTTATTGGCTTGATAATATGTGGATAAGCTTTAAATGAAAACCCTCTTTGACTGCCATCATATTATAGAGTTCATGTCGACTGTACTGCTTACACATTTTTTAAAGTCATCAGTGTTGTAGAGAACTATTTTTTCCCCATAAAAGAAAGCTTGCTTCTCAATTTTAGGGGCCCTAATGAAGCCTGCAGAGCACTAGAAATGAGTGAACTAGGCAACCAAGATCCCAAAATTTCATGCCAATTTAAATAGCACTCTGGATAAACACTTACATTTATTTACCCTGGGGCTCTGAACTCAATTTTGGCTCAATGATGCTTACCAGTAAAATGAACTTTGAACGACATTATAGCTTTGTGAAGTAGAAAACTGTCCCATATGGAAAACCAGCACAACTACAATTTGTGGTGTTTGCTGGCTTAGATAACATAGCTACTTCCTGGGGGATTTCTCTTCTAAAATGTGCTTGAAAGTAGGGGATTAGAAATCACATCCTTCCTTGAAACAATCCTTACCTTCTTAGCTGCAAGCCAATGACATACTTTCTATTCAAGAAAATTGAAAGGAAATATTACTCATTTGTACTACAACTAATTGTTCTGTTTCCAGACCATCTTATCAGCATAGAACTGTATCAATCACTGTGATTTTGGCTCTGTGTAGATAATATTCAAACCTAATGGGTACATTCAAGAGGCCAACAGAGTCCATGAATCCCAGAGACCACTGTGTACCCAAGTCTGTTGATTTAATGCAGACCTCCTGCCACTGATGAATGACCCAATTCAGCCTGGAGAAGAGAACGCTTCAGGTTGACCTTGGAGAAACCTTCCAGTGCCTGAAGTGGCTAACAAGAAGGCTGAAGAGGGACTTTTCACAAAGGCCTGTGGCGATAGGACAAAGGGGAATAGCCTCAAGCTGAAGGAGGATGTGCTTAGATTAGGTATTAGGGAAAAAAATACCTCATTATAAGTGTGGTGAGGCACTGGAACAGGTTACCCAGAGAAGTGGACTCCCCATCTCTGGACAGGTTCAAGTCCAAGTTACAGCTGTATCCAAAGGATACAGCTTTGCTTAGTTTGGCCTAGAAAGGTTGCCTTCCTACAGCAGGATACTTGGTACTACATGATATTTAAGGTCCCTTCCATTGCAAACCATCCTATGATTCTATATATCTTAAAGCATATCTCCTTGTTTACTTCCCAACAGGTTGCTACAATAAATATATTCCTATAATGGCTAAAGAATAAAAAAGATGGACAGGTCATTAAGGACAAAGTCCACTAATTACAACATTCATGGATTGCTAGTATTTCTTCTCAAAATTGTGAAAAACATTTAAGTAGCAATCATCAAATATACAGATGTTTGCATTTCAGTTACTTATTCCCAGACTCTATTCCTAGACAGTTTAAATTTCATTAAGGCCTATGCACTATGAAGCAGACTAAAGCATAAACTCAGGTGTTTTGTTGTCAGAAAAAAAGATTACTCTTCATTTGCAGAGCTCAAGTTAGATGGGATGAATGTTGCTCTGTCTGTGATAATGTCTCTCCAAGCATCAAAAGGACAGAACTTTAGCAGGTAATAGTAATAATAATACTAATTTTCTGAGGTATCAACAGATAATAACAAATATTGAGAGAAACCAACTGCTTTCAAGAAACTGTTGTTAATGCAATGTTCAAAAAAAGAAAAGATAAAGAAAAAAAGAAGAAAAAAAAGAGAGACTGATCACTTATCAGTATCATCACCTTGTCAGTATTCACATATTTGGGGCACGTTACTGGCATGCTACACCCTCTAGTAATAACTGGAATCTTATCTTTTCAAACTTCATCAATTTGTTGTTGTGTCTTTCAGGTGACAGAGCATCACCAGTTGATGTAAGTCACTGTTGCAAAGTGACTTTTGCATCAGGCTTTAAGACTCTTTTTCACACTGTGAGTGAAACTGCGTGCCAGGATCTTTCCCAAAACTTGTATCTCTGTGCTAAAGTTTTCCTATTATATGTTCCTTGAAGCTCCCTACTGCATTGGATACTTGTGATGCCTTTACCAGAAAGCCCATGAGTGCTAACTTGCCTTTGCAACCTTTAATTGAGCTCACTGAATAAAATGCTAGCTGTAGAAGTGTATTCCTGGGAGAAGTCTAAAATCATCATACTGCCATCTATTTTAAAATCGGATGGTGGGGGCAGGGTAGCCAGGGGGAAGGATCAGGAATATAAAAATAAAATATCCTTGGCTTCTTCCACCCCCATTATCACTGGATGATCCCAACACTGCAGCTGCACCTGCTCCTGGTTTAGAGCCCGGAGCGATTTAGGTCATGAACGGCCAATTCCGCACATCACGGCTGTGGCAGAATAAACGCACAACGAAAAGGACGAAGCAGCAAAGCGGTGAAAGGTCACTCACGGGGGAAGTCCTGCATCTGTGGAACACAGATCCCTCCCACATGACCTCAGTAACCTTCAGGATATGCTGCAGGATTCGTCTGTTTTCTCTGCATGGATGGATTGATGAATGAATGTCATTTCAGTGGAAGAGCTACTGTGGAATGGGAATCTGCTGGATTCTGAAATGCTTTTTAGAAACCAATCAATTTTTCAGGACCTCCTTCTTTCTGAGCCTTTCAGATTACATTTAAATGCTAAATAGCACATAATACAATAAAATTTGATGTGAAAATCTGGAAAAGATATTAATTAAGTAATTTTACACTGTAGGAAGGCTTTTCTACTATTAGTTTTAGTAACAAGAATAATCACTTTCTTCTAAAAATTAAGGAAGCGTTTGTCAGGTCACACACCCAAGAGCTAAATTAATAGTTAGTGATAAAACTGAGGATAAAACTCAGTACCTCTTCTTGCTGTGTGCCTAATACAGCTCAGATCAAATCACATTTGAAGTCTATATTTACCAAATTTTCTCTTTAAAAATTCCACACAAAATAGAGTAGAAGAGGCATCTTAGCAGGGGGGGAAAGAAAAGTCAGGGAGAGAAACATCTTATTTTCTTGTTTATTGTTTCTCTGTATTCTACGAGCTCCAACCAGTCTGATAACTGCTGTTAGCTGCTACACCACTTCAATCATCCATGGGAATAATAAAGAGATCATAATCTCATGTGAAGTCTAAGAGGAAAATAACCTCTAATGCAAAAACTGCATCAAGCAAAAGAAATAAAGGCAAGTATTCCACATTTGTTTATTGCTGAGAGGGAATGAGGTAAAATGAGATTGACATTATTTGGGATTAGAGGCCTTTATAAATTTATGTCTCTGTCCAAGGACTCCTCCCAAGAAATGCAAATTGAAAGGAAATCCCAAATCTCTGCAAACTGAACCCTATAAGAATAGATACTTATTTATAGGCTCATTGTATATTTGTATACTTTAAACAACAGTACAGGAAATAAAAGCTCGGGCTTTTGTTTCGCTTTGCCAGGAGAGCACTTAAATCTTTCAGGAAAGGCTGCATTTCAATACTGCAGCAAATGAACAAACCCCAGCCTATCTCCCACCACAGCCACATGCACCAGGAGATCCTAAAGGAACTTACAGATGGACTAAACAGATAACTTCATAGTTTCTTGGTTCAGCAGTTCCCTTGTGCCAGAAGCAACTAACAGACATCTCATAGTCTCAAAATATACTGCAGTCAGTTTTTTAATTGAGTTCTATAAAAAGAGCTAAGCACTAATCAACACCATATGTTATTCAATTAGCTAGTAATACATATCTATTTCTCAAGCCTGTGCTAACATAATGGAGCACTTTGGGTGGTTTGGAACTATTTAAAGGCCAAGTAATTAATTTGCAAACATCAGCTTCTAAAGTCTGAGAAGCACTACTGTGATGACTTATAAGCCACAAAAACTCCCTCATTTGCTCCTTCATAGAAATTCAATCTGTTTTCAGAAACAGTCCTTGTGAAAAAAAAGATTTCTGCATATAATAGGGCCTGAAAAAGACACAGGTTCAGATATGTGTGTGTTACTCAGGTCCAGAGAGATGTTCCTCCCATGCAGGTAAAGTGAGCAGCTTTTGTTTCCTCACTTCCCTCTCCACCAGCAGTAGATCATGGTACAGACCTTGTACCTGAGGCAGTAATTAACATAATAAATGGTAGAGCTAGCAAAGCTGTGCAGGCTCTGCCTACCAAGAAATTTGTTGCTGTCAAGCAACCTGAAGTGCATTATTTTATTCTATATTCTTGATTTTCACATACAAAGTTGTGCTCACAGACTCAAAACTCCTGTCGATTGTAGTCAGAGTTGTCTGAGCTCAAAAAAAAAAAAGAAAAAAGGATAGAAACATCCAACTGCAATTCTGGCTATCTCTGCTGGACAAAACCTTGGGTTTAGCAATATGTCTGAGAAGGTAGGCAGTCAGAACAGGTTTTAAAGGAAAGCAAATGGATAAAATAGAATAGGGAATTATAATCATAGAATCTTTTAGGTTGATACAGATCTTTAAGATCTTCAAGTCCAGTGATAACCCAGCACTGCCAAGTCCACCACTAAACCATGTTCCCAAGAGCCACATGCACATGTCTGTTAAATACCCCCAAGAATGGCAACTCTATCAGTTTCCCAGGCAGTATGTGTAACTGCTTGAGAACCCTTTTGTTGAAGAAATTTTTTCCAAATATCCAGTCTAAAGCTCTGCTAACACAACTTGAGGACATCTCCTATCACTTGTTACCAGGGAAAAGGGACCAACCCCCATCTGTCCGTACCCTCCTGTCAGGCATCTGCAGAGAATGACAGGGCCCCGAGTCTCCTTTTTTATAGACTAAAAAATCCCAGCTCCCTCAGCTGCTCCTCATCAGATTTGTGCTCCAAACCCTTCACCAGCTTTATTGCCATCCTCAGGAGACATCCCAGCAGCTCAATGTCTTTCTTGCAGTGAGGGCCCCAAAACTGAACACAGGATTAGAGGTGTTGCCTCACCAGTGCTGAGCACAGGGGGAATATCAATACCCTGGTCCTGCTGGTCACATTATTGCTGATACAAAAATACTACATTTGATTTCAGAGATAAAAATCATTTTTTACAGACTCTCTGGATCAACTCCCATATGTGAAATCACCCTACAACCTGTCATTCAGATATCCTTTAAGTGCCATTTTCCACCTCAAATATCTTTCGTTTTCCCAGTACCTAAATATTCAATCAAAACTTTATCTCAGCAGAAAGCAAGAGCATGAACAGCTGTTTGGGCATAACGAGCAACTCATTTTTGCAGACAAGAAAGTTCCATTTTTAACACTCCAATACAATCACTACCACTGTATCCAAGTAGGCAATTTTTAAAATTAAGTTTCAGTTAGTGTTTGTGACAAGTCTGCAGATAGGTCATCTCTTTGGATACACTAGCCTTTTTTTTTTTTTTTTTTGTGATTAGGTATTTCAGAAATAAGTATTCTGGCAACATGCTGATGAAAATACATCTACAAAATGAAACAAGAAGAGAATTAAAAAGGGAAGCCACATAAATACGCTCTGTGGGAATTCTGTTTAAAAAAATAAATAATCACCGCTTTCCACAAAGAAACCCAAACACTGCAGAATAAAGAATAATAATCTTCAGAAAGGCAGTTCAACCCCTAAAATCTTTGTTATGCACAAAAAAAATGCAGCCATTAGACATAAAATAAAATAAAATAAACTAGCAATAAATATAGTAAAAGTAAGGAAGAGGAAATTAAAGGCTACAAGCAAGAGATAACTAAAAATAAGATTTTTTTTGTTTTCAGTTAAAAAGAAATGCCAGAAATATGTGAGGTTTTCCTTTTTTTTTAATCTAAGAAATTTTAGAAATTATTATTTGTCATATTTGAAAGATAATTTTCAAGTATTTTCAGACTTTTATGGTTTGAACTTTCAAACCGTCTAAGGTCATATAAATGAGAAATTTTTACTATATATAAAAACATCCAAAAGACAATTTCCCCCTCCATTTTGTTATAAGTTTGTTTTAGGGAATTACTGTGCAGATATTTTTAAACAAAAGACCTTGAAAACACAGGAACCATAGAAGACCAAAAAAGCGCAAGTTAGTGCTTTAATCAGTTTCCCTTTGGAAGATATTTCTAAATCTAACAAAAAGTTCTACATTTGCCTTTCTCTAAATGCATTTCTAAAAACACCTCTGTTAAAAAAAAAAAAACAACTGGGGAAAAGGTTTGAATATTATCATTTATACTTTCACAGCAGGAATCATTTTTCTCAGATTATCTTCTCATTATAAAACACTCAGAGAGCTCTGGCAACATTTACAAGTATAGGGGTTTTTTTTTTTTATTATGTTATTGCTTCATTACACCCACTGGGCCATTTAGTGTTGAATTTAATGGAGACCAGATCATTTTCCAAGCAATGCAAACACATCAAGGTGAAAGTCTGTTGTGTTTGGAAAAGTTAGCAGATGTTTCTGCAAGTGCTTGTGAAAGTTATTGTTGTTTATCTTACTCTTGAACCTTTGGATTTCACTTTCTTTAAATACTGCATTCACCCCTGAATTCACAGTAATATGAACATAATTTCTGCTAGTTTACAGCACGTGGTTTTTGGGGTAGCTGTTACAATTTTAGCTGAGAAACATTAACATATTGTTTGGAACATAAAAAGCATATTCTCTATCATGGCTGGACAGACAATGCCTTTGCCATTGTTTCCATGGCTGACATAATGTTTCTGCACATCAATTATGCATTTATCTGAATCTCTTCATCAATACTAGGGATCTAAAATTAATGTCTAGCAAATCAGACTATCTTGGACATATATTTGTAAAAAAAAATCTGAAAGACAAATTGTGGGACCTGGACCTATTTATGTTTCCTTGGGATGACACAATGTCCCAGAGCAGCAGCTAAAATCTTTTGTTACAGTCACACAAGGCCAATGTAGAGTTTCTCTTTTGCCACTGGGAATAATTTTAACACAAGGACTATCTGTCTGTGTCACATTTCTAATAACCTTTTCATCACAGTACCCAGATGTAATCCATTTATAGAAGCGCTTATGCATCAAAAATAAAAATGTGCTAAAGGAATCTAATTACTGAATACAGAAAGTGGGATGCTTTATTTTTTTATTTGGGATAAATTCAGGTGATTTACTGTTAGTGAATGTAAATATATTTTCAAGGCATGATTGCTATAATCCCACAGGGTGAGTGTATGTGCCAGTGTACATTCAGGAAAATGCATCATAAAATATCAGGACCTAAGAGGACATCCTGGGCAATGAGATATTTATTGCACTAGCTTTTTTCTTACATTACTTTCCCATGAGTGTAATTCACTCCTCTGTTAAATTGTGTGGAAATATTAGGAGAATTTGCTTATATTAGGGCATATTAGGAGAATTTGCTTATATTTTTTATAAGGCACACTTATGAGAATAGCTTTTAAGCTAAGTGTAAGGGGATGGTTTGAAATTATTTCTGTGTTTATTGATGCAAGATGTCTGAAATACATTACCTATTTGGATTTGGTCAGATACAGTTGCACAATAAAAGTATGGAAATGCAGGAAAACATGGACAAACTAGAGCATGCAAGCTTGTACCTCCTCTCCAAAGCAGGAACTGCTGCTTCACTTTGCTTCTAAAAGTCTGTCCCTGTTTGAACTGATTGATTGCACAGCATAATTCACAAGTATCTTCCAAAACTTCAAGCCTATCAGAGAGGTCCAGGAGTTCAATGAACGTGTTAATCAATGACAGTGCCTTACTAATGTTAAAATTTAAAAAAAAAGCTTCTAAAATAGGAAAGTTTTTACCGGTTTTGCAGAAATCTACATATTTTTATACATCTTTTCCATGCAATTTGTGTGGGAACACCACCTTCAGGATTCCACCACCGTGTTTTTTTTTTTTTTTGGGCTTTATATAGCATGCACTGCCAACAATTAAAAATCAGTGGTTCTTTCTGAAACATCCTCCCATGATTGGATATATTTCTGAAAAAGAATCATGGAAAGTGTGGGAATAACACCACACACACAGAAAGAAGGTAAGATAGCTGATGAGTTCCAGCTTTCTCTGGGAGACCTTCACAGCAGCACTTCTCTGCAGCAAGTGCTCACAGTGCACGTCCTGAACCGCTGCTTTTCCGGAGCCTGAGCACTTTGCTCAGCCACTGCGATCTGCAAAAACGACTGCTGCTGAGTGTAGGAAATCTTGCTAGCTCTGCTGGCCATCTGCAACGTCTCTCAACATGTCAGGTAGGCTGAAAATGCTGCAAAGCCCTGAGAAGTCATGCATGGTAGAATTCAAAGCCCTGAATTCTTCCTTCAGGCATGTTGATTCAGATGAAGCAGCTTATAAACTCTATTATACACAGAACATATACATAGAACAAGTTTATAAAAATCCCTAGGATTTGCTCAACTCATTTTTTAAGAATGATGACTCAACTTTGTATTAAAATGTTCATTAGCAGTAGAAGTCATTTAAGACTATTGATAAAGTATAAATGAAATTTTCAAGATTAACTCATTTTGAAAAATAATTTTATGGAAAAAGGTTAGAATACTTCATAAAATATTAAACTGCCTGATATTTCAAGTTTTTTTTTCCTCAGAATTACCTTCTCCAATTCACCTAATAATCTAAAACACTGCAGGTCACTGGACATGTAAATAACTTTGATCAAAAAGAACTTTTCAGATAAGTTAGAGAAAAATTAAATACAATGGTAGTAGTGACCTTTACCATTGACAGAGTTTTACAACACGGTGCTCTTCCCACTAAAAACTCAGACACTTAACTGGATCAGTTTTCCTCAAATTGAAAAATGTGTGTGTATATATATATATGTATATATGTATGTATGTATACTACACAGATGCAAGTCAGGTTGACAGCCACTGAAGTCAGTGGCATTACACTGGCATAAAAACAGTGCAAGAAAAGCAGAATCAGATCCTCGTTCTCCTTTTAACTAAAGGAAATTCATAGTAATTTCAGTATCTTGGCAGTCACCATAAATTCTGCTGTTCTTGCTATGTATTATAGAAATTGTCACTTTTTAAATTTATGGTATCTTTTACAGCTTGGGTTAAAGAACATTTAAAGCTCTTTCAGTGTTTTATATACCTGTACTCTAGAAGAACAGAAATTAGATTCTTTTATTAATTTAGACCTGGACAACCAGACCGTTCACACTAGCAGTCTCAGGGAATTTTAACGGGATTACCTGCAAGAGTAAGAATTTCTATGACAAAAATCCAAAAAGGGAAACCTCTAATGATTAAAAAGTACAAAGACTACAATAGCTAAAACTTCATTGTTGAGTGCTCAACTCACAAAGCTACAATTCATTAAACTAATAGTCAATGTATAGGTGACCAATCAGAGAAGCTCTATAAGGTAATAATATCCAAACAATGTCAAATTGCTACTTCAGTCGTAAACCTACGTATTATTTCTTCCCTGAGAAGTTTCTTTGACAGACGGAAAAAACTATTGAATTATTGGCAACCAAGTTAAAAAAATTAATCTCCCAATACACATTCATTTACTTTTGCTTCATTTTAATGGAAATCCATTTGAAATCCTTGTCACATTTTCATTTTGTTTGCCACAGAGGCGCATGAAGAGAGAACAATGCATGTAAGTACAGCCATCAAGACCACAGCCTAAAAACAAACTGAACAAGTGACCTTCCCCTAAGGCACTGCACGCAAGAGACTACTCCATCCTATCCTTCATTTCCCTAGTTTAGACAAAATCCTCACTATTTTACTTAGCACGATTTAAATTGAGCCAAATAATGCCATTTGTAATCAACTTTAACTGTCAGGAAGAAAACAGGAATGGCTTACCTTGCAGTACAGCAGTGTTATCCATTTCAGCATGCCTTGCTCCTACAGCAAACACATCTGGAACCAACACACACTCACTGTCATCAGCTGCTTTTCACAAATCACTCACTTATTGATCACTACACTTATCACTCTCCATTGATTGAACTTCATTCCACATTATTGATTTTTTGCTGCTTCAGCAAATTCTGAAAATTTCATCACAAGGAGAACTGAAACGCAAACCAAAGCACTGATCATCTATACTGGATTCTTATATCAAACATTTCTGCTGGGGTCTTAATTTATTTAAGAATGAATCAAAGTGATAGCAATTTTTCAAATTTCCTTGCACAAATTTAAACATTAATGATAAAGATGAGCAACAGCCTCTGAGCCCTACAGGCCAAGCAACACTAAGTTGTACATTTCAAGTACCTTTTATATTTCGTTCTGTACTAAAGTGTCGGGCTCATGATTGCCAGATGTAGGTGTGCAAATGTGGTGTGCCACGCACATGATTGGTATGTGAATGACATGTGCCAGGCATGTGTCTGACACGTGTTTGCCACATGACTGCCACGTGCTGGACACCTGAATGCCATGTGATGGCCAGCTGGTGCATGCTTGATTACAGGCAAGTATCACAACCAGTACCACAATCAACTTCCTATGGTAGGAAACAAAGCACTCTTCCTGCTGTCACCACTTGAATCATGAAGAGAGATACCAGAAAGTGGATGGGTCTTCTCTGAGGCCAAGATGACTAGAAGCACAAGTGTCCCAGTGGCGAAATATGAAAAGAAAGAGGGTAGCTAACACCCAAGATATACCTAAGTTTCACAGTGGCACAGTATTTTCTCACAGCTGTGGAGATAGCACAGGATTTTCTTCTCCTGAGAGAATATATTTAAACAGTGGGATTAGCTGACAAATGATGCCCCAAGAGCCTTTTATTCTGCCTGCAGGAGCCTTCTCCTCACCACAGAGATAAAAACCAGCAACCTTGACAAAATGTACAATCCAACATGGTAAATTCTGGCATAAAGCAGCATAGCAAAATCAAGCTATTCCAACCCTGAGCATTCCTCTCATGCTGACTTTTCAGAGTTCATCCTTCAGAACTTTTGGGCTCCACTAATTTGCAGGAGTAATGAAAAAACAGACAATCTGAAGAAAGCCATTTGCTAACATTGCCTACCTCTAAACAGTCACATTTCTGAGCATGTATGCAAGAGCTTTCTGCTTTCACAATGTGGAACAAGAACCCACTCTACTAATAGTTCATCAGTGAAGAAAAAGAAAAAAAATTTTAAAAGGGGGGAGATACAGAGATAATAGAGAGAGATAGATAAGTATACAATATTTGTAATGAAACGAATGGAAATCCACTTTGTTATCGTAGATGTTAGCTTGGTAAGGGCTCTGGTGTCCATTTTAATAACAGCAACTGAGTACATTGTGGGACATTGAGAACTTTAAACCACAATGCAGGATTATGCCAAGGAACAAACAGAAAGGACAGCATCATAAGACTGACCTTCAGGAAACTCATGAAGTCAAAACTTGTATTTTTCTGATAGTCTTGTGGTCTGCCTCTTTGCAGATCCTCATTTTGATTCTGATTTCTTCTCTCTAAGCAATTCTGCATTAATATTGACCACAATATGCAGTCCATTTTTTAAACAAAAGTAATGCCCTTAGCTATGCAACACACCAAACATCATCAGTTGTTCATATTTATTTTCACACTCACTTTCACATTTGTTCCTCACTCTACTTTGACATCATTTTCACTAGGATCATTTGTTTGTCCCAACTCAGTGCTGCTAATCACTCAGATAAACTTCCCTATACAGTACTGCAAAAACAGCTTTGTTCCTGGAGAAATTACTTCATGATTCCTCTCAGTTCCTCTTTTGGAGGTCACTATTTATATTAAGCTGCAGAGCAGTTCTGTTCCATCATGCTTCCAATTACTCCAACAGCCCCAACTGCGAGGTACAATCCCTCTTCTTCAAGCACATTCATTACACAGAACTTTTTACCACATAATCTCTTCATCACAATGGTTCCCCTTCTTTAAAGATGAACAGTCTTATTAAAACATATTCATAACCTTAAATTTTGTATCAGCACCAGAGGCACAAAAGAAGCAGCAGCAAAAGCAGATTCAGCTGAAATTGCATTGCTATGAAGCCCAAAGATGTTTAATTGCCATTGCAAAATGCATTATTTTTCTTAAAATACACTGAAGGAAACATGCATCATATAAAAAAAAGAAAATGGGTTGGAAAGACTGCCTACAGAGACATGAAATAAAGCAAATTTTTCTGAACTTACAAATATTGCAGAAATATTTTAAATTAAATTAAATTAAATATTCGATTATAAGAGCAAGATGTAGAAAACATCTACATTTTAGCACTGGAAATAGCAGTGAAGTTGGAAAAATTAGAAACATGCACTATCATATTTTGTTTATTACCTGCAGGAGCTGGAAAAAATACCTTACAGAAAAACACTCATTGCTGACAGCAGCAACCTCGTTGAAAGCCTTTTACTGTATCTGTAAATCTTGTACAATTCCTGCCTGCATCAGGACAAAAAAAAAACTTTATTCAGTCATGCAGTTGCCAAGTGAAACTTGAATTCATGCTTTTGGGTCTCCAAACTTAGCACATATTCTAACACTAACGGACAATTTCTCTTCTTTCTTTTCAGCCTCCCTCTGCTTCTTTTACTTTTTTTACACAACTTTATTCTTCAGAGGTTATTGTAGTCTAAAAGAAAACTGAAAAATAAAACTTCTGTTGTTTGAATATCAGAGGGAGGTTTATTAGCATCATATTATGTCTAGCATGAGGAGAGGTTCAGCAGCATTTTTCTTAGCTTCCTGTTCCCTCTTGTTTGCTATTTAAAGAGAAAATACATTAGAAGACTATTCGATTTTCTGCCGCTTGAGAATTCAGCAGGAAAAAATACCACAAATAGCCCAGAAAAATGGGAGATAATTTCATGATCACTGTAATCTAGTGCTTTCTATATAAGAAGAGCAAAAAATCATTGGAATGCCCCAAACACAAAAGGCAAGTACTTAGATAAAGAGTAATGCTTGAATTTCGGATATAATATTTTAAAAATTGAAAGTATGGCACAAGAGAAAAAACTTCTGAAAAGATGATTTACTCCTTAATTTTAGTGGTTTTCCCCAAGAATCTGCTGAATAATTGCCATGACTAGTATTATTCTGTACAGTGTTTTTGTATTTGCTGAAGAGAATTTTTTTAGGTCATTAATAAAGTTTTGACATCACAGATGTATTTTTTGGTACCATCTTTTCTAAAGGGAGAAGATATTTAAAATTATGCCCAAACTGAGCCTAAAAAACAAAAGACATGCTATTAGTATACTCTGTTGGTTGTTTTAGTCTAACTTATATGACTATTTCTGCAATTTCTGAAGTCAGCAATCACTGTATAATGAAGTACTATTCCATCATAAAAACATCATTAGATAAGGGAAACATGCAAGTATTTTCAGTGGTTACATGGACTTTAAAAAAAAAAATCATGACACTGTTGGCCATTTCGTGGCATGAAGTCCAGTCATTATAAATGTGAAATTATCAGATTAAGACATTTATACAAATGTATTCACACAATACAATGTATCTTCCAAATCTGCTAAAGATACTTGAAATCTATGTATTTCTACACTGTATGTGCTAAGCACAGTCTTCTGCATTGCTGGAAGTATACTTTGTTCCTTAAATTATTCAATTAATTACCCAATATTTGCTTAATGTTTTGAACTTGTAGTATCTCTCAAAACAGCTGAATGCTATTACCAAAACAGTGTGGGACAGATTTTGTAAGCTGCAGCTAGATGTATGTTTCTACACATTTAAGAATTACTAAACAAGTGTGAAGTTAGTTGCATTTGAGTAATAGACTCAGGTACTTGGCAGGAAATGCTGTTCTGTGAGAATTATGGTTCAAAAATTACAAACTAGTTTATTTATTCCTTCTAGACTCTTTCCCTGGGTTTTGTTTCACTGGTTAAAATTCAGGAAAATATTGTTTCATGTTTGGGATAGACTGAATTTTTACGATGTTCCTTAACCCAGCTGAGGAACAACTGTATTCATCCCAGCAAGCACAGAGAATGTAGAAAACCTGAGTGGCCTGCAAAAGAACCAAAATTAAAATCAGGATTTGTTAGCTCAGGCAGCCCACTTAAAGGACAACACTGACATTTGAAAACTAAAAGCAGTGTACAGAGAGACTAACCAGAATTCCTGCTGGAACAAATTGGCGTCTGCCTGCACGACGGGAACCACGATCTGTAGCGCCCGTGCGTCAGTCCCTCCCCACCACGCACCAATGCTGCCCCAGGCAGGAGCTGTGTGCACATGAATCATTCCCTGACCTCTCCAGCATTTCCATGGTGCACTGAAGTCCCCTCCCAATGCTGTCAATGTCATCTACCAGAGACCAACACACACACACGGAGTATATCCTAGCAATAACAACGCCGTCAGGAGCTTCCCCAGTTTGAATAGAAATAAAGTTACTTTTATAAATGAATGTTTATTGTTTTACTCTAGTAAAGAAGTTGAATTAGGCTCAACTTAATTGTATTTGTACACAGTATTTCCAGTGTGCGTTGTCCAAACTCCACATAAATCAACAGCACCACTGAACTTGGAGTAATCTTGTACAAAAGTGAGCATCTCTACTCACTTCTGGAGGGACTGTTTCAAATACTGTTACTTGACAGACGAGGATGACATGCAGGTTTTTCCCAGCACAGGCATAAAGCCCAAATCTCCTGGGAAAGAGTGAGAAGCGAGGGACATGGATTTACAGCAGCAAGAGGATAGTCTGATGCCAGCTTCCTAGCTCTTTTTTTTTTTTTTAGTAAGAGAAATATAGCTCATAGGCAAAGACTGAGGAACAAAGGAACTTTTTCAACAGCTCACCATCTCCAAAGTTTATGTAATTTTTCACCTAGAATTCAGTAACCAAATTTTACTGGATATGTGAAAATCTCAAACCAGATAAGGGGAAAAGCCCAGAACTGGTCAACACCAACCCTCTTCAGAAAATGAAACTCGGGACTTCAGAGTCGATCATGTATTTATTTTTAATTTCTACAGGTTCACATCTTCAGAGTTGCTATATAAATTCAGTCCAGTTCACGAACCTTGCTAAGCTTGTGCTTGCCTTAATTCATATTGAAATGCAATTCGCTTGTTCTAATATTTCATTATCAAAGTCCTTAAGAAATTTGCTCTGAATCCAGCATTTTGATTTAAAACATATTAAATCCACACTACGGGCTGCCAAAAAGAAACAAAATAAATGTAAGTCATATTGTTCAGATGGTAAAGGCATCCAACATATCTTAGTGAATATCAATTCTTCTATGTCAACAACAGCAATCAGAACACTCATTTTATGCATCTTCGTGATCGCAAAGAGTATTCCAGCAGGAAGTTTCAAGGCCAGTTATTTCACCCTCTACCTTGGTATTGTAGCTTTTATGGATCACAAGAAGCAAGGGGCTCTTTTCTCCCCTTCTAGTTATTTCCAATAATTATTTACCAGCCAATAAAAAAAAAATTGAGAACAGTTATTCTCTCAAATCATAAGTTCAAATGAAATCACATTGAACCTGTGACAAAAGCAAGCAATAAAAATAAGACAAAACTACTAAACTTTGGGAATGTTTAACTGTATATCACAATATAATCCTGCAGCTGTAGATGGGACATGAGTTCTCCTGCAAACAAGAGTTTGGTTGTTTCAGTCAAGCTCCTGACTATTTTACTGAAAATAATATGACAATAAGTCTCGGTTGTATTATTCCTCTTTCTGGCAATTATACACTGTTCTTCCTCTTTTTGAGAGAACATGAAGTGACATTAAAGTGAGAATAGTGATCCACAGAGTACAATACTCCCCATCTTCCCAAAAAACACATTCATATAAGGAGTATAAAATTTGTACTAGCACAGTATTTCCTGAAATGTGTTACACCCCACAACTTTTGGGGAAAACTGGTGATTGCAAGTAACATTTAATCAAAGATCCACTCTACTGTAAAACACCAATTTCTCTTCAATTTTCCACATAGCAAATCAAAAACTCTTTTGAATGTCAATGCTGGCAATTTTCATGCTGGCTACAACTTGGTCAGAATTAAAAAAAAAAATCATTAGCATGTTAATAACTTAGTGCCTCTAAGGAATATTTAGTTGGTGCTACATCAGAAAAAAAATATTTTTCAGCCTTATTCATAATTACAATGTAATTATAATTTGCCACAATCTCCTACATTACTTCATTTTAATTTGTGGAAGAGGATTTCTCAATGGGCAGCATGCAGTACTGTCATAGTTCTGAGGAGAGCATCTCACTGAGAAATGTTCACACCCATTAAGGTGTAGAAAGGAAAGCTGAGAACATACACATGCAAAAAGAAAGTGGAAATTTTCTAAAGAGAACTGTAAGAAAAAATTACATGGGCAAAATTGAGTTCTCTGTAATAAAATATAGGTGGCTGTTGGTAAGCTTTCTAAAATTTATAATATATTATAATCAAAACAGATTATCCATCACATTTCATGCAGTATCTCAGTCTTTTTATTGACCGTAGCAAAGTTTATGATATGAAGAGAAAGAACACTTCATCCATATTTTTGCACAAAAGAATTTTTGTTCATATACCCATTCTCATGTGTGCCATGTGTCACAAGAAAATGAAAGGCATGTTTCAAAATTAAAGACATGGTCATAATCAAGGTTTTGTTATTCCTCAAGTTTGCTATTTTCTGCTATTAAGAAATGCATCACCTAGATTACATCTAATAGAAAAAAAGTGGATATTTAGGATTAATAATGGTTGTTTCAATGTCTATTGTTTTATTTGAAGGAACTACAACCAAATGCAGTATTTTGTACAAAACTTCTAATACGGCAGATTTTAATGCAGAGCTTCTTTGTTTTGTTTTGTTTTCTTTTTGATCCTTATGAAGGATCTTTTAGTAATTTGCAGGTTTTCTGCATTCTTCCAAGGACACTTTCAGCACAGACAATGTTCAACCTGTCACCATGTTTAGGGAGCAGTATACTACATCTGTATCTGTAGAGAACTCATAAATTCAGCTAATATTTGGCGTAGAAAATATTCAGAAGCTTGCTGAAGTTGCCCACATTCTTCATTACTTTACCCAATAGTATGTTCCTGTATTCATGCAGTTTGTGAAGTTCACGTAACAAAATGCACCAGTCATGGAGTTTTGACTCATCTTAGTACCTCATCTTTACCTTGCAAGAAACTGAACTGTTTCTTGCAAACTTGCTCAGCAAGGAAAAATTTAAATACTAAGCAGAAATGTGTACTCTTCTTTTTTACAAAAACTAAGAAAAACAGTCTTGAAAAAGAGAAATAGCCAGGAAAAATGCAAAGAATTAGGGAACCAGACATTGAATTAATCTCCCCATTTAAACCAACACTATGCTCGTTTGCTTCAGTAATTGACCTAATTCACGTGGGAAAAATTAACAAGTGGAGAGAAAGGAACCCAAATTTCTTGTGTCCTTTTTACAGTGGGACACTCAAATGAAGGCTTTGAAAACACAAGAGTTTGTCCCCAAAGCACTTAGTGCAGACTGAAGCTTATGATGGAATTGGCATTTTTGAAACGGGTTCTTGTCCGAAGCAAGGAATCTTCTCCAGCTAAGACAGTCCAGGCACAGCAAAACCACACAAGTGTGCACTGCAGGGGGATTTCGAGCAGTTTACACACTGGTATTAGTCTATTTATAGGACTTATCCTTGCTTTGAGCCCTGGACACTTGTAAAGGATTGTGGATCTGAGCCAAGCCGCCCCTCGGCCCTGGATGATCTTCAGCACATCCCTGCACCAACAACAAAAGCAGGCTTGAAAGGAAATAAATAAATCTGTGAGGAGTTCTCCATAGTGATTTGTATTGCCATAACATAGGAGGCACAAATATGTTTTAATCAGCCTCAGTCCATATAGACAGGATATTTATATAGTGAAAATATAATTAGTAATATTCATAACACTACAACAATCCCATGTCTGTGGCTTAATCTGAGAACCCCTTCTTAGCAAGACCACAACAAAATGCTCCTTCAAAATTGCTGAAAAATTATGGAAGTAGTTAAGCTGAGCTTTCCAACTTCCCAATTTGCACATATTCCATTAGCTCTCCTTACACAACTTGTTTGTCTAAATACTACAAGGAAACAAATGTCTGCAGTTTCATTTCAGTTCTTCACTATAATGTCCATAAATAAGAGTGGGGAAAAAATATTGAAGTCAGGATGAATTTGACCCATATGCAACAATCTTAGGGCACAAACACCACAAGATTATTTGCTGCCTGCTCTGAAAATAAAGCTCTGGAATGGTTAAAAAAACCCAAAAAAACAACAACAACGGAAACAAACAGAAAAAAAACCAGCCAACAAATAAAGAAACCCCAAACAATCCAGCTTTCTGAGTTGCCAGTTTTCTTTGAGAATGCAAAGAGAGCAGCTAAATTGTAAAAAAACTAGGAAAGGGCAAATACAAAGCCTGCTTAAAAAAGATAGGACTGAGCAAACTATGGGAAATTATGGAGTTACAGGCAAACTAGTTACATTTAAATTTGCAGAAAAATACCAAATAATTAAGCTTTGTACCTAAAATGTATCAAGAAGATGAATTAGACCCAACATGGAAATGTCAAAAACAGTCATGCAAAAAGCATCTCAAGTCCTCTTTTGACAGTGTAAAGGGTTTTATGGAGAGAAGAAAACCATACACTAACTTTGAAAGCCATTAGACACAATTTTCTATTATTTTTCACACGCAAATTTTGTAAAACATACTCTAACTTCTATGAGAATAATGCTTAAGTTATGAGAAAATTAACCAAGCTGTAACTGTCAATTATTTCTCCAAATGAGAAATATGTATTAACAGGCTGTATTGGGATGTGCTCTCTAGCCAATATTTTTCATTACTTTCATTAACAATGGGATGGTAGAATGCAGCATAAACTGGCAGATTAATTAAGAATGAAGGGACAGAAAGCACATCAGAGGAAAAGATTAAATTCAAAATTAAGTTGACACAATGAAGAAAGGTCCCTGTCTTAAGAAGATCCCATAAGACAGGAATATTAATCACCACCCATACAAATACAAAATGAGGAAAAACAAGTTAGGTTGAAGTTTTCAGGCAAAAATTATAAATGTTGGAATAATTCACAAGCTGAACATTAGCACACTAAATGGAAGAATGCTAATATTTCAGACAAGGCCAAAGATGAAAGGCTAAACCACAGCCAAGAAGAAAACTTTTTCTGTTGTTAGTTGCTAAGAAAGAATATTTTGCCCTTTTCTGAGAACAGGGACTATATTTGTACAAATTCCTCACTGTGTAAGCACTTTTTCTTCTATTTCTGTCCCATCTCAGCATCACTTCAGTCTCCTTGCTTCGAACTTCCATCAGAGGTCACTAGAACTGGACTGTATTATGGCTATATCTTGAATATATCTAGTTTTATAAATGCTTCCTACCCTACTATTAAGGCTATCTGTTCATGCTCAAGATTTCCAAAATAGATTTACCTCCCTTTTCTCTTTGGCAGTTAGTCACTCAAAAAATATAGAGCATCAATCAAAAAAAATCCCCCCTATTTTCTTGTTAAGTTTTTGTGAAAAATAAGCTTAGCCTTGCACTGAATACAGAAAGACTCTGGAAAACCAGAACTCATTCACAGAATGCACAGAAGTTAAATCTCTCCCAACAGTTATATTTAATTTAGTGTTGTTACACTGAAATAGAGTCATGAAGCAATATAAATCTGACAAGGAAGGTCAAATAGAAAAAAAAAATTAAAAAGTAAAACAAGAAAAAACTCCAACAAAAAACAAAACATCAAAACCCTTAACCTATCTAAAATGTTTTTAATGACTGCAAAAGGTATTTCCTTTTGTATAATGTTTCTGGTCTTTTAAGGGCTTGTCTCAGCAAGGAAGTCTCACCTTTCTTCTGCATCTTAATAGGACATGCTTTCACCACAGCTGGGTACAAAAATCGTACACAGACATTCAACAGTGATACAGGTTTTGGAAAGAATAAAGTCTCAGCATGACAGCTCCAGCACCAGAAGGGGAGAAGAACAGAAGAAAAGAACAAGCAGCAAAAACAAAAACCAACCCAAACAAACAAAACAAAACCTAAAAACCCACAAGACATGAGAGTGACAGGTAATGTGGCTACTGCAAACCAAACCTGAGACTTCCCATTTCTCCAGTGTGTCTTACAGTACTCTGTAAGACAGAGTACTGTGCAAGGAGCCTGGTCCTTGCATGGTGCAAGGAGAATCATGCTTCAACAGTTAGAAAGGACGATAGTAAGAACAAGGTATTATGTTTAAATTTAAACTGACAGCTGAGTAACTGGTTTTTTGGGTTTTTTTTAGTACTTGTAGATTTTCTGGGTCATATGTTGGTGACTACCTCTATACTTGCCCAAAAGTTTTAATGTTGTGAACATAATTAACACCATAGATAAAAAAATTAGTAAGTAAATATGTTTTGCTTTGGGTTGGCCAAGACCAAATTTTCAATGGTCTTTCTTTCCAACACATAAAACCATAAGATTTCAAAATATTGCTTCATATTCTGGATTTGAGGAGAGCTATGCAAGAAAGAAATAAAATGCATTTTCACAGAAACTAATTAATAAGAACCGAAGCTACACTGGTCTGAAGTTCCACCAGAACAGTGAGTGCAGAGGAAGTCTGACAAACACACTGCAGCATATGAATAAATCATCTACTCCTCATCAGGGTATTGAATCCAATACAACTAAGAGTCAACTTAGATGGCATATAAAGCCAGCTCTCAGAGGTATTTGATGATGAGTTTTTCTAGACAGCAACAACTCCAATCAGCTGTGTGATGCACAAACATCCCTGGAAAAATGATCAAATGAGTGAAAATTTATTTGCAAAAACAAACAAACAAAAAAAACCCAAACAAACAAAAAAAAAACACAAAACAACAAACAACCCAAAATCCTAATTACTGAAAAAACTGTTACAGTTGGCAGGTATACATATCCTATCAACCTGTGTAAGGAAATGCATAAAATTAAAACACAGGCCAACATACATTTTGCTTTATTTAGATATTCATAATATACTTGCTACAGTATGCAGTTATAATTACAATTGTTCTTGACAGAATCGCTAAGACAAGAACTATATTCATACATTTCTGCAGGACTAATTTAAATGCCTACAAAAAGGCTGAGGCGTCATCATGCTTGAGCACACTAGCTGAAGTTTTAAGACTCTTCCAATGAAGCTCCAGTGAATCCAAAACAGAAGCAAAAATAAAATCTCTCAGGCACTGCCAAATTCCTACTTAGCCTTTGCAGTTGCTTTTTCAAGGACTTTTTAACAACATCATGCACTATGCACTTTCTTTTACCCCTTTCACTCCCCAAAATTTGCCAGTATTTTTAAAGATGGGACCCTGAAACTATTCCTGGAGCTCTTGGCAATGCAGGAGGATACACATCCTTTTGCATGGAAAAAACAAACACCCATTTTATTATAGCTTTTGCTTTCTGTATGGATGAGTTCTAAGTTTGGAAGAGTGGGTTTCCGATGAAGAGGTAGTTCAAATATGAATTGCATTTGATCATTTCAAAAATAGCTGTTAAGAAACCTTACTCTTAGGCATTGATCCTAATTTTTCCACTTCAACTCTAACTCGCAGAGAGAGTGATCCAACGGTCCTTTAAAGGTAAATGTACAAATCTACCACTGATCTGGTAATTTAGAAGGGACCCATAGCTTATTTCATTCAGCATCATACATAGAAATACAACAAAAACACAGTGTTTCCAAAACTATTCCTCAAAATCTTCACATATCAAAGGTACTGTATCAGAAGGTACCAAAATTTAACTGTAAGAAAAGTGGCCACAAATGAACAAAGGAAATTGAGAAGAGAAGGCTTAGGGGAGTCTCATCAATCTGTATTAACACCTGACTGGGGTGGGGTTGAGGGAGCCTTACAAACTCAGGTATCCTGTGAGCTGCACAACAAATTTCAGGTATATAGCAGTCTGTTTGATATCCAGAATCTAAAACTGATATAACTGAAACCCATATTGACTGTAATAATTTCAAATAATTTCAAAACTATTTTGATTCTGCTCCTATTCTGGTCTTATGAAGGACTTAGCACAGAGAAATTACTCCCATTAAAGACAACTATGGAATAAAATATTTTGGAAATGGAATAAAATGTACTTTGAATCCTGCTTTTAGACACTGGTTCATTTTATTAAATCACATTACTGTGTGAAGACAAGGAATACATAAAGCATTTCTATTAAAGCTGGGTACAGTAATTACAGGTATCCCAGCCATTTACAAGAATCCATTTGCAATTACATTTTCACCAGCAAATTCAATAGATTTAAGGCAGACAGATGTTCTACAATGAAAATTATAAACATCCATGAACAGAATTCCTATTAAAATATTTCTCTGAGAAACTAGATCAGTTTAAATTAAAATGCCTAAAAATATTCTCTTCAGATTAAATGAACAAAGTAAAAAGCATTCATTAAAAATATTTCACTTAGCTATTTGTACTTTGTATTTGTTTTATTATAGAAAACCTAATACTGAACAGATTTTGTTGACTAAAACATTAGTTCGCAGCTAAATAAAATTCTACACGGAATCTATGATTTATTTTTTGTTACAAACTTTCAGCACATTTGTTCTTTTTTACCAAAACGATATGATGCTTCACATGTACTTAGGTTCCCAGCTTGCAAGCGTTTTATTAGAATATGCTAAGTATTGCAATTTTCTCATTAGAAGAATGTTAATGACCACTGTCACTCTCCATTTCAATGCAAGCTGGAATTGTAGAATATCCGAGGTTGAAAGGGACCCATCACAATCATGAAGTCTAACTCCTTGATCCTCACAGGACTGCCTAAAACTAAACCATATAATTACCATATGCTTGAACTCTGACATGTTTGAAGGCATGACCACTTCACTGGGGACTCCATTCCAGCGATCTCTGGGTGAAGGGCTTTTACCTAATGTGCAACATGAACCTGTCTCAGCACTGCTTCACTCCATTTCCTCTTATCTTAAAAAATAAAATAGTATCCATACATCTTTCATGTATTTTCAGCTGAAAGAATAAGTAAAGAAAAAAAGGATAAATTACTTATGAATTCCAGGAGGTCTGAAATACTAAGCATTATACATAAAGATACAAGAAGAATCATTGTCTTTTGAGTTTGGATCAGTTGGAGGTTTCTGGGGGTTTTTATTTAAAAAAGAAAAAAACAAATCCCATTAGCAAAGTAGACAAATGTCCCAAGGTATGCAAGAAATTCACCCTATACCATGTTCATGATACACTGTTCTAATATTATATTAGAACAAAAATAAACCAACTAAATTCTAACAAGGTGCAATTAATATAACCAAGAACCAGGCCCAGTCTTTGAAGGATTCATCTATGTAATTAATTCTGTACATTTCTTCAGAGCCTGGGTGGGTGTAGGAAGAAGTACAGCAAGAGGGCCACAACATCAGATAGCAAGAACATAACATGTTAGGCATTTACTCTTCCTCTGGTCAACAACTCAGGATTCCTATCTTAGAACATATTAGGAGATATTCTGTATGGAAACATTCTCAAAATATACACATATTGGCAAGTCAGGAGAGTAATTTAAAAGATTATCTTGTGTTGAGAACAAGATATTTTTGTGATAAACTACTATAGTTCAGAATGCAATCAATGAAAATATCTAAATATAAGTCCAGTAAATAAAAGTGAATGATATCCAACCTTCTTAGATCATGAGGGAAAAATCATTAAAGTTTTATTTTAAATAAAGTCTCAGAAAACCTGCTGCCTAGAGATTTATTTGAATTGAGTGAATTCCCAGTAGATTGTTTTGCTGAAAAAAAGCTGCACATTCAGAAGAATACCTGAAAGTAAGCTTATAATGGTAAAGAGAATGATGCATTGCAAAATGAAAGTAATTTCCTTTTCCATTTATTGTTAATGAGAAATATATAGCTGTATTTGAAAGAGCATCCTTGCTAAATCAATTACATCCCTCTTCACTTGCATGCCACTTGAGTGATACAAGCAGTAAAGCACATCTCCAAGTACAATACTGACTTGGAAAACAAACTGAAGAGCCAACTGTATTATCTCACAACTGTAACCATTCCAGACCAACTGAATAGCACTTACTCTCTTTTTCCTAAAAGGTGCCACAAAACTGTGGGCAAGATAAAAAAGATCCAGTTTATTTAGGATCTTCACTGTTATTTGTCTAACCAACACAACCACTTACTCGATTTGGTTGAATTTTCAAGGCAATTTTGAAATCCCCTTCATGCCTGACCAGAAAGCTGTATCCAGCTCTCCACATACCATTGCCAAGTGTGGCCATGCAGCAGCCACAAATTACCATTCTGAGGGAAAAGCAACACCACCAGAACGGAAGAGCAGGAATAGATAAATATTACTCTCACACACAACACAAACTCATGCTTCATTTGTCTTATTTTAAGAATGAAGCTACATAAATTGATGTATTTTTCAATTTAACTCTTCCTCTTCCTAATCCTATTTCAAATAATCATTAATTCAAATATTTAGAACGACTATGGCATCCTTCACTGGTCAACAACCACAAAGCTGGCATGAAGCAGAACCAGCACAGCTGCTTGAAAGGCACCTCCCTGGATCAGTCTCCTTTAAAATATGTCTCTCCATGTCTTCATCACCATTTGCCAATCAAGAAGGCCAATTCTTGCAAAAGAATACTCATTCCCTTCATAAACAAGACACCATTTATTTAACTAAAAGAACAATAAAAATTAACAACAAAACCATAGGCACTCAACATAATTCCTTCACAGCACAGCATTTGAACACGTAGTGCAGGGATCATGCAGAGGATAAGAGGTCAAGAAGAGGAGTTTATATACATAAAAAATTATGGTTTAACCTGTAGAAGTGTTTCTGTGCCCCAGATTTCCTTCTGTTGTCTAAGACATGTAAAGTTCATTGTAAACAAATGAATTTTCTAAGGTAGCTAGTATTACCTTCATTTCAGAAAGGATAGTACAAAAATCTTTTTAAAATAAATTATTCTTTATAACTTCACTGTATGGGTATCTGCTTCCCTAGTACTCAGTTGAAAGTTTTAGTCAGTAGAAGATTCATGACTACAACATGAGCTGGAGGACAATTCAGGACAAATACAGAGAACTTTCATAAACACTATGAATCTGGTTTGTCAGCTTTTACTAAGTAATGCACAGAAATCTATCAAAAATTAAAAATGCCTGATAAAAGGCTTTACACCCACTTAAGCCTCTCTCTCCTCATATCAGCTGCTACTTGGAAATACCACAGAAACACATAAAAAGGTTCAATTCAAATAGGAATGTTGCTTCTGAAACTTCCAGCAAAGGCATTTTGGGCTTTCATCTCCCTCTATCAAAACTGGCCAATATCATTCTTGTATAAATACATTAAATGGAAAATATGAAAATGTAAAACCCAAATTTACTGAATATCCAATATTTATCTGACACAAATGTAAAAATCTGAATCATATTCCTGCTACTCACTTTCACAGGAACTTCAAGGTAAACAAATCTTCAGAGCCGCAGTAAGTACAAATGACATAAGGTACAAAGAAGAGATACAGAAAAAAAATTAATGTAACCTTTAATACTATGTAAAAAAAATTATTTTTACATTAGCCAAGAAGTGGAAGAACTAAATTATTTCATTTTCCACCCTTGTACGATAACCAGAATCTTAATTATGTATCTCTGGAGTAATCAATGTCACCTGATTAAAATTGCCAAACCAGAATTTGAAGAAAGATAAAATCAAGAAATTGGGGAAAATATGGGCTTAGAAATACTGCATTAATATTGATCTATTTACATTGAATAATTAACTTGAATAATACAAACTCAAGGCCTTCCTGAAGAAAGATGTTATGAGTAGGTTGGGCTATCTTTCCTGATTCTATGCACTGCACATCAGAACTTGTGCATATCTGTGAAAATTAAAACAAATACTGCAACCTCAAATGAGAAAAGAGAAAATTCCAGAAGAAGGCAGCACTGGTTTTCCAGAAACTTCCTTCTCTACACCGTGGGACAGGCTATGCACTAAAGTTCAATGTCAAAGGGTCAGATGGTTGGGCTCAGGAAGCCCTATGGGCACTCCTTCCTCAACAGGGATTCATGGACAAGACCCCTTCCCATGCCAGATCTCCTCTGAGTGAGGTGACAGCCCCAGCAGCCTCCTCAGTTACTGTTTTTGCAATCCATGCCATGATATCCTAAAGAAATCTTTTCTGACTTGTACATTTCCAAATACTAGCTCCTCACAATTAAAAAGAGGCAAACTCATGAATTATTCAAATTAGCCATACCAAATTATATGCAACTCTCAACAGCTGTAACTAAACAAGATTTCTCAGGTAAGAGTTTTGATGAAGTTAATGCAGATGGAAATGTGATTACTACATGATCACTTTTCTATATTCTAAGTTAACAGCAACTCATCACAAAAAAATCCTGAAGAGAAATTTCTGGAAATTAGAATACCTACCATATGATAAACCTGAAATCTAAAGACAATTTTCATACATGATTTGCAAATCAGGTTCTTTTATTTTAATTACTAATTTCATCATAATCTTACTAATTTTACAAAGGTAGAATGACGACAAAAAAATTATATTTACCTCTGAACTGAGTACCTTCTTGCAAAGGTGGCAGAAAACCATAGTCAGACCTGTCTTTTGCTACAGGTCCAACCATAATGTACTTGGTACATGGCATACGAGCTCATTATTGCTGTGATTATAGGCTTAAAAATTAAATATACTTCGGATTTCAGTACAGAAAACCCCCTCAAAACAATTTTTTCCTACAATCAGCTCGTCTGTTCATAGTCAATAAGTTGAATATCCAATTCAGTTTCATTACATTTTTGACATATTTTAAATGTCATTACCTGAGAATGTCTATTTATTTTTAAATGAACTTGTGTCATGCACAACAAATTTGACACACAAATTTGAAGTCTACCTTATGAAAACAGGAGGTGAAAAGGGTATTTAACTTTTAGCTGCTTTGTGCTACTGCATTAGATAGACATGTTTGCAGAGCTTCTCTGTGGGATTTGCTGCAGCTTGAAAAAGGGGATTACCAACTGCTCTTTCCAATTTATGTGAAAAACACTCAGTTGCACATCAATGTCCATCAGCATGATAAACCTTTGTCTCTGGCACACAGAAGGCCAATTCATGATTGAAACTGACACAGAGAACTACTTTAATCAACTAATAATCACTCAACATTACCTCCAGGAAAATCCCTCTAGCTCCAATATTTAGATTAAGTGTCAAGGCTCTATCTGAACATCTTATGAAGAAGGCAGCTTCTTTTAAAACAAATCTCTGTTAAGTTGATAAGAGTTAATGTATCTGGCGGCGCCTCAGCAGCTGGCAGGTTTAGGTGCAGAATGCTGATGACACTGGAGCTTTGTGTTACCAACAGAAATCATTACAGTGAAAGAACTTCCTAATAAGTCTCTTCTGTAAATTATTAAAAGAAAATTACTCTTAGTATAAAATGTCTTAGCTCAACAATTAATGTACTTGGAGGATGTTTGACGAAGCATCTTTTGTTTGTTTTTGACATATGTGAAATACATTATTCACCTGTGCATTAGATTATCTTTCAATCTATGCACACCGATAGCTCCAAATACACACTGTCAAACAAGAAGCAAGGTTGGGTATTAGGGAAAAAAGTTTTTTATGGAAAGAGTGACAAAGTACTGGAATTGTCTGCCCAGGGAGGTAGAATCACCATCCGGGATGTGTTTAAAAAAAGACTGGAGGTGGCACTCAGTGCCATGGTTCAGTTGAGATGTTGGGGGACAGGTTGGACTCAGTGGTCTTGAAGGTATCTTCCAACCTAGTGATTCTGTGATATGGTTTTTGCTAGATCTCAGCCAGGCTAAATACCAGACCAATTACCAAAACATATGATTAATTTAGTAAACTTTCACTTCAACTACATAAATACAAGCTTGCAGCATCTATAGATATTAAAAAAAAAAAAACCAAAAAGGAAAAAGAACAGTGAAACTTGCCTTGCTTAAACAGAAAAAAAAAAAAAAAAACAAAAAACTTTTACTTGCTGATCTGCAAAGAAGCCTGTGGAGATGCCACCTTGAAGGGGAAGAGAAGCCTAAATACTGCAGCGTGTAGGGCTAAACTATACAGTTGACAGCAGGCTTGTGGGTATCCACTGTAATAATTCCTTTGTCGACATCTTCTGACTGCCTCACAATCCTGCCCTTTGCCACTGGCTAAAATACTTGCTAATAATGGCACTAAAATTCTTTTTGTCTTGTAAGGCCTGACCTTAAAATAACATTCTTATTACAGAGCCACACTCTGTCCTTTGCCAATTAGAAGGATATTTATTTACGAAATAAAGCAAGCAAAATTTCCAAGACTGATAATAAACCATCTTTCTTAAACCAAATAAATTTTTTGCTTTATTGTACACAAGTCAGTAAAAGCATATATTACACTTACATAAACAAAAGAAGCTGCTGTTCCTGTAGTCACTCGCTTTGTTCTGATTAAATTAAATTTCCAAAGAGTTCACATTGTTCGGAGAATAAGTTTTGGTTATGCCAATACCTATCTTCCCAATGTGTTGTTTTCTCTCAAGCAAGATATAGACCTAAACTCTTATTCCAAAATTTTATCATGACTCTGGCTGAAAAGAATTCTAACAGAGCTTTTCGCAGGAAAATATTCATACCTCCTGCCAACTCAGATAATCTGGCGTAACTGTTCATTTAGATTGAACTAAATTAAATCTAGAGCATTTGCATGTTGTGTTAATTGATCTCACCTAAGAAAATAATGTCACTGTGCCAGCAGAAATCCCGTTACTGGAACATTTTGAAACAGCCCAACACTGTGGAGCTTCAAAATACCTATAGCAGAGATATTTTATAATGTCAAGTCAAAACATGTTTTGGCAATAAAAAAAAAACAAAAATTCTGCCTGGCCTGCATTAAAGTCTGATGACTGACCTTCCTTTGGCCAGAATTTCTGCACAATTTCAGTCCCTGATGCTGTCCTAATTTGAGTTAAAATCATGTTTGAGGAAAGAGATATTTCTGGGTTTTCCCTCTGTATTTATTTCACTGACATTAAACTACTGCTGAGGAAATTATACCATGATTACAAACTTAGTAAAATCCAATGCCGTATCTAAGAAAGGCAGTGATTCAACCAGAGAAGCAATATTGTGTCTTTAACAAGCCACAAGGGCTTACTGAAGGTAACAGAAAACAGTACAGCTCACATGAGAAAAGGGACAAGTTATGAGCATTGTGGGAATCATTATTCTGAATTTATTCACTCTATGTGTGTAAATTTCAGCAATAATGTCACATTAATGTAGTTATTCAAATTTAACACACTCAAGTTCATTAAAAAAAAAAAGTCACCACAATAATAAACCAGTCTCTGAGTTACACCGCAGCTAAGCAAATGTCAAGCAGCAGGAGAAATTTAGGTTACACAATATCACAGATGTGCTCTATAAGCAAATTTTTATTTTGCTTTGTACCATGAAAAAAGCCTCTTGGGAAGGAACCAGTCGGTCCTTTTTATAGCAGAGATGATTTCTATATGCATAGCTCAAGGCACTCAGTAGAAATCTATAAATAACAAACAGAAAACAGGATCCACTGTCAATTTTTATCTTAAAATATAACTAAATATTTTTATTTTTTAAAAACTTGCAATGTTGTTTTTGTAGATAAACTGCTTCAATAAATCATGCAGGATCCAAATACCTTCCATGGGCAAAGTACAGAAAACCTTCATGTCCTTTATTATCACTGGAAGGTGACTGGGAGATTGTGTCTTTTGCACAATCTGCTGGGTTAACTTCTCAACAAATAGTCCTTGCAGCAGAGCTTTGCAAAGAGAACAGTTTCAACAATGCCGTGAGATCTGTTATTCACATCTGGATATTAGCAACATTGTCAAAATTATTTTCAGAGGATCCCCTTTAAGAAAACCTCCTTTAGACCTTTAGAGTTTCCTTGCTAAATGCCTCTATGACTTTGCTGGAGGAAACAAAGCCTTTCTTTTTCCCAGTAACAATATGAGTGCTATTGAAGAGATTTCTTTCTATCTAGTGACAGAGCATGCCAGAAAAATGGGAAGAAAAATGGCACTATTAAACTCCTTCACCAAGTGTTACTTAAAAGCAGGGATTATACAAATGGAATATATGGGACCACTTGTGTTCTTAAAAATATATATACTCTTTATAATGTATTTTCTTTGCACCATTACAACATTTATAGTTTTTGCTTTAATATATATATATATATACACACACACACACACAGTAACTTGAACCACAAAACCTTAAAAAAATGCCATAAAGCTCAAAACCATTTTCTTCATATTTTCATATGAGTAGCAAGAATTTATCAGTTTCAAGTGCAGAATTTGGGAAACCACTTTCCTTTCCCAGAATACTACTTTAAACTGAACTACAGAAAATAAAACCTGTAGGTATCTTTAGATATGTATATCTAAGAAATACTTCAGTATTTCATTATTTTAAAATAAAATATATTTTAAAATAACTTTATTCTACCTGCAAATCTGCTGGTAGACCCCAAGTACAAGAGAGAATCCAAGTTACCTAGGATATCTACAAGAACAAAAGTCAATTGGAGGGATGCAAGAGTTTCAAAATGGAAGAAGTATACAGCATGAATGCCTAGAATACCCTCAGACTCCAACAGTTTCAGGAGTTTAAAGACTGGAACATTCAAGTTTCCTTTGGAGACTGTTTGTGTCATTGTTTTTGGAGGGGGGGTTTGTTTTTATTTTGAAATATTGCTTCAAAATTTATTTTCTTTTAAATTCACCAATCATAATTTAGATCCATGTCAACTTTTATTTGGAGCTTCCTGCAGCAATTTCAGTTTATGCACTATACTCTTGTTCTTTTCTTGGATGAGACTGAACATTTCTTCCCTATTAATTTTCTCCATGCCTCTTCTGATTTTATAGAGTTCTACAATAAGCTCCCTTTTTCAGGATAAAGAGTTACAGCAAATTTAGACCCTCTTTGGACAGAAGTCATTGCTTGCCCTTGATCAGACTTGCTGCTCTTTATAGAACCCACTTCAACTCTTGTTCATTAAAACTCTTCATGTTTCTTGAGAGATGGAGACTAGATTCGAATACTGAACACACAAACACACCATGGAATCACTCATTGTCACCATGATGTTCTGCTTTCTACTTCTCCCTAAAAGTTCCTAACTTTGTATTAGATTTTTTAGGAAAAAGTGCTGGGCAGTCAGATCCTAAATGACAACATACTTTGTAAGCTCTAGGGAATGAACCTTCTGGAAGAAAATTTGATAGCTTGTCATTTATGGAGTAGCACAGGTCAAATACTGTCTTTTTTTCATCCATGTGAAAAATCTTGATTTAATTTGATAAATATAAATCATGATCTTAAAGACATACATTATTTCTTTTTATTGGCAGAGTTGCAAGGAATAATGCAGTTAGTACACCTAATAAACAGGTTTTGTACAAAGACACAAAGATAATACAAGAATATCCCAAAGATATTTTTTTGAAAAGTACAATGGTTAATGATTCCATAAGAAAACAAAAATTTTTTTCTGCAAAAATTGAAGGGAGGTGGGGGGCATTTGCAGACAGACATTCAGAAAATGCATGCAGTTAAAATATACTGGGACAATGCATCGCAACATAAACCTATTTCTCACTCACATCCCAATGACACTAAATAAATATGCAATATCCTAGCAGCATGAATGTAAGATTGAAAGGGTGCTGCTGTGTAGCTGTCAGTAAAGAACTTCCATGCACCACTTGTGTCAGTAATATATAAATAATATATTACTGAAATACAAAAATATTGCACTGTAGCTTACTGTATCTGTGTATTCTCAATAGTTGAATTAGTACTATATAGCAGGATGTTTCCAGGAGAAGGATGAAGAAGAGAAAAATGGAATAAGGATGAGAGCAGAGCAAGGTTTTAACTTCAGGAGCACTTCAAAACAATGGGTAGGTAACCAAGAGACTCCAAGATAGTACCAGGCCACACAGGAATCCAAAAGTGCTATGTTTCTATAATCATTATAGACTTAGCTCTATGATATGGACAGTCAAACCTATTTCCTAAAATAAATTTTATTACTAGACTTATCAAGAAATCCTCATCACTGCTATCCTTCTCCAAATTTCCAGCATCATTCTCAATTGTAGTTTTAATTCATGGAATTACAATATTTATATTTAATAAATAAGCGCAAAGAGAAAATACTGTCTCACTTTTCATCCGATTTAACATTTTTCCTCAATGTAGCACTGAAAAGGATAAAAATATATTGAATAGGGGAAGAGGGAAAGTAGGTTATATTGTAATACCAAAAAGAGGGAAAAAAATAGGTATGTCATTCTGTTAGCTGCCCAAAAAAAAGGTAGGTCTCAATATGAAAAGACCTGAATAGTAACCATCTGATTAATTTCAAAAACATTTCTCTGCTATTTGATAGACTGTTAAAAAAATATTAAAAGTCTACCTTGAATTTTAGGTATAGACTTAAGTATTTATCATATTTATAAATTTCAGAAGCGTTTCAATAATTTCAGAAGATATTTTAGATATGAGAGAGAGAAAAAAAGAGAAGAAAATTCTAGAATTGCTGTCAAAAGGTATCACTGTGTATGTACATAGGCCAAGGCTTTAAGGAGGATTCATCTTCAGGAACTACTGTTCTACAAGGAAAAAAAAATCAGAACAGCTCAAAAAATGAAAGCCAAAAGTAAATAAAAGCTGTTTCTCTTCTGAAAAGCTGGGAAATCTCAGAAATCCTGTATGAACATTTGCAAGACTGGATTTACAAAACACAGGAATGTATGAAATTTTACAATAAGATAGCAATAATAGTAATAATAATAAAAATTGAGCAAACAATTTTCAAGACAAGCAACCCCAAGAGTACCTGCATGGCGAAGCACATTTTATTGGGATATAAACTTGAATCTTAGTCTCCCTTACTCTCCAGACTGAGCCAAGAGACAGAAGGTAGTAGAAACTAGAATTATAATTCTCCCTATTAATCCTTCTTTACTGTGAGAGTATTTTTTTGCACACCTATAAATAAGTGTCTATTGGCTGAATTTGTAACTACAAATTGACAGAATTCTTCCCATTATTTTCCCCTTAATTCTGTTCCATAACTTTGAACATGAATTAATGGATATTTCCCCAAACACATTAGAAGAAAAAAAATAATTTGCTTTGCCTTTTTTTATTAAAAAATATGTAGCCTACAAGTCTTATCTTCACACTAACTGCAGCTATGACATAGTACTCAGTTTCTCTTCATTTTCCCAGAATTATCACTTATGATCCTTTTTTTTTTCAAATGCATTTTTTTTCTCCATATGCATTTTTTCTCTTGCTACTGTGATGCATAAGGATATTCCATCTAGCACTGAGGGGAAAAAGAAATCACTGAATTTCTCCACCACTCTTACCTAACATTCTCCACTTTCTTTTCATAGCACACCCTGCACTTTTTTTTTTTTTATGTAGAGCTCTTTTTAATGAGCTTGTACTTACTTACCTTCATTTCTTTCTACATAAGTTAATTTTTTGGGTTAAAAATCAAGGCACTTCAGGCTTTATTATTAACTGCAAAATTTTGCCGCGGAAATAAAATGCATATCTACCCTAAAACAGCCATTTAAATAACACACACAATCAGCTTGCCCAAAGCATAACTTAATTAGCAATGGCTTGTCACTTTCACCATGGGTACTCACTAAATTTGAGATTTGCTGAGAACACTGAGTTCAAAAACATCAGGTTCATCATCAGGTACATAAAATTCACTTATTTTTTTACTTTTATAAAACTTACAACTAATAATCTGACATTTAAGTTATTTGTCTAAAAGACCCAAATCAGAATAGAAGGCAAAATTTATGAAGTGCTGTTCATGAACAACACTACAGGTTAGACATGATGCAGAGATCTAATTATGTGAATCTATACATGCCTATAAAAATACTTCAGTCTGGCCAAAGCCTCTTAGAACAGCTAAATTGAAAATTTTAAGTACAGAAAAGAACATCATGGAGATGAAAAGGGAAACTGTGATAGCAGGTCTAGGCAGTCATATATAAGCACAGAAACAATTGGAAACACTGTCATAAAACTTAACTAAAGGGAAAAAAAAAAAACCAAAACAATAAAAAAATTAAACCCAAACAAACCCTGAACATTTGCAAATGCCAGGAAAAGCTTTTCCTACTCAAATGTCAGGAAAGTCAAAGCCCATTTAATAAAGTCAATCAAAATGAAATTTGGGGATAACTAAAGGCAGTTATTTAATGAAATTACCAAGAAGTCTCAGGAAGAATCCCAAAGGTATCTTGATGAAATGTATTTAAAAATGATTGAAATCTCAGCTGCCCAGAGATGGTGTTGGAGCCAGAAACAGCTGAAATATCAAAAGAGAGTAAATCTTTACACAATAGCCTTGCTTCAAACCATAGTTCGAGAACACTCACAGCCTTCACTTTTCAGGGTGACTTGAACAGACAACAACACATTATTTGGGCAAAACTCTTCCATTTCTAAGGAACAGCTGGAGAGAGTACTTTGGTACAGGTCATGTGTTAGTCTCCAGTTTACATCAGACCTCTAAAATTATCCTGCACCAATGTGCCCCAGTGGAGCACACCCAGCAGGAGGCTGCAGGCAGGTACGAGAGGATGTGTGGGAGGCGAGTGGCCATGGAAGTGGGGGCAGCTCTCTGCAAACCTCCAACAGCATCCTCAGCCTCCCCACAGGCTGGTAAGGCTCTCCAGAGGACACTGCAGTGCCCAGGAAGAGAGAAGAGCCATTCAGTTGTCCACATGGACATAACTGGACCGGTCTGTTCTTGCATTCCCAAATTCTTGTCTCAACTGGAAGAGGGAACCACGCAGTCTGACACTGGGTGTCACTCAGCTGAGAGAGCCCAGCTCAGCTGCAGAGTTGTCAGGACCATCCTGTGGGCTGCCCTGGACACCTCTGAATCCCCTCAGCACAATCAAGCTGCATGGCCAGAAAATCACATTCCACAGGGGAAAAAAACAGTAAATCTGCCATGCAACCAGGACTATATTTTCATATAAGTACAGTTAAGAAAAGAGAGCAGACAAATACCTGAGGTAACAGAATTTTCCAATGTAGTTACCTAGAAATATGTTGAAATTTTTTCTGCTGAATTTATCAGTGATACAAATTCTTATAGATATTAATTACTCTAACACCACCTAAAACCAAGCTCTGGAACTAGATGCTTGAAGAATTCATCTTCATGTGGTAACTTGAGAGATTTGCCATGCAGTTTAAGAATGCTGTTTGATTTCACTATTCTAAAACACCAATAGCTAAATCTGGGTAGATTTGGTACGGGTAGAAAAGTTTTTTAAAAAATTAGCCTAAGTAATTTTATTCCCCTCATCTTTTAGCACTATCCTTCAAGTAACAGCAGGAGAGAAATGCAGAATGGTAGAAGCATGCAAGAGGCATTAAAACTCACATTCCTATTTCCACCTGTTTCTACTATTTGGCAGCATCTATAGAATAAACATGGGCATTTATAACATTTGCAGTAACATCTCCTTTTTGCAGTTCAACTAAACTCCAGTACTTCAACATTTTCCTAGCAGCCAAGACACAGAATAATAAATCCAGCTGCATACAGCTGCAGCCCCATGCAGTGTGCCAGGCAGAGGCACTGGAGGAATTACATTCTTCAGTCAGAGAAGGCAACGGGTCACCACTTTGTGCAATATAACCACGGCCCATGGTTCAGCCTGTGATAAATGATGCCATCCTTCTGTACCTCTAGGGGCAGGTGTTGGTCACTAAGTGCTTCCATACAATTGGTCTCCATCACAGCCTAGATGCAGAGAGCTCACCAAAGCTATTGAAAAGAAATGTTTCAAAGAAAGCCACTAAAAAACAAAAAAGTCTTTATTTTTGTGATAGCTCCTTGACTTTTGGCAGAATATGATGGGTAAAATTCATGATTAGACTTGTCACTTAGATTTATTTTCAGAATTTGGTTTCTCGGGTTACCGGGTGCCACTCGAGATCTCAGCAATTTTTTCCACTTCTTAGAGAAGCTTAACACCTTTAGTGCAAGTCAGCAGTAATGCTGCAGCACTATTCCCTACATGCTAAAATCTAATGCACGTTGCTCGAATTATGAGGTCATTATTAGCATGCATAAAGGCATGTAATTGATTAGAAACAACAAACTTCCTAATAAAAAATGTACTTAAGAAGCATGCCTTAGATGACAACCCAGTAACATGCCATTTTTAAAAAAAGTTTATATAGTCCAGGAATTATAGCATCTCTCAGAAAAAACACAGGTGTTAAATAGAACTCAAGACCGCAAAATATCTAAAGCAATAAATCTCAAGTATTTTGTTCAAGAAAACATTAAATAATCTATGTATAATTTATCCATCATAAGGAGCAAACACTTTCAGATCTTCCTGGCTTTTGCTGAAGATGAAGCCAAATTATTTCAGTCCTGCGATTGCACAACATCAGCAAATCAACACTTCCAAGTCAGTGATAACATGCAGACTCACTACAGAGAACCACACTGGAGTGAAATTTTTCATGTCCTTATTCTGTGGGAAGATTAGGTAGTCTAAGATTTTCAGACCTCCAGTCCTCCCAGATTTTCTCTACATGCCTGCCCTGAACCCATTAAATGGCGAACAGCTCCAAGTCTTCACTCTATGCTAAGGGTCAAAACCTGAGTGCAACAATCTGAGGGCAATTTAGCTTCCTTATTCCCCCAGTGTGACTCTCTTGAAAAGCACTTCAATCCCAAGCTCGCCAATTAAGAGAAATCTTCCATTGCCATAATGATACAGGTGTCTGAACTGTACTGTGCTTATACTTTCCTCTGTGCTATAATAAAATGCCATCTCTTTCCTGAACCTCCAAGGAGTTTTCTGAGATCAGTCTGCTTGCTAAGGGGCCATCTTCAGGATGAACACAACTGAATTTAATCATGCATATTTTTATAGCAAATGTTAATAATCTAATTACTATGAATCACAACTCAGGGCTAGAGATTCTAAAATCTCCCTTATATGCCCTTCTTCAGAATGGGCCACTCCAAGTTAATACTAAAACTAAAACATTCAGATTGGCAACCCTTACAACCTCATTTGCACGCACTTGTTACTGCAAACAAAATATATTTGAATGCCACAGTGAAGTTCATTAGAAATTAGCAAATGCATATTAAAAGCTCTTCTCCCAGATATAAAATTTCCTATTAATGAAACTCAGCTTTAAAAGTCTTAACACCTAAGTCACAGAAACATGATTCCACTTGTAAATTTTAAGCATCACCAATAAAAATATTGCTTATCAAATGAAGTGTTTGTAGTTGCTGCCATTCTTCTCATACGTTTTACATTAGATTGTCTCAGCAAGATAAAAGCATCCTCATCACTTTTCACAATGGAAAATGAAGCAACCAATGTGAGGTACACAAGAACAAAAAAGGTCTCTAAAAAAAGCTCATATACACCAGCACTAAGCAACCTAGAAAACATAGGCCTTGCTTCAGATTCAAGAACTCAGCTGCAACAGGCAGTCATGTTGCAGGTGAGGAAGGAGGTGGTGAGACCTACAGCCTGCAACCATAAATGTTGTGTTAATTCACCTCAGAAGAGCCACTATCAGTCTGATTCCAGGTTAAAGATAAGATAGTGGATTTGGAGAGAAAATACCATTGGCAGCAGCTTCAGGCACAAACTCCTGCAGCTTTAGGCAGGGGTGGGAAATAAAATCCCAGGCTTTCTAGCAGCTCTGTGCAGATGAACTTTACAAATCAATAATAGCCGCTATCTATTAGCTAATAATAGTCAATAATACCTACCCTATTAGTTTGAGAAGGCCTTTCCAAGCACACAGCATTCTGCTGCTTCCATCCTAATCTGTAATCACTGAAACCTGAAGTATCAGAAGGAGAGGGGCAGATTTTTCCACATTCATCTTTCTTCACTGATGAAACATATCAGCCTTTTGTTTTTAACTCTGTTCTTTCTTTTAAAATAGCATAATTAATCCCCCCATTTATCTACAGTTAGCCTGTGTGCTGAGGAAGGGCTGCAAATGACTGCAGCATTTTCAGCAGCTCTCAGCTGTGATTAGGCAGTGTCTATTCCAGTACAAGGTTCCTGTGCAGCCTCTCCAATACCAACCAGCAACCATTATTCCTAGATATTGGGGATTCCTAGATCCAAAAACCTAGGACATGAGCTTATTTGGCATCCCCAGATTTGACTTCTTCCCTACTCTCAGAGGGCTAAGATCTGCAGCCCCAGCTAACCTAAAGGACTATGTTTCCCTCCTTTTGCAGTCCATCTGCTACATTTGTTTTAATACTGTTTTTTTCTCTTCTTCTTCTTTTTTTTGCCTGAAAGTCTGATACAAATGATAATTTCTAATCATAACACACCAGATCAAGGATTTCACACAATCTCAGAGTGACTGAGGTTGGAACAGATCTCTGAACATCATCTAGTTGATAATTTCTGTGTAAATTTAGAACATTTTCCAGTGAGGGAGGTTGTTTGGGATAAATGTTATTCTTTACTCATCAGTACAGTCATTTTCAGGATTTGCCAGATTTCATTTGCATGTTTCCATTGGACATTAAGGTGGGGGCAGCACTCTCAATAGCCCAGCAAGGGACAGAGGAGGAGGGAGGATGTTCCAGTGGAGCCAGGAGCTCCTAATAGGAGCCTCCCTTACGAGCCTCGCCGATCACATCCAGCTCGTTGAAAGATCACAGCTAAGCACAAAGACACAGACTTGCATCACTGCCAATGAACAAACCTTTGCTGTGTTTTACACTGAGTTCAACACAGAGTCACAGAACATTCCAAGCTGGAAGGGATCACAAGGACCACTGAATCCAACAGCTAAGCAAATGGCCTGGACAGGGATCAAAACCACATCGCTGTTATTAGCACTATGTTCTAACCAACTGAGCTAATCTCTGCTGCATTTTAAAGCTATGTCAAAATTGATCCACAAAGATTTCTAAGTATCAATTGATTTCTTTTTCCATTTACTGAATGAGAGGAGGAGGAATTTCACATGGCCTCTACTGCATGCCTTCAATTATTTGAACATTAATAAAAACAACCACAGGGGTTCCATACCTAAGGACTCAGTAAAGTGTTTTTGTATTCATTCATTCCTTTTCACATAAAAGGGTAATATCTTTGATGGAATATTGTTAAATATTGCATGCAGAAGTCCTTAATGTTTAAAACCAGTAACTTATTTAGACTTTATTTTTATTTAAAGGCTTCTGATAATTTTAACAGTCAAAATAATGCAAACAAACCATCAACTTGGAGTCATTTGCCTTCTTGTGTTCCCATATACCCTCTAAGCAAGATAATCCTCAAGGGACAAGTAGTATGCAAATTTATTTTGCAGGTTGGGATTGTGCTAAATAATTACTAACAAAAATGTATTATTTAGCTCCAGGCTATCTTGATGCATTAGAATTAAATGGCAACTATTTGCTCTTTCACTCATGGCAAGAACTACTGGGCTGATGTCAGCATCATTTTGAATGCCATTATCGCAGTCTCTGGCTCTTTAGGAGGAGCAGGCAGATTTATTTACAACCTAGTGAGTGTCTCACATTTCTTTGAGCGTGACACCATAGAAAATATCCTTCTTATTCTAGAGTACCAGGAGTATATTAATATGATTAAAAGTTATCCTTTTATTAAGAAGGTTGCTATGACATTCCCATCTCTGGGAAAATTCATTATCACATACCATTTGAGCACCAGTAGGCAACTGCACTTATTTACTGTAAGGGAAATGCCAGAAAACAGAATACACTGAATACACTTCTGAGTGTTTGCCAAAGAGCCCTGTGACACACGCCCAGGTCTGGTGTTAAGGGTTGTGGGGATTTTAATTGCCTTTTTTTTTTTTTCCCAGAAATACCAATGAGAGCGAGTAACAAGACACTGCTCAAGTGTCTGAATCCCAGCTGTTCTGCTCTTTGGAAAGATCCCAAAAGCAGCAGCACTGTACACTCCCACTGACAGGCAGAATAGGCTAAAGAAATAAGAGGGCTGAACCACAGGATTGTTTGTTTTTCATGGTCAGTGACACTGCAGTGAACAGGCCCAGGACTGGCCACATGTGCCAGCACTACTGAATCACACTGAGAATACCCTCTCTGTGTCTTTACTTCCATGGGGAGCTGCTTGCAGCCTCAGCCATTTGGGCAGACTCTTTCCATAATATCCTACTCTGTCTATCAGCATAAGTGTCACAATGTGGCCATAAATTACTAGTTTCTAAGGCTTAACTGAGCACATATAAAGACACACACTCCCCTGCCTCTATCTTAACCAATGCCATCCTCTTTTTTGTGTCCTTTTTAATGGCCATGTTTATGATGGAAATATTGTAACAATGCATTCAAAACACATTGCAAACTAAATATTCATGAAGTCAAACAAATAGTCCTATAGAAATATCCTCTTACGGATTCATTGCAAAGGGGGATTTTTTTCAGTGCTTGGAAATACACTTTTTCTGCAAGCAAAACAGTGCTCAGCCTGCCCCTGACTCAGCCTTGGCTTAGCAGCAGTCACTCTCTCCTTGTTTCCAAGGTTTATCTTGACACGACTGAACGCAAAAGCCCTTTGGCCTAACACTGTCATAAAACCAAAGCATCCAAACTTCACTCTAACATAAAAATGCAAACTATGGACAACAGAGGCAAAAAGTAATCAAAGTTCATGAATCTGAACACCATTTTTAGCAAAGGCTTCCTCAGCCAGAGAGCAGAACAAGATCAGTTTCCTTCTGAAATTTTATTAATAGCTTTGTCATGACTTTCTCTGTTCTATTCAAAACAGAAGGGTCACCTGATTCTAAAATAAATAACAAAATAAAAATACCCCCAGACATTTTGAATCTGAGTTCAAGACTGAACTTAGGCTCACCGTTCTATTTAGAAGCAGAACTACAAAAAGTGGGGAAAGATTTGGGCTGTTCAATACCATCAAATATTGAAATGTGTTCTTGTATTCTGCATGTTCATTGCCTAGAGAAGGCATGCAAGCAGTATAATATTTAAACCTGAACTACCTCAGGCAGAGGCAAGTGAAGGCTAAATTCTTACCTTTTAAAATTATGGCTTTCCATATTCCACAGGCCAAAACTCATACTTGCTTTTAGAAAGCGACACACACAAAAAGCAATAATCACAATGTTTGTCATTTAGCTCCCAAGTTTTTTATTATTCTGACAAATACCTGGTCAGTATGTGTTGGTTTTTAGAAAAATACAGATTCAAAGCACACATTTTCCTACAGCTGATATGAAACCTACTTGAAGCAGATGGGGAAACATCCACTTCCCTACTCATAAGATAAACAAAGGGAACACATTTACATTTAGATATCACTACCATCCCAATTATGACTTCAGACTCCAACTACAAATACTTTATTTTTATTTGGACCAATATTCAGCCAGTTACCATTTCAAATATTGCCAGGCAACAGACAAGCAAAGAGATGGAACCATCTAAGAGCTGACGGTACAACATTTGTAAAGTGGAAATTAAATATTGATTAAATAATAATTAAAATGTGTCTTTATGCTTTTAAAGGAACTAAACACCAATTAATGTAATAAAGTCCATTGAATTCTCTATTTTAACAAGTTCTCAGACAAAAGGACAGTTTAGTCTCTTATGTCCTCAGTACATACTTCATCTGACTTTGGTTCCAGTAATGTATACAACATTGTAAATGGGAAGCACATAGAAAGTATACCTTACGCCTTAGTTTATTTACCTGAATGGATTTGAACAGAGAGCAGAGATATCCCTACATATTTGTAACACAGAGAAAGCATTCTTAATTAATAAACCTTTAGATAAGCAAATAACTAATTTCTAAAAGGTTTACAAAAACCACTTCCTCTTTTTAATATAGTCTGGGCTCAGCAATGCAGCCTGAACATCATAAATGAGCAAATATAAATGAAGAAACAGAAGTACAACAAAAGAAGTGGCAAAGCACTGTCCAGTTCTCACCAGGAAAAAGATAAATATAAAGATAAAACTACAAGAAAGGAAGCAAGTTTTGACAACTTCACTAGAAGAGAAAATTTTACAATCAAAAGAAAAAGGAAATACAAAATAGGCTAAAAAAGGTTTCTCCTGTGAAGACAAGAGAAATAGTCCCACTGCTTTGAGGCGCAGTGCCTATCAACAGTGCCAAGTAAAAGCCCCACACCACTGGTGACAATATTTCACATGTCAGCATGTCCTCAGAGACACTTACCCTGAAACAACACAAAATACTAAAAATAGTGTTTCTTCACTGTCAGGACATGTCAAAAAAAAAAAAAATCCTACAAAAGGGACATCCCAAGGGAAATTCCAAGATTGAAAACAGAAATAATCAGCTGAGGAGTCAGGACATTGCTTTCTCACTTTCACTCTTGACTAGGTAAAGCAGCAGGCACCAGGGACACGAGTTCAAGTGCAGCCCCTAACAGCAAACACTGCAGCATCTGCTCCTGAGCTTTTTCCCCCTCCCTGGTACTCCTGGAGAGGCTGCAGCTGCCTCATACTTAACCCTGCATCAAACTGGTGGTATTAAGCAGATCCTCCTACCTCCTCACCCTCAAAGGTAGTTGTAACTTTAAGTCAAAAACCATAAATATATGCCACATTTTATTTTCTTAAGTGATTTGTATATTACTAATCAAATTGAGAAGCTGATTAGCAAACTGAGTATCTGATTAGCTCCTTCCATGATGCAAAGAATTAGATATTAATCAAAGCTCATAAGTACCACCATCCATACACTCAAACCAAGCACCTGCAGTTCAGAAGGGGGCAAATAATGATTATTAAAACCAATGAATTGTGCCTCTTTGATTAGTTCTAGACACTTTTTCCTCATCCAATCAAGGTAATTATACAATAAATCTTTGAAAATATATGCTGTATTTAACAAAGCAGTCCTGATACATTTTTGCTCAATAAAGACTCTACCCTCCGTGCTCCTCCAGCTAGCTAATATCCTCTTTTGCAAGATGACCTAGCACTACAAAATTCTATTCCAACAGCTGCTGACTGGTCTACTAATATTGGCAAAAAAAACCTCATGGTGTTGTACAAAAACTGAGTTTGTTCCACAGATGACAGAAGGCAGCTCAAAAGGCAGCTTAAAACATGAGGAAAGGGAAAAACTATCTGTTGGTGTCAAGAAAATTTCCTGGCAGAACCCAGCAAGAGGATAGCTTGCAGCTGATTAGCTGTGCCTTCATGGGACTTGCTTCAAGCTAGTTTCCAAGTTAGATTTATCAATAACAATCTTTAAATATATTCTACCCAGACTGATCTCAATGCTTAATTGTTTTGAGTTTGGATTTTGTTTTGTTGGGGGTTTTTTATATTAAACTTGAGTAATTGGGATCTGTCTAGATCACGTCTTTTTATCCCTGGAGGACTTTTATTGTTATCATAACTATAAACAAAGAATTTGGCTTTCTGTTTCTTAAATGTTTCCAAGTAGCCATGCTTTAATATTTTCCTGCTTGTCACAGTTTTTTTTTCCAAAGAAAATTTTAGTTAGAATTTATACCTCTGAATTTATAACATGGTTAAAGTTTTCTCAGATGACAATTAAAAATCTTAATTGATTCTACTCTGCCTACAGCCAGAAAATATATTTCAACTAGATTTATCATCCTCTGCATCAGCTATTGGCTAAAACGCATTACACATTGCTCAATTGCTGTATCTTGCCTGCCCAAGAGAGCCAAAGGATTTCATTTAGATCCCACTTAATGAGTTGAATTATCAAAGAAAACAAATGTTAGTCCTCAAACTTTCCTTCAGTTACCATCACTATTAAAATCTGGGCCATTACAACATTTTCTTCTCTGTTCTTTCCTCTCTTCTTTCTATTCTCCTTATGCTAGGAAAACCTGTACTCATTAAAAGGTGATCACTCACCAATTTCCCTGTGCTGTCAGAAGTGCATTTGTTTCTGAGTGGTTCAAAGCATTGTTGTGAGGATCTTTATAAAATATATCTTGAGTAGACTCTATTCAATTGGGTGGTACAATCCTTTCCATCTTAAATAAAAACAACAAAAACAAGAAGGAATACTAGGAAGTGTTCACCTATTACCGTAACAAAAATCACCATATTTGTATGCAGCTGTGACAATAACATGAATAATTGAACACAAACCTATTGACTTGCAAGTGATATATGGCTTGGTAATTGTGTTTCATACACAATTCTATACATGAGGAAGATGAACAATTTTAGTCAAAATCACTGTTAAATTATCAGGAAAGCAAACATCCACATATTTATTTGGTGTTTATCTAGGCACCAAATTATTAAATTTTACTTTTGAAAACAAAAGGAAGAAAAAATAAAAAAAGGGATTAAAAAAAAAGATGCAGTACCATCCAAATTTTGTCTTTTAGCTTTTATCACATATGTGATATCAAAATATACTGTGAACTACACACAGCCTGAGCAGTGACTACAGGAAGATAAATCACAATTGTGAATACCAAAATACAGAAGTCTTTACTACAGAATAAATGTCTCACTGTACAAATATAATCAAGGCATTTCTCATAGAAAATGTACTGTTACACAGAGATACAAATCCAGAATTCTTCAAACTCTGTTATGGCATTCAACAAAGCTGTAGCACCTTCTTCATCTTTGCCTTCTGAAACTTGCCTGGTATAGTTTCATTCCCAAAGAAAAAGGCTGTGGGAGTGCTGAAGCAAACTGGAACAGTTGGTGAGATACTGCAACTCAAACTGACTGAACACATTAAAACAGTTCACGGGAAGCAGCAAATGCAAGATTTCTCTACTACCTTGTGCTATTTCACAGCAGCTAAACAGAATTTCAGTATGTGCATTCATAAAACACAAGGACACCCACACTTAGTGCTGCAGAGCAGAAAACAAGATGCTAAGAGAGTCCACAGCAAGTTAGGCACTTACTGGTACTTCCCCAAACAGCTAATGTACCTGTCTGGCTTTGATGCAGTGCTTTCCAAATGTTCTGTTAAAAACAGTGAACTTCAGCATCCTTAAAACAGCTGCTCCTGCTGTGTAAAGTAGCCCAAATGTGGTCCTCATTCAAAACTGTGTCTTTTTTGGTGCAGAACAGACTTCAGTGTATTATACAGCCTGCAGTGTGTTGAGATAACGGATGCTCAAGGAGCACTGGATCACCCTTGGGTGTCTCAAGAAAACAAATTTCACACCTCAGGAGGATACTCCATAGAGAAGAATTTAAATACACACACTTCAAAGTTATTTCACAGCTGTGCAAGTCCCTTAACTCTCTGACCAAACTGAAAGACCAAAAAGATTCATAAGAGTAAAGCCTTGGCAGGCAACTGTGCCATAAAAAGCAGGTTTTTCCTGTAGTCTCCCCTGGTTTTGTTTTTTTGTTTTCTTTTTCAGTTCAAACAACTTCTATTACACATTTTGGGGTGTTTTTTTTGGTTTATTTTATTTTAAACTACTGCAAGAACATTTCAGTAGGAGAACAGAAGACAATTAGCATGCCTCCAGACAGCAATTTGAAGCATGTGGAGCTTCTGCTTGGTAGCTTTGAAGAGCACCTTTCTTAAGTAGGTACAATTTTCCCCCTAATCCCTCCTTGCAAATGGTTAGGACAACACATCTGTGGAGAGAAAAATGCATCCTCCTACTGCTCCATTTTTCTCCTTTAATCAGGAGAAAAATAATAAGCAGCTACAGGCAGTTCCTGTTGGAACTTACAGGATACATCCCTACAAGCCCCAGAGTAAATTTCTGATGGCCCACATAAGCTTAAATAATTTTTGTAAATATGTAATGGAGTGGTGCAGATGAAGGACACAAAGGGAAAAAAAGAAGAAAAATAAAAAAGAAAGCACCAAACCATCATTACAATTGATTAAACCATCATTAACTCTTTGCAAAACCTGCCTTCTGAAATTCACTTCACCTGGAGAAACACAAGCAGGTGTCAGCCCCATAATTATTCTCTTGTCACACCTTGAGACCTGTATTTTGCCTCGCTACCCAGTCCTCAAGGCTGTGCTGCCTTTTCATTTATTTACTTATGTACTTCAAGAAAGACCCCCATTCACAGAAGCAAAACCAGTGTAACACAGGGCAGCATATCCTGCAACATGGTACAACTTCCTGCAGTTGTTTCAGTATCATATAAAGTCTCACAACTAGGATAACAACATAAATGTCAGCACCTTTAACTGTCCATCGTTTCTGCAGAAATAGCCAGTGCTTATTCTAACACTCCCAAACTCTCTCCAAAATTTTATACATGCCAGAAACCCTTACTATTTTCTTCCAAAAGGTCTTACATTTACTCCTGTCAGTACTTAGATCCTCAGGTATTGTCAAAAAAAAAGTTTTAAACGCCTCAAAACCTAATGGGGAACAAAAAATAGGATTCAATATCAAAATATCAGCATCATTAATGCCAGCCTTTAATCTCATTTTGCTTATTTAATTAAAACCCAAAAAATTTTGAAAAATACACAAAAAGAACCACAAAAAATAAGCTGCTACAACAGAGTTTGAATGAACAATATGCTGCACAGCCAAATTCTGCCACATCTTAGATCTAGATTGCTCACCTTCATCAAATTTCATCTACACCAAGAGAACTGAAATATCAAATTACCAAAACAAACATTTGCTTGATTTCAATAAAATTTAACAAGGAAATCAGATAGAAGATAGAAGAGAGAGATCTAACTGAGCTCCTGGCTAAATGAAAGGTTGCAGACTGATTTTATCGACTGTCTGCTCTTACTGGTGTGACTGCCAGGGCTCCAAGTGCACCTGCATAGGCAGCCACTGCTCTAAAGAGTCTCACCAAGGACCTCACCTGTCCCCCACAAACTCCTTCCTCAGAATGAAGAAAAGCCTAGCAAATGATATTCTCAAATACAAAAGGATGTCTGAGTACCAATGTTAAGGTCATCCACAGTTTCAGCAGTCATGAAATCAAATATTAAAGAAGCCCTTGTTTAGACAAAAAAAAAAAAAAAACAACAGCTTTTTCACTCAATTATCTGTGGAAGCAAAGGGTTTTCAAGGAAAAGTATTTATTCTAAAGCCTACTACTTGCACATGAAAGGCATAAAATTTCATTCATTCAACCCTTTACTTGCATCTACAAAGTATGTTTTTCTTTAGGCACAGATACATGTGTTCAGGCGTATCAGAATCCCAAAATGCAAACCCTATTTAATATTAAGCAATCAATTTACACATCAAGACCACTGAAAAAAGTCCAGGTAATTTACAAACTCATATATTTTCTATGTATCAAAATATCATAAAAACCCCTAAATGAAAGTGACACTTATATCAGAAAAAAATGCATAATAGAGTGGATGTCCAGTATTTGAAACAGATGTTTCTAAATAGCTCTGGCTTGATTTTCATCCCACCTCTACAAACACCATGCTTCATGCTGAAACAGAAAGAAAAGGGAACATTTGTAAATGCTGGTTTATTTTCTACCAGAAGGGCTAAGTATTAATGATGCATAAATGTTTCCAAAAAAAAAAAAAATCTTAAAAGCTTGGAGGCCATATGTTATCCTCAGAGCTACACTAAATATTAGAAATATGGCTTTAGTTTTGTTTTTACCACAGTAACAGCCAACTCCACATCTAATTAAGATTTCATCAGTATTTCCACATTCTCAAAATCTGTCCAAGGCTCCACCTTCTAAGACTACCAAGAGAAGTTATAGTAGTACTTCTTTTTGCCCTGTTTACCACCAGCATAATTATAAATATATGTACCTTTATTTTCTGGCACTGATAAAAACCTTCAAGTTATGACTTAAGTGCCCGTCAGCTCAAAAATGTGTCTGCCAATTCATGACAGAGAAAGCTCAAACAGTCTCTTCATGTGATTATCTCTGACTGTCACCCAGTGAAATAATAATTAATCCCAAAGCCCAGTGGGCTGAGAGAAAAGATAGGAAGAAACAGGAAAGGCTTAAGGGACTTGAGTGGGAGACGAGGCACCAGCTACCCCTTGATCCACTTATTTCAGGTTTGAATATGGCCATTTATTAATGGGCTTCAACAACACTAAGAGAAAATGAAGACATCAAATTGGGCACAAAACAAAATTAACTGTATCTGCCTGAAAATATATAATGAAGAATCTACAGTCCTTTCTGTTGCACTCAATTGATTTAAACTAAAACCAAACCAAGCAAACCCTTCCCTCTAAAAACACAAAAAAAAAGCCCATCTGCTAAAAATAAAGCTATAGCAGACATCAGTCTGCCCATTCAGGGAACCTGGAACTGCTGTGCATTATGAAAATTTTGACTATACTCAAGGTCTGCAATATTTAATATTTAATTAAAATATATTTTTCATCATGTTTTCTGAAGATTGCCAAAATCTGCAGCTCTTGGTTAAATAAAAATTCCCAGGCCACCGGGTACGATTGCAAGGGCAACTTTGTTCACAGAGACCAAACAAGGGGAAGGTCTCACCTTATTTTACCCAGAAAAATGGTTTGGGTTTATTGTTAATCTGCTTCACCGTGTATTACTTAAATTTCCTTAGATGTTTCCAAGTTAATGAATAAAATGAAGTTCACCAAGATACTATAAATTTCAAAACGTTAAGAAGGAAAGATATTATTTTCTTCTTCCCAGTCACTGTCGTGCCCCAATGGCATGGACAGATTCATTCAATCTGACAGGTGACACCAAAACCACCTGGTGGAGTCAGCTCTCACACCAGATAGCAGGGGATGTCCATGTGCCCACTGGCAGCAACACGCACAGGGATCTCATCCAGAAGAGAAAGCCTACAAAGGCCACAGCAGCATGAATAACTTTGTGGCAGCCTAAGCGAGCTGCAACTTTCCAATGATTTCAGCTAACATCTGCTGGAAGCCTCCAGTGCAGCCTTCGCTGTCCTGCAGCAGGCTGCCAGTGAAGTCAGCCTGAGAGGAGAGACAGAATGAGAACAAATCACAGAAAAGAAAGGACAACAGATTCTGAACTCTTTCTGTATAAAAAGAAGATTGGAAAAAATGTCCACTGTTCCAAGAAAAAATGAAGAAATAGTATAGTATAAGAATAATAAGTTTTGATAAATAAAACAACTCCAGGCAAACCTCTTTCTCCCTTTGAAATACCATGGGATGTGGCGATATCAGAGTAGTGTTGTACCAAGAGAAAATAAGCAGCATGAGATGTTCATATCACACACTAGCAGGGGTCATATGCCACAGAGAGCCAACATTGCGAGTGTGTGTGTACATAAACATGTGATCTACAATCACCTACACCACAAATCTGCCACATATGCAGTTTTCTCTCACCCACAGTATTGCCACAGAAACATCAGCAAGATTAATTAATCATCCAGCTTGCATATGATTTGAAAAAAAAAAGTAACACTTGCAAGTGTTCTATAAAGAAATCTTTGATTGAATAGCCCAAATAAAGCCTGGCTATTAATTCCAGGTCACATTGTATAACTGAATGTAATTAATCTAAAGCGACAATAGACTTGAGCGCTTATCCAAAATGCTTTCATTTTTGTGCTTTCCATAAATGTTAACAAATGGAAAATGAAAATAGAGTACAAATCACAAGACACTGGAATTTCAGGCAGCACAAGTTGCTCTGCTAATTGACTTGGAAAACATTTTGAGAAAGATGAGTAAGTGCTGTATTACTACCAGGTTTCTCTCTTCAGCATTCATCCAAAGCCCATTATACAAAGATATTTTTCCTCTGGACTTCAGTAATCTTTAGGTCTGGTTTCCTTTCACTGTTCAGACAAACAACTTTAGAAACCATTTGACTTTTCTGACTTGAGTGCCAAGAGGTCATCTTTGATAAATCTTCTGCAATCCATCAGAAAATAAGTTCTCTAATAATTGCCTTATACCCTATCACTACACAGCTATTTGCAATTACTATTTTTATACTAATAAGGGAGGGAGACAATACTAATTTACAAATGTAATGAACAAAACCCTTGCTCTCAAAGAGGTAATGAAATCAAAAACTTGTGCAACCCAAAAAATGTCTTGGCATTCAACCCAAAGCTTCATAGGCCTTGATGTTGTCTCAATGGACAATGTTATCATCACTTTGCCAACAGTTTGCCAAGGAATGCATAAGCAAAATTTTAGCTGTGGATCTTTGAGTGCAGAATCAACAATTCCAAAACAAACCCATGGCCAACTGCCCAGTTATCATGAAGTGCTTTTATGCAGGGTGTGGACTATGAATAAATTTAAGCCCAGTTAATGTTGAACTGAGAGATGCTGTTACTGCCCTTTACAGTGCATTTACTGACTCAAAGACAGTTCATCTTGCTTGACCTTGCTGAGGGATGTGAATAAATCACAAATACAAACAGAAGAACAATTTTAAAGAGTCATATGCAATATTGCCTGTGGACAACATTTCTCTAGCATAATCATTTTCCAGTTCATTTACTCCCAATGTTAACACTAGTAATAGACAATCTAAACCATTTACCTTTTATTTTAATGAAAACGACCATAAGATTTAAATCCCTCCCTCACAAGAATTTGTATAATATAAGTTATTTAAACTGTAACATCTCTTACACCAGCAAATAAACGGGTAAACAAGCATTTTTTGTGAAAAGGTCTTCCTAACTCAACTCAAATATGAAACAAAAAGCCTAACAGTTTCTCCAAAGAAATATGCAAAACCAAAATAACACATTACTGTAAATCAGAGAAAAAAATATGCTGAACACAGACCACATAATAACCCTATATTAAATGTTAGAATCACAGGAAATAGAGTATTTGATCTTGCATCCTGTCAATTTCCAAATACAATAATTCTGGCCAAATAAAATCTCAGAAGTCCTGTAAAGCTGATCAGCTAAGTATATACAAAAATTCATCAGGCAACTTTTTTCCACCTCTTACCAATGATAAAAGAAAATTTGCAATTTTCTCAATAAATTGCACAGATTTCTGTTTGTGACCAAATTTGTAGATCGAATCATACCATTAATAAGGTCTGTACTATGTAATAATGGCACAGGACATACACAAATAGAATGTGCATTTGGAGGCCAAAACATTTAAATTCTTTATTTAAAAACTGTATGAACTTAAAGGTATTCAAAACAATATGTCTCTATACAGAATAGCTCAATGTTTAGAAAAGACACAACAGTTTTATGGCACTCAGACCTTTTAACACTTACTCATTAAAAAAAGTTGTAATTGCTATGACCCCTTGCTACTATTCTATGGGTGAACTTGTATTAGTAAGAAAGCAAGGCTAGAAACTGAATAATTTATAACTAAAATATCTCAAATCTTTATGGCATTTCCAAAATAACATCATCTTTAGTTTGACTGAGTGCTTGCCTGTCTTTCTCTCCTTTTGTGGCAGTATTTACCTACTGTATCTTTAATTTTTGATTTGTATTACAAGGAAGCATATTCCAACAGTAACCAGGAGAAAAGGCACTTCTTTTTCAAAACAGCTTACAGCTGAAATGCCAGGCATTTGCCAACAGATGCTAAAAAAATGTACAGAAATTTCAACAACTAATAGTAAACTTAAACACATATTTTAGTATAGTCTTCCTCTTTGAAAATTCATTTATTCACATTTTAATCTCCTCAGGTGTCTTCTTGAGGCTTCAGGTAAAAATACCATATGCAGGGAAGAGTGAGTAAGTCTATTTGCAATCTATTAAAACAGAGCTTTAATTCACTTATTTGCCATTAGAACCTGAAAACACCCTGGAGTACTGCATTTGAAAAAAAAATAGGTCTACACCAATAATATATCACAAGATGTGTAAAAGTTGTCTGTACTTCATTTTAATATTAGTATTAAAAGTTTGGATTTTTATATCTTGCTTTGATTTGTTTTTTAAGAGAGAGAAAAAATTATAACTACCATATTTAGAAGTCAGATCAAGAAGAAATTAATTAAAAACAGTCCAGTAGAGAAATTCAAGTGTAATTCATTTTTGGAAAGAATACAAAAGTCTCAAAAGATTAATAATGGGAGGTTAAGTGCAGCATTTTTCATTGTAAATTGTATGTCAGCCACATAATGCAAACATATTGGTATGTTAAATCCACTGCGATACAGTATTAAAAAGTCAGATGCAAAGTGCAACTAATTCAGACAGTAAAATTGCTATTTTAATGGCATTTTGTTCTGATTACCAAATACCAGCATCTTAATCCTAAATCCCTGAGAGTAATTAGTTTCCTAGTCTCCTCTCTCCTATACTTAAATTTACTTCTCTGAACTACATTTTCGAGATGAATGGGCCTTTTCCTGTTTGGGTTTTGGAAATCCATGAGGTCCTCACTGTATTCTGGAGATCTGAGAATAAACCCTGCTGCAGAATCAGGCATTTTGAAGGGAAAGGTGGAACAGAAACTAAGCGGATCCTGACAGTGGTAAAGTCTTGGGGTTTTTTCCCTACACTGTTCCCGTTTTCCTACAACGGAAATGAGTAATAAAAGAATGCCATTTTCCTTTGCTTGTCCCTTTTTCCCTCTTCCACAGAGGAAGCCTAGTTGGCTACTCTGACCTCAGGCTGAAGCTTTAGCTGCATCAAGAGGAGATGAAATTAATCCCTTCCTAACTCATCTGTCTTTACAACCTTCAAAAACTTTCACAACCTCCAACTACTGACCAGGTGAGACAAGGACAAGAAATAACAGTGTGTTAAGAACAGCTGAAGTAGCATTTGCAGAGACAGTATCTTTTTTCTTGTATCAGCAGATTAAGAGATTGGAGGAAATAAAAGCTTTTTGACACACAAAGCCTTTATTGGACTTGAAAAGCTACAGAAAACATTAATCTAAGTACCAAATCGAAAACACTGGGTTTATGTAATTGGCTTTGTTGCAGAACAATTAGACAAATTTTAGAAAAGGGAAGATAGATACCTATAGAGCAGAAAAGGCTTTTGGCAAGGCTAGAAGCAGTAACTCATAATATGTTTCCCAAGGATAAGGAATACTTAAAATACTTAGCATCTAGAGAACAGCTGAGAGTTAGGAGGTGATACTCAGGGAAAACAATATTCTGCCATAACACCAGTGTCTCCATTGAACTTAGTATCTAATGAGATTTTTCTTTTAGCATTGCTGTCAATTTTTAAAGTACTTTTTGCACTTTTCTTGAAAGACAAAACTATTATAGGCCTTTTTTTCTTAAGGAAAATGCTCTTTTTCTGACTTATTTTGTCCATCACTCATTGCCTATGTAAGTTCAGTCTGGTATATATAGATTTTGCCCACTTCAACAGCACTCAATGTGCTGAATAAAGCACATTGCATGTTGAAATTTTGACATACGGAATTGTCAAAAGAATCCATATAACACTGCAAATGGAGAGACATCTTACAGTTCTTAGTCCAAAGAAAGTTTTCACCTTAGGATGAGTTTGCAGGTGTTAGGGGGCAGGAGGAACAGCTAGGAAAGTAACAGCTTTTGCAAATGTTAGGGAACAGTTGGGAAATTTCTTTGAATAAAGTATCTGTCTTATTTGAAGACCAAGTAGCCTATGATATACTGTGTGTGCAGAAGAGCATATAGCCATATCATAGAGTCAAAGAAAGGTGTGGATTGGAAGGGACCTTAAATATCATCTAGAGACCCATATCTTGGGAAAGAAAATAAATAAACGAACCAAAACCAACTACTCATACTGGCTTGTTTCTTGAAACAAGATACATATATCACAGTATATGTACTGGTCATGTTACTCTTTCAAATAAAGAGCCTTTGTTGAGAGCTATGCTTAGACTGGTGAGGTAATGTGTCTCCTCAGATCACAAAGAGATACATTTGAGAGCCTTAGCTTTCTAATGGCTTGAATATGTGGACTAAAATCAGGAAATGCACCCAATCCCTAAGCCCTTAAAGCTAAATCCAAAATGTATCACATTCTGTGGAAATTAAGCTACATGCAGCCAGAACAAGTTTGATAGCATGTCACATAAAATCAAGAGGCTAAGTGGCAAATCCAATGTATTCATACATATCAAGGATGTCAAGTATCCCTCACAGAAAACAAAAACATTTCGAGTTGGTAATTTTTCTCTCTATATATAGGAATCACAATTTCATTAACACTTCACTCAAATATATTATTACCATAGCCAGCAATGTAGAAAGAGTAGTAAAACAGCAAAAAGAATTATTATACATTACTTTAACACTATAACTAAGATGTTTCTCATTTTGCATTAGCGCCATAAAGTCGTTTGATTCAATTACTATAGAAAATTTTACAAATATGAGAGATGCTTATCTTTTTAAAATATCTTCTTAGAATATATACAATGTCAATAACATATACGAGTGTTTTGGCAGTTATTTGTAATTCATTTCCTGAAGATCACCGAACCACAGAATGGATAAGGCTGGAAAGGACCACAGAGGGTCATCTGGTCCAACCTCTCAAGCAGGGTCAGTCTTGGGTCAGCACATTGCACAGGAATGTGTCCAGATGGCCCCTGAATATCTACAGTGATGAAGACTCCAAAAACTCCCTGGAAAATCTATTCCAGTGTTCCATCACTCTCATAATAAAGAAGTTCTTCCTCATGTTCAGATGGAACTTTCTGTTTCTCAGTTTCTGCCTGTTCCCTCTTCTCCTATTGCTTGGCACCACTGAGAAGATCCTGGCTCCATCCTCTTGGCACTCTCCCTTCAGGTACATACATTGACGAGGCCCCTCTCAGCCTTCTCCAAGGCCCAGCTCTCTTTCCCAGGAGAAACATGCCCTAAGCATCACAGCCCCTGGCCCCAGGTCTCTCTTGTACTGAGTAGCCCAGACCTGGACACAGCACTCCAGATGTGACCTCACTAAGACTGGCTAGCTGAGTAGAGGGGCAGGATCACCCCCTCGTCCTGCAGGCAATGCTCTTCTTAATGCACCCCAGGGTTCCCTTGGGTTTTCTTGGCCCCCAGGGCACACTGCTGGCTCATCAACAGCTTGTTGTCCTCCAGGACCCCCAGATCCCTCTCAGCAGACCTGCTTTCCAACAGGTCAGCCCCCAGCTTTTAGTGGTGCACGAGGTTATTCTACTCTGCACTTGCCTTAGTAGAATTTCAAAAGGTTTTTCTCTGCCCATCTGAGAAACTCTTGGGATTACACGTGCAGCTAACCTCGTAGCCTCATCAGAGCAAATGTCTTGCCAAAGTCACAGATTCTCCAAAACACTTAAATACTAAGCCATGTTCAACATCAGACATATGTATCACCTCTGAAATCAAACTCAACCACACTAGAGATGAGTTGCAAGGCAGAAAACAATATAAACTAACACATAACAATCTAATATAAACTCTTCACATAATTGAGAATAAGGTAGCACATTCTCCTCTACAAGAATCTTAATTCAGAAATTCAATATTTTAGCATTTCTGACTAAATAAACTGTTTTCATAATTCTCAAATCCAAAAATGTGGAGGTATATATTTCATGGAAGATATAAACAGGCAGGCTGTGGACCTACAAACTTTCCATGGAATTTCATGCCTCACAATCTCTTCTTGTGACTGACAGTTCTGATAGATTCAGCTGAAGGCTGACTTTAATGAAACCCCATTTTCCAGGGTGAGACCATTATGTTAGAATTATTTTTGTCCTCATCTTAACTTTCAGCACAAAAAGGTCTCTCCTTTTCTCCTCCATCCTCAATATAATTTTAAATTGAAATACCAAACCCTTTTTACACAAATTGGTCTACTGACTTTCAGTCAGCTTTGCAAAAGATATTTTCTTCAGCTTATGTAAAGCCGCCGTGATAGATCATTTTGAATAAAATAGGCCTTGGACAATTTCTAAAATAGACTGCTCTGTTCCAATGAATAGGATATATTGGTCACAAGACCTGCCATCTAGAAGCATTCGACTTGGTGTGTAAGATTCAAACAGACATTCAAATCCCAGCAAATCCCAGTTTTCCTCTTTAAAGTGAAGATAAGCTTTAGCTGATGATCAATTAGAAAACAAACTCAAAAAACATTTCAAACTCACATGAAGCATTAACCAAGAGGGCACTGCACTTCTGAGCCTTCAGACAGCAACTTCAGAACCAACACTACTGAGTTCACACAGACATCCCAGGATCAGCTAATGGAGTTAAGTTCTTTGGATGACATGGCTGTGACACTTCTGTAGAGATTTAGGTGGGAAACAAAGAATGAGCTGTGTATCCTGGGTCAGCAAACTGGACATATATCCTTGCTGAAAACCCAGGTTACAGAGACCATCAGATGCCAGGGGTGGAGAGCACACACAAGAGAGCACCCACTCACAGGTGCTCAAGCTTTCTGTTGCCTCAGCCCACTGGAAAATTATTTCATTCCAGTGAGCTAAGGTTGTTTCAGCAAATAATATATTAAAATGCAGCAAAAGAAAAAGAGCATGAAGCATGCTGAGGTTTAAGATAAATGAGCAGTCTGCTTACCTGTCAGAAATCATCTTAAAGGAGTCCATGAGGAAATACAGCTGTCTCATTATTAAAGGGTGAAAGATGACACCAATGTCAATAAAACACAAGGACTATGACACACAACCGGGATTTAAGAAATGATTCTTTACCAAGTCCTGTTTATTTATCTGCTATTCATCAAACAGCCCTTCCTTGAACATAACCATTTCCTCCAAGCCCTTACAAAATGCAGTGCTACAGGTTTACATCTTCTGTGCACTGTTTTTTGCAGATTAAAACTTTAAAACAAGATTGGGAAAATCTGCACTACAGCTGCATACTGGGCATCAACAGCAGGGATTTGGTAGAAGAGGATTGCAGAGGTGCACTGAGATGGCCACAGCTGGTTCCAGGTGCCTCTGAAACCAGCATCAACAGCCCATCACCCCCAAAAACCTCAGGCAGGTTTAAAAGAGGTTTAAGAGTGCCTGTGCCAGCCACAGGAGAGGCTGTAAAATGAAGAGGAGCAAACATATATATATTTATGGGACATGACCTCCCCTCCTGCATGTCTCTTTACCTCCCCAAAGGCAGTGGGGAACACAGAACCTAATCTGAAGAGAAAATAAGGGAAGCCAAGACTAGGGAGGGGACAGAATAGGTGTTTAGTTTAAGCTTATCCTGGGGAAGGGGAAGAAAAGTGCTTGATTCTTTTAACTGTTTATATTCTTTTTGCTTTCCCTTCAATACCCAAATCCATGTTCAGAGGTGTTTCCTCTGAACAAAAAATTAAATTCAACAAAGATTCCCAAGTCATAACTATTTTGCTCATAACAAACCATAATACCAAAGTGACAGAGATTATTTATCTAGATTTCAAACCAAGTATAAAAACAATAGGCCTTAGCCTATTTGTCTCAATACTTGTACAAATTATGGCAGTAGTGTATTCAAAAGCCTGGGTAAGAAGCAGCAGATTGCAGTAACATCCCATTAGGTTATCTTTCAACATATGTCTGAGCTAAATAGTGTTGAAAGTTCATCAAAACAGATTTCTCCAGACTGACCAGAATTAGGTCCCTATCGTTACCCTACTTAGGAAGCACTGACATTGTAATTACTTCAGGCACCCATCTGGCACAAATCACAACATGATTTCATTTCAGATGGTCTCAGCTTTGTTTTTCTCTCAGCTAGACTGTGACACAAATGTGTGAATCTCATAATTTACAACATAAAAGCATACAGTAGCGATTTGTGCCTCATGACTCTGAAAAGCCCTGGCAATTGCTAATGTCAAGAGATTTACTTTAAAATTTAAATCATGTTTTAATTGACAGTGAACTGGACAGGTAATTCTTTGGCTTCTCTTCAATGACCTCACTCTACCTCATAGGTGTTTCATATTTACAGGTAACCATTGGCACAGTGCTTGGTAGATGTCAAAGCCTGACTGAATTTAAACCAAAAGGCTGAAGTCCTTAGTTCTCTAAATTAGATCAAAAAATCTAAAATAATGCAATGCACTTCACTTTTTTCCCCAAGGTTTTCCACATGGAGATTATTATAGTTGTTAAATTTATTATTTTGAAGGATTGTGAGAAAAGAAAAAAGAAATTAAAGCAAGCAAGTCTTGAATTAAAGTCACTGTAAGGAAAACACTTGATCTTGAATTAAAAATATTACCTAGATTTCACTCAAAAGTGTTAGCTTTCTGACAACTCAGGATAGTAAACCTATATACTATTTTTTTGCTAAAAACCATACAGTTGCCACATGTTCATTTAAATTTTAGAAGGATAATTTCCCCTAAAAAGTCATATGCATACATAAAAAATGCATACATATCTGAGAGATACTGCAAAAAAAAACCCTATAAAATTAATATAAGTCATTTATGTTGACATTCAGTGACATAGGTTAAATATCAGATCTCTGTAAAAGGCTTTTCCTTTTCTTACAACACAAATTTATTTAAAACCAGCATTCCACCAGTTTTCCAATGCACATCACATTGCTGACCATCATTAAGCAATCAATTAGTTTCTGTTCCTCACAATGCAGTTACATTTTGTTTCATGAGCTAGGAAATGGTTATACAAACAGCAAGGAACCCTATGGGAGGTAAGAATCAAAAGGTGCATTTTACAAATTTTCATAGACCAGCTTTAGCAGTCATCTACAGTTTGAGGCTTGATAAACTAGAAAGAGTCTGTTGGCAAAATTAACAATCTAGACCTTTGAATTGTCTGGGGCAACAGAAAAATACACAAACCAAAATACATTCCTGTAGGAAATGCCTTCATTCTAAATATTCCATCAACAGAAGAGGTCTTTCTTAACCTTGTGCTGAACAGTCATTGCCATCTGATATGATGCTGAAATGCAGCTAACTAGTTTTGCTCTGATACATCAAATCATGTGAGATTTCCAGATCTGCTCGAACACCTTTCATTAACCTGTTCCCTGGACTTCTGAGGCCAAAACCAGAAATGAGGTCTTGGTCTTCCCCAGGGCATTCACAGCCTGGCTAAATAGCCTATATTAGCCTGGAGCATGAAAGCAGTGAAGTCACTTAGACCAGGATCTTTGCAAACACAGCTCCACTTCCTCCTAATGAAGAGAACTTGTTACTTGTAAGCCTGAATGGGAACTGGAGGTGACAAGGCTGAATACTTGTCAGCAACAGCTGTTTCTGTCATACACATCAGCTGTGCTCTGCTTTAATCTGTGCAGTCATATCCGAGAACCTCTTTAATGGACTAGGTGGGGCAAAGCTAAAGAGGTTTTATTAATGCTACAAAGAATGAAAAAGGATGTTTCTAAAAGGTAGTCCAGATGGCAGGTGAATCTGGGTCAGAGCTGCATCATATGCTCCCAGCTGGAATCTAGTGTATGAAGGCAGGAAAAATTCCTTGAATTAAGAAAATTAATGCTCTGCCTTTACATAAACAAGTTATCAAGAATTTATATCATTAGGAGGAAGCTGCATTGCAGAGAAATGGCTTTAGCATGTTTTTCAAAACAGAAATGTTTCTTAATTAAATGTAAACAGTAAAACATATAATTGCAATAGAGCTGTAGCAGAACATCCTTGAAGTTCTGACTGATTGTATGTTAGTTCAATAGGTTTTAAGTCATAAAGGCCAAGTTTCTCCTAGAAAGTAAAATGCTGCAGGAAAACTGTGATAGTTCAGTGATCTCTAATTGTCCTCCTGTCAACACCACAGTCTATAGTGCTTAGTTTTCTAGGAATGTTCATCATCCTTACAGTCTCCTGAAGAGTTATTTCTGTGTTTCCCTAAATGCCCTTCTTGCACGACCCTGTCTTTTTCAAGGTATTTCCCTTAGCTAATGCAGTTTCTTGACCTTCTCCTGGCATTTATTCTAGAGATCAAAACCACATCTTCTTTATCCTTTTTCACTCCTTAGAGATGATGCAGATTCTCAGCAGCTATTCAAGACTTTTCTCCATAATGGCCGTGCTACCCTAAACTCTTTCAAGACACTCTAAACAAATTTTTTTTTTCAGTTCAAGCCTCCATACCAGCATCAAGAAATGGTCCATGTACTTTTCCTTCCTTTTGTATCAGATGACAATCCTATGTCACCTCTTGAGCACTTGGGTGATCATAAAGCATTTTTATACAGAGCCCTGGTGCAATACCTGGCATGTTCCGGATTGAAAGAGTGGGTAATAGAGGATATAATATCCACACACAATCACCACATTGCTCTGAGGCATGCCTCCAAAAGGCTTAAATTACAAGGGAGTAAAAAAAAGGTGATATGGCAATGGGAAAAGGAAAATATGGCATAAGCACTGCCTAAAGCTGTTGCCCTGATTGCAGCTACAGGATGGTGACTTGTCACCTAACGCTGTATGCCTGAATCAGTCCAATGTGCCTGCCAAGCCTGCATTCTTGTCCCAACCATGTATTCCCATTCCCTCTCTGGCACATATCTGACCATGGCATGAATCATTTTATCTTGCTAGATAGCAGAAAAACAGGAAAACCTTACTTCCTAAGAGAGCTTCTTCATCTCCACTTTCAGCTCTTCTCCAGTCAGCCTTTGTGAGAGATTTCTAATGCCAGGGTGGTCACAGTGCTGACCAAGCTCACCCTGATGCCCCTTTTCAACTTCGTTCCCACCTGCCTCAAATTTTTGTAAATTATCCCAGCTGTGCTGGGCTGACCCTGGCTTGATGCCAGATCCCATCAAAGCTGCTCTCCACTCTCTCCTCAGCTGGACAGGGAAGAAAAAATACATCAGAAGGCTCATGAATCGAGACAAGGACACAGAAAGATCATCTACCAATTACTGTCATAATCAAAGCAGATTCAGCTCAGAGAAATTAACTAATTTATTACCAGTCAGATCAGAGTAGGAAAATGAGAAGAAAAATCTAATTTTAAAATACCTTCCAGCCCTGCTTTCTTCCCAGAAGTGGAATTTCACTCCACATTTTCTCTACCACAGAAGGATATGAAATGGGAGCTGCAGTCAATTCATCACACACTATCTCTGCCAATTTTTCCTCCACAAGGAAGGACCTCTCGCACTCTTCCCCTGCTCCAGGGTGGGATCCATCTTACAGGAGATCTTCATGAACTTCTCCAACACAAGTCCTTCCCACAGGCTGCAGTTCTTCACAAACTGCTTCAGTGTGGGCTTCTCTCTCTCAATGGGTCCACAAGTCCTGCCAGGACTCTGCTCCGGAGCAGGCTCCCCATGGGGTCACAGTCTACTCCAGGCACATCCACCTGCTCTCCTGTGGGCTCATCCACAGGGGAATCTCTGCACTCCCAAGGACCTCCAGGGGCTGCAGGAGCAGAGCTGCTTCAGCATGGTTTCCACCAGGGGCTGCAGGGAATCTCAGCTCTGGTGCTTGTCCCTCCTTCTGCACTCACCTCACTGTCTGCAGAGTTGTTTTCTATATTTTCACTTCTCTCTCTTCCATTGTGCAGCAGGGTTTTTTTTTTTCCCTTGATAAATATGTTACATCAGAGGCATTACTACCATCTCTGACTGGTTCAGTCTTGGCCAGCTGTGGGTCCATCTTGGAACCAGCTCTATCCAACACAGGGCAAGGCTCTGGCAGCTTCTCATAGAAGCCATCCCTGTAGCCCCCCTGCAAACAAAACCTTGACACACAAACCAAATACCCCAGCCTTTATTATTTGTTCAGTCATTTCTGGGAAACTTCAGTTTTTAATGCAACTGCAGGCAACAAAATAAGAGGAAAAAATTCTTAGCTTGCTCTCTCCTCTGTGTTTGGAAACTAAGGATGCCCACTGCCCTCACTAACTTAACAGGATTGCTGCACAACAGTGCAAGAGATTATGCATAACTGGCATGTTTAAGCTCCTTCCAGTGGCATATGTAGAACCAAGCACTAAGAAAAAAAGATGTTTGGCCTAAATCAGCCTTTAGGACAGAATGAACTTACTGCATCTAACATGCAGATGTTTCAGGGAACATGGTGTTTTTCTCATATGAGCCTGTTTTTCAACCTGAACTTCATCAAATGCTATGGGAACCAAGGCAGCTTGTATTCTGACAGTCCTCCTGTGGTACTTTCTTTGCTTCCTCTTCTGACTGCTTGTTTGTTTTGAAGCAACCCTAGTCCTTTAGTGCATTCTTCTATCCATGCTTCCAGATATGCCAAGAATTTTACATTTTAGTGTTAACATTGCCAGAACACATTTTGTCACTCAAAAGAGTTTAGGGCCCCTCAACTGCTACAGATATGACCACGGAAATAAAAAGCATTTTAAAATTGTGTGATTTCAGCAGCATCAATTTCACATGAATTACAATAGCAAGAGGGCAAAACTGGCCATGTGCCCACATTAAAATAGTGAATGACAAGAGAAATAGAGGGCACACTAACAAATTAATTCAGGTGTAAACTTATCTTGTCTGGTTTAAGAGCAAAATTTCCTGAAGTGGGAGAGTTATTCTGGATACAAACTTTCCACTCAAAGTAGGAATTTTCTAGAAGACAGTTGTTCTACTCCCTGGCTGGACTGTTTTGAAATAAAACGGCAAATGTAATAATGCATTTATTTCATTCAGTTAAAGACAGAGGTCCAAAATCGGCTATAAATAGGGTATCTTCAAGTACATGCTGAATTTCCCTGCAAGTAAATATACACAGGGTCAAAAAGGAAATTCAATGCATATTCACCTGTTGTATCTCCATCCTTTTTGAAATCACACAATGTAGCAGTTTAATTTTTAAAAACATACTATTGCACAAGATCTACAGAAAATCCACAAACACTGTCAAACACACAATATATTTAAGAGGAAAAAAAAACAATACATTTGTTCCTTTAGACTTATTATGCTTGACTGCCGTACTTAATTGTGGGCAATTGTCAGACAGAAGTGTATTTTTGCTTTCCCTCAATCTTATTAAGTCCCTTTTCAAAGGTCTCCTATTAATCTGAGGCATGACTGCTAGACATAATTTGGTCCTTCAAACTTTTGAAATTTGTTTAGTCAGAATCTATGTGAAAAGATGCAATTACAAATCACTGTAATAGTCCTGGTAGCACTGTACATCAATGCTGTCATCACGTCCAATCAGAAAAATCAGAACCTTGTCGAATTTTGATTGGTTTTTTAATCTGTTTTTTTCGTTGGTATTTGGTGGGGTTTCTTTGGACTTTTTTGGCTCAATATCTGTCCCTGGTGGAATTTTTTGGGGACATGGCTAAAGACTTTTTGGGAAAATTAGACTGGGAAGACATATATTTTGCCCACAAATCTGGAAAAGATTAATGGATGTGAATGGCTTTGAAGACAGAGAGTGGGACAAAAAAATACAGGGGAGAGGACTGAATAAGCCTGGGATGACCTGGAGAAGGAAATTTTGATAGGAAAAACAGAAACAAGAGGCTGAGACACACACATAAAAGATTGGAATTAATTACTTCCACATGTTGCCTGCTGTATGGTAGTGCCATTGCAAGAGGCAATAAAGGATCCAGTTCATCTCACCCACTGCCAGTCCCTGTGCTGTACTTGTCTCTGGCTCTCAAGTAATGTGAGCAGTCACACGCTGTCAGCCAGGGATCTGCCATTTTAACCTTCACCACTGGTCTTTTAGGTAGATCTGTTACCAGTTTTATTCTCCTGTAGCTGCTGTGTCTCTAAAGACTCTGCTAGCAAATCCCACTGTGTACAGTCTTTACACCAGCATCTGTTTTGGGCAATTTCCAGAAGTATCACAGTGTAGCTAACATTGCTGTTTCCAAAAAGTTTTGAAACCACTGACACTCTTGGGATTTACTCTGATCTTTCTTTGGTTTTCTACAAGTGTTACCCTTTCCTTTCATCCTTTGATGACATCCTTTAGACACAAGAACTGCCTGGCGTGCCCCAAAAGTTGCTATGATCCAACCTCACAGTATTCTACTGCCTCTTCCCAGACTTTTCCTTTTTTTGCAACAAGGACATCACCAGCACAATATCAACACCTAAGAGCTCCCCTAGTGTCTGGTTCAATTTCCTCTGAAACATCTCAAATGCCAGGATAATTCCAAAGACATTCTTATTTAGTTATATCTTCTGACAGATACAAAAAGTTCCAAGTGCAGCCCAACTATCTCTATGCAAGAACCGTATTTCTGGACTTACAGAGAGAGGGGAAAAAAAAAAAAAACAACAAAAAAAAACCACAAACCCTAACACACCTCCCTTTCAGCCTGAACTTGCCAGTAGACATATTTTTTATTAGTATTGACAGTCATTCTTTGTTCACTACTTGCTCTGTGTTAATTGGTCTATTGAAATATGCAGGTCTTCTATGGTTTTCTGTCCTCTTACAGATAAACTAAAACAAGTTGCTAATTTAGTTATCCTGATAGCTGATCTAATGATTTCAATTTTATGTGGGAAAGCTACCCTCACTGTTTTCCTCCACATTTTACAAATTTGATAAATATACAAACATGCAACAGTTTCACTGTATGATGTAGCTTTTTCACAAATCATCATATTCCTACTTAGAATATTCCTGTCAGTTTCTGTAGGCAGAGCAGAGATACCTGAAGACTTTTAGCTCAGGATTCTCATTTGTTTCCTGGCTTTGATTAAGGGAAAACTAAAATGGTCTGTCTCTGCTGTTTCACTCTGTGATTAGGACATGTATCAAATACTTTTTTCAGCTGATGAACTAGAATGATCATTATTGCTGACCGTTGTACATTATACTCCTCTTTGCTTTTTTGGTCCAGTTAAGTATTTCTTCTTTTCCACATCTCATTTTTAAACATACTGTACTCACCTTGTGCAGGCTCAGTTGTAGAATGTTCTTTATCTGGAAATAAAACCTTGTGTGTGAGGTTTTCTGTCCTAATTCTACTGTTTTGTTAATCACAGTCTTTGGCATCACCCTCCTTATCACTGCTATCATATTTCATCACTTAACAATACTCCACACTTGCTAAAGTAAATTGTTTACTCAATACACTATTGATAAGCAATTTTGCAAAGTACCAACAACATTCAAGCACTGTGCATTCAGATTTGGTCACATGCTACCTTTCCCCAGAGTACATATATCTTTCTGCACACTCAAAAACCTATTAACTTACCTCAGTAAATTCCTTGGATACCTGTTCCCATTTCTCAAATGCAAATAACCACTGTGCAGACATTGCCCATAGGTCCCTGTATGTTTAAATCATTAAATTCAGCTCTTCACTCACTGCCAAAAAACCACTTATAACTGGTTGAGTCAGGTAATGCTGCATCCCCTCTCATATAGAGTTGTGCACATTCTCTTCCACAACAGACACTCTATTCTTATACATCAATATTTAATTTATATATGGATATAACATAAATAAAAATATATATTGTATATAATTCAAGTTTTTAAAAGGAATTGTGTTGGTTTCAGTAATAATCCCTGGAAAAAACTCGAGCAATTTATTTTCAGCAGACAAAATCTTTACCGTCTTTCAATTAAACCAGTAAAGCATAATTCCAAGCTAATTAAAAGTCAGCCACATGCTGACAATTAAAAGTCAGCCACATGAATAGTGATGGTTATCACTTTTGCCAGAACGTTGAATTATTTGTGACTTGACCCCATTTGTTGAAGGCCACCTCAAGCTTTGTATCTGCCCACACAAATTGCAATTCCCTATTCTCAGAAAATCTTCTTTTGGCCCATGGACCATTTGATGCTATCGTGCACTGGTAGGACCAGCTCAGTCAAGGGACAGATGTGGTGTTTTACTCCTATAGCAAATAATTCGGCTGTCAAGGCATACAAATTTAATTCCAAGGGCAGGGGAAGAAAAATACTCTCTGAAGTTGAAAAGCTTGCCAAAGGGAAAAGTAGCATTAATAAGGAACTTGTACTGCTCATTTGCTGCACGCAACTTTTCAATCTGTTTCTCACAGTTCTGTAACAGCATGTCCAGAGAGAACTGAAAAGGCAGCTGGATGAAGCTGTCAGAAACAATGACCCAATAAAAAATGTTCTTACCATTTGCCAGTGATGAGCACTAACATAGCCCTTCCCTACCCCCACAAAATCTGTGGGAATGTCCTAAATCAGATTGCCCCTTTTTGTCAGCAATTTTGAGTTCTCTAATGTGTATCCAAAACAACAAAGACCTCTTCCTACAGAAACATCAAGGAAAACACCAGCTTCTGAAGAGGACAATCATCACCAGCACTTCTCTGTACATCAGGTGATTGGAGTTTGGATTTGAAGCACAATGTTAGGAGTATAGTTTCCTCAGAATCTTCTGTTCTATCTTTAAAGTTATACCCAGAAAGTTTACGATGTTTGATCTTCCTTAAATTATTGGCATAAAACCGAGAGAAAGCAGAGAAAGCATAAATGAAAATTACAGTACTATTACATAAGCAAATGTGGATTTTGGAGCTTATTGGGCTGACAGGACTCTCATTACAATTGCAAAGAAAATTACTGAATAATTTCACATACATGAAAACCACCACAAATTTCTTTAAGAAAAGGAAATTAACATATATATATATATAAAAGAATATATATATATAATATAAATATATATATAAAAGAATTAGAAAACTCTGTAGTGTGCCAGATGGACATTTGAATACACAGGTGGCAAGAACACCAAATCCTAAAAAGGAAAGGCAAGGATTTAACCAGAAGGGGAAGAAACCATATTTAAATTCTTGCGTCTGAGAGTGAAGCTTAGATTTAACTGAGGTTATGGGAGCTGAATAAAGGGGGAAGAATTTTTGGAACAGTATAGACATGGAAATTAGTTTATCACGAAAAGAAGAGTAAGAGAAAGAAATAAAATATGGCAGTGTATTCAGAGTCTTTTTTCTCCCAATATTAAGTACAGGCAGACAGGTTACAATGGGATAATACCAAAATTATAAATAAGAATATAAAAAGTAAAGGAGAGACACAACCAGGAAAAACTATTCAAGAAAAAAATATTAAAACTAAACACGACTGATTACAGTTTATTGTTTGAACAAAATTGCTTTATTCCATAGGCACAGCTTGCACTTAAGCTAGGTATGCTCATCATTTTGTGTACATCTCCAACCTTCTATTTTGAATATTTTTACCATTAATTTGACCTGCAAGATTGTGCAGAGGATAACTTAAAAGGCAAAGAGAAAGGATTTTTCCACTTTGATGGGAAGCAAAATAGACGCAGAAATTATGCAGCTAACACATGTATACAAAACAATTTAAAAAACCCCAAACCATTGGTAGGCTTTTGCAAAATGCAACTATTAAACATATTTTTATTCAGTTAATGAAAAGGTTTCTATTGACAGCATTAAAATTATTCCAGAATGGCTTTACTGAGGAAAGAAAATTACTATCCACATGTTAAATAACTATTATCTTAGATCTTATCTGGAAAAGCATCTTATCAGCATCTATGGAAACAGAATAATTAGTCAAGTTGATATCAAATTCATTTCCAAAAATATTACGAAGTAGGTCACAAATAAGCCTTTTATTTCTCTTTTTGAGAGGGAAAAAAAAATAAACCTCTCACTTGTTAGCGAATCCACCTGAAAATGGCCCCAAACTAAACAGCATTATGCTTCAAAGTTATTCACACTTCACAAATAAAATTTTACCTCACCAAGGAGTAAGGAGAGAAACAAAAGTTCTAATTTATTATAGACCTTTATATCAAGATATTTACTACCATCCTATCGCTGTCAAATCTGATTATAAAACAGGGATCAGCAAGCAAGAGATTAAAGGCTCATCTGAGAAGCTGGAAAAAATGAAATTGATTAAAATTGTCCAGACTGTGTCAGTTTCACAGGAACAACCATCCAGATGGAGGGACTATTGGAATACTGGAATTACAGATATAAGTACTCTCAGTCTCTCTCTGCCTTTGAAATGTAAATGAAAACTGCTAGAATTGTTGAAGTAATACATATATAGATATATATAGATATAGATAGATAGATTAGATAGATAGATAGATAGACAGATAGACAGATATAGGTCTATTGATCTAGTGTAAGACTCCTCACATTAACCAGCTTTGTAGAGCACGGGATCAGCATTATATTAAATGGAAATCCTTGCTGATCCTTGGGCTTTCTCTGCTCTTATTTGAGAATGTTTTTCTCCATAGGCACTATGCACTATAGGCATTCAATTTCTGTTCTGTAAGAAAAGGAAGTACTTATTGCTGTGCAGACTGGCACACAGGTACTTAAGTTGCTACAAGAGCACAAAAGGTCATTTGAGTGTTTGTGTAACCGAAACTGCTTTTAGCCATAGCCCCCAAAAAAATGAACTGGCTAGACACAAAAGACAAGACATAAAGGTTTATGTACATAATCTCTAATGGATGGATGGCTGAAGGGTTAAAGAGAAAGGTTTTATAACTCAACAAGAAAAAGGAGTATGTCCAACTAAAAAAAGAAAAAAAAAAATCACAGTCCACTCTTCCAGATGCCACAATGACATTTGCATTTCCCAACTACTTTCTACTGATTTCACAGTCCAGCAGCCAACTCTGCTGTGAACATGAGATGATGCAAGACAAACATGGACATCTTTCAGCTGCCTGATGCTCTCTGCAACCATGGTATTTCTGAGCAGGTGTAAATCTATTACAGAACAGAAAGTTGTCTCAACTCCTATAAGCAAACAAAGTGATGCGTTTGAACTCTCCCCTTCCACAAACAACGCCTCAGAGAGGAAGGAGGCAGACCCACACAGAGGCACTCCATACAGTGCCTAATTCTAATTTGGGGGCTACGTGGGCCCAAATCCATGCCTGTTCCTTCATGCACAAGAGCAGGTGCAAGTACTGTCAGGGCACTGTCTCTTATAGCAAGCAAGAGTCTCTCCCAGAAATGTGCTGGGTGTAGGAGTAGTGGATCATCAGGACAGAGCAAGTCTAATTTCATTCTCTGTGAACTGCAAATGCAATTTCTTTTGCTGCATCCTGGGAAAAGTACAGCAGCAAAACGATCCTCCCACGGTGGATTTACCAAAGTGATTTTTTAAAAATGAATGGAAAGAGAGAAAAAGAAACCTCATGCAGAATAAAACTCCGTTACTTGTATATATTTTCAATTATACTGCCTAAAATGGAAGTTCTACTCTGACATCATAAAGGAATTGATTTTCTTTCAGCTATCAGTAAAGATATAAAAAAAAAGTTCCGGAAGGGTGGGTGGTGTATCACTACACAGAAAGCCAAAATAATCACTTTCCCTGTCTTCCCTATCCTCCCACATTTTCCTTTATGGGTTATTCTGCTTTTACTGCCTACATTCTTCACCTGAAGTCAAACCCTCTGTTTATGGCATCACAGTGGTTGCTGTGGAGCCTATTACACTGTACAAAGCCAAAAGTGATGAGTTCAAGTTTGGACTGAGCAGTAGTATCTCATGAAATGTTTCTGAAGGAGTAGGAGATATTAAAAAAGAAAATAAAAGCAGAACATATATTGAAAACAAATTAATTAACTTCTTAAATGACTGTTTGCCATCAACTTCAATTATGGCAGCTGTTTTCAGATATATTACTGCACTGGCTGTAGAGACTAAGTGCTAAACTATACATATGGAAGCAAGCACACAACAGGAACAGGCAGCACTAACACAGATGGCAGCAGAGTTCCCAGCCATGCTGCTCAGTAGTGCCTGCTGTGCTTGCTGCATGTCTTCTGTAGCAAAAACACACAAAGTGTGGCAAACACAGACACACACTGCACAGTGCTGCCCTGGCAATGAGAGCTCTTCATGGCACCCCTCGCTCTGCACGTTCTTCTGTGCCAGATTCAAGGTTCTGTAAGTTATGACCACAGAACATGCATTCCTGAAAAAGTTGTTAGTACACAGCAATTCCTTCTACTGTATGGATTGGCTTCACGCATCCCTTCTCAAACACAGACACGTTTTAAAAAACAACTGTTGAAGTACAAATGCCAATTCTCAAGAAACATGTAAAATATCACAAATGGAAGAAATCCATCTTGGGAGTTGCCATCACAGGGTCAGCCACTGCCAAACTTTCACAACTTTGGTAGCAGATAGAGTTTTATTTTTTTCCCTATATTAGGAAAATCATAAATGACTTCTATTTACCAAAGTAGTTTCTCAATCATCTTTTGTCCCTAGCTTTGAAACCTGAAGTATTACCAGGACTGTAGGCTTCAAGGAAAACCACTGATCAAAGATTTCTGAATCATATCTGTACCGACAGAGGTTTTTATCCATCTACTTGTTAAAAACAAAACCTGTAAAGAGCAGCAGAACAAAGATAAAATCTGATGTCAAATTCAAAGAAAACAAAACAAAAAACAAACACTTGAGGACAAGACAAGGAAAATTTCAAAAATAAGACTTTAATGGCCACAGAGCTCAATGAAAGGTCTTATTAAATATTATTAAGCAAAGTAAGTGAGTCTCTAAACAATTTTTTAACATGAGTGCCTTGAGACTACTGGTGATCCAATGTATCTTTTTACATGACTACAGAAGCATTAAAAATTAATTATACCAAATAGCTGAATTAATTAGGATATCTGGGACAATAGCAGTTAGTACCAAAATCATAATGTGCTTTTTAAAGAAAAACAGTACTCTTTTATATCAGGAAAATATATTATCAGCAAAGTTGTACCACTGCATACAGGCTATGTTACATGGAGATTTCTTACACAGGAATATTGATAGAAAATTGTGAAATTTACTTGTAGGCTTGTACACAAGAACATACCAGGACATAAAGATGCAGTGGAGCTGCCGGTTCTTTGTGAAATTCCTTAAGCCAGACAGAGGGGACATCCAGAGAAATCCACCCACCCTGTGGGGAGGGCATCAAGCAGAACATCAGAACAAGCAGTCTCATTACTGTCTCAAAGCTGGGACCTTGTGGAGGATCCAAAAAAAAAAAAAAAAACCCAAAACAAACAAATCCAAACAGGACAAAACAAAAATACACACACACCTCACACAACCTTTCCTCCCTGCCCTTCCCACCGAAAAAAAAACCCACAAAAAAAAAGTAAAGCATTGTCTTTCAGACTCTTTCTATAATGACCAGAGATGTCTGTGCTATAATGACACTGGAACATTTCAGTTACTCAGGTTGCCAAGACCCTTCCCATCACAAACTCTTACCTGCATTTCTGATTTATGCAGGTGGTTGAAGGGACAGACAGCTGTCCTACCCCTCCATATGTCTCAAAAAGTTAACAAAGTTTCTAGGTGAACTCAGGTAACAAGTTGCAAGCCTAGGAACAGTTAGAATTATTTTTATTCAAAACACTATGGATTTAGCAAATTATTAGTTTTCCACAGTATCTTTTCTGGAACAACCTAAAATAAGGCAGCTTTCATTATATTGGTAAGTGGTACTTCAGATCATCAGTGGAATCTCTTTAGCACCACTTACTCTCGGATTTATTTCTAGGAAGATGCCCATTATCTAGAACTCCGACTTTTCCAAAATTATCAGGCCCTCTTTGGCTTTTTGATGTGAAAAAGTAACCAGCTGCCCGACTTTGTGCCCTCCTTCCTTGGTTGTTTTCAAGACTGGATGGAAGAAAGCCCTGAGCAACCTGATCTTATCTCACAGCTGACATACAGCAGGAGATTGGACTAGAGATGTTCCTTAGGGTCCTTCCAACCTGAAGGATTGGTATGTATGTATGTATTACTCAGGTTTCAACTAGATATGCTGAATATAATCAGAACTTATTGGATATAAATATTTTAACCAGATTTAAAAAAAATGCAAAACAAACAAACTCCCACCATCACCATCAAACAGCAGTATACAATTGTCAAAATACATCAATAAGTAATTTTGCTACTTTCCTCTTTTTATGCTATGAAAATCATAAAACAGAGTTTGAATTTGCAGAATACAAAAGCCTTGGGCTAAAAATGTGCATCTGCCATCAAACTGGCATCATGTTGGTGCAGGAATAAGAGGGAAAATAAGCTAGTTAAGGATGCTGCTTCAGCTTAACCCTCCCTGCAATGGAACAACTGCTCAATGCTGCTAAGAACTCTGAAAAACTTTCAGGTGCCACTTAATCATCTCTTCTGTGAGATCATTTGTGTGCTCTCTCCCCGGAACAACTGCCAAAACAGAAGAATTCAGAAAGCCTGAAAAATCAGGTGATTTTTCTTGCTGTATGCACCCTGATCTGGTACATACAGCAAGCAGCTACAGCCCACAAGATCAAACCCTTCCAAGATGAGAATCTCACTCCAGTCACTGCAGTTTCTGTAAGGTGATCCTTTTCCCACCTTTACACTTGCAATATAGTCCTCTCCCAAAAATTAAGGTAATTGACCTGGGATTAGCTTTTCAGCCTGGACATTAAGAAAACAAAGACTACCCATACAAACAAAAACCCCAACAATATATGCCTCTGTTCTAACCAGATTATTACCGTTTCTTAGCGAAAAATAACAAGAAATCCTCCACAACTGCACAATGAATAAAAACAGTGGTAAATTCTCTTTTGCCTCATTAGAACTTGCCTTTGTAGGCCAAATGCTTGAAGCAATTTAGGCTGCACCCAGCAGTACCATTAGCACAAACAACTGGCCATCCCTCAGGCAACTTCAGTGTTAACTGAAATCAATACCTCAACTGGGAGCAGTCCTGCCATAGAGAATATACAGAAGTCCAACATCATCAGGACTGGAAAAGACATGTTTCCTTAAAACACATATAGTTGTCTTAAAAAAACACTTTCTTCCAGATTTTAAATGGATTTACAGGCTTGAATAGATCTTGGAATTCCAAGTAGCTAGAAAGCCAAAAAATCATACCTCTTAAGTCAAATAAAAATTGAATATTGTGTTCCCATTCCCTCTAATTCAGGTTTAAACATTGCAAGGAACACATTACTGATGTCAGGACTTGATTATGATGTCTTATATTTAAAAATGATGCAGAAGTCTTGAAACATTCTGCCCATTCCAGAACGCAGCATCTCATCTGTTTTGCAGTCCTGATGATATGAATGCAACGCAGGGGTCCCTTGATCTCTCTGTGTACAGCTTCTCATTACAGAACCTCCTCTCACTTACCTCCTAAAAAATTTTACTCACACCCACTTCTTGTCTAGCAGCAACCATGACCTCCCACATGAAACCTCAGCGACAATCAGCCAAAGAGATGAAACTGATGAGGACATCTGGTTACACTACATGAATTTACTCAATCTAACTTCTGGAGAAGAGTATCTCTTCTCAGCCTCCCATTCCTCCCCCTCACTATAAATGCCAGCAGTTTAGACAGCTCTGTAGTTTCAGAGCTTCAGAGCAATAAGTATTGAACAAAATACTGGAATGGTTTGTACAGCAAAGTGCAATGAAGCACATTAACAATAACAACTCTTTTTCTTCCTTTTTTTTTTCACCAGGCTCTTGGTTCATTATCACAAACGAACAGTTCTACTTTAATCTGCCTTCAGGAGAAGGTCCTACCCACTAATTCTAACTCGTTGTATCAACTTTTTGATGCTTTCCACAGGAATGTGGCATCAACAAGTCAATGAAAATTGGTCATCAAGAGCACACAAAAAATATTAGATATCACAGTGCACAAGACAAGACCACCGAGCCATCTTAAAAAGAACACATTTTACACAGTATTTTGGACTTATTTATTAAGAAGATCCTTCAGTATTTACCTTCCAAATGAAACAAATATTTTTTCAAGGAAATAAAGAAAATAATCTCAATTATACTACTACATAGTTAAGGCAAATGCTATTTAATGACTCAAGGAACTGCCAGTGTAATGCTTTTTTTAATAAAAGGGCATTTATTTTCAAAACACTGCCTAAAGAGCAACCAAAGTGCTATCTTCAAGCTCGCTCACAAGGCAAGAGGCACAAATTTGCCTTCAACAGCACAGCCTCCCTGCCCTGTAGCCCATTCCTTTGTACCATGTCACTTTTCTAAATTACTCAAAGAATGCCATTATAGTTTTGTTTCACTTGCTATTTCATGCTTCAATATATTAATCAGCACCAATTTAAAATCCATCAACAAAACAGAATGCATCAAAGTGAACCCACACTAACATTATGCCTTGTTCAAGTGTTATAGGAAATATTACATCCTTTACACAATGTCATATGCATGAAGACAGAAAATGAAAACAGTTTCATAAGAAAGAGAAGTTAAATCCTTAGAGGGTAAAGACATTCCAGGTCTGGGGATGGCTTATGCTTCTACTGCTCAGAACAGCACTGGGAATAGCCCAAAGAAAGCAGTCAGGAGTTGCCACAGTTCAAATCAATTATTAAGGCAACATGACAAAACAAATTCAGTGCATAAACAGACATTCCAACTGTAGTTAATGGACAAGATGATTCATTGTTTTAACATGGCATGGCTAAATGGAAAGACAAAGGCAGGAATGTGGAACTGAATATTAGGACTAGAAACTTCCAGAAGCAAGTATAAAATGCCCCAGAGTCAGAGTTACTCAAAATATAAAATATTTTAGAATGTATTGAAATGAGATAGTTTCTATGGTTCTGTCAGAGTAATCATTTCACACAGCTTCAGAATTTTCAATAGCAAAAGCCAAATGATCAGAAAAGTGATTCTTTCTTTTTTCCTTTCAGATCACACCTCATACTTCCCAGCAAGGTGACTTGAGATTCTGTCTGAATAAAACTACCCAAATATTCTGTAAAAAAATAAGTCAGAAAAATATATCTGATTATGAAGTGCAAGGGAAGTCTTTGGTTTCTTAACTACATTTCTGCGCCAAAATTAGATTTAAATAAATATCAGAAAACTGTATTTGGAGTCTGCTTCTAAGGTCTAGATGATGGGTTTTTCATTCTATCATAAATTAAAATATAGAATAGCCTGTGGATTTTTAGCTCTGATTACTTATCTCTAATTGAGGAAGTTATAATTCTAGGTTTTATCAGTATCATAAATATCCTCTTTATGAACCAGGCATCCACTAGGGTATTACCTTACAGGGAATTAAAAAAAAAACAAAATAAAAGAAATAAACAAATAATCTTTTGCAAACAAACAAAAAAAAAACCAGAAACAGCCACAGAAAGTGGTAACAGCTAGCCAGAAATTCATATACCAAAGGAAAAAGGGAAAGGCTAATCAAGTTAAAATATGCTTGGCAAATCAGCCCCTCTTGTTCTTCAGGTCAAAACCCTTCCTTACCCATCCATTTGTTTGGAAAGCCTTGCCTTAAGAGCAAGGTCTGCATTACACAGTAAACACACTGCCTTACTAATGAGACCCCAAAAGTGGCTGTGGCATCAAAATGTCAGTAGATGTAAACAGAAATAACATCAATGTTCACACATTCTGAACATATAGGCTAGGAAAATGTTTCAATATTTAAAATCTACCTGTAGATTATTCAATTTGATCACAGAACAGATGCTTACTTGCTTTAAGAAGAAAACTTCTATTCATTTATATTAAGCATATACATATACTTATGAATATATATAAAACCTACATTAATTTCAGACATTCACTTTCCCAAATGCTACAATAAGGCACGTGTAAAAAGTGAGGTGAGAGAACTATGCCTCAAGCAAAACAGAACATTTGGTTAGGACTACCTCAACATGACCAATAACATTATTTCCCAGGAGACAGAGAAAGAAGAAAAGGAAAAGCCAAAAGAAAATACTGAAGCACAACCTTGAATATTTCAAGAAGAAATGTAAAAAGACGAGAGAATCTGAAAGTGGAAAGCTCAAGCACAATTTAATTTCCTAACTGTTAACTGTGGAATTAGTCCACTCCAGGAGCAACCTGGATGTTTGCACATATGCATACAACTAAGTTTATTCAAGAGGAGAACTATGAACAAGTTTGAAGGGTTTTTTTTCCTCTCTCTCCATTCTCCCAGCAGTTTAATGCAGCTGGAAGAGACCATGTCTCTGCAGCAATAATACATTGACTTCTACCCTTCCCACACTACAACCTTTCCATTACACCAAACAGATACAGCAACAACAGGTTTTGTCTTATTCTGTGACAACTCTAGATAGGTGAAGACTAAAATTAGTCAGCAGTTCCAGGTGAAAAAGTGGTCTGTGTTGTTAGAGCTCATATTCATTTACCCATCCTACCTGGGTATAATTCAACATATTGGCATAAAACTAAGTGATTTCATTGTGCTGGCTGAAGCATAGAGGACTTGCACTTGCCAGTCTAAATATGGCACATTTTGTGAGCTCCTCTTAAAAAAAAATGAAATAAATTGAAAGTAATTGCTTTCTGTCTCAAATGTCACCTATGTGGATACACACACTCCTATGCATACATCCAGCACTATTTACTTGCGCTGTTTTCCCTGGTAAAAGTTTTTATACTAATTTTCACATAGCTTTAAAAGGGATAGAAAACATCGCTTTCTCTCCAGAAGTTATTTCTAGTGGTACCAAGTATTTTAAAACTTATTTCTGTTTCATAGCTTTTAGTCACAATCTTACTCAAGGGAGGAAGTTTTTTCATACAAATATTTCAAAGTTTTTCTTAAATAGTACACTAAAATATTATTACTTTATTTACATATTTTGCATTATGTTACTTCTTAACATCTGCCTAAACAGAATCTGTAATAGAATTCTGGCTGTAGCTGTCAGTTTTCAAGTTCTTTGGAGATTTTACAAGTAAGTTGCCAATGATAACCCAACATTAAAAATTTAAAAATGGACTTTTTACAAGACTCTTAATATTCATCATCTCAACAGGATCTTGAACTTTTTGCTGGAATCTTGACAAGACTTCATTTACTGTATAGATCACAATGGGTTGAAAGGCTAGTTCTGCTTTATATTGCTTTACATGGTATGAAACAAAATAACCTCTAAAACAAGAACTTTTACACATGAGATCACAGGGAATTTTCGTATTTGTATTTCTAAATATCAGAAAAGTACAAAAAGTCTCCCTAATTCCTCATGTAAAAGATGAGAAGAATGTCAAAGCTGGAAAATATTTGTAACTTGACTCAGTTAAATGGCAGGTTTGCTCAACTGCAACTCAATATTCACCCTGCCAATTTAGACCGTTAAGTGATGCCCAAATAAACATATCTTAATCCAAACATACACAGAAATATTGTGCATGGTCTTCAGATGGTGTCAATCATAACAGAGCTGTTGAGATCCATAGAGCTATGACTCTTTTTTCCAAGGTAGGATGGTGGCCCATTGAAATGGTTTTGTAGCAAAAACAGAGATTAGGAAGAAATATTACTTCCCAAGAAATATTACTTCCCAAATTTCGAAGTATTTCATACAGCTTTCTGGTGAACAGTTTCCACCTCAGTTTGATAACTGAATGCAAGCAGGTGTAAATGAGTCAAACGTGTCAGTCTGTTTGCTAGTTAAAAATTATTGGTAGTTCATATACCACAATATTACTTTTAGCTATATCTTACTTATAACACCTCTAATGCTTTAGCTTAAACATTTTAACTAAGTTCTCTGCTTCTGCATGATGAATTTATCAACACTGTTTACAAAAG
>QUSF01000003.1:35760023-35910071 GCA_003676055.1 Chloebia gouldiae
ATGAGGAGATTTCCGCGCTTGGGAAATGACAGCCCTCGGCACAAACCTCCTCCTGCCCGCCGGCAAGTCCTCCTACAGCACCTTCCCTGAAAAACATGTGTACGTTACCTCCTGCCATCAGAATCATTGGTTGTGCACACTCCTGACTCCATACCGATGAGTAACTCAACCTGAGATTCCCACTTCCCACAAGACCATGTGTGGTGAGACAACAGCCTGCCTCCTTCCCTCCCTCCCTCATCTCCGCGGAGCACCCTCTTCTTCCTCGCTAGAGTCCCGGGGACTCCTCCGACCATCGAGTTCCGCCCCTGGCTTTAGCGAGGGGTCGCCAGAATTTCTGTAGAAGGATTATTGCAGTGCAAGAAACATAATGTGCGTAACTTTTGGTTGCAACCTTAGTAATAAATCCCTTTGCATATCAAATTATAGTAGTGACTGCAGCAGCCCTGAAAAGTTATTCCATAGTTGATTTTTAATTTTTCATACCCATATATATATATGTGATCAGCACTTCCACAAAACGTATCCTTCTTTCTATATGGACACAGAAATACAGAGAAAATGTATGCAGAATTTGCACTGATTGAAAGAGGAGGGAGGGAGAAGAAACATAAACTCTTCTTCATGTGCCACTATATTCCATCTCTGTTTCCTTGATTTCAAGAAACTTATGGAGAAAAATAATTAGGATTTGTTATCATAATTTTAAAACTCTTATTTGGAAACTAACTGAGATCCAGGTTGCGATATTTTAATTAAAATTTCATTTTGAAAGAGTCTTCAGCTTTGAAACTCAAACAGCCAAGGTGTAAAGGAGCTATAGCTGGCCCGTAGCAGCCCTATTTTGTTATCCATTTAAAAATTATCCTCCTTCTTCTCCATGCCCATCTCCACCAACAGCCCCTGTTAAGCTCTCATGCACCCCAAGCCCCGATTCCCCACCGCAGCCGTTCTGCCTCACCTGTGAATTGTGCTCGCACGGGCGAGTCAGGAGTGTCACAAGTCTGCCAGAGCTGTTGGCGTTCCAACGCTGCACCAGGGGTGGTTTTCATTAGCACTGAGAATGATTCATGTGAGCAAGGATCGCTGACCTTGACCTCACATGCACAGATACACCCTGTGGTGATGAATGTAATAGAATAAACAGTTAGATACGACTGCTTATTCCCCCTTGCAGTGTTGTTCTTGCCCAACTCTGTTGCTCTAGAATACAAATAATGACTCATTTGCTTACCCTCATAACACCACATTTAGAAACCTGCTATTCATCTCTGCTTGAAGGGTCTTGAATAAATATACTCCCAAAACGGCTGATTTAAATCACATATATTTTTATCACTTGACACTGTTTCTGTTGTTATTGATAAAGACTACACAAGTGGGTGTGTGGTGTATCATGTCACTGCTGAGGAAGTTTTTTATAGTGAATAGTCTTTTGTTAAATTTACTTTTATAAGAGTATTTACACAGGGGAGAAGGAAGAAAGAAAAACAAAGGAAAATACATCTGGGGATCTATCTCCTTTTGCTAAGAATAAGAAAACCCTACAGCAAGTATTTGGAATGCAAATGAAAAATAGAGTATAAAAGTGTTTTGTAGAGAGCAATATTTTTAAATTATGTAAACATATATTCCACATAAAACAAAGTATCAGTGAGGAGGAAAACTCTGCAGTAGTTGTATGCAGATTTAATATTCCAGAACAACCTTAATAAATATGGCGGGGGGGGGGCAAGGGAAAAAGAAAAATAAGATTCTTACCAATCTGGCATACTTAATTTGTCACTGTGAAAAGAGGTAACTTTGCAGAAACCTCCACAGCTGAAAAAAACATATTAGCAACCCCCCCCCACCAAAAGACTTATTTTTCTATTATCAACATCAAGTCTTTTTCTTTTTCTTTTTTAAAGAAGGAAAGAGACAGGAGACTTCTTAAATATCATTGTTCAGTGTACTACCTGTGATTTGACAGATCATCATGCTTCATCATTTGCCAACAAAAGGTGGAATTGATAATATGAGAAGCCTCTGTTGAAAAGGTGCAGATATAATAAAATTATAATACTGAAGAGCTACGTCTGTGTTTCATCTGTCATTTCTTTGCCATGACGTCATAGGTTTCAAGCTAATTTTTGTTTAGTCTTGTTTATGTTTCCTGCTCATTTAGCACTGGAGATTACAACTGTTTCCGTGTATTAACTTGGGGCTGTTTTTCCACTGGCAAATGAGTATTTGGGTGACATATCTCTGTTTAGCATGTTCTTGGAACATAAGCACAAAACAGACTGGTGGTTTGAATACGTGTTCTAAATTTTGCTTTTGCTGAACAGACTTATTCAGACCTTCACAAATAGGAGCACTGCACTGCCATACTTGCTTTTTTGCTTAGGCATCTGTTGTTTTACCTAAGAACATTATGGAAGCATTTCCAATAGTACTGAAATTATTAAACTTGCTTCGTTTGGAAAGGCAAATACACACTACATTCTGAGGATATGACCTCAAATTGGGAAGGCTTCAGCTCAAAACAAGGTACCAATTCACCTCTAATCCAGAAGACTTGGATTCTTTTGTCCCTTCCCACCTTCCAGTCCAATAGTTGGTGTCTACATCATCATAATTTACCATTAGTGTGAATTTTCTCTGTTATTTTTGTTCTGATGACATCTCCTAATCTGGTCAAACAGAGAAAAGCTAGCTGAAGAAAAAAGTAGTTCCCAAAATCACACTGACTCCTTGCAGACCACCACTTGACATTCCACATGGGAATCTATGCCCCTACAGAAGATGCCTGCCCCTACAGCAGGATCCCTGCTGCCCTCCTCTGCTCTGTGCAGGTGCAGAGCTGCAACAAAGCAGCTGAACTGGCACTCATCCCCCAGCTTGCTCTTTCACATCAACCTCAGTTGTTTTCATGCACTGTTTTGTGTATGCTCCTCTTGTGCTTCCTGGTGCTGGAGGAATTGGAAAAACAGCCGGGTGTCTTTGGTTGCAGCTGCAATGCAACACAAGGCACAGAGCAGGAGTTGGGCTCTGGTGGCTCTTGCCTTGACAATAGAGGTGTTCACCCTACCACAACTTTATAATCCTCTGTAAAATCGATCTGAGTCTTATTTCTTCCATGTGCCAGGGAAGAAATGCACACCCAAGTCCAGGAAGGATACTGTGCCTGCACAGAGGGCATCAGGGATCCCCACCAGCCCAAAACCATAGGACTGCTGCTGGTCAGAGCTGTTTGAAGCAGGCCTCAAGGCTAATCTTAAACAAGTCATATTTTTGGCTTCTTTTGCTCATAATTATTTTACAAACCTGGGGGTAGGTTTAAAAGCTAAGTCATAGAAAAAGAACATGCAATGATGACAGATCTTAGTACCAGAAGTTTGACAAAAACAGATAGACACTAAAATCACGTTCAATGAAGCAGAAATAGTGATTTATCCTCCTATCTACAAAATAGAATTTTTAGGTTACATATGCAAAAATTAAAGTACACTTGAAGTCCCAGACTCTTAAGTGTAATATTGTTTCTCCTACTCCTAGAAACTAGGGAAAAATAGATAACTGTGAAACAAGTCACACTGCAAAGCAACATTTTTGTTCCCTATACCCTTGCCTGTGCTTCTTTTTACCCATTTCTGTTCCTTCAGCTATTACTCCTAACACCAGAAAAGTTGTTTCCCAGCAAGTGGAAGTGAAGGGATAAATTTCCAATGGGTAATACAGAAGATACAATCCATAAACTGCACCTACACGTTTCATGCTGCATAGACTTTGATCCAGTTGACTGCAAAAAGCAATCAAGGATCTGCCCAAAGAATCGAGGGTACTGGATAGATGCACCAGATGGATAAATATGGAAGTTTAGGAAGCCCACAGGATACAACTTTGCCCTTTGAGCATTTAAGCTACTATTCTAGAAGCTCAAATAGCAAATGATCCTATTACATATTGGACATCCTGCCAAAAGTCAATCTTTTCCAAACTTTTACACAAATCTGATCAGAGGGACTTACTTGAATCATAGTCCTGTCTCTGAAAGTCTTGCTGTTGCAGGACAGACTTGTCTGCATGTTTTTGTCTTTTCATTCAATATGCAGAAAAAACTACAAGATTTGTAATCTCAAGTTCATTTATCCCAGATGCCGGAAATATTTCAATACTTCACTTTGTAACTTACAGCAGGCTGGGGAAACTGCATGGTCAAATACATCACTAACACAATGAGTAAACATTTAGAGATAAGAGTATGTATTTCCATGTACCACAATTGAGTAGCTCACAAATAAACAGGGAGGTTTCTGAATGAAGTAAAAGTTGCAAAGGTATGAATTATAAAGAAAAACTGAATATTGCCTGCTTTTTCATGTCAGCCATGTTTCAGTGACTGAAAAATAAAGCTTATGTAAGAGAAATTTCTGCTTTCAAAGCTGTAGAATTATTGCAAGGTTGCTTCTTGATTCCTCATGTTAGCCAATGAAACAGTAATGCTACTAAGGAGGTGGAAAAAAAGATAATATTTAGGATGCACGAGAGGCAGGATCCCAAGAGGACACACTGCTCTCAGGTATTTACTAGGGCTTCTCCTCTGGGTACCAGGAGGAATAGGATTTTAAATAAATACAGAGCAAAGTTATGCACAGGGATCTTTGAAAGAGGAATTAGAAGGTCAGTCATAAAAGGCTAAACTCAGCTTTTAATTAACAGAGAGTTTAAGAAAGACATAGCTATGCTAAGATAGTATCTTCTACTTTCAAAAATGAAACTGAATTAAGTTTAGTATCACTAAATATCACAGTAGAATCTGAACTAAGAATTTAATCCTTACAGTTGTGAGTAGAAACAAGAAACAGACCTCTCATATCCTAACTAGAATAAAATCTTTGTCCTGCAGTGGCAATTCACCCTGAAGAAAAAAAGAAAAAGAAAAAAAAAAAAGGCAAGGTCTTTTTCACCTGTCTCCTTCTTAAACATTCGGTGAGTCCAACACAGCTTTAGTTTCTATTTGCAGCTCTGTAGGAAACTGCAGAAAACCTATTGCCAGGGGCTGGAAGAGGAACATGCAGAACAAAGGATTACCTCTCCTGGCTGTGCATCTCCCTGCCAACAGCCACAATATCTGCAGTGTCCCTCCGGCATATGGCAGGTTGCAGGAACTTGCCGGAAACCTCATCCAGGTTTCATGGCACTTGCAGCTGTGAATAGTTTATTTGTTCTTTGTTTCTGTGACCATAATTCAGGGCTCCACTCTCTCTTCCATGGGAGTTATGCTTGAATTTGGTGTCTGGGATTGAGCCCTGCAGTAGCCAAAAGTGCATCAAACACAGCCTATGATACATACTGAGTAGCATGTTAATGTGACCAAACTCATACAGTTTTGTAGCTCTAATCACCCATTAAATTCACCACAGCTGCATTATATGGCTTTTCCCTGGCTTTTAGTCAGAAAGTGTTGCTTTGAGTAAAGAGAGCAGAGTAAAACAGGTTTGCTACTCTTAAAGATGTGTCTCAAAATTATATAATTTGGTCTGTTTTTCCCTCTCTAATTCAATAACCACCTAATTTTTTAAAGAATTGTTACATTAATATTTAAAATGTAAATAGATATCTAAAAACTATTTTAACAAAACATTCTGTGCACTGCTTCTATGTAACATCAAAGAAGAATATGGAATGAAAATAAGGAAATTCCTTTGGAATTAGGTGTATGGGAGATCCCTTATCATTAGCACTGGTTCTTTTTCCTTTGGTTGGTTCCCTGCTAGTCAGCATGCAACTGTTTAGGTTTTTAGTTGTCTTCATCATTACTCAAATTTCTTTGGTATTTTCAGTAGTCCCTAATGGAGCCATTTCTGTTCAGAAGCTTTTTTCTATTCCTTTTAATTTTGGACTCATACCGTATCCAGGAATCTTTTGGAGTTGAGTGGATGGGCACAACTCTGTGGCAGAAATCTAGGACATTGTCACTGATGGTCTGACCATCCAAAAGAACATGCTGAAAAGTTCCTAAATTATTGCAGTATTACTTCATGACACCTCTGTCTCACTGCTTCGTTCTTATCTCATGTGCTATAGAAAGAGCTATCACGCTACAATACAATATTTAACCTCCTTGAAACCTATTTGCTCTGAATAATAGAATTTTTGCAACTTTGCTCTTTTGGCCTGCAGAAGAAAAGATTCAGATGTGGAAGAATGAGTTCTACCTTCCAGGAGACTGACCAATATGTCCTTTTTCTCTCTGAAAGCTCCTTTCTTTATACCAAAAAATCTCATCTTGGCTTCAGAAGCAGATACTGCTAATGTTCCCAATGATGATGCACGCCAGGTCGTGTGCTGTTGATTGGCACATCTCAGAGCTGACAGAGACCAGAACTGTGTGAAATGAGAGATGAGTGTTGTTGTCAGCACTCCTTCCCTGCTGCCTCTGCAGCAACAGGGTCTTTATCACCAGGCACAGTTCTGATGGATACATTTTGGCCTTACCTATTTGATCTTTCAGTCTTGGTCAAAATCAGCTTTTCCACAGTACTGCATGAATACAGAAAAGGAAAGCAGGAAATGTGAAGGGAACAGGGACAAGAGACAAGAAGCAGCTTTTAATTTACCCAGTGTAAAGCTGAGCTGTGTAACACACTGCTCCCAGGAGCCAGTGCCCTGTTCATGACCAAAGGAAAGCAACATGCCTCTCCAGGGTTGCTTTAGGCTGTCACAACCAGGCTCTGTCTTTCCTACAGACTAAAGATAAAAAACCAATTTAATGTTTGACACCTTTTGTGTTCCCAATGCATTTTTTCAAGTTCAGCTTTAATAGCCAGAGGACTAAGGGATATGGAAATACATGATGAGTCAGATACACACCATAGAACTACTTGACTTTTAAAAACCAAAAACCACATTAGAGTTGGTAATAATGTTCCATGTCTTCCTATTTTTTTTTCTGTTTAACTACAGTAAAACTAAGAAAGGCTATGCACATAACTGTATCAAATCTGCCTCTGCTATTTTTATCTCATCATTTTCAACAGGAATACATTGTATCTTTCAGGAATTCATAATTCCATATCTCTCAGAAGTATTCCCTATATAGATACAGTTATATTTATCATGTGTAACTTACTTGTTTCTTAAATAGTTGGTAGATCATCTCCACTTTAGTTATTCCTTGGTTTATGCTTAAACCAAGAAACGATTCCTATTGGTAATCAGGGAGTTAAAACTTGTTAAGACAGCTGTTCTTAACATGTTTTTTTAATCCCATGGCATACCTCTGGTATGTGTTAGGTATAATGGCAGAAAAGATCATTCTAGGTCACTCCAGACCTCAATACAGGAATAAAAAGCTAGTTTTGACAAAACCAATTATGCAAAGCATATAAACCAGGCTATACATTTCTTTTCAGAAATCAAACTCAATAAACATTTCAGCACTGCTGCACACACACACACACACAAAAGTAAATAAATATTGATAATTCAAGTCTACATAGCTAGAGTCCCTCTTGACGTATTGAATAACTCTGTACAGCACTGCTCTAAGAGACCTGAGACAAAAAGTCTGAATATTAAAAGCTGCAGCAATTCAACAGAAGAATGCAACATCCTCTTAGACTTAGGTGTATCCTCTACTACAATCATTTCTTTAACTCATACTTAAACAGCAATATTAAGTACTCACCCTCAGGGAAGGAAACATTTTCTGTAACATATCATATTTTGATCTACATTTACATAATTTGCAAGGGAGAAAAAAAGAAGGTATGTGACAATCTGCATCTGATAAAGTCAAATGATTTCAAAGGATTTGGGAATACTTACAAAATATTTTGAACAATATAATACTGAGGTTCACTCCACATTACATGACTATATGTAAAGGACCTAGTAGGAATATGATAAACCCAAGGCACATGAAATATTAGTTAATGTTCCCATCCCCTGGATTGGGTTAATATCTTCTATATCCTAATATCAAATATAGAAAATCTTAGTTTTGACCCAAGTTCAACTTAGATTATTTAATTTCTGTTCCTGACTCTGTCAACAGGAAACTCGCCTCAGTAAAGAAGACAATCTTAATGCATAGGACATATAAAATACAAAGAACAATTACCTAAAATTAGGGAATATAATGTCTAAATTAAAAATGTTTCACTACCAAAAGAGTCTGTAATGTTGTGCTATGTGTCTATGGGCAGATCTACCTTTGATGTGGATCAAAGTGAACTCTATTAAGAACTAGAACTGGCAGTTCACAAAGCTATTTAAAGACTCCTAAATGTAAAATAGATAAATAGTGCAGGGAGCAGAAGGAAAAATTGCAACAGGTCTCCCTAATGAAGTGATGCTGACTTTTTTTTTCCTACAACACAAATATGTCGATTATTTATCATGTAAGAATTTCTATACCTTATAATAATTATTATCTATAATCAACTGAAATTCAGAATGAAAACGTGCCCCATCCTTGGAAAAGTCTTTAGAGCCAATGGTTAACATCCATTCCTAATATGTATGTAGTTTTAAATGGCCGTAAAGGATTTTGAACCAGAGTTTGCCACTTTCTACATCAGTATTTTATCCAATATAAAGGCTATGGACTAAAAGGGAAATTTCCTTTTTTAGCCTTTTTTTTTTTTTTAATTTGAAATTAGATTTAAAATAGTGGCCCAAGCTATATTTGTGAGGCAGACACCTCTTTATTATTCTTTAGATATGCTCCCAAGAGATCCTGCTAAACTCTTTTATTAAAACAGACATACTAACTGGATCTGGATTCTGACTGAGCTTAGATACAAACCAGGTGCCAAGTTGGGTGCCTGCACTCTAAGACGCTGATTTTCCCCAGCTTCCAGAAAACTCAGAAAGAACTTCAGGATTTTCAGGTCAATCCTGTAAGTGCTTGTTCTTGCAAGCAAGGGATTTATGGGAAAAGTCCCATAACTTTTCATGTTCCAAGTTTCAAGTAGCAGAAAAATGTAATAGACCATTCTGTGGTTTTGAGATCATGCTGAATAAGGATGGAGTGCCAGCAGTTTTTAAATAATTTCCTTCACTATTAGACATAACAGGGATGGTGGAAGTTTGAACTAAAACTTGCTTCCTTGATTAAATATTATCCCCTTGCCATTCTGAACCACTGCCATTTCCTATAAGGAAAGCCCTGGAGTACATGCTTAAGCATGCATATAGTCCCATTAGCTCCAGTGAGCATAATGAGAAAACCAAATGAGAGTTTAGGCTTAAGTTATTATTTTAACATTGTCCAGAAGGACTGAACTATTAAATGGGGTTTTTTTTTGAGAGGTTTTTTCAGCAGAGGCAAATTCTGTCTGATTAATGGCAAATTGGGGGTTTTCACCAATATGATATGGAATTGTTCAAAAGACATGGATTTATAGGAAGCTGCTAAGGGTCTGAGAAAGTTGAAATGAAAAAAAAATCCTTATGTGTTGATGTATAAACAACATCACATTTAAGTTTTTATTATCAAAAATTCCTTCTTATCTGGGAACACTTAAAAAAAAATACGAATGTTGATAAAAATGCTTGTAGCCTTAACATTTCATAGATTCAATAACTGATACCCAGGAAATATTATTTAATGTGTGCCTTATTTTTTCACTCTAGGGAAAAAATATCAGTTATCCATTTGCAGAGTCTTGTGGCATCATATGATTAATCCTTTACACCATGCCAGAAACACATGTATAGCAAAACCTTTTCATCTAATTAGTTAGAAATGTCATATATACCTGCCAAGGTTAATGAAATGTATAGCAGTGAGATAACAGGAGAAAATCGGTTTATGGTTTTGATAGGCAATATTTTACTGTTTGTAAATTGTGAAATTGTTGAAAATAATTTCATTCAGAAGTCAAACATTTGACCACATGGTAGCAATACAGCTCACAAAAATATAAGATTAGATACATCTTTTTAAACCCTTTGTTTTTTCACTTATAGAAAACACCATACAAAATCAAATTGAAAAATCACATTTTTATTATTAGTCATTAAGACATAACAAAACATTCGGTTGCTGTCTGTTTTCAGATTTAGCTTCTGGTTTAAGACAGTTTTGGTTTTTCCCCTCAGAAAATCAGGCTGATCTGATATTATAATATATGCACTGCACATACTATAATTAACTGCTAAGTAGTTCTTTCTATGTTATACAGCTAGGCATAGAAAAAAACTGTTTTGTATTATACAGCGCAGAAAGCTCTCCTAGTGAAACATTTTTTTATGTGTCTAAGTGGCAAACCTACAGGTATATATTGTAGCCACACATATAATGAATCATTATTTCAACTTAGAGACAAATTTCTTTGAAATGCTAATACTGAAAAAGCAGCTGTTTGGTAGTAGGGAAAAAGGTATCTTAGAAATTATTTTAAACAAAATGGTTATCATATTTAGAAAGGATCCTTTTCCTCTCATCACCTCAGTTGAGCTTGGGAGTCTTAGATTGTTTGTGCCAACTTTGCCTCAGTGACTCATTCTAATTAAGCATTTGGATTTGTTGTTTGTGTTGTTCTTTATGTTCCATGGTGCTATGCCATTTTGAGAGCATAGATTGTATTTTTCTATGCGATGTATAGAGTCCTTGAATCACGTAGAATTACTCAATGTCCCTCTGGTCTTGTACAAAAAAACTAAAAAGAGCTGTTTAAAAAGTGGGGGTGGATCAAGAAAGCAATTAAATTGGGTTAATTGATATTATTCTGGACTCAAAAGTGTTCACTTGGCTCTGAGTCCTGCGATTAATGAAGTATTTGTTTGCACAATCCATCTGTGTGTAAGTGCTTGAGAAAAAAAAAAGACAGAAAGTATAAACACAGCTTTTAATAGATCCATTAACAAATAGATAAGTTGACATTTATCTGTGATATGTCAACTACAGATGAATATCATTAGTAAATTTACATGTGTCCCCATAAATTTCCCTTGAGCACATAAGGCTTTTTAAAATGCATTTTTTCTCTTAGACCCAACCTGTCAGTAGGTTGTAGAAATAATCTCCAGATGTAGAAATAGGAAATCCTGAAACAGAAGCTGTAAGAAAATTTTCTTACAGCTAAAAAGAAAAAAAATTCCCTTATCCTCTCATGTCTGTTGACAGGACACCCTAATGTCAATTGCAAATGCTGTTATCCTTGGATATCCCTATGGAAGAAACAAGTTCTTCCTTGGATGAAGGACTGCTTCATCTTTTCAGTTGTGTGGTGCAAATACACTCTGGCTGTGCATTCTGCCGTGTCTTTGAACAATGAGAACCCACATAAAGTCATGCCCTTGCAATATATACATTCATGTGGATCATGCAAAAGGCACCCAGAAGAGCACATTTTCTCCACTGTCACCGAACCTCACAACTACAAGCTTTTGCGAGGCCTTTCTGATCCTCATGCATGCCATGTCACCTGGGATTCCTTTGGTAGACTCCTTGGAGAGCTGATAAAAGAATCTAGTTTAAATTAGTGGTTAAAATTAGTGGTTTATAAATTCCCCTCAGTTTCAGAAATCCATTTATTACAGTCACAAACATTCATTGCACAGGGGAAGTGAGGCTGCTTTCACACAGTGCTTCTGACATAAATCTTTGCTTGCGAATCTGATCTTGGCCTTAGTGCAAAATTCACCGTCTGCAAAAAGGCACCTTTTGCCTTTAGGTGATTAGTCCAAGCATACATGTCAATATTAGCCATTTTTTTTGAAGTCTAATGCCCAGAGGGATTTTGCCGTTCTCTTGGTTCATGATGAGTATCAACCAAATCTTCAAAATTCCTAATGTTATTCATTGCAATACATAGGTTCTTTTTCTTTTCTTAGTCTTTATCGTATCTTGCACAGCTTAATACACTGCTCTTTGATTCAGACTGGAGCTCTGTCTGCCTTTTGCCTAGTAATTGGTGTTTTCTTTTGCATTAAAATACTCTTTAGTTTCCACAGTGTAAGTATAGGAAACACTTCCATGACTGCACAAATACCAGGCCTAATACTGAGTCACCAAGGAGTGTGTTTTGTCCAAGATTCCAGGGAATGGATATTCCTTATCAGGCATCCAAGAAACCCTCGCCTGTAAGTTGTGAGATTTCTATCCAAAATCAGCAACGGGTACCATGTAAAAAACACTTGTGTGTCTGAGCAGCAAGTACAAACACATTCATCTGAGCAACATTCTCCGCTCTTTTGGAGTATTCCTAAATGAGTAACCAGCCTTGGCCTAAAGAAGGCTATACATTAATCTTTCAGTTTACAAGGATGTTTCAATGAGCCTCAACTCACCCAACATCACTCTTTGCCAATTCCTTCAAGTCAAAACATGTTTTTCAGCAAAAACCTCCTCTAGAATATACTGGCAGAGAGAGAACCTTTTTATTACTAGATTTAGAGGAATCCCCCTGATTTTTAGGTTTACATGAAGCCTATATGATAGCAATGTGTTTTTAATTATTCTGCACAGTGGAGTTAGTAGAGGTGGTGTTCTGCACGGATAATTTTGCTGTAGGATATGGAGGACATGCGTTGGGCATGGTTTCGTTTGACAGGAAACAAGATTTTATATAGGTTTGGTAGCTTCCTACATTTTACATGTATTTGGAGCAGGTAGATGAGCTACAGCTGAGCTGAGCTGGTGTCATAGCCACTAGCCAGGGGCAATAAGGAATTTGAGACCCAGCCTAGCAACCTATGAGGCTGGATCAAGGCTTGGAGAGGTGCAGCAGTGCTGCACAAACAGCTTTTGTGCCAGCGTGTTGGTGAAATGCTGCACTGTACATCTTTATCTCTTCAAACCCACATTGATTCAAGGAGCTCAGCATCAGGCTCCAGTGCTCAGGGTTAACACGTCCTTACAGAAAACAGAGATAATTTCATCTATTCTCCCACTGCCTGTAAAATAAAAGTGAAAGAGGTCATACAAATGCAGTACAAAACATAGGACCACAGAAAAATGGGTTCAGTAGAGAGAGAAAAATGAAAATTACACTTGCTAATGGAGAACAATCTGCAAAGCACTGACTGTTTAATCAAAATAAATAAACTAATCAAACTAAATAAATATAAAAAACAATTAGACAAAAAAGTTTTTTGAGAAAATCCAATCACACAATCTAGTTTATCTTTTCCCAGTGGGTCTTCATTTGCAAATTAGATGTTTACTGTTAGCTGGGTTGGCTTTTTTTCCCCCCATAATTATGATATTGGACTACATATTCTCCTCTTCACATACAATGTCAAAGTACACCACTCGAGTACTTGATAATGTATGCTATGTATCTTCAAAAAACATGGCAATGACAATTATTGCCCTTAAAGTAAAGCAGAAATACTAAAGTGCTACTTAAATAGGCCAGATTTGTTTCTACTTTGTTTTTCACTGGAACCAATGGAAATTACATCACAGCCAAAATGAGCTCAGATTGATCGAATCTGTAATACAGCATCACATCTCTGCAAACCTTCATGTGTACACTGAAAGCTGATTGCTCCACTTCTCTGCCATGGTATGGATCTGACCCTGATGTAGTCATATTGAAAAAAAAAAAAAAAACAAAAACCAAACAACCAACACTGGAATACATGACCTAATTTAAAGCAGATATCTCATTGACTTCAGCCTCATGGCCCAAGGGTAAAAAGTTCAGCAGTGCTGCCAGTGAAGTCAGTGGCAAAGTCCTACTGGGGGCAGTGGGAGCAGGTTGGTTATTGTGCCAAGCTTGCACCTGGACTTCGAAAGAAATATTGGCCCCATCAGTGTCAATGGGATTTTTGCCATTTACCAAAGAGGAGGACCAAGACTGCATGTGTTTCATTGGCAAAACTAGGGCCAAATAATTACTGTCCTCCTTCCTTCCTGGATGGATTTCGCCAGCACTGATTGCTAGTGACATTTTTCTGAATTCTTTTCTTACTCACAAAAATTTTCTTATCTGCAAGAGTTACAAGTAACTTTTACCTTTTTTGTGTATGTGCATTTATTTTATTCTCTAAATACTTTCTGGTCTCTTTTATAACACAACTACTTTTCTCAACCTCTGACTCCAACCACAGCGATTTTGGAGTCAGCAGGTAGCACAGATAGATTTATAGTTCAAGGGATTTAAGAAACTGAGTGACATTGGGAAAAACTCTGTATTTCGCTATTCAGACGATAAAATCAAATTAGGACAATATTTTTAAATGTCAAAAAATTTAATAATGCTTTTGATTAGTTTAGGAGGTAGCCATTAGCTACTGTTATAAGCAATATTTGTAATTTTCAGCTCCTCTGTAGGTTTTTTCTGTCCATAAATATCAGTAGTCTATTATTTCCTTAATATCTTGTTTATTTCAACACCAGTGATACAATTAGACCTGATCTTTTTTTAAGGATGTCTCAATAGGTTTTAGAGAAGAATAAAGATATGGCTGTAATATTGAGTCTGATCTCTGCTTTCCAAAAACTTACCATAACTTCCTATGAAAATCCATGGTATCATGAAATGATTTGGCATACACTAACACAAGTAAACATATTCAATGATGAGACAAGAAACCAAAATATAATATATTCATAAGATAATGATCAAGGTTTAATATATAATAATTAATTATTAATTCCATAGCATGTTTATAATCTCCTTTTTAAATATCTAAAGGGAAAGTAGATTTTTTTAAAACGATAAATTACTTAAGGATTTAATGTTCCTGAAACTTCTTTAATGCTGTTAAAATGACAGATATACTGTAAATTTCTCTTCACTCATTAAAATTATCCTTTGCTCAATAAGTTGGGTTTGTCTCCTTATGGTCTTTTAACACATTACTCCATTCAATACAGCATTATTTTAAAGAGTAAAATGCCAGTAAGTGCCATTCCCTTCTATCTTTCCTCTTTCATGTTGACATCCTTTGCAAGAATGGAAATTAAAAATCTGAAATTTTACAAGCATTTTATACCTTTTTCTTAAATGCTGCAATTTATATAGATATTTCTAGTTATCTGAAGGCCAAAAACAAAGTCAGAAAGATGCCATGATAACCTCTCAATTTTGGCCATGATGAGATTAGAGTTTCCTGATATAAACAGATTTTTTCTAAAAAATTTCCATGTGAAAAGAATATTTAATCTCTAAGGATGAGTTTACCCTCATATCATCACCTCACACCTCAGATATATATTTAAAGTTGTAAAGTGCAGGATAGAATACAATCTAGGAAGGAGAGAGAAACTAGATATTCAGTGAAGGAATGAGAACAATGGAAAATTTTGAACAATATATAATCAATCAGTATTCAAAGCCTTCTTGTTTCACATCTAAGGAAAGACAAGGCAGAAGGAGGCACCTCAAAAAAAAATTTCTAGATGGAGATAAAGGGACTAAGACTGCCCAGCCTGAAAGGCCAAGCTATCTGCTCCCCCATCACCAAAACTTAGATAAGCAACACCTCTGCAGCATATTTCTACAAGTATAAAGGAAAGTCCACTACTTTAACTACCTGAGGTTATCTATATTTCCCTGGCATACCAAGTAGAAAAACTTAAAGCATTGCTTATTTTGGAAATACCTGGTATTGCAATTTATTATTCAATTGAATAGTCATTTTATGGCCTACAGTCGGTGTTTTTATATAGAATTGTGCATGTATTAGAAGTTTATTATTCATGTAAAAGAAGATTAAAATGTTTGCAGATGAACAATGTCTTTAAAAAGTTGCTGAGATAGGAAAATGATCAAATACCAGGCAAGATTTTATACCTAGTGAACATTTTATACCAGCATTTTAAAACTTCTGCAAAGCAATAAAGCTGGAAATTGAGTGAAGTAATTCTTCAGTTGAGTAGAAAAAATACAGTTTTAGTCTAGACTCCAGCCCAACATATAATGTCAATGAAATCTGCACAGTTTGAACACTACAACCAGTCCTGAGTGAAAATAGAGAGTTAAATTCATCCCTAATGTTAATGTTGAAATCACTGGAATTGTGCCTGCTTACATTAGGTTGGAATTTTTTTTTTAGCTACTATGCCTTAAAGTATTTATTATCAGCTTCATAAAATACACCATTTCAGAACATATGGCTTGGCAAAACATCACCCTTTGCTTTAATGTTTCTGGAGTTTGAGTTTATAAAGGCTGTTTAACTGCTGAAGGAAGAAAATAGCTGAAGAGTGAAATCACTAGAACTGTTTGAGGTATGAAAGCATTCTTACAAGAAACTTGATTTTAAAGGCAGTTGGAGCACTACTAAAAAGAGTGGTAATAGCAGCAGCAAGTCAAGCATATACATACCAGTTAATGTCTGCCTGGCTAGTTCAGAGTCTTCCACTCATCAAATTAGTGAATTTTTTGCTTTGATGACTATATTTCAGTCTTTGGGACAAAGCTGACCCTGCACAGGCACATGTTCATTTTCTTCTTCATCCTTGGAGATGAAAAAGTGCACTTTCATGTAAGTCATTAGGTGCTGGGAAGACATTTGTAAACAATCCTGTTTTAAAAGGACAAGTCATGAACCTCAATGCCAACTTTTGTTAAAACAGTTATTTGATAAGCTTGAAGTGAGATTCAGAGGGACAGAAGAAAGGACACAGTCACTGCTAGGATATAATTTAGTTCTTAAAAAAGAACTTAGAAGAGGATCACAGCTATTATTCAGGCTAATGTTTAATTTCATTTTATAGGGAGTCATTAGGAAATTCTTTGAAGCATAAGAATGTCTTCCTACTGGGCTTCGGCTGATCTACGAAGGGAAGATCTCAAACAATTTAATAGAAAGTTATGTAAAGATCCAGACTTAGAGATAAAAATAGACAATGTACTATGCAGAAAATTATCATCATTTTTTGATACCCTTGGGTTTTGCCCTGAAAGTGCTTACTCTCTAAAAAATATCTTAATGTCTCCAAGCCCCACTTACTTTCTGATTAGAGTATTATAGCTTACATGAGTAAGCATTTGCAGGATAAGTGCTTTTGTAAACAGTCTGAGAGAGGCCAGCAAGTGAATGAGCACTGGAATGGAATGATCCATTTAGCTGTCCAGGAAGCTTGGGTATATCCAAGTCCTGCCCTGCAGGCAGTAAATTACCTTGCTGTGAGTAAGCAGGGCTTGTAATCAGCAAAGCCTCTTAGATGAGAACTACATTTGCTTGTGCAACTACCATAACTCTAAATAAATAAATTGTTAGCTGTAGGTGTCTGACAGCACTTTGGGGATCTGAAGGTTTCAAGTAGCTAAGCATAAGTGATGGATTCAAATGGTTTGGACTTGGGAGTCCAAAGAAGCCTCCACATAAAGGCTAAGGTGTACTGTATCAAGAGGCACCTCAAGAGAGGAAAAGGCTGTAGCGTCTGCACTTCCCAGTAAATCCACATCTATCTCCAAGAACCTGATAAATGTCTTTATCATGTTCAAACTAATTTGCATGAAAAGCAAAAAAAGAAGAAAATCTTTTCTGTATCTATCAGCTATTTGAAAATCCAGAATTTAGTACAATGTGTGCATACATGCCCTAAGAAAGAAGAAGGGAACAGAAGAAACAGAAGTCTGTAACATTTCAGTGATGCTAAATTTGTTAGAAGGTCAGAATGGCTGTAATTCTGAGATACCAGAGATTTTTACTTTCAACCCAGTATCATGAAGTTTGGCATTTCAAAGAATCACAGAACAGCTGAGGTTAGAAAGGGGCTGGGGAGGTCATCTTGCTCAAACCCCCTGCTCATGGAGGGTCCTAGAGCAGGGCAACCCAGAACCCTCTTCAGACAGCTTTTGGATATCTCCAAGAATAGAGACTCCAACACCTCCCTGGGCAACCTGTGCTGGCACTCCATCATCCCCACAGTGTTTCCTAATGTTCACAGGGAATTTCTTGCATTTCAGTTTGTGACCATTGACTCTTGGGTGCATCTGAAAAGAACCTGACTGTTGTCTTTGTGCCCTCCCTTCACTTATAAGGTTCTCCTAAGCCTTATCCTCTCTGGGATGAACAGTCTCAGTTGTCTTTGCCTTTAGTCATAAAAGAGAAGCTCCAATTCCTCCATCATCTTAGTGACATTTTGATGGTTTTTCTCCTACCGTTCCATCTCTCTGTTGTATTGGGGAACTCAGAGCAGGATGCAGCACTGCAGATGCAGCTTCACAAGTGCTGAAAACAGAGTATCTTTATTTTACTTAAAGGTACCTTAAAATATATACCTGGTAGAAAAGGGTCATTTTTCACAATTTACAGATATATATGTGGGAAAATTTTCAGTAGTAAATATAAATTAACAGGAAATGGGAGAGTCTGTCATTATAAAATTATTGGCATGAAGTAATAACTTTAAAAAGAAAACACCATTAGAAAATAAAAAAGAAAAACAGGTCAGACAAGCAAAACAATATGAAAAAAGAAAATTGCATAGGATTGTTCTCTTCTAGTTGAAATGTATATTTTCTATATGTAGTAGCTGTTACAGAGTTGAAGTATCCAACCCAGAAGACCACTGTGCATCAGCATGGAGTGTCAGCACTTATCTGCAGAGAAACCAAGAGACACAGCACAAGCTAAATAATATTGTAAAAAAAACTCATCTTAATTCAAGCAGGAGAAAATTGTTGCATTGTCAAATTGAATTATTTCCTTTCTCAACGTGGGTATTCCGGCTTCACCACTTATTATCAGATCATGGCAAAATCCTCAAGTATTGAGCCTTAGATGTAACCTCTTATACAATGTTAACATATTTAAAAAGTTCTGCTCAAATTAACCTATAATTTCCTGTTGAAACCAGGGAAGAATGATAACCACATTAAGAGAGGGTTACTGAATTCATTATCATAATTATTCTGAAAACTGTGCAAGAAAATTCTCAATGCACAGTGCACTCAGTACCCAAGTTTAGACACAAAATGAGGAATTTCAGAAGCCAGATGCAAAAACAGTGCCACTTTGAAAATGTTTTTTTCTGCATATTTGATACAGAAGTGACTTGTGAATTCAAGCACTTGCTATGAGACACCAAGACCCATTTCTCCTTCAGAATAGAGCTTTCCAGACTTTTTCTACTTTCCAGTTCATGCTCTACTCATATCTCATATACGTGAAGATGCCATCACTTTCAGTGCTATTTGATCACTTTATGGTGTTTAATTCAGATGGTAAGCACCTTTGTGATTCTCAAGATTTATTCTTGATGGAGCAGCATATGAGTCAAGTGGAAAGTCCTATACATGATCCCTCAGGAGTTTACCTTAGTCCTCTCCTATGATGCAAAGCTCAGAGACGTTGATTTTACAGCTGGAGAAGGAACATTATTTGCTATCTGTGAAAAATATGACATTTCAAACACCGAATCAGCTTTTGTTGAGACCAATTCATACTGAGGAAGATTTTCACGAGTTCAATCAATATTCATCACATGGCTTAGTAAGCATGTCTTACAAGTAAAAGGTTGACTGGGAGAACTTCTGCAAATTGTTGGCTCCTCCTCACCATGTAGGATACATTAAAAATTCAGTTTGGCAGTACCAAGAGTTTGAAGAGAAATCTAGATGCCACATCTAAAAAGAGCTGTCATGCTCTACAGATCTAAGCAGGTGTGTGATAACTCTACTGAGCCCTTCAAACCATGCCCACATTTCCAAATCTGGAAAGATGCAGAGAAAGAGTTCAGGCCCTGCTGCTGACACCAGCGCTGCATTCACCCCACACAGCATCTGCTTAAACTGCATACAGGGGACAGATAAAAGTTCCACTGTGTCAAAGACTTTACTGAAGTCCAGGTAGACAGCATTCACATCCTCTTCCTCATGCACTCAGAGGGTCACCTTGCCACAGAAGGACATCAGGTTAGTTAAACTGGACCTGTCTTTCATAAACTCGTGCTGGCTGAGCCTGATCTCCAGGTTGTCTTGCACATAGCTCAGGGTGGCACTCAAGATGATTTGCCTCATGACCTTCCCTGGCACCAAGGTCAGGCTGGCAGGCATGTAGTATCTGCAGATCACCCCTCTGACTAAAAAAGTTGTGGATATGGAGGAGGAAAGAACCATGCCTTTTTTCTTCCTGTTATTTTTATATAAAAACCATAGCTGAACCCAACCAAAAACATCCTTTTCTCATTCTGTACTAGAAGCAAGACCACAAAACAATGCTTTTCATCAACATTTCTTAATTTATTATTATTCTCCTGACATAGCTATAAGTAAATAGCCACACTTGTTCAAAAAGTACGAGTGCTTATTCGCTGTCAAGCAGAGTATCTTAATGGGCAGCTAGCAGACTGTCTTTCTTAATAAAATGTGAACCAAGAGTCTGGGAGGCATTTTTGAACAAAATTATGTGTTTAACATGGAAAATACCCAATGAGCTCAGAGAAGTCAATGGATTCAAACTAGATTTGGATTTTTCCCAGTGCTTTCTATCATTTGCAGCGAGAATTAACATATTTGCAAGGCTGGTTTCAATTCCCCAGCTGACATCAATTATGCCAATAGATTCACAAGTATTAATTCTCTACAATAAATGGAAAAAGGAAAATATAGTTGCCAACATATAAAGGTGCTAACTAAATGACTACCAGGGTATACTGTTCTTCAGTGTTGTATAACTAGCCAACTTTGTTAAGCTATATCACCAGAATCAGCTTGCTGCTCAACTAATACAGATGTAAAAGAAACAAATCTTTACAAAAACAGGAGGTGTTACAGCTTCAGCAAAGAAAACTGATCTGTTAAGAAAGCTTTTTTCAAGTGATTTTCAACAGGCCTTGGGGGCTGCTAAGTTTGGCAAAAATGAACATGTCAGGTTTCATTGAAAATCACTGCCTGGCTAAAATGGGATTTTGAAAGATGAGCCACCTGCTTTATTAATAACATCACAAGATTTTCCTGTTTGTTTGTTCTACAGACACAAATCTGTGTTCCACAGACCATTTTAAAATGTGAACAGAGATTTAAAAACAACTGGAGTTATTTTTTAAGGCTCTTCCCACTCCCTGTCATCATAAGCCTCATAAATATGACTTTTGCAGCAAAGATTTCCCCTTCCTTCTGTTTTGGCCCCAAGGAATATCTACAGAAAAATAAAACTAAATCTACAGTATGAGGGAACCAAAACCGTAAAATGTGAGCAGCATTATTGGAGAAATCGCTGAAAGACCAGTCACAAATCTCACTGGGGGCAAGATGACAGGTACATTAACTTATCTGCAGACTGCTTTAAAGCCCAGAAATGGCACAGCACAGTGAAGAGGCAGATGGCAGAGGTCCATAAGTTGAAAGGTCACTGCTTTAACACTGGTGACACCTGGTAACCTGCACTCCAGGCCAGTCTGTGGCAGGATGCAGTTAACCACAGGGAGGCCTGAACTGCTTTGTTACAGCACACAGCATTTCCTGTCACTTTGAAAGCTTTGGTCCCAAACCCACCAGACACTGAGAAATCAAACTTGGTATAGCAAGACCTTCACCCATCACTTAAAGCAGCTGCCTTTCAGCTGGAGCAAAACCAGTTGCTTATGACTTAGAGCAGCACTGGTGGCTTCAGACTGGGAGAAAAAACAAGGGGTGATCTCATGTTCATCTGGGATGCAGTGGGGCATTTCATATGCAGGTATCACAGAGATAATACTGACTGGATGGAGAGTGTCAGGAAGCTCACAGGCAATGTTTCCACCTCCACATTTTCTTTTCTAAAACCTGTGGAAAACATATTTTTAATCTGTGTGAATATAAATATTAGATGTAGCACATTCATAGCATGAAGCAGAATTAATATTCAGAAAGAGCAAAATGGTTGACCTTGCTTTTCCTATTGAAGTTTGGAACAATTAGTTCTTGCAACTGACTACCATTCACAGCAATTTGCTCCACTCATTCATAAAATTAAAAAATACGTGATTTCTTTTACAGCTATTTAAAATGTGTAAAACACAGCAAAAGAGTATTTACAGCTACTGCTTTCTTAGAAGAATAATGGGCTAAGAAAAAGCTATATTTTGCCTACTTTTCCAAATTCCTTCTTGTTTTTCTTTTTCTAAACAGTCAAAAATACAAATTACTTTATGAAGCATTTCTTTGTAATTCATGTTTCTTTACCTAATATATATGTATAATCACTTAATTCAAGTCAGTATTGAAGAAAATAATCTGACAGCAAAAGAGAAGGCTACAACTTCAGACAAACATATGGGAGAAAGCATTGCAGTATGAGATTTTCCATATTAGTCTGCTTTACCACCAGAGAAATAAGGTGTGCTCCTAGAGTGACATTCATTCACCCCTCTGCCCTTCAGAACACCAATATTAGATAACAATATCTTCATTCTGTGATTCTGTGTGTCCAGAACAGATATCTCAACCCTGCAGTACACACAATACAGGGGAACAAGACACAGGGCTGTCATCACCCAGAACATGATGTTTTTAGAAAAAGCAGTGGGGTTTGGTTGTGACAGATGCCCCATCCAAATTGGTCAAATTGTACCCAGCTAAACTGTTCGAGTTTATCAGAAGATAAATAATCCCATCATCTTTAGACCACACTCCAGCAACACATTACAGTAGTTTAGGTTTTCACTTCAGCCACTATTGGCTGCCAGCAATCATACTAATAAATTTAAATCTAGCAGCCTTTTGACTGATACCGACTTCAGCCTAGTAGAAACTGCATGGATCTAGAATTGCTTTTAAACATGATGTGTGGTTTGAGGGGTTGAGAATCTGCTTATTATTGTTTGGAAATTGCTAATTTGTCAGAATTGTTTTATGAAGTCACAGATTCCTGTGAAGTTTGTTCAGAGTTGTGGTAGATTTCAAGCACATCCTACTTGCCAGTTATGGTCCCTGATCAGCTCCTTTGCAGCATGTCAGGGCACCTGGAATTTGGCAAAACTCAGCATCTCCAACTGGGTGCTTTCCATCTGGCATATCCTGCATATAAAATTCCTGCTTCCTTCAGGGGAAAAAAAAATAATGAAACTGAACCTCATAAAAATTCTCTGTAGAGTGAGTAGTGTTTCTGCTTACTGATATCACAAGATATTGTAAAATTAAAACCATTCAGCCTTTCAGTTACTGTTAAGGCTATGTCAGTTTAGTAAGTAAAATAAGCTGGGTGATGACTCAGCATGAGTAAGAGACAAAAGAGACTGTAGCTGGGATGGATGAAGGTCCTTTTCTCTTTACCAAGCACCTAGGCAACACAGCTCACTTCAAACATGTATGAACTTTATGTCAGTCTATTTGCATCATTTCTGTCTTAACTGGAATATTCCTTTGCCTGCAAAACCTGCACCTATTCTGGACTTGTTCCCCATCTTCCCTGCCTTGAGACTTGATTTGTGGTCCTCTCTTATATTTCCCTGTTGATTCTTTGTTCCAGATACTTCCTCAGACTGCTCTGTACCCGATTACTATTTTCTGCTGCATGATTACCCTGCCCCATTTTTTTCCCCGTACGCAACAGTAAGAAGGTTGATTTGTCCACAAATATCTCAATCCTCACACCACCAACTCCTCTAATTTAGCAACTAGCATCCTAAGCATTGTATGGTTTAGTGGTTTAATCCACAGACCACTAATATGGTCTGGCAACAGCAGTTTGGAACCTTTTGGTGTTGACAATTAACCAAGCTCATCAGCAAACTCAAAAAATATGGAAACCCTTCCTTTAACTGTCTTTAGCTGACTGATCCCCAAGATGGACACTGCTGTTGGAATTGCATGCTTTCCCACAGCTCAGCGTTCCTCTGACAGTGCCAGCACATTGCAGAGACTGACTTTACTTATAAAAAAATATGTTTGTCTATAAAGAGACAATATATAAGAAGAACAAGTACGTTTTAGCTTCTTCATTTAAATGCCTCCTGAAATGCAGAAAAATAACCAACCAGATAGCCAAAACAAGACACACAGGTCTTGTATTTTCTTTTATTCTATATTATTTTCTTGTCATACACCATCTTGTCAATACCTCTTGGACTTCTAAAGGTTCCTCAGGTTGACTCCATTGCGATTAAATTTTTTTGTTTATTTCCTGTGTGGCATTGATTTTATACTTCTTTCTGATTTCAGAGTGCAGGGTACAAAACAAGATTTCCTATTGGAAATATAATTTTTATGTTGTTCCCCTGACATTAATAAACAGTTCACATAGACTTTAAAGGTCATTTATGTTGCTCTTCTTATTTATTAGGGGTCCACCATGACTAGTAAAAATGCAGGACAAAACCCAAAAAACAAGATGTATTTTGCAGAAATAATTTTTCTATCACTTTATAGTTACAGTCACAGCTGTGCAACACACAACTTACTGAGCTGAAGGCTGGGAGAGAAGTTTATTGTAGTCATCATCATGTAACTGATAACTGTAAATGTAACTTAATGGTTATAGGAAAATATTTTTGAATACTCACAAACAATGACAGGAAAAAAAGTTGCAATAATTGTCATTAATTAAACATTGGCTTTGCATGAATTATAATATAATTATAATATAATCTTATTTCTGGATATGATATGAGTATCATCCTCAGTTCAAGCCCTTTCATTGTGCATTTGTCTGGCATTTCAGCTGATGACATGTCTCATTGAATTCTTTTTTTTCTTCCTTACCTTTGTTCAATACCTCCCATGTCAAAATCTGTCTTAAATGTTTGGAACATGCTGTAGTCTAGTCTGATGAGCGTGTTTGGATCTCAGAAAGCCTCTGGTGAAAGTCTGATGTAAAAAGCCCCTCTCATTTGAGAGGAGTTCAGCTGCAATAGAGGACATTGTATACTGAACCAATTAAAATACAGACAAGCTGACACTGTCCATAAGTAAATCTGCTATGAAAACACAACCAACAGTGGATAGGAGGAGAGTGATTTGACTCATCCCTTATAATGTCTTCATGTTTCTATGCCTTGTCTCTCCTTCCCTTTGCTTCTTTATATGGATCCTTTTAAACCAGATCTCACAGAAAGTTAATTTCCTTTTGTCACCTAAAAAGTAATTAAAGCTAAGCTATCTTTCTTCTTAATACCAATCCAGTTTGTTCAGCTTCTCATGAAAAATCAGAAGAAATGAAGCACTAGGAATGAGGTAATCAAAGTAGACACTGGGATATAGAAGAAAGACCAATAAATACAAGTTTCACCAGGAATATAATTATGAAAAATCTAGCTCTATTTTACAGCAAATCAACACAGAGTACTAGCATATGCATGGTATATAAAAGGAATATAATTAAAAGTGGGAGAATTTCTAGAAAATATTAGTAGCACTAAAAAGGAAAGGAATTAAGTATTCTAACATGAATTATTTGAAACAGGTTTATTTTGCTTTTTCTACTTGGTACAAATCTTTCTTCCTATTACATTCAAAGACTTCTAAACAAATTTGTCTCATCTTTTACTATTTAAATTAACTTTATGCTATTAATTAGAGTGATGGGGAGTGCTATCCAGCAACCTACAGGCAAAAAGCACTGTATACACAGTAATTACAGCATCTGGTTACTTAAAAAAAAATAATCAAGACAAAGCAAGCAATCTGCTCCCAAGATGTTAATTAGCTTCCATATAAGAAAAATTACTCATGATGGATTTAAAGGCATGCAATATGTCAGAGAGGGGAATGGATAGACACATCATCCAGCTGTGGAAAATATGAAACTAACTCAGAACTCTTCACCCTTGTTTGAAGTAGAGCAATGCAGTAAGATGTGTCATGTGCATAAACTTAGGATCTCAAAATAGATAGGAATGATGGTATTTAAATTTTTAAAAAACAAAGAGAAATTGAGGCGGAAAAAAATTCCACAATGCATATGAAGAAAGACCTCAGCTCCAGTGCTCAAAATGTGCCATTGTATTAGTGCAGAAGAGTTACAGTTTTGGCAATTGGATTCTTGCCTAATTCAGATATCACAGTAAAGCTAAGGCTGATGTAGTAGCAAAGATCAGCACACAACAACTGAAGCCATTTTGTGAGAGCACAGGGTCTACAACACTGACAAGTACTCCTGTTAGACAATCTAAAAATGATAATGAAGGCTGATGTGATGAGATTGCCTCACACAAGTGTATTGTTTTGTGCAAGTCCCATCCTCTGAATAAACACGTTCAAGGAGACCTACAAATTGAGAATTTCAATCAACCAGTGTTACAGCAACAAAGAGATTGTAAAAAGCACACACTGGTAAAATACAAGGATTAATGAAAGCAGCACCAGGGAGATTATTTTTATCAGAACAAAAAAGCTCATCTGAATTATCACATACTTCAGTACTCTTTCTTGTCACAAAAAAAGCTTTCAGACATTTGGCCATTTCTTGTGCAATGATCATTTCACTTTTCTGCCTAGACATATCCTGAATGCTCTGCTTAGTCTGACATGCATCATATTAATGCTTTGACTGCCTCCACGTGAACTTCAGAATAGGTATCAGGAAGGTTTGATTATTCATTCAAACCTATCCACTTGCATTAATGCTCCTGGTAATGACAAATTATATGAGGGATTCTTCAGCAGTACTTAGAGGATCTAAGAAGGGCACAATGGGCTTAGTTCTTAACTGTTCTGTAATAATACGACTGCACTAAATTCTGGTGATGTTGCATAAAACTCTGTCATTGTGAATACAATGTGTGAAATGAAGATTAATAATTAAACTTGCAGTTTCATGCATTCTAGATGGGGGAAAGCCCTATGCTCTCTCTGAAGTAACTCAAAAGCCTCTGTAGTCAGGCGGATTTTTGAAAAAATTAGCTTAATTAGGTACTGGACCCCTTTTCCTAATTCCAAGGCCAACTAAATGTAAGAAGTATTAATAACCAGAAGTTTCTCTTGATTTTGGAGTTCTTCTCTGAGGAGAAAGGAATTCTAAATAATAGACTATATTTTGGCAAAGTTGTTGGGAAAAATATTTTGATTCAGCAGCCCTGAACCAAATAATTTATGAAAGATTTGTTGACAAAGATTAATTTTTTTTGTTTTAGACCTCTATTCAGAACTGTCTCTGCTTGGCAGTTGTTGGTGTTTTTCCAGCTGCCAAATTTCAGTAAAACTAGAGCCTTTGGCTTAGTTTTTACTTCTTTTATTTAATAAATGGTTTCAGTAGTAATCAAACTTGCACTGAACCTGGAAGAAAGTATCAGTTGCAAACAAAGTAAAAACATTAAAAGCCTTTTTTTATTACATTATTGACCTACTAGTGAAGAAGTAGTGTTTGATTAAAAAATAAGTGCTCCTGCGGGATTATGCTTAATGGCGTCCAAGGATGTTTTCCTACAATGGTCTTTTGATCCATTCTGCCTAATAATTTCATATATTGTTGGACTTAGTCCTCAGGAACACCTGAGACATGATCAAAGAACAGGGCAGAAGTCATTCCAACTGCTCTAGTGACCACTGACTTCCCCAAGGGTTAATGAGCCCCCTCTCCCCAAAGCGCACGTCCCGACTGCTCTGTAATACAGCTGCAGAAATCTGGGCACCCTCAACACAAGTGCTCCTCCACCCACATAGCTTAGAGGCTGTGTACACAGAAACAGAATTTGGAGTCTGTCTGACAGTCCTGGTGTAGGGGATGGCTGCAGCTCCATGATGGGCACGCTCTGTTAACTGGCAGAGAAAGGCTGAGTGTTTCTCCTGTGCATCTCCATGAGAAATGTGGCATCCACCTGCTTGAAAGGTCAGACATCTCTGCAGTACAGGAGTCAAGGTAAAATTTGCAGATGCAATGAAGGAGGGTCAGCATTTCCTTCTACTTTCTTATCTTTTGCCAGCTAAATCATGGTCCTTGCTGTCAGGATTTTGTAGAAATTAGGATCTTATCTACAGTAGATGCACGTTCATTAGAACCAACACTGTTTAATCTAAGTTAGACCATTGAAATAAATGGAGTTAGGGCAGATTTAGAACACTCAGTTTGCAAACAGAATCTAGTCCTTAACTTGCTTACTATACTATTTTTATACTGTGACCTATTTTGTAGTTATCTTTGGAGAGGAATGTTTAAGTAAAGAACATGGTTAAAAAATCTGTCTCATTTACATGTTTTACATACTATTTCATTTATTCAACAGATATATATATGCATTTGTTTAATTTAATACCTATTGCAAAAATAGATAGAGAAACTTCCTAAAAATGCTAAAATTTTAACAAAAAGCTTATTCAGTTATAGCTGAAGCTTTCAAAAGAGGTTTAGAGATTCTGTTGTATTAAAGTTCAAGCTTGCTTTATCTATATGACTGCAGTATAATTTAATCCCTACTTACTATTTCATTTGTAAGGTGAAAGACTTCAGATAATTTAGAATATACAAATATATTCATATATGACATTATAAAGAATAGCTCACGTGTGTTTCAAAATGTATTGACTTAGACATTTTAAAAAATAAAAAGCTGAATTAAAAAAGAACACCTGGAGAAAGATCTAGGTTTTATAAGTAAATAAATGAAAAAAAAAAACATTAAAAAGAATTGAAAAGAAAACACAATTATGATTCTGTAACATATACTTTTCAACACATCCCTTCCCCCATTTATTTAAAGACAGTGAAGAAAGCAAAAACACTTCAATATTCGACCTAATCTGCATAAGCAAGAGGTAGATCAAGGAGGATTTTAGTTTAGTTGCTCTGAAAATGCAGATTGCCTTCACACTTTGTGATATGTCACAGGGAAAAAAAAAACCAGCCTGCACTTTTCAATCCTATTTTAAACAGGATCTATGAATAATATCTGGACTCATCCATCCATGTCAGACCTAAGGCTTATGATTCCTTCCAAAATAGCCCAGTCTACACCAGCATGGTCTCCAGGCTTGCATTTCACATAACTGCTGCACTCCAGCTGCAATGGTCTCCCCTTGAGTCCTCACACATGCCTTTCAACAGCACTGCTTCTCAGCAGTTAGTTCTGATCATTTCCAAAGGCAAATACAAATAAAGACATTTTGGGGGTTTATTCCAACACTTAGCCCATTTCTTCCTGCCCACAGTCTATGCTTATATCTGATTTTTGTCAGCAGCCCTTGGTGCCTCACGTGCACACCTCTGGCAAGCTCTTTACTGTGCCTGCCTGCCAAACTCTTCTCTAGAAAAATGGCATTAACACATAAAAATCTTATTGATACTCATATGCTCATTTTGCACATCACTGCATTCATTTTCTTACCGAGATTAAAATATTTATCAAAATTTGTTAGAGCCAGCTGTATTTGACTGGGTTATGTTTAGAAGCAAGGAGTTTGATCCAGATGTCATTTTCATAGTCCATCTGCTAGGTCTCCTAAAGGATTTTTAAATACATATGCTTTTCACATTTTAAACAGTGTTTTCAGTTCATTCTTTCATCACCCAGAACACATGATGGTCAAGCAATGTTTATCATTTGATTGTTGGATCTAAAAAGCATCTCACATTTCTTAGCTTTGTAAAATGCTCTAAATCTTTTATACCATTTTCATGAGTTTGTAGGAGAGCTCCACTTCTAAATCTTTTACATAGAAACATTAAAAGATCTTTTAATCTGCCTTCTTTCCTTCTCATACTAAATTCATACTTCTCATACTAAACTAAAAATTCTCTTTGTTCTTTGCTAAACGGCTTCTGCATTTCAATAAGGTAGGTACAATCAGAGTTTACATATTATTGGAAAACAGATCTAAAGCTTGCAGAATATTGCTCAAGTTTCAGTATCTGATTATTTTTTTAAAGGTGGGAAAGAAGGCAGCCTGAAAAAATGTAAGGAAAAAAAGAAGCAATGCCTCCATTTCAATTTTAGAAGGGTTCCTTTACAAAGTAAACAATGAAAATGTATTTCTGTATATGGAAAGCAAGATTATCTTGATATTATGAAAGGGCTTACTTAATGTTTATTCTAGACATTAATGAATATGCAAATGAAACTCAGAGTCAACTACTGTTCTTTCAAACTGTTCCTTGGTTTTTTTATGAAGGTGGTGGTGGGAGAGGGGATTAATTTCTTGGGGTTTTCTAACTCACTAAACATGATCAGCTGAACGGATAAAATCCACAATCCAAATATACTTACCTGCTTATAACTTTTCTTCTTCTGGTGTTTATTGAGAAAGAATTGTGGAAAAAACACGATATCTCGGTTCTCAAAATATTTGTCCAGTGTGGGATCCTTTTTTCCTACATTCTTGTGATGAAGAAAAATAGAAGAGCCTCAATTCAGACTGAGTCTGATGCCTTTTGTAATGACTACTCTCTAATATTGTTTAATTGCCTGTGAAGATGCAAACAGGCCTAAAATCCATAATAATTAGCTTAAAATAACTGGCTGAGGTTCAGGCAAATCATCCAATATCAGCATTTCTGGTTACTTTGCAGAGTAAAAAGGAGAAAATTAAGAGGGATAAGCAGTGAATGCAGGAGAAAGTCGAGGGGGTGGGGGGGGAAAGGTTTACTTGCTAATAATATGTGTTCTAGCACGTTTTAGCTTTTCCTGTATGCTGCAGACAGCAAACATAAGGCCATATAAGCCATAGTCAAAATCTACGCATTGAAATTCATATTGCAGACTAATTATGAGCCAAAATTTGCAAGGAGAGAAAGGAACTACTGAGAAAGACACAGTAAAGACATGCAGAAACAAGTAACCCCTGCTTCTCTATCAGTTAGAAAGAGAAAATATCTGTAGCCTGCAAAATTTGGCACTTTTTTTTTTAGGTCAATGAACCACTTACACTTTGGTCTGTGTTAAATGGGATTCTTCACGTGATACCAGTACATTTAACATCACCAGTTGTTGCTACATTCTAGAACACAAAGTATTTGAAATGGGAGCAGACTACTGTTTATCAATTCATCTGAACACACACTTCTCAAGGTTTGAAATTGCTGCTGTTTTCATATTGCACCTAGAAATGAATATCAAACCAGTGAGTTTGCTGCATGAAAATAGGTCACAGTGGAAGCACATACTAGCTAGAAACCAGCACACCACTTACATATAACTATATGGGGCTATAACTGAGTCTGTAATTAAAAACACTAGGAAATAAAACAGTTATACAGGGAAAAAAAAAAACCAACAAAACAAAGCAACAACAAAACCCGCATCAAACTTCAGATAAAGCCTAGACAGTATTGTCTCCATTTATGGCTAACAGGAAAAAGTTAGCCATATATATATATATATCTTTTATATCCTCTATAATCTGCCTCCAACAAATGAGCTTATGCATATCAGGATGAGAATAAGAATACTCTGGAACCTGTGGTTTATGTAGACAAATCGCAGAGAAAAAGAAATACAGTGTAGGAGATAAAATAAATAACAAATATATTCATTTCTCTCTTGTCATCGCTGTAAAATGATATTACTTGTATTGTCCTGCTGACTTTTCCACCAACATCTTTATTCCAGTCTTCAACATTCCAAAAAACGTTCTGCTTGGCTGCAAATAAAAAAAAAAAAACAGATTGAAAGAGTAATGTAAGCAGCAGGTCTTTTAAAGAGCCCTTCTGGAATATCAGTGTATGCACTTGGCATGAGTGCATTGCACAGTATATCTTCACACATCTAAGATTTCAACATTTTTTAAAAGTTTCTGAAAATATTTGTTTCTAAAATTTTGGTTTTGTAAATACTGATATTAGAAAATATTTTTAACCATCTAACAACTCTGAAAAAAATCCCATTAATGCCTGGCAGCCAGGTCTAAAAAGCTTGCTGGAGGATAAGATTATGATTTATTATTGAACTGGTCTCATTTTTTTTTTCAATTAATTCAGAGAAAAATTAATTTTATCTCAAGCTCTTTAAATTACTGTAACCAAGTACATATACATACATAACAACATACTGTAATATTTTGGTTTAAATAAAACAATTAAAAAATGAGCCATGGTCACATACATACCTGCCTTCCTCACAAAGTTATATAGATGAAAGTATGGTTGGAGAAACCACAACAATATCTTTAAAAGTAACAATATCCATAACTGCTTTCAGAAATTTTGATTTATTTGGAAACTCAGGGGAGTAACCTTTGTTATGTTTAGGTGAAGTATTGAACTTGTATTCCATTGTTTTAAATTAATTATTTTGACTGGGAAATTGGGATCAATGCTGCTTCTACTGAGATTAATATGAGCAGGACTTCACTATATGAGCAGGGCTGGATCTTCCTCATGCCATAAATATCTACTATTTATATATCAATTTATATATGATCCTTCAAAAGAATACAATTATACTCAGTAATGAAGTGCTGCTCATTTTCCTCCTTACCTTTCAGAGAAAAGAATGCACTGACTAAACATCAGTGGGCTACACAAGAAACTTGCAATGAGCTCTTAGTTCTGATCAGTTTTCTCTGAAAAGAAATGTTTTAAAATCTATGTATGAACTGCACACAAAATTTCCATTTTTCTGACCATTCCAAATCACAATTCAATATGCATTAGCTGGGCTTCTGTCAACGTAATTGGCTACAGCAGTCAGATTCTCAGAAGGGCTTAACTTCAGCTTTGCCACCAAAACAAATAAGATTATCAGAACAAGCACTGCATACAAGATTCTGACTTCTTTGAGAAATCTGTGCACAAGTGTCATGGTTGGAGCTGCTCAATGCTGGCCTCTTCTGAACATTTGACCTTCATCTAAGACCCAGAGTGGTGCCAAATCCTATTTAGAAAGCGCATCTCCCCTGATTGCCTTTTCTCCCTGTAAAAATCCGCTCTACTGCATCTGCAGGATTAGCAGAATAAAATAGGATACGGAAGGGATACCATATGTAGCCCAACCAGTTTGCTTTTTAACTGTTATTCGTGCTGCTTACTGCTTGATTCCATGAGAATATTTATTTTAATTATTGAAGAGTAGAAAAAAACAGAATTGACCTTCTGAACTAACATGTCTGCTCTTGTAAATTTTTCAAGTTGGCTTAGCCTAAGGAAGGAGCTTCTAGACATCAATGTAAATTCACATTTTGATGGATTTTGTATTGATTGCCAATGTCAATGTTAAAGCTCGTGTTATTTGGGCCTAAAGAAAGCATTTTCTAAAAATAGGCATCCTAGTTGCCTAGTGGGCTTGAATTCAGTGTTGGCAGAGTTTCCAGTTTAATTGCAATTTCTTTTGTTCTACTATATATATTATGTATTTATATATTTTGTCTTACTTTTTATTGTATTCAGTGACTTCTTCAAGTATTCCATCTTATGTCCCTTTTAGAACCATATAAATACAGTTATATTAATAAATATAGGACACATTTAGATCAAATTAAGTATTCCATGGAGAGGTTTCATTTTTTACTGATTGTGATCGACATGAACACAAAATGGGTTTTCTCAGAGCAACAAAGAAAAATTGCAATTTTTTAAGAATCCTCTGTGGCCTTTTAAAAATGGAGGTCTGAGGACTTTTCAGAACCAAGTTCCCTTTTCATTTATTACCATATCCCAGTGGGAGAAAGAAGATGGAGAAGAAATAATAGAAGCATAGAAGTACAGACAGAATAAGTTTATATTTTAATGCTAGACTATTCACAAATGCCAGAGACCAACAGTGTATTAATTTAACATAGCTATGGCCTCACTGCATCATCAGTATTTCCAGATCAGTTGGATGATGTGACAAAATGAAACTTCTGAGGTGATACTTTCTGTAAACACAGATGTGAATGGAGCCTTGCTGTGGGGATGATCAACAGTTCTGTGACTTCAGTCATATCAAAATACGACATTCTATATAAGGGGACCAAAGGCACGAGGGCACACAAGACTGTCTGAAGGTGAAGACCTCGAAGTCCTTCTGGAACATACAAAGTATAATATGGTTGCATGCAAAATTTATACCAGAGAAGAAAGGGTAAGAAATAGACCAAATCAACCAGAATATCTGGTTGCAAATCAGTGCACTAATTCGTGTTGGGGGGTTTTCACCTATAGGGAAACTCTCTTTGTCTAAAGCTGATTATAACTTGGGATGAGGGCACTGTACAGTATCAAATAAGAACAATTGATACAGAGAAAAAAAATACAGCAGGATAGAGACTTAGAATTTATTATGAACTTCATTAATTTTACTATGGCTCAACTTAACTAGATTCTATGCATTGCAAATGTACACCATGGTTTTCCAGACAGAATCCTGTAGAAGAGTGAAACAAAACAAATAAGAAGGGAAAGAAAATAAGGCAACTAAGGGGAATACTCTGTACAGAGAAAAGGTTTTGCCTGAGCAGAGGAACAACACAAAAGAATTTCCTCTCTGGCTAGATCACATTTTTTTGAAAACACAACCTCAAGAAGCAGCATTTGAGACTGACCAGAATTTATAATTTACTTTGTGATGAGCAATAAGCAGATTAATTAAGCATTTTAATGGTGCTCTATTTTCTTGATGTGTTTTGCTTTGAGGTTTTACTTGTTTAGAAACAGTTAAATACAAATTAAAATTAAATGTAGTATTTGATTTTTTGTTACAGCAAAACATCCCGCTCAGTCTGAAATTACCCTACAGTTTGGGGCTTTGTTTAAATTTCATGGAAAGGAAAAATAAAGATAAATTTTCCTCTGGTGTTGTCCCTTAACATTATTGGTTTTGTTCCTTGGGCAAATTCAAATTAAAAAGAAAAAAAAAATTAGAGTTAAGATCATTTACAGAGCTCTACTCCTGCCACAAATCCTTGGGTCATTACTGGTCTGTTAGTGAGGCAAAGCTGGTAAGAAAATCACTCTTTCTCAAGTGCTGTCTTAAGAAACTGTCTCTGAAACTTCATTGTGCTCTTTTCTTTTTCAAACCTTACTTTAAAGGTTTTGCAACTGTTGCTTATGAGAGCAGCACACAATAAGTTAGGACAGCAGTGTAAAATCTGCTAGATGTCACAACTTATTAAATTATATCAAAGGGAAAGAGATGGAGCTTCATATCTCAGGGATAATAGCGACAAAACAGTCAAGAAGAAACAAGTACAGAATAACTGCAAGTAACTTGCACTCTGCCTGGTGAAATCATGCTGCTCCTGAGATAAGGGATGCTTTTGCAGGCTTTGCCACCAACTGCAGTGGTCTAAGTACCATCTTTATCTCCTACAAGGAATTCCCCAGCTAAACATCCACAGTCAACCCTAACATACAGATTAAGAGACTAATCATATCTTGTTTAGCCATATAAATCCCAGTTGAGCCCTTACAACTGTCCTAATTCAGTTATCAAAGGAATAATTTAATATTGCTGACCCAGTTCAATAAGGTGGTAAGAGATGATAAAGGCAAGTATTCATCACAATAAGGTTAACACACACTTTCAGTGAAACAAAACTGATTTCTGTGATTGCTTGAAGGGACCTAGGCTACTCTTCCATTCTGAATCACCTTTGGCAAAAAGGAGCAGAGGCTCCCCTCTCCCTGTGCAAGTTTCCTGTTTTTCCCAGCACTACTCAGTGATGTGGTAAAGAGTATCTAGAAGATATCTGCTCTGTGGATACCCCACAGCTCTGTGGGGAAAAAAAAAAAAACTTTTTACAACTCTCCATATAGACAAACTCTTCCAGTAGTTTAACAGCAATACACATATAAAATACCTTTAAATCTCCAGGCATGTGCTGCAGAAAACAAAAACACAAAATAGCCAAAATATAGGGAGGCAAAGGCAAAATAAAGAAAGGATAGCTTCAGCCTATGCAAATAGTCCACCGAGCACGGTGTTTATTAGATGGCTATTCTAGCTATTTTGTCATTCTCACTCCTTTTCCATACTTTTCTTTGTTTTGACTGTTCTTATTGTTTGAGAGTTGAGAAGCATTTCAAATGAAGGAGTCACATTTTCAATAATACATCAAACATAATCTGAGCACATTCAGAAATGATGGGGCCCATAGCAAATTACATGTTGCAAAGCCTCATCAGCTGAAGCGATTACTTCATTTCTTCAAGTCATTTTAAAAGAGCTAAGAAACTGATGCTATTTACATCATGTATATAAATAGCATGTATCTCATATTTATATAAAATGTGTGAGATTGGTGAATATTACTGCAAGTGTTCATTTGAATTTTAACTTGAATTCATACTACCAGTGATTGCACAATGGAGACAATGATTGTACCCAACCCCTTTTGAATTTTCTCTCTGTAGGATTTCAATGAGTCTCTGCTTTTTTTGCATGAGTTTTCTCAGAGGCAAGGGCTTGTGATGACAAGTGCAGTCTTTACAGAAACTATTTTAAAAAATCATTTAAGGAGTGCTCCTAAAGACCAGCCATCTGAAGACAAACTGATTGTATTATGAAGGGGAAAGAAAAAAGGGAAAAAGGGGAAAAGGGAAAAGGGGGGGAAGGGGAAAAGAGGAAATTGAGACATTTTTGGTATTTTGTTTGGAGCTTGCTTTGATTTCAGTTAAAATGTACATATAAGTACTATAAAACTTAAAACCTGGTTTGATAGATTTCAAAAATGTTTATCAAAAACAAGCAGCACTTGACAGCAAAGTGCTTCCATCCTGAGATATATCAGAGACATATAAGAGCACATTTTTCTTTGTGTGCTGCTATGACTGGTAAAGGTAAGTATTTTTCTAAAAAAACTGCAGTTAATAATATAACAGTAGATTATATAGCAGAGTTCATTTGGTACACAACAGTGCTCCACATTTCAAATGGGTAACACTTCCAAAATCCCACAGAGAAAAACAATGAGCCACCCACACAAGGCACTGAAACACCTCAGAGAAAAGGAGATTACTTTGCTAACGAAAGTTTTATAAACTATTAATCTCACCTACCTGGTATTATTTTACATACTCTATGGGACAATTCATCACAGGATGCCTTTATTCCCAAAATTCCGCACCAGAACCATCAAGGCCAGTAAAGTAACACATCAGAGGGCAAATGTGATTGTGGATTTCACCTGAGAGGGCTCTGGAAATGGAAGGAAAAAATATTAGAGAGCTGTGCTCATTCATTCAGAGAGCAGAAATAACAGTTTGTTGACGAGTCTGGCTATAATTCCAAATACTGCTTTAACTGTCCCACAAGAAACATCATACAGGAGATTTCTTGCAAATCCCAGCTGGATCAAAAAAGTAGCATGAATGAGCTACTTTTTTCAATTATGTTTACCTCCTAGATTGGAAAATGCTTTTCAACTTCTATAATGACATGCTTTCTACTAAAAAGCCAGTTAAGATTAGTTGGGACTGTCATGACTAAAGTCCACAATGGCTGAAGAACATTATGAACATTATGAAGATTGAAGTGACTTCCCAAAAAGACTATTCCCACAAGTTGACAATGTCATGAGCATTTCAAAAACTATCACAAAATTAATCAATGAAATCTCACACTCACTTGACATTCAGAAGCACCCCTAGTCATATTAATGACTTTGGAGTCTGGACTTTGAGTCTCCAGAAAGTTAAAATCCTGCTGATATTTTTGGTGTTGTAATTTGCATTTAATCAGGACTGATTTTTTCAGAGTTTGAATGCTGCTAGCCTATGATGGACAACTAAATAAAAGGCAAGGAAATCAGCTTTTGAAAAAAATGGTCTTGAAGAACTTTTCTGCAGAAAAAAACCCAGCATGTCATAAAAATATAGTGAGGCACAGATATTTCTAGTCGAGTAGCTGAACCCCAAGGCAACCTTTCAGCTAATATGCAAATGGAAGAAGCAGCTGTGTATCGTGGCTTTTTGCAGTTTAGATGCATAATATAAAAAAGAAAGTTTTATATTTAAATTCATGTTTTCCCCAAGATAACACTAGCTGAAAGAGCAATGAATCTCTGGCACTGTACATCTGAAGACAAGGTTGCAATGTAGTATGGCCCTGGATTTTAATAGAGGTCTGTGTGGAGAACAGAAAAAATAGGGGGGGAAAAAACCCTAGGTATATTAACTTTGCATTGAAGCTGTTCCTGTAGTGTGTGAAGAGAGGTGAAACTTTAACTATGAGAAGGCAAGAGAAGGAAACAAGACTGTAGTACATTCAGAGTCAGGCCAAAACAGAGGTAATGCCAAGGAAGGAAAGATGTTCTGAGGGCTCTTTGCAAATGAAAATTGGCAATTGGCACCGAGCCACTTTTGCAGTGAGTCGGAGCTGAGGTCGCTACTACAGCCAGTGCTTTGCCACTCCTGAGTAATAAGCTTTGTTTGGGGGGTGTCAGCTCAATTTATTATACATAGATTAAATTTGATTTTCTACTGCATTGACAAATTATATACACACAGGCTTATGAAAACCTCCTCTGCTCTTAATATACATTTGTTCATATTTCTTATTCTTGCAGTTCAAAGAAATGCTAAGAGCCATCAGAGTTATTGGATTATTATTACACTTGTAAGATAACAGAAACCAATATTATAAAAATATATAATTACTTGATTTTCATTGCATTTTCATTGCATTCTAACAAAAACTAAACACATACTCTATAAAACACCTCAGAAAAAATTTACATGCAGGTCCTATTAAAAAAGTACAAATGTTTTCAATAGTCCAACATTAGGCAAGATTTATGTGTTCAGCTAAAATGAAAGCAGTCAGTAGGTTGCTTATTTAGCCACTAACACACTATAAATAACATCTAAATAAATCAAATTCACTTAATAGCCACCAGCAGCAAAAGAATGACTTTAGTAAGTGCCATTTCACAGGAAAGAAACACATCAGATTCCCTACAAGACACTGAATCTACCTAAGAATGCTTAAAAACAAAAAACTCTGGCATATGTACAAAATGCTATGTTCAACTTGTCAGTACGTTTGCAGCTCTCCTCCTCTACCCAGCCACATATTCAGCATTATGAAACTTTAAAAAATATTCCATTTGCACAAGATTTCCTGTTAGAGTTTTGTCTGGTTTTGCAGTGTGGTGGTGCTTTTTCTTTGTGCACACCTATGTACTTGTCACTCTCAATAAATATTGAGCACACTGACTTATTTGAACTGACTTTGAAAGACTGAGATCAAAAAGACCTGTCAGGTCCTAACAACTCCACAAAGAGTAGAAAAACCCTGGAAATGCCCACATGAGAAAGCAACTCCTCACAAATCCTCACATTAAGGGAAAGCTTACCTTTCTTTAGACAAAATCAAAGAGAAAAATAATAGGGAAATAGATTTCCTTCCTTTTTACAGTTATGGAAACACTGTTAATTAAATACCTACCTCAGTATAGTCTCTTATATAAATGTAGCTTGGGTATCATATGGCTCCATATCACCCTAGCCAATCCATACTACTTCCCCAGTCTTTTTCTTTAGCATCAGATGAACCAGTATTTCAGAGGGAGCGGGGAAGTTCATCCACCATAAAGCTCTAGCCAAGTCAAAATTCACTTTGTATCTTTTCAGCAGTTCAAAATAATCCTATCAACCTAAAGAACACACTGTAGTTTTCCTGTCAGGGGTCTCTGCCTGAAAGGGCCTCCCTTATGCATTTGAGACCCATGTGCTGATGCTCCTGCTGACGTCCATATCCTTCCCTCTGTTCCTCAGGGTCACAGAACTGCAAAAACAGTGACATTTCAAAAGTGGGTGGGTAGCCTGGACAAAATCTTAGGAAAGTCTCAAATGTAAAAATGCTTTAAGAAAACAGAAATTTTTACCAAAAGGAAGGAGAAAAGCAAATTTTAGAGTGCTTTCTGGCAGTAAAGCAGCTGCAAATTAGCTCCTTTATAATTCCTCTTAATCTGTGGAAGGAAACAGAGACAAAATCTCTAAGGACAAAGTCCTGTGCTTAAACTGAAGTTAAGTGAATGAAATGAATGCATGAGCAAGGACTTGTTCCTATTCCCTTTTATCCCTTTATTTTTCATTATAGGTTTCTGAAGAAGCTCACCAGCATGGGGTAGGAAAGTCCTCAAGAGTGAAATGAGGATATGTCTCTCAATATCAACTCAGGGAAAAAAAGTGCATTTTTTGTTGAAAAATCCCAGGGATGTTTTTATGGATGACTGCAACCATGAGACAAGGGACAGAGGTGTCCCTTTTGCAGAAAACAGAAATTATGAAATGGAGTTGTACCAGAGCAAGACTAACAAAAAGTGTCTTTTGTTTGAGAGAAGACATTTCTAAGCACACTCTCATGGCAGCTGAAATGGGGATTTTAATCTTTCCTTAAGATGGAAAAATTTACAAATGCAAGTACTGTTTTTCACTGAATATCAATATAGCTGAATATTTTCACTGTAGATGAAATCAAGGATGTCTGAAGAGGTTTAAAGCATGTACTTACACTATAACAAAGCAAAAAGTCTTTAACTTCAAAGCTGACAGCTTAGAGGAGACGAGCACAAGCATCTGGCTGCTTCTGTTTCCCCTTTCAAGAGGCAGCAGTTCAATGACACTTGTTTCCTGCCTTGCTGTCCTCTTAATTTGACAGCAAGACTGAAATTATAATCATGCCTGGGAGATCTGAGGTAACATTCAGTGAAAGAACAAGTAGTAAAAGAAACATAAGAAACACAGCATTAAATTGTTCTTTCAGTGTATTTATCTGTAAGATCTTTCTTCGTGTCACATATGATTGCTTTAAGTATTGGTTTATAAGCCCCTTTCCAATATTAGCAATTCTTGAAATACAAACTTTGATTTCAGTAAAATTCATGTTCCAAAGTAAAAAGTGCTGTTTTATTCCCAGGAGAGACACAAGTCATCTATAATGCCTGCTTTTAAGTTATTTGCTTTTTACCATTACCTTGCTCTTTTCCCGTGTTATTGGAATAACTATAATTTTATTCTGAAATAAAATTTTAAATATGTATTGAACACATTTTGAACAGTACCTGAAGTACAGGAACACAGACAAGACATGTTTTTCTCTACACTGATTTTAAAAGTAAGAAATTTGTGACTTATATTTACACAGAATATTTTCATCTTCACCTATCAGTACCAAGAGAGGATTTTTGACATATATGGACAGAACTAAAGGAGGGTAAAAAGTGTTCATGTCCTACTGAAGACAGCCTCTTTTGAGCAGAACAAAGAAGGTCAGCTAGGTAGTTTCTGTTTTCTTTTGTTTCATTTAATAGTATCTGAATAAATATTTCTCTATGTAAATTTATCTTACCTGCAAAAAACTATTTACATTCCTTAATGAATGTTCACTTATGGGAAAACAACTCTTAAACATTTCCAATCCAAGCCCATTTGACCATTTAAAATTAGATTTTTTCTTTGGCAAAAAACAAAGACAAGTTAGGCTGAACATTTACATCTCCATTAATGTATTGATAACACCATCACTTCATTTATAAGATAGACTTTTATTAACACACCACTTTTTCTCCTTGGAAGACTACTTTGCCAGAATTCTAAATCAAGCACTTGCTTTGTAGTGAGTATGCTCAGTTTCCCATCACATGTATTGTAGCTACATTCTGGATGTACAGAAGTATTGATGGTGGGACATCTTGGAAAAAAAATGGTTTTCAAAGGTACCAGTGCTAAATAATGGAGCTCAGGTGTCCTTATAAGGTATATTAGGATACAATATAAAGGATATAAAGTGTGTGTATATATATATATATATATATATATATATATATATATATAAAGTCTATTTCCCTTTAAAGTCTAAGTCCCTTTAAGCGTTTTCAACAATAGCATGGAATTCAAATATAATTTTCAATTAGATACCTTCCACAGTAAAGGCACTTTAATGGACTACAATGAATAAATATCATAAGAATATGGGAAGGCTATCTTGGGTGACAAAAGTGATTCTCAGCCCAATTCCTAGCATTCACATTAGGAGGCTCTGAAATACATTTTCCTTACTCAACATTAAGAGCACACTGAATTGCTGTATCAAGAAGAATCAGCTCAACTGCCAGTGCAATTGCCACAGGGAATTGTCTCCATCAATGCAACACAACAGATTTGCCTGGGCATATCACACTAACTAGCTATTTCACTACATTTAGCAGAAGAGACTGCCAAATTACTGTCTAATTCAGTGAAGATACAGATCTAGCAGTCTATTAGTGCCTTTGCTTTGACTTACAGTCTGATTTAAAGTGACAATTCAAATCTGCTCTTGTATAACCATAAAATAATGGGATATTAATAATACAGGTTATGCATTTCATGTCAAGCTTAATTTTAAGCTTATTATCAAGATGAAATGAAATATTTAAAAATTAAAGTGAAATGATAAATGAGGAGGCTGAAGAAAGGTAACTAAATCATACAAGTTTTATACTGGCCTTTTCCTGTGTACATTGTCAAACTTTGTTATGAGAAAATGCAGTGGAACAGCCATTTTTTACTCCTCAATATTAAAAAAATAGTATCCAAGCTGTGAGAGATCATGTGTACAGTTTTTACCCTATATATTTCAAAGGCAATGCTAAGCACTGTGTCCTTCCAAGCCCTGAGAGCAGATGCTGAAATGAAGGCAAGAGTATTAAAAAGATTAGTCAAAAATAGAAATGGGACAAATTGTAAGTGCTTCAAAGATCCCATACTGGAATATGAAACCTTCATCAAGATATTTATACACTTAAGAAATGGAAGAAGACCCAAGTCTTTATTATTACATAGGTTGGACTGCTAGTGTAGAAGACTGGACCCAAGAGCATTTATGGGAAGAACCAAGTCAATCCTTAAGATGGGATAAGGTAGGACTGGTACTATCAGTAGTTATCAGCCTTCCAGATTCTGCCCTGCTCGAGTCTGACATTGACCTGTATGCCTTAAAGGTATAAATTTACCTTCCACAATATGTTTATAGGAAACTCTAGAAACTGATGAGACACTTTTTCTCCTGAGGGCAATTCATCCTTTTTCCTCTGAAAAGGGTCCAGAGAACTGCATCATTCCTCCTTGATCCCATTAGAAAGTTAAACTTAATGGGAAATTAAGTTTGAGAAATGAGAATCTTCCACCTACTAAGAAATACAAATCTTTGTTCTCAACAGCAGTTAGATTGTGAGCCTTGAACTGAGTCAGCTTTTAGACAGCACTAGTTTTGTTCCACATTATGTACCATGTGGGGATACATTTTTTAATAAGAGAGCATACTTATGATATCCATAACTACTGGATATGATTTTTATTAAAGCAGAGTAAATGTTTAATACAAAATGAATCTTTAAAATCTATGCAAATGAGATTGCAAAACCCTTGTTGAACTAGGCAAGGTATTTTTTTCATATTGCAGTCATACATTGTGACTACTGCAAATGTCAGAGCATGAAAGATTTCCTTACAATGCCCAGATTTGAATACATAAAAACTTTCACCACTTTCACTGAATGAGAGCCAATTTAATAAATCACTGAAACTTACTCTCAGAAAGCTGTTTCAAACCTGCCTTGCACAAAACATCCAGTCAAAGATGTTGGAATAAACTTGATGGGTTTGTAAATCTGCACTTAGTGAGCTTAACACAATTTATTCAATATATTATAAACATTTGAATATCCTTACATTTCCTAGGCCTGATTTTCCATCCTCTAAATTGCTAAACTCTCCAGTCAAGGAGTTTTCATGACCCATTTTGCAACACTAAATTATCTGAAACTAAGTAGAGTTTTCAAGATGTATGGTTATGATTAAAAGTGGAAGTTCCTACAAAGTATTTGAAAATCATATTGAATTTAGATAGTCCTATAACCCTCTGCTAATTTATTATACCTTTATAAATTTTTTTTTAGTTTTTATTGAAAACCTATTATAGATAGGTGCAATTGTTAGGTTAAGGTAAAATTATAAAACAAGGGTGTAAATTCCAATACAAAAGAATAGGTTTAATATCCAGTGCTTTTGTTTAAAATGTATGTGGCAAACAATGCATTATAAAGATTTTGAGTTTTGGGGTTTTTTTTTTAAACAGGGGGCTTTCCAGGGCTGTATATTGCAGTTTTTTGATAATAGAAATCTGGACTTGTTAGCCTATCAAGATTTTAGTCTCTTGTTAGCCTATCTAGATTTTAATGACAGAATAAAACTAAAGGAAATAAATATAGAAAACAATCAGAATCAGTCTCCCTAAAATGTGAAGCCCTTACTCAATACTAGTAGTATAAATAGCTCCCATACAAAACCTCTGGAAAGAAATTAGTCATTTACTTAAAGGTACTTAATTTCTCTCTACTAACCACTATGCAGTAATATCCCTTTGAAGTAAACTTTATAAAGGTGCTATCATATATCACATATCACATATCATATATCATATATCATATATCATATATCATATATCATCATATATATCATATATCATATATCATCATATATCATATATCATATATCATATAGATAAACAAGCCAAGCTCTGGAGATGTAATTGTGTAAGTAATTCAAAATTAAGAAATAAATTAGAAACAGAGGTTAGAAAAGGATACAGGTCTTCTGCTTCCTGTGCTTCGGTTTGTAGTGCTCAGTAGAGGTGTGTCCTCATCACTTCATGCTGCTCCAGGATGCACACACAAGTAGACTCCACCTAAGAGAAATAATCTCACAATTTCCACTCAAAACACAGTGAAACCCCTTCTAGCTGCAAGGAATTCAACAATGCCCTGCTGATTTCAGTCTTTCAACAAACTTTGTGTAATCAGGGTGGTCTGATATGCCAAGTGCTCAAGGGCAGAGGGAGGGATTTCCTGAGCCCTCTTCAGATGACAGAGGTCTGAAGTAGCATTGGATTTTAAGGAGTGGTTCCAAACCAAACAGGGATTTTTCCCAGGAACACTTTGCACAGTGCTCTCTGTGCCGCTCTTACCTTCCCCACCCCACAAACACCTGGAAACCATCTTTTACTTCTTCTCACACCCCACTTCTTTGACCTCCCTTTCTAATCAGCAGTGCCTTCCTTCAACAGAGATTTTCCACTGTCTCCAAGGAATTGTGCTTCATTCCAAATTTCACCTCAAAATGTTTTTTTCAGTCTTCACATTCAACTCTGATACTTATTTGCATCACCATTGGAAAACAAGTGCAGAGCATTGCAAATATTTCTTTCATCTTCTACTTGGTCATTTTCATAGATGTACTCAATTTACAGTTCAGGCACAGGAGATTCATAGCTGCCAGTCACCTTGAAGTGTGGCCAACAATGGACTTTCAGGAGGACTTAGTCCTCAGAATTACATCATTGAGGTTTACCTACACTAATAGAGGTATAGAGGTGTATTTTCCCCCAACAATACAAATATAACGATTGAACACTGAAATGGAGGAGTTTCCCAGTCTGGCAGAGCCCATTCTTAGAGATACATGCATGTAATAAGAACATGCATGTAATAGGAATATGCATTTTTGATATATCTACCACACCCTACAGAAATACAATCTCAAAATCTTCTTGAAGACCTCTGTATACCACTCTACATGATCTACAGGATGATATTACCACTCAGTTCTATTGAGGGACTGGCAGTGAAACGTCTTGTTCTGTCATCTCCTTCACAGCCATACAAAAGATAAAGACAATTCCCCTAATAAGCTACATGTTATTTTTGTTGAAACAACCCTATATAATGAAAAATTTGAAGTCCAAATAGTCTAAAGCAAAGGGAGAAGTCAAAAACCATTACATATGCTCTCTAGAGGAAGTGGCATTGGCAGTCTGCAGCTATGTAATATTTCTGGTTGCTCAGCAAAAGAAAAAAACATTGTTTATTTTGTTTTCAAACACATTCCTTAAAAGCAGTTTTCTAATGCCTTTTTCTTATTGAAAATTCACACTTTGTGGAGCCGCCAAAGCTGTTGAAATTAAGGCACCATTAAAACCAGATAATTATAAAACAGAATGGAAGTATTTTCTTCCAGACTTCCCTAAAGGTTTTATTACTTTTATAATATTCTTTTAAATGTACTAAGTTTTTGAAAAAAATGTTTCTACCAAAACATGTTCAGTTATTTTATTTAAGAACACAGACCTACAAATAGCCTTCAGGAGGGAAGATACAACCCAAAACCTTTCTTAAAACCAGGACAACACAGTTGCCCTTGCCACAACAAAGGTTAATGGTATCCTGGGCTGCATTAGGAGGAGCGTTGGCAGCAGACTGAGGAAGGTGATCCTTCTCTTCTACTCAATATTGGTGAGACAACTGCAGTGTTGGGTCCTCCTGTGGGTCCCCAATCAAGTGAGATCTGCTGGAGAAAGTCCAAAGAAGGGCTTGAAGGGACTGAGGCATGCCCACCGTGAGGAAAGGCTGAGAAGCTGTAACTGTCCAGCCTGGAGAAGGCAAAGCCCAGGAGCATCTTATCAAAGTGTATAAATATCTGCATGGAAAGTACAAAGACAACAGAGCCAGGTGCACAGTGATAGGACAAGAAGTGATGAACACAAACCAAAATACAAGGGGTTCCCTTTGAACATTAGAAAATTTTTCACTGTAAGGGTGACCAAGAACTGGCATAAGTTGCCCAAGGAATACTATCCTCATAAACATTAAAAGGCCATCCAGTCATGGGCTAGAATTGGTTCTAAGTAAACTGGCTTGAGCAGGGAGTTTGGGTAAAATGACCTGCAGATGTCCCTTCCAACCTCAACCATTATCTGGGTCTGCAATCCTGATGTTTCTTTATCATAAAAGGGAGTGAAATTCACAAGATCATTAAAAAAACAATGGTTTGAAAGACATCTTTAGAAGGGGGCCTGTGGAATTGCACTAAAGGAAACTCAACAGCAAGTTCCTAAAAGACAGATAAGGCAAATCTCCAAAAGCAAAGTCCTCCCAAACGACTGGAGCACTGGAGTGAAAGCAGTGTTGGTGTCAAGTCTCTAAAGTCCCAAATTTTGTCCCTGTCCTCTCACAAGTACCTTCTGGAAGTTAGTTAAAGTAATTTCAACTCTCCAAGTTTCAACTACAACCTTACCTCCTAGGAGTTTTTGCAGAAAAATTAAAGCAAGATGTTTAGACATAGACATGGGGAGAAAGAAATGCAAGGGTTTCTAGAACAAAAAGAAAAAAGTGATCAAAGGAGCTGCATTAATTCACTTGTTAGTACAAAATTCCAGATCAGGAAGCCTTTAGAGATGCTGCCTGTCTTTGCAAACTGACCCTCCATATGCAGCATTTTGATCTGATGGTACAATGCTGAGCTTGTAACAGATAAATTCAAGGAACAAACAGCACATCCAGCTCACCAGAGGTGACTTGCACCAGCTTGGCAGAAGGTCAGTGACTTGCCCATGCTGATGAAGCTCCATACAGCATAACTTCTTCTTGAGACTTATTCTGTTGTCTTCCATGTAGAGGTGCACAAAACAAGGACTGGATTATGATGATTTATGGCAGAATGTGGATGACAGTGAAAGATTCAGTCCAGAAAATCTGAGCCAGAGGTCAGTATACTTCACAACTCATACACTATATATTGAAGTGATATGATTCTGCTATGTATTTCAGAGGAGCACCATAAAATTTGAATGCATACAAGCTTGTGTTTCGAACTTCTTCATTCCCTGAAGCATACTGGTGTGAAACATGACTGAGGCACACAAATCCTTTAAGAATATGAGTTTACATTTCAGTGCTGATTAACTTTTTGTTTTTTGCTTAGCATTTCTAGTTTTGCTACATAGAACTGGTTCCTTTTCTTGTGGTGGGGAGCACTATGAGTTAGTGCCCAGGTGGGTCTGTAACACAGGGTTTCTGTGCACTATCACTATCCTTTAAGGTCAGCAGCCACGAGGGTCTTAGGGAAGCTGTCTGGCTGTCACTTCAAAAAAACCCCAGCATTTAAGCCCATCTCAGGCACAAATAAGATATCTATTGGGTCTCAAGGCCCATTTCTTGGTCAACCACAGCAGCAGGGCTGGGAGACTCCTGAAGTTGCCCTGTCACAACAATTGAATCATCTTTGACGCTACCAGGCTTTTATAATTAGTGCATGTATATGGCTAGAGAGCTAAAAATTCAGTTTGCCTTTGGGAGAAATCATTTTGCATCCCTGTGAGCAAGCTAACAGGAAGACAGGAAAAAACTTCAAGACTAACATTTAGAAATAGTTGAAGCTCTGGAAGGCTATGACAAGAAAACAGATAATCAATCTGGGGGAAAGTGGCTAAGCCAGCATTGCAATGTGCCAGTCAAACAGCAGGGAAAAGCCCATCGGCCCAAACAAATGGAAACCAATGAAAAACACTCTCTCTAATTGCTAAAAAAGATTGTACACTTGGGAGGCAAAGGAAATTCATTGGAAAGGCACTACACTGGGCTTATTAAATACCAAGACAGACAGTAAAGCAAATAATACAGAACAGAATGCTTAAGGAACTTATAAAGTCTCTTAAGTGAAAAAGATATTAAATAAACCAAAAGAAGCTAGACTTCTAGTGGGACAAGAACAGCTCATCCCACTCTTATAAAAAGACAGAAAATGCAATTAGCAGCTGAGATGAAACAGCAAAATAAGAGAATAATAGAGCTGAAGCTCTAGGGAAGCCCAGGCTCTGAGTTCTTCAGTCTGAACAGAGGAACAACAGAAAAAAAAGACATCATAAAAGAAAAAGAATTCCCAGTATATTACTAAAAAAGTCATACAGCATAAGATGAAATCACTAACAGTAAGTTGCTGGAAGATACTGGAGGGTTGTAGCAAAATGTTTCTGAAAAATGAAATCAAAGAAGGTTTTCTCAAAGTATGTCATTCAGAATGACCCAGAAAAACATCATACAGTTAATACACTTTCTAATATAAATTCACTTCTTCTCTTTATGACTGAGTTTGTTATTCAATGCACTGATCACTACTAGGATACTCAGGTCAGAGCCATGTGAGCTTCCCCAAAGCTCTACCCCAACCACCAGCTTTCACCAACATCCAGGCCAGCTTCAGGGCTGACTTTTACCCCTCTCATTGCCTTCTTTTTAAGACATGAAGTAATTGAAACTATGAAAAGAAACCATGAAGTGTCAGTAAGTTATGCTATTGTTGACAAAAATCTTCCACTTAGACTCCAAGAGAAAATTAAAAAGGACAAGAGACCTGGGACCACAAACCCAGACCAAGAAGCCTCCTCCCAGTCACAAAATAATAAGGCAGTGAGGGATACAAAAACTCTGAATGGGGACAAAAGACAACATTTCAGCTCTAATTTATGGGCCTCGGCATCTTCTCAGTAGTAAGGGGGTCATGTATGTATAGTTAATAACCTCACAGAGCTATGATCTCTAGAATCTGCTGAATCTCTCACTTGAGCAAATGGTTTTAAGCTGACCAGGCCAGAACTGAATATGGCACAGCTTAATCATTCCCTAAAAAATATTCTCTTGAAAGTGCTCAATTCATCAATGCCTAAACCAAGGTTTTCCTGAAAGGTCTAGTGAGGCCAGTAACCAAGAGCAGCAGACATTATCTTGGCAAGGACTTATTTCTTTGCCTTAAGCTTTCTAAGAAAGGAGTTTTGTTTATAATAAGGAATATTCCCCAAGAACATGGAGTGCTTGTAAGTCTAGTTCCTCTCTTAAAGACCATTCCTGCTGTGCCACTGAAATTGGTGGCAGCACTGTAAGTGCCACTTCCTCAGCACCCGCTGCTTCTGCAAATGTATGCAAGCTTTTGTGTTTTAGGAGCTTTTTAGAAAGATGTGCAGGATGAAGTCTCAACAGCAAAATAAAATAAAATAAAAAATCCACATAATGGAATGCAGGAAGCCATTGAAAGAACAGAAGCATTTAACAGAGTAGCTTGCTACCACCACATCTTTAACCTGTTTGGATACTCCGGCATAAACTTGAGTTAGGTTTTTGTTCTGCAGAATCTTTACCATCCATAAAGATCATAAAACTTCAGTCTACAAACAAGTAGAAGGCATTTCTAGGGAATATCTGTTTTATAAAAGGTATTCCTTTAGCTACCTCAAAGCTGCTGATAGATCCCAGCGGGAGCAGCACTGGACCTTCCTTAGGTCTCACTAACTGAAGGAAGCCAGACTGGGTGATTTCCCATTTTCTTTCCCAATTTGGTCCACACCAGGAATTGAGACAACCAGTTTTGCTCCGACTGCAATAAACAACTACAAAATATATTCAACACGGCCTTTTCCATCTTCTGCATGCTAAGGCTATCAATTCCCATTTCCCAGAATATTTTACAGTGTCGTACAGAGCAAGCTATCTAAAAACCCACACTCCTTGAGTGTCACAAAAACCAGCACTGTTGGTGATCCTGCATCCACAAAACAGACAAAAAACTCACATTCCAGCAGGCACCTAACTGCACAGTCCCAGAGAGATAAAATGTGCTTACACATTCAGAATCATGACTCTCCAGGGACTTCAATGTTTTTCTGCCGTGGTCCAAGCATTAGACATAAAGACATTACTTCTCTGCTTTAGTCCCTGTAGGATCTCATTGTTTAAGACAACTCACAGCATGCCAATTGCATAAAGACCACCTGCAGTCCAGCACTAAGCACAGCAGTTCAGAAAACTTCCATTAAATTCATAATGACTTTAATGCTCTCTTTTTACTAGAGTCTTTACCAAGGAATCAAAAGATCTAAATCAAAAGTTCTCTTTTCAGCCCAGTCGAAATACCACCAAGTGCTTACTTTTGGTGGGGAGATAATTTCACCTCACTTTAAACATCTACCTAACCATTTCAGTTAATGGTGCTAAAAGGAACATCTAAAATAAGACAGAAATTGTGAGATAAAAGTGCCTGTTCCATTCCTTGAGCATACAGGGGGGTCTAGACAACTAACCAATATTATGATTCCATGTGGGTTTTTATGTTTTAGAGATCTGGCATGAGGGCCCCTCACCTTCATTGTGCATCTCTGGGTCTGGTTGTAACACAACTTTGTAGACTTTCTCCTGCATGATGTCTTCTAGCAGATCAGGTTTTTGCAGTACCTATGATTTTCTATGTGCTATAGCTAGTCTGGCAAGGTCAGGTGGCAGCAGGTCATTTATTGGAAAGAGAATGCCAGCCTAAATTGGAGAGGACATTGTGAATTCTGTTAATGCCCACCCCTAATGTTTCCCCTACTGCTATTGCAACCTGTTAAAGGTGAAGGAGGAGACTACAGTACTACTAAATTCACTCCCTCAATACCTTTTGAGATTTTCAGATGAAATGCCTAATATAAGTGCAGAGAAGCAGTGTCATTACGGCTCTTTCAAGTATAAATTGCAATCATTTCTGAAAAAAAATCACATCTTTTTATGTGTCTTTGTATCACATTCTATTCTCTTAGTATTTGCATCCAAGATCCTTTTTCATGCTGGAATGATTTTGGAGGGGGAGGAGGGCAGGGAATGGGGCACATATCCTGTGTGTTGTTCCTTAGCTGGCTTTTCTTGTAATTGTTTGGGAATTAGAGACAGGCTGAAACTTTGAAATTTCTGCTGAGTAAAAGGCAAATGTAACTTTGCTAACTATGTTTTGGAGAGCTGGTTCAGTGGAATCCAGCAGGGTCAGCAACAGCCTTTCCGTGAAGAATGCTGAAAGAGTGCTGATTTCTCAAGGCAGAAAATTAAGCCTGACCAAGATAAACAAAAATAGTCTTGTAAAATCATTTCACAAATTGATTTTTTTGTAATGTTATCAAACTATCTGCTATTATCAATATCTTCCTGAGTATAAGAACAGACCCTTCCATATTTGAGATTTTAAGTGCCCAAGAGACTCTAAGACTAGATCATCTTCTTTTTAAATAGGAATTTAAATTAGATTTATAAGCACTTTTACATTTCCAAGTGAAGGAAGGACTGTGTTTTAGCAAGGAATTAAGTCCTGGCATGCTAATTATAATGTGGGGCTAGGTTGTCTGTGTCAGGTTGGATTATTCCAGGCTACAGATTTTCACTATTTACACCGACCTTCTGATACCCAGCAGTTCTAGCACAGACAGGAGATGTAATGTAATCCTGAGGCTGACCTTAAGAAGCCATTCCCTGGCAGAGAGATGTCTTTGAAATGAATATTAAGTCTAATGCATTAGAGATATCTACTAAATAGACAGTAGTTCTAAATAACTTTATTACATTCAATTAAACAAAGAATGTAACTCTACTTGGTGAAAAAAAGTAAGTATAAGGAAAAAAAAAAGAAAAGAAAGATTAACATTCCAAAAGGATCCTTAACCACGCATAGTTTTTGCTTCTGGTTTGGCCTTTAAATTTGACTGATGCTAACTAGTGAGCTCTTTCCAAACCAATCTGTCACCCGTCAGGCACCATCTTCAAGGTGGAGTTCCACAGATAGACAGATTCTTCCAAAAGTATCTAAAGGTATTTAAATGCCCAGGTCCCATAATATTCCAGTTTTTATCCTCTTCCTGTACAAAGACAGGACACAAAACAACCCCACAACAACCTAACCTCAGGGGTAGATGGAGCACCTGCAACTGCTTGTCTGTCCATCTACAAATTTGGTGGCAAGAGAAAGAAAAGCTTGAAGATGCATTTCATCTTTCATACAGTAACATGCAAATGACCAAAAAGTGCATCAACATTTCATTTTTAAATGAGTTCAAACTCAGCCATCTTCATCAGGGCTCATGACAAACTCTGCTAAAATAGATTTTTTTTTCAGCTTTTCATTTCTCCATGCTGTATCCAGCCACAGTGTCCAATTAGTGGATATGAAAGGGGAAAAATAGCAAAATTCAGAAAAGTACATGTGCAAAATTTAGGATTAAGCATCCCTTTCACAGAGGAATGCTTAATGTTTCCTAGTATGTGAAATATTATTTCAGCAAAGAACCATTCTGAGCCACACACCAGTGATACAAATTTACCAGTTAGGATATCTTCCAGCAATGAAATCAGAAAGGTTATTGCTGTCTTGCAGAGCCAGGAGTTTTCATTAAGTTAAAATTCATACTAAATTGTCCTAAGAACAGTCATTAGTGTTGAAGACTTCAAGCTACTTTCATGCCTATACTATATATGCATAACATAAAGCAGGAAAACACCCTGTTCTTTCAGCTGTCAAGAGCTCATATTCCCTCCTGTGTTGCAAAGGGGTGGTACCCTCTGCCACAGATGTCAACAGCAACTTTTTCTAAGGTTTTTAGCTCTACTCAGCACCACTAAAACAAACTGAAACTGATTTAAAGACAAGGGAGACAGAACAGCTGTAACATTTCAGGTCTGGGAACTTTGCTTTGAACGTCCTGCATTCTTCATTTTATGTGGATTCTCAAGTGACAAATCAAGGAGGAGGGAAAGAGGCCAGGATAACAGAGTGGGAAAGCATATACCAAAAAGGACTTCCAGAAACAGCCTGTTTATGAGTGGCCTCGGATACTGAAATTACTTACATATGAGGTTTCTGGAAAGCAACATTTCCTGGCAGGAACTACCTTTTCAGAGCAGGGGTTCCAGCCAGAAGCACAGCCCATGGGTCAGTCTGCAGACCACAAAGCATTGCCATGTAGTCCATTGCTGGAACTTTCTGACACAACTACTTCTGATGGACAAAGAGCTATAGCAATTAAGGAGTCTGTGTCCACTGTGCTAGTAGCAAGATTTACATCTAGGGACTCCAGAAGGCAATGCCCAAGAAGAGTCATCCCCCAGGATTCTGGACTGCACCCCAGCTGTACAACCAGGACCTGTGTGCTCCTCCAGTTACACCTATTGCTTCACTTGGCAGGCAGAAGCTGTTTCATCGAACTTTTCCAGGAGTATTTATGTCTTTTGGGGAAAAAATTTGAGTTTCTGGCCCTGCAGGGGCAGAAAAAGAAAAGTAGTCCTTTCCTGCCATGCAGATAGGAAAGTGGATTGAGGAATTTTACTTCTCCTCTAAACTAACTTTTATGATTTGGTCCTGAATGATAAAGTTCTAGGTGGTAATCATGTATCTTTTTTAGCAAAAAAGGAACAATTTACTTACAGGGGAGTTGGACTCAGCTATAAGGTACTGGCACACTGGCCTTTAAAGGTGTTAACATTACCTTCTTGCTTTGTGCCAATGCTTGCTATCAAAAAGTAACCATGTAAACAGCCTTTCACTCACTAGTTTTCCCAAAATATTGTTATGAACCTTATTTGGGATAACTTCCCTGCCTTGCTAGTACTGAATGTTTTAACTAGAAGCATGATAAAAAGTCATCCCCAAGGAAGAATTGTGTTGACTCACAGGGTATCTTTGAGACATGACTGTCTGAGAAAATCAGAAACTTTTTCATCCTTAACAAGCAATATATATTCTGCAAATACAGCTTATCTCAAGTTTATGTATCAACCTGAATTGCATTATTCTTTCAGCTGAGGTTATCCCAGGAGCAGAAACCTTTTGAACCTATGATTGAGCTCATGGAGCCTGCCAGAGACAGCAGTTCAGGCTGACCACATGCAAAGCCTTACTGAGAGTGGTCCAAAAGACACCTTGAAGCCAGGTCACCCACATTTTCTAGATTTTTATTGTGCTATTACTTTAAATCACAAAGGAAAAAGAAAACCGGAATGCAACGTTTATGGCATTTCACATCACAGAAATGAGCACATGTGAAGATAAGGTGAAGATAACCTGTACATTTAACACAGCCTGGTACCTGGTTACACAAGTAGGAGATAAAACCCAGTTACTTTTTAATATCTTGGGGTTCAATAATAAAGCAATAAGATGTCTGGACAACAATTCAGATTCTGCGCCACCAGAATTTTGCTAACGTAAAAAAAGACAGGAGAATATAATTTTTAAACTTATAGGTTTATAAATCTCATAAGATTTCTGCTTCCTGAACTCTGTCTCCTGCTTTGTTCCAACATGTATTCCAGTGTGTAACTGAGCACGCAGAGTCTGAACCCGCTGCTGTCATACTGTATTACCCTATTAGATTTGTTGTGTATTAGATGTGACACCTTGTCTTTGCAAGTTAAAGATATCCCTGCGCAGTGCTCCTCATAATTATACTGCTGTTTGATATCACTACAGAAGAAAATGAAAGCTACATCCTGTAGAATTACTTGTGACATATTTCCTTAGTTATGCAGATATATACACTACACAGAAAAACAATTTGTGTTGATACGGCCTGGAAACAAATATTTTCTCAAGACTAAAGGACATGAATGTTTATGAGACATCTATGGGCTATCCAGCAAAACAATATCTTTTTACAGAAGGGTCTTCTGCTGAGGTGAACCCATACCAAGAAACAATTTAGAACAACATACATTTCTTGTACATGGTCATATAAAAGTTAAACCAGAAATAGCATCATTTCCCTTTGTCCTACATCCTTTATAGTAATAAAGCCATACAAAGTACAACTTTGGCGCTATTATTTGCTGCAGCTGAACACTACAGATAAATTTTAAATTTTTTACAATCATTAATAACTATATGTTCTATCTTCTTGATAAAGAATTAATTTCTCTTTTTTTATTTTAGAAATGTTTGTCTACAGGGAAAACAAGCAAAACACTGGCAAAAATATTTTCTCTTCTGTTCTTTATTATGTGCAAAATTAAATTAGGTAAGAAAAATATACTTTCATTGAAAAAAGAAGTCTGCAAGTGAAAGGTAAGAAAGAAAAAAATCACATTAAAAAAATAATTCTATTTCAACTGTTTCTGAAATATGTTCTGAGCTCATATTAGTTCACAGTTTATGAGATTGGGACTGTATCTTATTTATCTACAACAGAACCCTCAAATATGAAAATAAATGCTAAAATGCTATATTAACTATAAAGTCACCACCATGTTGCTCTAATGCAACACAGCTGAAGTCAACATCATGTCTACTAATGGTTGCAATAGGAGAAGGACTAATCAGAGAGACAAATGTCAATGTACAAAAGGCAGAATTGCCTACTATAAGTCATCTTGGGAAGAGAGAAGCTGTTTGTGAGGAACCATCCTGCCCATACAGGCAGGTGGCAGAGAGCATTGCCAAGGGCTGGGGAGATGCCTGTCTTGCAATGAGATTTTACATTCTCTAAAATCAATAGCAATTCAGCTGCAAGAGTACAATCCAGTTACGTTCTATCATCTTCCCTTATTACCATCATTCTTGAGAGCACCTAAAGTTTATCTCCATCTTCTGTTTGACATCTGGCTAAAAGAATAAGCATGAGAGCTACAGGAGGCAGAAAAATTAGTCCCTCCAGGGTTGTTCAGTCTCTGAAATAGAACACACACAAACCAACGCTATTTCTTGTCTTGTTGGAACCAAGATAAATAAGGAAGCCCTTTTAAATGAATGAGAGTAATACTTGGGGCAACTTTTCATATTCTGGAATGAATATGGGAGCTTTACATCATTTCCCAGCAGTTGGTACATCACCATTTTTATATAATTTTTGAGTAGTTGCAACATAAATTGGAAGACGTACCCCAAAGAGCAGCACCCATCTCTGCATTGCAGACTATATTTAGCATTAAACACAAGATAAAGACAAATAGCATACCTTTCCCTCTGGGGATATGAACTGCAAAAGTAAAAAAAAAATGCATACAAGGGAAAAAAATTGACTTTTTGCTGCCCTGTGGTTGTACAATTGTATGGGTAGGAATATACAACAGAAAAGAAATTTGACTAAATGGAAAAAAGAATAAAAAAAAAGGAAACAAATTATAAAAGCATCTACAATATGTTTTGTTTGTCTGTTTTATGAATCAAATTGCCTGAAGAAGACCCAAAGGGTGAAACAAGTGCTGTAAGCGAATTCAGAAGGCCAAGGATGTCTTGTAGGGAGGATGATGAAGGGCAGCTGTGGTTCTGAGGTGTGCTTTCAAGAGTGGCTCAGTACATAGACTAGAGACGTGCCTTTGCCACACATTGTTATCCTGCCTAAAGCCATTATCAGCCACACGCTGGGCAATGTGAGATATGTGAGATAAATTAGTAATATCTACTCTGTGCACTAGAGACTAAGCAAGCATAATAGAAACTCCTGTGATAATGATTTTTATTTATTTAGCAAAAGTAAATTCTACTTATGCTGATGCCTGGAGCTGATTCTTCCATCACAGGATATGAGCAATTTTCTCAGTTTGAGTAGTGGTTATTCTCATGTGTTAGAAATATGAAAATATAACCCCAAAAGACCAAGGTTTAGATATGTAAATATCCCCAGTGATTTTATTTTCCTGAGGAACTGAATGTTTGTCCCTCTGGTTTTTGGTTTATCTCAGCCTTTTCAAAGCCCACTCCTCTCACACCTCCACTCAGTGTGATAAGGACCAAAGAACTCCCTCATTGCTTACAGCCACTACTTTTCTCACTCTTTTGATGGGTTTTATTTTCTCTTCGGCCCTGTGTCCACATGTGGTCACTCACCCCTCAGATCTGCAGAAATTTGCCTTACAAATTTCAAACCTTTTAAATACAGCTGCAACAGTTCTATGTTCTGAACCCTAAACTCGGTTATAAACCACAGTTAAATTCCAGAGGCTTTGTTAAATAAGAATAAAATTAGGCATGAAAACTCAAGAAGAGCGAGAAGTCCATTTGCACCTTAGGCCATGTAACATCGCACCTCTTTATCAAATTCTCACACATTCACACTCCAACAAATTTGAAAGTCTTAATTTCACCAAAATAAAACAAAATGAAAACCTCAAATCCACAAAAAAACCCAGAAAAATTCTCCTGTGCAATAAAACCAAAGAATGTTAATGGACTGTGCTTATTTTACAGTCCTATTGATTTAAAATAATTGAACCTTAATACTTCACAGAATTTTTGATATTTCTAATATATATATTGATTTGAAACAAACATTTACAATGAAAAGCATCATTACAAAATGTATAGCTTCTTCCCTAAGGAGAATGCACATTTTGCATATCCTTCTTCCACTCACAAAAAGCCAGTTTAGTATTTTCATTCTTCAGTGCCCTGACTCATTGTATAACTAACTTTGTGATCAGTTTTTGACTGCAGATTTTTCTCTGGACTGAACTGTGTCACATAAATCAGGTTGACTTTTTCAGCCACAGAGAGCTAGAGATACTAGCTGATATTGCCAGCAGTTATGGGAAAAGAAGCCAAATCTGCAATTGTCATGTTCTGGCAATATTTGGTTTGCATTTAATTTTTCATACATTCTTAATTGCTAAAACAATTTCAGCAAATGTTAGTAACATGAAACTGGCGTAACTTACTTCCTCTCTGTAAAGTCAGATATGTTTTTTATGAAGCCTGGTCCATTGTGAAACCAATGACAAAATTCTCATTAACTTTGTGACATTAGGATGAATTATTGTATACTTTGTCTATCCCTTAATTACCTGTAATTAACTTCCACTGAAACTTCCCTCACACAAATACTACTTTATTGAGGATGCTCTCCAACTAATGTAAATAGCCACATAAGTTTCAACTTGGAAATTTTAAAATCAGATAGATACATAATTTTAAATGTTTTCAGCAAATACCTCAAAACAAAAGATTAAATGTTTGCTTTGCCTGAAACTCATTATCTTCTCTCCAGGGCACTTCCATTAGTAAAATCTGAGTACTTTAATATTCACATGATGACTGCGAAGGATCAGTGTACTGGAGTAGTGGGATTCTGCTGGCCAGCTCATGAAGAGATTACATAGATATCCATCTAAAGCTGCTAAAGCTGTGCTGATTTGCTGCAGCAGGGAGTAACAGCCACACAAGATAGATGAAGAGATTATATCTGGTCTTTAGAATATGGGCAATGAAGATCTGTAATAGAAGAGGTCTGCAAGAAAGTCTTTGAAACAGCCAAAGCTCAGGAGAGAGAATTAGGTTAAAAAAAAAAAAAAAAAAAAAAAAAACTCAAATAATGTGAAATCCAAGAGAAAAATGAGATTTTTTTTTTCATTGTGCATGTGCTCTTGCTCTTCTAGCACTAATTGTCTAACGGTTGGGTGTCAGATCTAATTCAAACATCTCTGTGAACCCAATGGACTGGAAGACAAGTCCACAGAATGTGGTTAACTGTAAGCCCAGGCAGGCAGAGTCCCACCAGCCAGGGCCTGTCCCCAGCCTGAGCTGTGGAGCAGGACAGATCCCAACACAGTATCCAGGTCCAGCCGAGGGTCCATTCATGTGGCAATGCCATGGCAATAAGACAGGTCCAAGTTCAAGCCAAGCTGCCAGGGCACAGGCTGAGCTCTGCAAAAAGGGAATCTCCAGACAGACAGACAAGGCATGCCTGTAGCTGTGCTAGAGACCAGTTCTCCCCCACTCTATCCAGGAAAGGGGGCTAAACACACTAATCCTAGAAGTTCCAGGTAAGGCTGGTCACTAAGGTCTGTCAGTGCCCTCAGGGCCCCAGCACAAACACAGCTTTCCACAGATTTTAAAAGACCTGAATTTTAGCCAGTGATCCATTTCAAGACACACAAATGATTAAGGAGGTAAGGCACTTATCTCTTACTGATTGCATCTTTAGGCAAATCTAGCCCCAGCATTAAAAATAATCCCAGCATTTCAAACTAGTCCAATACTTACCTGTTTTGCATGATCAAGGGTTTTGACAGAACTGTTCCACATTTCTCCTTCCATTTCTGACTACTCATCCATAGCTCTGCATTAGATCAACTTGATGTTCTTTCTATCCATTCCAAGTTTGAGGTAGTGTGGGGAAATTGGCTCAGATGTTTGTCAAGTTGTTCTACAATAATTAAACAGAACAAGACTTTATTGATCATATGACTTTCCTGAGTGATGAGTCCCAGCTGAATAACATGTGAGAAAATAATCACAACATCCTCTTGTAGTTATAATTCTGGTTTTCTAAACTGACATGAATTTGCTACATCTTTCAGTATAGACTGGAATTTGTTCTCATTTTTAACCTCCAAAGGATTTCTTTTTTTCCTTTTAGGTGAGGACACTGATTTTTCTAACCCAAAATACATCTGCATAAGTTTTCCAACATGTTTCATCTGACAATCAAAACATTACTGCGTACACTGTGGTCAGCCAAGTTCTGGTGTTATTTTCCTTTCCTTAAATTCCCAGAAAGTCCAGTGGGTTTTCATGTATAAACAGGAGAACTATTTGCTGCAAGAGGCATATTCAAAACCAGTAAGACTACATTCCAACAGTAATAAAATGAGAAGTTTCATTTCAGGCAAAGATACCTGTACTAATTTTATTTTATTATTTCCCTCCCAGCATCAGCAATAGGCTGTTTACTTACCAAATACAGAGATCATCCCACCCCTGTATTTCAAGAAGACATTCTCATTCAGTTAATTACATGGAATTTAATTATCTAACCATTCTTGTTCTGAATAATGTCTTCCATGTAGGTATGATTTACAAGTTTATTTGTTTTATTATTATAATCACTCCTAAGTCTATCAGGAAAAGAGAGTGAGAGTCTCAAGAATATTTTTAAGGCGAGGAACTTCTTTCAACTAGCAAAAAGACAGTTGAAGAAACAGTTCTGTCAAGTCTTTTTAAATATACTGTTGTAACCCATAGTGTATTTTAATGGTCCTTGGTCAACCAAAACCTGGTTTAAATATGACAGTAATTAACTAAGAAAATTCAGTGAAGAATAACTCCAAATTACTGAAGTTACTGGCATTTAAAGTAATTTCTGGGCTTCTGGTTCAGTGAATTCCATGAACAGAATTTACCTAAAGATAAAACAACCTTTCATCTATAAAAGCTATTAACTTTCAGAGGCTGAAACAAAAAGAGCTAGGGAAAAGGTTAACATGAAGTTACAATGCTAGGCCGGCTCATGACTCACATCCTCATCAGAGTCTAATCCTGACACCATGACAACACTGAAGTACAATTTTCAGTGCTAGCTAAAGAAATATTAACAATATCTAGCATGAAATAAAAACAAGGATTGGTTTGTCAACTGTTGTTTTCAGCACTTGGGCTCCAGAACACTGGAAAGATAAGAACTGGTAAAGCAAAGTGACTTCAGCAAAACACATTATAATAAATTGCAGCCTCAATAATAATTTCCCCTAATCCTCTCGAGTCTTCCTTTTGGATATAATTTCTTACAGGTGTTTTGCCTTTTTTTTTTTTGTCTTTTCTTCTAAATAATTTAGATATGTTGTGTAGAAAAGTCACAGGGAAAATGGACTCTTCTAGGCAACTGTTCTCCTCAGACACCTGACACATCTCCTTTGGGCTGCTCCTTTTTTACTCACAATTTGTGGAATAAAGACTAGAAGAAACATCTCTAGCTCTTTCAGAGGAACAAACACCTTAGAGTGAGTCCCAGTAAATGTGCTAACCAAGGCCTAGAAACCCAGTCTCAAATATTTTGATGTTTTCCTCAAATACTGGAGTCTACTTCCAGAATGCCAGTATATCCAGGAAAGCAAGAGTGCTGTACTGCCTATCTTGCAGCAGAACAAGAAGAGCAAGAGGAGCTGAAAACTGCAGAGACAGTTGTTCTTGAGAGTGAAAGGCTGAGCCAAGAGGACAGACATCCTGGACTCAGTTCACAGCCTTGCTGCCAGCTTCCTGCCAGGGGTGAGGCAAATCAGCAAAATGCTGTAGCCCAGTTCCCCACCTACACAACAGGGTCATATCTTCCTTTCTCCCACGCACATTCTGTCTCCTCAGTAACAGCTGAAGGCTCAGCAGCAGCGCTACTCCTGACACAAAATCCTCCTGCCCCAGCCTCCCTGAAGGGGGACAAGGGACATACACATCTGGATGGAGGGACCACCACCTGGAAACAGTGAGAAACATACGTGCCATGAAATAGCACATGCAAAGTCTCCCAGGAATTGGAAAATTTAAGACAAAAGGCTGATGATTGTGCCCATCAACCAGTGAAGGGATTACTCTGCCAAAAGAGGAAATGAGCTGCTGCATGCAGAGAGGAACTACAGGTGTGACACATACCTCCTGATTACAGGTATCTCAAAGGAGTTTCCAAACACCTTGCTAGAAAACACAGTTGTGCCCAGGATGACCATCCACTTCTGAGTAAACGCACTGCGGTGTGTCTCACTGCTGCTCCCACCGTGTGCAGATGCACGACCTGCACCAAAGAATAAGTGAATTAATAGAAGAAATAGCTTTCTGCCATTAACATCTCAAGTCTACTAATAAAAACCAAATTTATAAGAGGTGTTCTAATAAGTCTGGTTGTGCTGTGTTCCCAACACCAGTCCTGATACCCCTTTAGGGAAATTCACAACACTTCCTCAGGTGTATTTCAAGTATGTAACACAGTATGGTCACAACTCTTTTAAAGAAGCTACAAGTTTTACATTGTAGTCATTGTATTAGTATTATTCTCAGTAGCAAAAAGGGTTGGTTGTACTTCAGAAAAAAGAAAGAATCTCGGCTTCAATTTACTATCTTGATTTATACTGAGTGTAATCTACTTCACTTGTAAACAAGGGTTTGTTCTGATCTTTTATACAAGTGAAATACTATAAGCCATTATCATGATGCAGACAAAGAGGAGAACAGAACTGAGTTGCACAAGCATTTCCAGATTGATGAATTGTGCAACCTTATTGCTCCTTTAGCAAAGGAGCTTGAATCATTACAGTTACTTTTTGTCCATTTAAAAAAAAAATCATATGGGGGTATTCTTTGTAAGAGGTATTAAGTGAAGTCAAGAGATTTGAGGTGGTTTAAATTTACTGCACTGATGCCAGGGGTTGAAACCAATTAATACTAAAATAAAAATCTAGTAAGGGAGAAGACATTCATTTCGATGAACCTACTTTTATAATGAAGGTCTCTCAGACAGCATCTTGTCCTTGGAGTGCCTTGAGGTGTCCAGGCAATATCAACAAGGGAAGTGAAAATAGCAAAAAGAGCACCCGGAGTTTTGGAGGTAGATCTGAAACCTTATTCATCTATAGAATTGCATGCGGATCTATGCAATTCACACACATGAAATCATAAAACAACCAAGATCCATAGTTCCCATTTCATGACTTGGGTATGTTCATGAGCTAAAAATACTTTTAAAATCAACTGTAACAATGTGCATTTGTTTGAGATAACAAAACCATTTTTACTTTTGTAAGCCAGTAAGAAGCTGATGGTTTAGATAAGATTTCCTGAAGTAACTTAATGCCCAGAAGAACTTACAAGGTTCTCATAGCCCAGGAGAGAATTCTTCAATACAAGTAAAAATTGCATAAATAACAGAAAGCTGAATCTCCAAAAAATAAGTTGGGCTCTGATGTACCATTCTAGATTTCTGGGGATAATAATTCCTACTGTCTCACTCACTTACACCAACTAGTGCCATTCACAAAGTACAGCAGGACAGTCAACCCTGAAACTTGATTTCAGTTTTCATGCCTTTGCTGATATTTTCATATTTAGGTCAAAGGATTATGCGAATCAAAATCATGACAGAGAAATTTAATAGAGGAAGGAATTTTAACAAGTAGCAATGCACCTCTCCAGGTTCTCTGCATTACTGGCACAATGCATCTGTACTTAAAAATGCCTCCACTGTCACTTGTCTACAGCAGCAGGAGGAATTTCCTGGTTTCTTTACACTCACAACCATATATGTTATCATGCTGTCTTCTCATGCATAATGCTCATATGGGTTTGATTATAATTATAGATCATAATGTCCAACTTCTAAGTAACATTTTTCAGCAGTGGATTTCAAAGCATATCACAATGCCAGCCAGCATTTTTATTCTCCTTTTATATGTGGGAGAAGAGTTTCAGAATAGAAAAGTGACTTATACCAGGATTATTCACCCACCAGCACACTGCCCAAAATAGTACACAGTCCATAAAGCAAAGTTTTACCATAACTGCTTAACTGCTATCAACAATTGTTAAAAATCATAGAGGAAACACTTGCATATTGGAAAGAGTGAAATACTTGCTCTTTTCTGACAGCAGGATAAGTATTTTTGTATCTTTGCCCACCAAGTTGACGTAAGACTTTGCCTAGCTAAGGGCAGCAGCATTTTTTAACCAGCAGACAGATTATCTGACAGGGGTCTCCATACTGCTCCCTCTAAAAGTAAATTGGAAGAGAAAAAGGGAACTTTTAGCAGTACAGAGACAAATAAAGCCAGGAAAAAACAGGCAGATTAGGCAAAAAAGAAAACAGTATGATCAGCAACAACAAAGGGTAATATTAATCATAAGGCAACTGAAAAACCAATTCAGCTGTGAGACTGTCCAATGAGGCATATTTCCCTGACAAATGGAGTCATATAGAAGACCTCCAATTCCAGACTCTTCCCAGGGAACTTCTCTCAGCGCCAGGGCAAGTCACTCTCTGGTGGGGCTTGCCAAGACCATGATTTGGCCCTTGAGTCTCTAACATACAGTAATGCCAGAATAGATCACTATTAAACCTGATTCTACCATTATCTTTCATACAACTGCCTGGATTTTCAAAACATTCCCTTTTATCTTTTTTTAGAAGTACAGAAGGTGCCAATGATGAGGCCACCAAGCATGCCTAGGCTCTACTAATGAGTCCCAAGCCACCATCCAGAAATCAGTTCCTGGCTGAATGAGCCAGCAGCTCAGATTTAGGGGCAGCGAAGGTCACCCAGATCAGGTCCACAACACCTGTAGATTACACAAAACAGTGCACATTTGTCGTGGGGAAAACAAAGCAAAAGCAAGGCTAGACTGGAGAAATAAAAAAAAAATTCTCATATTACATTCCTAGGGGGAGAAACAGAGTGAATTATACAACTGGGAATGAGCATCTCTTGCATATAGTACTAGGCAGAGGGCAACCAGGAATGGTGTTTTTCTAAATGCTGTTGGCACATCTCATCCTCCCAGAGAGTCAGGAACCAGAGCAGTAGCTAAAGGAGTAGTGGGCTGAACACACCAGCCCTGATTTGAAATCTGATTACATCAATGGAAGCATTGCATCTGGCATCAAGAGTTTTTGGATCACACCCAATATCAACAGCAGCTTTGAACTGGAACAAACTTTCATCATTACACAGATCTTCCTTGGGCTCCATCTTTACCAGTTTTATTTAACACAGAATGACAGCCCCCTTTGCATATGAAACAGCTGGGGAACAAATTAGCCAGATCTACTTACAGTATAGAAAATTAGGAACGTAAGTCAGATTTTTGCAGTATCAGTGAGAAAGCTCTGGAAGTTCTCAAATTAAATTAAAATTCACACAGTCAGATAGGCTCACTGGTTTGCTCAGTATGTTCACACCTCCCAGCAGATTGATCTCTAGGCATAGCAGGAGTACAGAGCACAGACCAGTGATGTCCCTTGAATCTGCAAGAGTTTGTTCCAGTTGATGCCACATAAACACAGTAATCTTTCCCAAAGGCATAAACTAATTTAAGAGACCACAGAAAAAGTCAGTTTATTAAAAAAATAGAGGGAAGGGATGGAGAACACACAAGGCAAGTAAGATTAAAAGGAACATTTTGTTTCACAGAGGAGTTGCACAGAAAATTAGCATGCTCACATGTGAAATACAAATATGTGAGGAATACTAACTATATATTTTATCTTTGATTTTTTTTTCTAGATAGCATCCTCCAAAAGACCTTTCTAACATCTTAACTTCATCTATTAACAGAGTCTTAAAAAACTCAGCATAACTTTAATTGAAATAAAGAAGCTGAATCCCCACTGGAAATCCCCAAACACATGGCACTGCAAAAGGAGCTACAAGACAAATGTATAGGAGACAGCTGACTTTGGCAACAGTCTGGAAGAGTTCCCCTTAGCTCCTCCTCCAAAAGTTTACTTCCAAACATACTCATACAGAAATCACTTCTCTGCACCTTAAGAAAAGTACATACAAAATAGTATGTGGATTTTGTCATTATCATGCCTTAGAGTTTCATTTTTCTTGGCCAACCACAGGAAAAAGATATAAGACAGCAGAATAAAAAAAAAGACAACAGAGACATTTGGGAGTGAAGGTGAAGTAAGAATGTGAGGGGCAAGGAAATGTTAAGGATGGGGTGGAAATTAGAAGACTGGAAGGATAAAGCAAGGAATGACTGAGTGAGAAAACTGTATCTGGAAACAAAAATGTGATAATACAGATGCAATAAGGAAAAACAATACAAGGAGAGGAAAAAGTACATGAAAAAAATAGTACCTTATCCCTTCAAAATTGTCATAACCTATATACAGTGCAGGACTGAACTAAGGATTCACTATCAATGTTCATTCTATCATGGCCTAATTTGTTTTTTGGCAGGTGCTTAACTTTACAGCCTTCATGTCCTTTTAATGTTGTTTTTGAGTGCTCGTAACACCTTATCTGAGAGGCCGAGACTTACCCATCACAATTTCAGTTTTCAGATTTAAATTCTTCTGGAGCAACCAGAGCATAAAAGTGTGTCAAAACAATCCTTTTTCACGCCCAGCACACTTGGATCTATAATGGTCTTCTTTGAAATCCTTTGAAAAATACTCACTTCTGAGAGTAGAACAAGCATGAAGAATTGCACAACAAGAAGTAATTTGGGGGCATGTTATAAACCATGTACAAAGACAAATTAGAATGAAAGAGACATCCTGTCTGTGCTGTCTAAATTGTGTGGTATCCCCCTAAACACCAGGTGTGTTTGCCAGTAATCCTCAGGGAAGATACCTCCAACAACATACTTCACTTACAAAGTTGAAAGAGAACTTTCACAATGCAACCCACGGTTTGGAATTCTTAGAACTCAGGAATTGCACAACATCCCTTCTTATGGATGGCATCCCAACATGAGACATATAAGTGCTGGATGCATTCCTGGATGTATCACTGCAGATGCCTTTGAAGGATGCTGGAGCTGAAAAACTACTGCAAATAATTGGAGTGCTAAGCAACTTTAAGCATTGCTCCAGTGAAAGCATTTAAAACTTGCAAAAGATGCAAAGACCTTAAGTAGTCTATTTCACTATTTATTTACTTCAGCTTGTCTTTATAGGTTTGGCAAAGTAGACAAGAGTTTCCAAATTCATCTTATAAAACAGTCTTATACTATGGCCTTTGAGATACTGTCTTGGAATTACATGTGATCTATTTTGCTTGATTTTCAGCCTCCTAAACATATATTATTCATAACAGTAGGTCTTTGATGCTAAGATGCCTCATGTTTGGATGCCATCCATAAAATGGGATGTTGTGTAATTCCCAAGAACTCCAAACCATGGATCCCAGATCCCAAATGACGGAACAGATAACAAATGTTCAGAACAGGTGAGAGCACTGAGCAATGAGTGATGAGCAGCCTTGGCACAAGAAGCCTCTGATAATCTCTGAGATCCTTTTTGAGTGCCCTCTCCTTTGATCAGAGGCCATGAGTAGTTACCTAGTTATAGCCATTAGGCAACACTGCAGACATTGCTCTAATAAAACTGATGGAGCAAGAAAGGTTTCAGTTCAGTTCACTAGTTCAGACTATAATAACCTAATAATATAATACCCTATAATCTGTAGCCCATCCATTTTAATGACTCTAAATCCTAACTTAATTTATGTTAATTTTCAATACATAAGTGCATTTCAGCACTTTCATTGCCAAAATCATCTAGACGAAAGTTGCATCAACAAAATATTTAGCCTTATTTACAGGTTTGCTTGAATACAGGCCTTCTTGGTGTAGCTAATATAAACTAAGTCGCTCAGTGCCACCATGAGTAGGCATTCAGTGGATAAACAGCATCTGTTACTTATGTGAGGTAAAGGTTTTCCTTTGCTGCTTTTAATAAACTTCTGCATTGGAGTCATCTCAGGCTATTGCCACAGCTTTCTGCCACATCTGCTCTCCGTGAGATACAAGGCAAGAATCCATAATCAGAACTTTTCAATGTGTTTTTATGTCATGTTTTTAATTTCATTTCTGTAAGCTTGGGTAATTTTAAAATTGTTTCATTTGAGCATTTCTTAAGTTTTGAGCAGCCAAAAGGGGAGATGCAAAATAAGCCCCTTTAATTTTCATGCTATTAAAAAGCAGCTTGTCAGATTTGGCTGGAGCAATTTACATTAAAAGAAGCATCTGTATCTTAATGAGATATTACCACTATTGCCCTAGCACCACACCCAAATAGATGGAATTCTCAGTGGTTTTTATCACTTTCAGTAACCTCCAAATCCTACATTCTCTTGGGGAAGATTCATGGCTCAGTCTGATACATTGCTGCTTCTGCAAAATTGCAATTCAGCATAACAGCAGCATCAGTAAATGTAATGTCTCATTCAATTCATTGTTCCAGATATGACTTTCAAAGCCAAGCAGGGCTACTTATAAAACAATGATATTAAAAAACCCATTTTTATCTTTCTCCATATATTTGTATTTACTAGGGAAAGGAAAGAAAACTATGAAAATCACTAGTGCCATTTTGAGGAGTAATAAATTAGATCCTAAAACACAGGAAATGAAAATACTGTGATCCTCCTAGTATCAATGACTCTGAGTACAGAAAAATATTGGCTGCATATTTAAACAATCCAACTGATAATTAAGGCTACCACATACGCATGGTAGTGGAAGTAAAGCAGTGACATCAAAATGAAAACCTTGTTTCTTCATTTCCTGGTTCTTTTTTTGTATATCTATTTGTAAGCTTGCAGTTTCCTTTTTATGCATTTTAGTTTTAACATCTGTGCATTAACATAGATAGATAAAGCATATAAATACATATATATCCATATTTAACATTTTATATCTTTCTGAAGGAAAGCATATACAGAGTACTAATAATGCTGTTTCTTTCCCAGAAAGAGCTATGAGTTCCAGGAGTCTGGTCATATCTCAAGGATGACATATTTCAGTCTCTTAGGTGAAAAGAGGCAAGGAGATAGCCAGCTGGCTCGTGTGAAATTAAATCTTCTGTGCCAGCTGGACCAGCAGTAGCATTGCTGTTAGCTTTGGAGACTGCTGTCTGCCCACTAACTACAGGAAGACCAGAAGAGTTAAGAAGTAAAACCTACATGCAAACAATTTTCCATCCCATATGGAGTTGTCATTATCCCTGTGAGCGTAATTAGGTTTGCCAGATCTGCAGTGCTGTAATGCAGCGATACCCTGAGTCAGACTGCTCAGCTGCTTGCCACTCACACAGCGTGTCCAAGTCAGGCCTCGTTACCCTCCTGGCACTGAACAATGAGGAGAAGGTGGCACATCAGTGCTGCTGCTCTTAGAGGGAAGCTGAAAACCTCTTAAAAGAAGAAAGGAATGAGATGCTCAGCAAAAGTGGAATATGCACCTGCTCCCAACCCTTCTGATTCTTAAACCCCAGATACCTGGTTATAGTCTTTCAGTTAAAGTACAACCAGTGTGTCTGCCACAAGATAAGACTTTCTGCAAATAACCATAAAAAAACCCATTTTTGCTGACTCTCAGATGCTGAACTTGACAGAACATACAGAATATATTTAATTTATCTTTCACTAACTTAGTATAATAATTACCATGTTTCTGCGACATTGCCAAATATACCTGAATATGACACTTCGTTTGAAACCTCTGAGGCAGAGACCATGGATGAGCTCAAATTGTAAGTTGTCAGGGACTGTTAAATTGATTATGTGTATGTAAGTTTTATAGACAAAAGAACAAAGGGCAGAATCTGACTCACGCTTATCCTGCAGATCTGTGGCAGGAATGAGAACAGAGCACATATGCCTTGACCTCAATCTTGCGTGCGAGCCAAGTGCACTGTCTCTTGATTTAACCTGTAAATTTAGTAAAGAGACAGCTGTGAGTGTTATGGTATCTCCTGTTAACCAAGACCACTAACGCATTGGGTATTTGGAGCAGCTCTTTCCACAGTTACACAGGAAATACTAAATGTAATCTCCAAGGAAGAAGTCAGCTCTTTCAAATGAAGTAATCTTAATTCTGAATCTTCATTCCAGATGTAAACAGACACCTCCAAAAATGCTATCTGTACCATCTTCTATTACTCCAATTGAGCTCAGAAACACAAAGAAAAAAAAAAAGAAAAATACATTGACTGAGGCAGATTTAAAATAATTTCATATCAAGCCAGCAATAATAAAGAACTACCCCACACAGTGTTCCACCCATACCTCTGATTCATGAAGATGGGACCACCTATCTAAATCTTATCAAGCTGCTTACTATTGTGAACATAAGAAATTGTACTGATGACACAATAGGGCAACATTAAAAACATAAAGAATGTGAGATAAATTCAATATAATTGATAAAATAATTCACAAAATAAGCATAGGCATTCCAAGCTCTGCAGCCTACAGCCCTGACCTGTGACAGTCAAGAACATGACGAGAGGTCACTGCATCTCTTCCTACCTATCCACTGAGGCTTGCTCCCCCTTCAGCTGGGAAAGGAAAGGCAACTTTAGGTCTCATCAGACGGACAAAGTCTTGGCACATAACAAAACTTTCTACCAAAGTCCACAAAAGGATGTGGATCATAGAGTTAATCCCAGAGTTCAGCAGCTGGAAATGCCTGCTAACAGAGATTTCAATGAACCATAAATATAGATATAAAAGAGATAAATGCAATGCTATTGCACCACACATGGTAGAAGAAGTCAAAACATCATGTATTACCTCTGTAAGACCTTGTTTAGAATTAAGCTTACAAATTTCAGTTACATGTTTTATGATGCATTAGGACTACTACAAGTCAGAGGAGGGATAAGGTGATCAGAGGAATGAATGTTATTTTACATAAAAAGCACAAAATCCAAAAATGCCAGCAGTCTTTGGAGAGCTGTACATGAATTCATTGGGTTAAGAACACTGGAGGGAGAAAACAGCTGCTGAAATGCAGTGCAGACTGAAGAGTCAATGCATATAACCAGACTATAAATAAGCACAGAGTGGACCCTCCATAAGAGAAATGCATATCCAGACTCTTCTGCTCATGCAGGTAAGAGGAGAAGACATCTGAAGCAATTTCAGTGGAGCTGGTGCATTTATAAATAGGTTGATATGCCAAAATGCTTAGCACAGCAGCTTGGATTTGATGATCTATTAAATATTTTTCACTTCTGTCATCGCATCTTTTGTTAAGTGATTATTGTAGTGATTGAATTATGAAATTCATGTATCACTACAACAAAACCCATCATGGGCTGCTGCTGAACAAAGCAGATCATTTCAGAATGTTTATACTGTTTTGCTGGGAGGAAAGGGTTGCTTTGTGTGTCCAAAAATCTTATTTTTTTTAACTATATAAAGTTGACCCCTAAAAATACTGGGTTTACTCAAACTTTACAAGTCTGATAAACTTTATCCCTTGGTCCCTAAGCCTGTCTAATACTCATTCCATGAAAAGCTGAATTATACCAGAATCTATCATTTTATTCTTTGAGGTAATTTATAACATCAACAATCTGCCCTTAGAGTGGCATAACACAAGACATGAATGCAAATTGAAGGTGAGACATTTGTTACCAGAGCAGAAACAATTTCATTCCAGATAACATGTGTGATATACAACCATTGCTCATATTTTAGTTTTCCTTGTTTGCCTTTATTTATGGACCATAAAACTGTAATTCAGCAGTGAAGAATGAAACACTTTATTGAACTTCTACACAGTATTTACACTTCTTGTATTAGATGTCACTTTTTCATGGTAATGGGACATACTGGGAATCCCAGAGCAATGAAGATTTATGGACCTCTGGACTGCACTGGTAGAAATACAGAGCACCAGGAGCAGACTCTCACAATGAGCCCAAACGACTAAACTTCCATGTTAATGAGACATCTCTGGAGGATTTATGGGTAACAGCTTACGTTGATGGGAACTTCATTCTCTGTCATCCATCATTCCTGTACAGACAGTAATAATGTAGAGAAAATGAAAAAAATGAAATTTTTTAATATATGTAAAATAAAGACAGTGTCTGACAAAGGAATTTTGAAATGTTGCAACCCTTTTAACTTACAGGGTTTTGCCAGAAGTTTGGCCTCTAAGAATTCATTATCAAATTGATTGGTAACACTTTTTATAAGCCAAGGATATTTCTAAGAGAAAAAGCAATTTTATTTCAAAATGAATGAATAACAATAAAGAAAACCATAAACAATCATAATAACCAGGGAATTGACAAGTGAGAAACTTGTTGCTTGCAGAATATTGTCAGGTCAAACTTTGGCCAGTTTCTTGTGGGAATTTGGGCATAACCTTACCCTTATGCATGGGCAGCTCCATTTAGAGCAGAAAGGCCATTTGAGATGAGTCAAATTAAGCCCAGGCCTGTATTTCTAGGGGGACGCAGCCTTAGCTACACCAGAAAAAAAAAATAAATTATGATTTTACAGAGAATTCTGTAAAATTATTAAGTCTGTCACCTACACTCACCTTAGTTCTGACAGATGGAAGCAATGGCAAAAAAGTGCCTCCAAACACAGTCGCCAAATCACCACAAAAACACAGATGGCTGCTCACAACAGGCAGTTTAGCCAATGCTAGGTCAAACCACCAGGATTTAAAAATAACATTTTTGATATGACTTGGAGAATCATCTCCCAGATTTTTCAGAGATTGATTGAATCATACTTAGATTCTCAAGAGAGTCACCAAGAAATTAATTCCTATGCTCCGCCTCAAAACTTGTGGGTCCTACTTTTTATCCCTCTGTTTTAGTACAAAAGGACAATCCTTGTGCAAAATGTCATCTCAATGCTGCGAGAGAACCCATTTGCCCAGATGAAAACTGTAAGTTTTAGTTGTACTGTGTTAAGAGTCACAGAACATGAGAATATTATGTGGATGTATCTTGAAGTACATCTGTGCATATCTAACTGAAATTGCTTCATGAAGAAAAATCCAAGCTGTTTGATGTTCCAAGCCAGATGCCACAAAGTGTCATACCTACTATCAAAACAGAGTAACAGGAGTGAATAAAAAAAAAAGAATCAGAGAAGTTTCCTTGTTATCCTGTTAGCAACCAGAATCAAGCTTCATGAGATTTTGGTTCTTTCCAGAGCTGCAGAGTAAGATAGGGAGCATATGTAAAGAGCAGCTGAAACAAAACCAAAGTGTATTTTACTCAGAGCCATGTCAGTGCAGCAGAAGTAGCAAAAAACAATTGTTTGGCTGTCCCAGTTTGCCTTGCTTCTGTTGAAAGACTAATAATGATGGCAAAACAAAAATTTAATCATTTATTAAAGCATGTCTCTATTTGTTTCCTTTTACTGTGAGAGATAAAATGCAAGCTTTGGCACAACAGAGGCAAGATGAACAGCAATAAATCAGTTCAGAGATCTCAATATTTCAAAGCTATAGGGATCATGTATGGTAACACCATTGCAGATGAAGTTCGATTACCTGAGCCCTGCTCACTCAGTCTGTTCACAGAGAAATACTTTCCTAAGGATTTACACTGAGCATTATTAATTTGGTTTTCTAGATGAGCTCTTATTGAAAAGAATTATGTTCACATAAACAAGCATCAAGAAATTGTGTCCAGATTATCGAGAAGTGCCTAGAGAAATGAGACACAGCTGAACAAGAGTTAATGATTGTCTCTCAAGAAAAACTCCTGGATGGGATCATCATGGAATTTGGTAGTACAACTCAGAAAATTACACAATTAAATGGAAGTAAAATTATCAGCTCAACAGTGATTAAATATGATTGTTGTGGTACTTCTAAAAAAACCCAAGTAGCATCTAAAAAATAACAGCTAGCTAATTTAGACCTTTTTTCCTAAGGAAACCTTTAGTCACAAATGAGACTTCTCACAATGCAATTAATATCAGCCCCTAGGCTTTTAATTCTTCAAATTGAAACACGTTTTAGGGTGTATCTTAGGTAAATAAGCTTTTAGAGATAGGAAATGAAATCTCACTAACCTGTGGAACATGTTTACATTTCTAATAGAAAGCCTAATATATTACAAATGGCAAATACCTGTGGTGTATCTGAGTGGTACCTGGTGATACATCAGTCCTATGACATCAGATAAATAAATGTGTATCTGAATTTATGGGAGAGACAGCCATTCAGTAACAAGCTTATTACACTCCAATCAAGTCTTACTATTGGTCCAAACTCTTGGTTTGAACTACAACCTCTCTATAGGGTTATGTTTTAAGCAAATGTATTTTATACAGGGTTTACCACTGCTACAAGGTATAATTACTTTTGAATTTTCACTTACAATAATACGTAAAAATTCTGATTCAGCTTCCTCATGGAGTCTCATAATTTCAGTGGTAATTGCTGTGCTGGGAAATTATGAGTTTTTTGTCAACCTTCATACCATGTTGTAGAATCTTATTTCTGGGCTTTCTTACCTGTCTGCTTGCTACTTCTTTGCACAGGAAAACAAGACATTCATCTTCAGCTCATGAATAAGTAGTCTATTAGTGCTGAGACAGAGTGATTTGTCAATATTTTTGTAGCAGTAACTTCTCAGAGCATCTTTAGAGTTCCTCTTGCAATGCTAAACAGGAGGTATTCCTGAATGTCCTTCAGATTCATCAAATTTAATAAGAATCTATACTTTTTCAAATAAAGGTTTATTCCTTCTTCTCTTAAGCCTCTCAAGATCTTCAAATTTAACTGCCTCTTAAAGGATTCTTTGAACTTGAATATGGCATCATAACTAATGAATAGACCTTAGAGTGGTACCTCTTAGAGTTTCTTACAGAAATTTGTGAAGATTTGTCAGACCAATTCACTCCACAAAATACATGTTCAAATTACTTTTTATATTAGCAACGAGTCGTGACAGGATGGAACCCTACTCTATTGTACCTAACTCCTCTCACCGTTCATGTAAGAAGCAAAGAGAAACATTACGTGACAGTTCCTCTTAAGATATGTCTGCAACAGAGGTCAAATACAGGAAATCCATCCTGATTGGAAATGTGCTTAATCAGTTTCTTCAATTTGCTGCAGTCAAGGGAACATAAATATGTGCTTTAAGTGCTTTCCCAAATGGAGGTGGACTGTTAGCTAAAGCTTACCTTAAGTCATTGCCAAGCAAAGTTTGCTGTGGCTTAAGTATATTGCCTTGACTGGCCAGTGCTCAGTATGAAATAGTTAACAACGCTTGATAAATTACTTTGAAAATATGCAGTAATTTTCCTTATTATTCCCTTATCTTGGTCAGTGTGACAGCTTTCAGAGCACAAATAAAGTCTCTCCAATAACTGCAAAATTATAAAAGGAAAAAAAAAAGCAGCAAGGGCAGAAATGCACCACATTGCATCGGCAGCTTTTTTGTATCTTGGATTCTCAGGATCTTCTGTTGTCCACTGCAATTAGGAGACAATTATGGGATGATCAGGAGTAAAGTGAGGACAGAGACTTGACAAAAAAATTTTGTTGGAGCCTGCAAGTACAAAAATGTAACTATCAGCTATTACAGGCTTAAAACACGGCATTGCCAGCAGCCAGCCAAGGCTACAAAACAAATTCCTACAGGGGCAAAGGACTATTAAAAATGGCATAAATTCTCACTCCAAATGCAAATCACTCTTTTTCTGTCTATCTTGCTTCCCATACACAGATAACGATCTTGCCAAAACAAACCACACCTACTAAGTCTCCCTGCTTTACACAGGGAAGGCATGAGACAAATACAACAGATGCTAGGCACCTCACGTACTGTAAACTTGCTAGGTGCTCATATACTTGACAATGAAAGCAGAATGAGAACCTACATAAAATAGAATGGCATACAAGAGAAGGGCACGAGGAGACTGATGAGAGTATCATTACTGGTAAAGCAGGATACAAAAAAAGCTACTGAACACATGCTGCTGCAGCTGATTTATGTAGAGCTTTGAAACAGAACAAGCTCAAATTTAACACACAAATTTATTCGCTGTTTCTGTTTCCTCACTTATGACGTAATCATTAATCAGCTACTTTTACAGTGAGAAAAAACTGGGTTTTGATTAAATTAATCATTAATACAACCCAGAAATAATTCCCTGCAAGTATTCTTTTGAGCAAACACTTCACTCCCACAGATTTTCAGAAAAAGCTCCATAGCTGATAAAATAAGTACAAACATGATCTAAGCAAAACTCTATTTAGCAATTGTCAAAACACTAGTGAGCAGATTTCCTCATTATTCACTCATCTCTGCTGGTATCTTCCCAGTCAGGGTGCAGATGAGAACCCTATGCTGCAAAGCAAAAAAGGCAGAAGGGAGAGAAAAATTTCTAGCTAGGCTGGAAACCTCCCTCCTCACCTTGGCACTAGGTATGTCTGAAATTCAGGGCCAGAATTGTTTCTGGCAGCTCTCAAGCAGCAGAGAAGGAGATTGCAAGCCAAAGAATGGCTTTTTGAAATAAGAACAGAGCTCCTGCAAAAGCCATTTCCTTGCCTACAATCAGTCTTTCATCTCAGGCCATCTGTCTGATGGAAGCTGCCTGACCTATCAATACTAAATAACATTACAAGGGCAGTTCTGTTCAGTGAGACTTAACGTTTTCAGTTTGTCTCTAGATTAAAATCACTCTTCTGGAAGGACTTGTGAACAAAACTAGGAACAGGAATCATGTGCCCAGAGATTATAAATGCCTTACCTTTTGAGCTGGAATTGTAGCTCCTCAATGCAAGAGGCTCTAGCACTGGACTAACATTAATTGTCATTACACTAATTGCACATTCAGATAAAACACCTGGTTTACAAACACAATGACAACACGTTATATGTATTTAAAAGAAAGTACAAAGCCCACTGACTGAAAGATCTGAGGATTTGCCTAGAGGCTTGTATATAACAGCCACTTTGAACAATTCTAAATTTAACCAATATGCCATAAGAATAAAATGCACAGCACTTCATACACTTGTCACTAGCACTAATTTAAACCACACTGTGGAATAAGCTATTTAAATGGGCTTGTTGACCTACTTTTTAATCCCAGCTTTCGGGGAAGAAAAGAAGTTAAGTAATAACTTAGAAGGTTATTATTTCCTATAAATCATATTTTTGTATGACTCTTACCACACAGTATTTCATTTTATGAGGATTATTTGTTTTCACTGAATGCAGGTATAGATTAAGCTGCAGAATGTTAGGAGACAGATAAGTATTTTCATTCATTATTGGCTTGAAGTGATCCTCATTTGTCTGGCATTTTGGAATTTCTTTTGGCTATAATCAGTTTTTTTCTCTGTCCTCTCATTCACTTCCATTTGAGAAGAATGAGATCATCTTGAACAAGGAAAGGATCTTGTTACCATACAAAACCATTTACAAAGAGGGATAAAGGATCTTTGTTTGATTTAGTTCATTTTCATAAAAATTCTTTCCTCAAGATCATTCCAAAAATTATTCACTTCTCTTTAATGCTTGCCCCAAGAATATATTTTTAGGTTCTCCACTGTTCTGCTATACCCTCTACGTGTAAGCTCAATTCCAAGATATTTTTTCTTAGGACAGTAATTGTTCTGTATATTTTTCAAGTGTCCAAGTTATAGAGTAAACTAAAATAGGTCAGAAAAAGAAAAATCTACAGTGCATTTCTTGCCAATACCTTATATTTGGAATCTGATGAACCAGGGTAACAGAACAACTTATGGGTGAAAGCAAACATTCACATTTTTGCAGGTATGGGACTAGAAACTAACTGAAAAAGTGATTTGCTATGACTCTGCTTTTCTACTAGACAAGCAAAAGGTCCAAAACAAGAAAAAATACAACAGGTTTCTAATAAGGGAATGCTGTACATTTGACATGTCTCTCTGGCATCTGTAGGCAGATCTCAGTAGGAAAGTGAATAAGAAAGTCCTTTTTCAAGTCCCCATCCGCAAGTTGGATGCACATGAAAAACATACAAAATCTATCATGTTTATAACTTTATTTGATGCACAAAAAAAAAAAAAAATTACCCGGGAGCCAGGAAAAAAATGGCTTAGAACTAGTTATTCTTTTAGGCATTTATCTATGGCAACCTGGATTTTGTCATCCCCTAACTGGCCATGCTTCAGGATGTCTATCCACTGCTCTGTCTAGGTGACACAAATCACAAAAAAGACAGCCAAAGACCTACCAGAGTAGAATAATCCTTTTCCTTTGAGAGCTAGAAAGAGAAGAAACTTAAAAGGGGGGAAAAAAAGGTGAAAGCAATTTGAGCATTCTTGTGTCATGCACACCAAATGTAGCTGTTAACATCTATATAGAAGAGGCCACTGGACCTGTGCACAATCACAGAAATGAAGGCTTCATCTGAGTAATAAATAACACATTATCAATCTAAATTTTTGTAGAAACCTATATTCAGCAAAGAAGGAACATGTCCTGTTTTCCCTGGGACATGTGAATTTGTTAGTGATGTGCGTGCTTGCAGTTGATGGGAATAGAGAATTGTGAAGACAAGCTAATTTCACTCCGCAGTACAAGGGTAGTACTTTTAGCTTTAATCACAGTGAAATAACAGTAAAGCAATCAAATAAAGCAAGAGGTACAGGAATTATAGGGTTAAATAAATAAACATGAATAATTAATCAACAAACATTAATAAGACTAGGAAAACCACAGCCCAAGACAATTTATGTAGGAGTTGGCAAGGAAAGATGGAATGAGGGAAATTTATACCTTTTTCTTTTGTGTAGTTTCTAAATGAAAGAAAAGAAAAAGTGCCTGTAATTGCACAGCAGCAGAAATTATGTAGAAGACAAAATGTATAAATAGGCCTGAAGAATGTAAACTATATTTCATGCAAGAGTCAAAAAATCATCTCCTGAAAAGGTCACAGCAGAGATACAAATATAAGACACACCTAAGAGACGCAAATAGGCAACTGGAGAAAACAATACAAATGTAGACTTCCAGTCCCATTTAAGAAGAGGCAAATAGGAATATATAGACAGTTAGGTACTGTACAATCAAAAACCCACAAACCAAACAACTCCCTCAATATTTAGTTGCAGTTAAAGTATAATGAAATGTTTAAAGAGAAGCCTGCTGACCCAGCATCCGTGGTATTCATCGCCTGCAAAGCTTTAGTTAGTTGAAGACTAACTAAACTCCTATTTTCAGGGAGGAAGGAAAAAGAAGAAAAATTAGATTCTAAGTCAGATTCATTTCAGCTAACCATAGCCTTGCATATCACCTTAACAGGAGATTATGACTGAATTATGGGGTTGCATTTAGATTTTTGCACACTTGTGTAAAATCACTAGCAAAAACTTGACAAGAAACACAAACCAGATCTCCCATTTACATTGTAAGAAGTATACTGTGACACAAGATACATATTCAAAGTTAAGGGGACAATTTAAATGGATACAGAGGGCATGCAAAAGCAATTGAGACTACTTTCCAAGAACCTAGTAACAGTCAAAGCCTGGAAAAACCATTCTGTAGAAGAACAGTAGTGAGGATTAAAAGGAATACTTAGAAAATAGATTGACTTATATTGTAAGTTTATTAATATCTAACATAAGGTATCTTTCAGAAAGCTTTCAGATCATCAGCTTCCTTTAAAATACTGTATGTCAACATTTTGGCCACTGTCTCTATGCATCAATTAACCAGGGCACAGACCATTTTCTTTACAGCAGGCACTATGTCTCATGTTATGGCAGAGCTCTTGGGAGCAGATCAAGGGACTCTTCTGGCTTTCTTTTAGCACAAGATATCTCCATGCGTCTCTGGCTAGAGAGAAGAGGGCTTCTTCAATCAAATCAGACATTACCAAGGACAGTGGAGAGAAATGCAGAGGAGAAGTGGAAGATTTATGGTGCAGAGTGTGAGGCTGTGTCTCCTTCCCTCTGCCCCATGAATGCTGTCCATGTGCCACATGCTCCACATCACCTACAAGGCTACAGACCTGCCCTTTCTCTCAACTCATAGATTAGGTGTGCTATCTCCACAGAACATTGCAGATATCAGGTCCAAAATGTACAGCATTTTCCAGCAGATTCCTGTTCAGTGAACAGAAGTTATAAAGCTGGAGTCCAAAACGCTCCTCAGGGCCTTTGAGCTTCTGTCAGTTATCTCCCTTTGGAGCCAGCCTTCAGGGCATGAAATATGTGTCACTTCCCTCAGCCAAGGCTCATGCAACATAAACGCTTACCTTTCTTCAAAATCATTGTTTTAACATACCTCAGTCAGATGATGATCACATTTTTGCCAGCTGAACTGCCCAGCACTGCATACACTTAGCAGCTTACATTTATTTAAAATAATATGGGTTGGAATCATCAAGTTAGCATTGATATTCCAAGATATTCCCAGGACAAATTATTGTTTTAATGGAAAGGTTTATAACCATAAAGAGGTATCATGATGTATCATTAAAATTTTAAAATACATATGCATGGTAATTTTGATATTCATTTTTCACTGCATTCCTTTGTTAGGATTTTTTTTTAAGTCTGATGGGCATCCTCAAAGCTAGTGGAGGGTGGAAAGAAAGTGCCTTTAAGGCTATATTTTCTCACCCTAGCCAGGAAAAAATCTGAACCTACAACTAGGAACACAGATTTGACACCTGACATTGTTCAAATCCCCCACATATCCCAAATCAAAACCTTACAGAGACAGGTTACATGAAAACCCAGAGAGTGCAAGGAAAGTGAAGGCAAAGGAAATCACACAGGTTGTGACTTCATCCAGAGGATGTAGTAAGCCAAAGGGACAGAGACCTCATTGGTATTTCTCTTGTCAGGAAAGGGAGTTAATGAAGAGGATATAATTTTGTCTTTGACCTGTGTCAAGCAGTAAAAGTCATTTAAGTTGTCCTGCTAAAATTAAGTGGCATACAACAAAGACAAAGGGGTCAGGTCAGGAGAGTTAATGTTTAGCCACGTGGGCAATGAGCCCAGATGAGGACAGCCAGGTCTGAGAACAGTTTACAGCTGTTCCTCAAAGATGATGAAAATCCAAGGATGCCAAGCAAGTAAGGACTGACTTTGGGATTTTCTGCAGGAGCTCACACAATTACCAAAGGGCAGATAGATTTTAGACAGAACTATTAGCTAGTTTTCAAGTAAGTCAATAAAAATAACTATATAACTTCATCATCTCCCCTTACTCTGGTGTTTTTCCCTCAGGCCAGATCATACATGTTCCCTCCTAAAGCTGAGAAAACACACACAACTGATTTTTTTTTTTCATGAAGGCAAAATATTATGTGATAACTGTATTACATTTCACTAACACAGAGTACAGGTGCAAAGTAGGAAGACAAACAGAGACCATGTTTAAGTCTAACCTAACAAACACTTCCAAACAAGATTTAAATACTGTTCTGTCGCACCTCTAAACAGTAAGCCTTTGCTGTAGGATGGACTTTTTACACACTCAGCACACAGCCCATACCCACCCACTTTGTTCCTATTGCTGTATCCTGCATTTCCTTTTGGCAACCACACCTAACCTATTTCCAAAAGAGAACTAAGGCTGTACACCCAGTCAAGAGCAGTACAGTGTTGATCAGAGAAGCCTATCACAAGAGGAAAAAATATAGTTTATAATATGAAAACAGAAAGAAACAATAGAGTGCAATTCTAGAGCAGTAGCTTTTAAGGTTGTGTACTTTTTTTAGTATATTTTACCTCTTGTGGATGAAATCAATGGGCCTGCACTGTTTTTCAAAATCTAAAGTAGACTAGTCCCTTTTTTTATGGCTTAAAAACATAATTTAGTCTTTCCTGAGCAGACTTCTTTCTACACACAAAGGATGTCAGTCAATTACATCGAAACAATTTCATTCAGGTCACTAAACATCAGTAGGTAGCATGATTTAGTGCCAGCAGTGTATTACACAAAAGCACAGCAATTTTGAGGTTTGGAATTGAAATGGAAATTGCAATGTGGATGAATATTGATGGTAAGAACATACAGCAGCAGGGAGCATCCTGCACTTACCTCATAACCAACTCATTCCTGACAAGGAATCCTTCTCCAACACCATAAAACAGCAGCATTGTATTTTCTTAATTCAAGTTAATTTCTAGCATTTGCATGCAAATGCCTGTGCAAGTACTCATGTCCCATATATCAAGAAAGTTTAAAAAAATTCTTACAATTAGTTTTATAGTTCTAGATTCATAAAAGCTAGTTTATTTTCTTGCATAATTTAATGTTTTTATTTAAAACTGACATTTTACAATAGTAGATAGTCCTGGTTGTGCTTTTTCTCTGGGAAAGAACTACGATTGGTGATGACTTATGTTTATTGGTCCAAAATTTCCAACTTCTTTGCTAACTCAGTGACAGATACTGTGGTTTGGCCACTATTCAAAGAGGCCAAACTTCTTACACATGTCAGAAAAATGATTTTGACATTTTCTTACAAAAAATAACAAAATGCACACCAGCTTCTTGTAACTAGAAACAATTTTAATTGCCCATTTTTTTTTATGGGCATGTAGTAATAGGATTCACAGTGATGACGTTAAAATGAGAGTAGGTTTGGATTAGAGTTTAGGAAGGAATTCTTTATTGTGTGGCTGATGAGGTACTGGAACAGGTAGCCCAGAGAAATTGTGGATGCCCCATCTCTGGAAGTGTTAAGGCCAGGTTGGATGGTCCAGTGGACGGGATCGCTGGCCACAGCAGGGTGGTTGAAGCTAGATTATTTTTAAGACCCCTTCCAATCTAAACCACATAAATTACTTATTTTTAAAAAATTGAACTGAATTCGTATCATCTGTAATACACCGTGTGTTTCTATACACACTATGGGGCTCCTAATACCACCTTTGAAAAATGAATTCTAATTAAAAAATAAATAAACAAACAAAAACCAGCTGTCTCAACCAACACTATTTATCTAATTTAAAACTGGCATGGAATGTTGACCAGGAGGCAGCAGATAATTCTTCCAACAACTGCATATTTCTGTTCAAAGCAACAATTTATTCTTTACTATTAAAAAAATTCATCTTGAAGAATGAGGGCTATTTCTTAGCTGTGATTATTATCTCTTGGCTCATATACTCTGACAACCAGAGGTATTACACTATGAAATTCTTTTTCCACATGATGGATTTCATCAATTGCTCTCTAGCAGTACCTAAACTATCATGTTACACCAACCAAAGATCATCTTTACTCTGAAAAACTTGGAATTATGAAAAGATTTGGCATCATTTAAAAAGTGCTTTAATGCAGTTCATTGCCTTCACACTGCTGGTTTTTTCCTCTACACACTGATAACACAGGATCACATGCCTTTATTCAAAGGCAAAAACCAAAGAACCAAACACTTTCTGGTGTTGTTCTAACACAATTTCAAAACAAAGGGCCCACATCTTGGGGAACATGGAGTGAAATCAAAGGGAACAACTGCAGACTGCTCCCAAAAGCAGTGACTTTCTTAAGTTGAAACCAATACAAATCCTTTATGTGTTAAATGGATAGGAATTACAAAAATATTTCTTTCTGACTCTTCGTTAACCTAAATCACAGAGCTTTCCAACTCTGTCTTTCATTAGGAATGGAAAACAAAGAAAATATACTACAAAATCTAAAAAAAAGTTGTTCTACAGATATAGAAAGACACTTGGATATACCTTGGTTTACTAACAAAAGTCTCTGATGGCAAATAGTTAATCAAGATAAACCCCACCTCATATCAATCGCTGAAGAGCTTTTGGCAGTAGCATCCAAAACAATTGTCACAAATTGTGATGATGAATGTTCCTGCAGAGGCTTTTTGAATCACCATTTTGAGCCTTGCACAAACTAGAATATATTTTACTAGTTTATAATATATAGCAAAACAAAGAGAATTATGCATTCCCTGACTGTAAGTAACCACGTACTCCTCATGTCTCTGAAATAGTGTGCAGGATAATCTTAGAAAGTCTGAAGGTATAGAGTCCAAAGGTCTGATTCTGTTTTAACTTTTTCCATGAAGTTTGAATTAGGCAATGTTACTGTCTTTGAGAATTAAGTACAGCAGACAAAACCCATCTCTTAATGCCGTAACAACAGATTCACTCAAATAAAAAAAAAAAACAAACAGCCAACAACAACAAAAAACCATTAGTGTGGGTACTTAGCAGCTGTTTAACATAGACACAAAATTTGCAAATCATAACACTTAAATAATGACCCATAAGTTGAGAAAAATAAGCAAAACCAGTTAATATTTTAACCCTGCCTAATGTAAGAGTTCAGTGATTTTTTTTTTTAATTGCAGTAACATTATTTCTTGGGTCAAATTTAATAGCTTAAAAAAACCTTTCAATCTGTATTGACATTTACCTACATTATTCATTTCTAAAACTGATTTTCAATTCAGTAACATGTTCATTTACCAGTAACATATTTGATTATAAAACTGAGCTCCTAAACATTCTCAAAGCAAGCCACAGACTTTCATACATGGTTTTAAAAGCAGGAAGTTTCATGGTATTATGATTCTGAAGTGTAGGAGCTGACTATTAAGAACATGCCTGACCAGCAGTACATTGTTGATATTTCTACAGTCACACACTATTGAGAGTTGGTTAGATAATAGATTTTATTTCTGTTTGGTTGTGCTTTTATTGTATTTTGTTTTATAACCTACAGAAAGTGGGCACCATGCCCTCATAACAGACTCACAGCAAACTGGACAAGGAAAAGAAAGATGAAAATGGTATATTCCACTTTCCAACTTCATCCTGCTAGGATGTTGCAAAGATCACTTATTTTCTTACCTAAGGGTTCTCTCCATCATGGAATCTGCCATAGGGTAAAGGAGAGAAACAGTCCAAGGCAACTGAAGAAACAAGGCCAAAAATTGTAGTGCAGTAACACAAAATAGGTACTTGAAGATTTTTTCCCAAAGGATCAATAAACAAGTTCTTGGTAATACACATCTTCCCTATGAGCTCTAAACAAAATTAAAATCTATCCACTTGTCTACCCCAGAAGACAAAGATCCCTCTTACTTCAGCACTTAAACAATTTTTGCTGTGTTGGCTTGATTTTACCCTTCTCTTTGGGATGGTGTTTCTCTTACTGTTTCGAGCAGATGTGCCTCTTCCAAAAGGGAAATTATCAGGGTAACAAGGCTGTCAGTGCCTCCCAGTATGCCAGGGGCACTTTACAGACTGACAAAGGAGCTAAAAAAAGAATGGAAATAATCTTCAAGTCCTGACATGTCTGAGATACAACACATCACACATCAGATGCAAATGACTGTACACTTGAACTAGCTTTTATTTTGTTGCAGAGGAAGAGATAGCAAAAATAAATAAATTTCTTTCTACAGGCACCCTGAGGCACTTGGACAAGCTGTTACTAACCATTCCTTTCTCTGCTTTCCCACCCCCTAACCTGCTATATATTCTCTAATTTTAAGCATACATTTAAAACTGATTTGTCATTTTACTACTCCACAGGATAGATTAGGATCTATCGTAAGACCTTTTAATTTACTGAAAAATCAAACAAAATAAAAGGTTAATAGTTCAAGAATAGCTACAAGTAAAATGGACACAAAGTCATTCCTGGTATAACCTCATTACTTCATGGACTCAGCTTTTACTGCCTGCTTTAAACATAGCACCTCTGAAGCAAATAAAGCATAAGGACTTTCAGGAGATGTCATATATTATGATGAAATATATCAGAATAATTTCTTTTTTAAAGCACATTCCTCTGTCTCAACTTCATGATTTAAATAGGACACAGTAAAGAGTAAATAATATATATTACAAGAGTAGCAGTCTGGCTTGCTTCCTTGGAGCATAGGTGACATTAGGTTAATTGGTTTTAATGCTGGGATTAAATTTCTCTAAATTATGTTCTTATTGTTGGTATTATATCCCTACATTTAACATAATACAATTTACTGAATTAAGAAAACTATTGAAAAAATCTGAATTAGTTATATTTTCCTGTGTGGGAAGAGGAAGGTCAAAGACATACCAAGTGATGCTGCAAGCCTTCAGGGTAGCCAGGAAAACAAGCTGCATCCCATTATGACAAAACAAAACAAAAGTAGAGGGAAAAAAACCAAACAAAAAATCCCAAACACCACTTTGGGCAAGCTATGCAGCTCTGTGAAAGGATAAGAGAGCTAGAATCAGACCTTGCTTGCCAGCAGGCAAAGTTCAAGTGCTCACTGATGTAAGGTCACATTGAAATATATTGCATTTGAGATGGAATCTTCAGTGATTTAGCTGAACTTTATGTTCCAGATGTCTTCCTGTAAAGGTGCACTTCTGTAACACTTGGGAGCTGTGACAGACACGTTTTATAACCCTTGTGTTTCTGTAAAGATCCTTGCAGGAAAGGATTTAAGCACAATGAAGAAATTTTTCCGTGTTTTCACATTTGCTGTAGAATTGTTCTTAGACATATTTATTCAATAAGAAGGCACACCTGTTAAATCAAATGCAAGAAAACTGGGTTTATTTCCAAGAACCCACTGTGCTGACAAAAGGTTAGTTACACAAATCAGTTTGAAAAATATCAAAACTTTTGAATCCTGATGTCCTTTGCATAATGCCCTGTACTATGTATTTCAGTCTTACAAGGTACTGCAGATGGAATAAGCACTTTTGTGATATTTGGTCAGTCAATACATTTAAGAAGGGAAACGTGGGCAAGAAATGGTCAAATAGTATTATTTACAAGAGTGTATACTAAAAAACTCCCAAACTTACTGTCTCAGAGGCACAGGTGGTGGTTCCTGCCCTATTTTAACAAAGCACTGCTATGTGCTAACACTTATGAGGCCTTTATTTATTAACAACTGAGGCCTTTGGGCACCCACACTTCAGCACCTTTCACTCAGGCAAAAATTTATTAACTTCAGCGTGCAGCATCCTAGCATCTCTCTGCTAGTCCTTACAGGAGCAGTACTATCACATTCTCTCATCACACAGGTAGTTTGATCAGGATATCATCACAGGGAGGATATAGACACAGAACCATAAGTAATTTTTCTTCCAGATAGAGAAGGTCAGGAGGTATTACAAATGTGGGATATAAAAATGAAGGATACCTACCCAAAACCTCTTTGTTGCAGTTTTCATTACAGGGCATGTGAGGAATAATGAAAAGACAGCTATATTTCTTTGGTCTACTGACATAAACAGCCAAAAAGGATAGAAATTTTATATAGCAGGGAAATTTGCAGGGCATTAAACTATGTTAATGAAAATAAATTAAAAGTAGGAAATTTTAGGTTAAATATTGTAAAATACTGGCAGTTGGTCATATCTGTTTTACAAAGGAACTTTGTCATTTGGGTCACGTAAACTAGCATACCAAAGCCAATAAGAATTTTTGGAAATGCAGAAATTAATAATATTATTTAATATTTTTTAGAATAATCTCAATTCTTAGAGCACATGAAAACGAAAACAGGGCCCAGTTAGCAGTACCAATGTTTCTAATATTTGCCATTCTTTTTGCAACCAGCTCAGTTTGGAAAGTTGAAGTCCTCTGAATACAGACAACACTATTAATCATATGTTGTACCTTGAGATGGATATCCATTCCTTCCTCCTTCACACAGGTTGAGAAACCATTAAAGAGAACAAAGCAGAAAGGCACAACCTGTCAAAGTGCATAGCACTAGAAAGGTTATCACACTGCTGTTGCCAGCTTCTGTCTTTTCCAGCCTGTATGACAGATGAAAAATTTTATTTTTGTGACAAAAGTGGTAATGAGGATAGAAAATGGCACAATATGAATCCAGCTTTCTGACAGAGCTCATAATGAGAATCAGAATTGTGCAAAATTAATCTAATCCCATCACAGTATTAGAACTCAACTCACAGGGGACTTGCTTATACCTATCATTCCCTTTATGTAATCTAGGAGCACAAAGCTTCTGTGGAAAAAAGATGCAAGAGCAGAATTTGGAGCTAAAAAGGGCTGCACTATCATAAAATAATGTGGAGACTGATAGATCAACTTCAAGCCTCAGCATTGTAAGTAAATGCATACTAGTACAAACATTTTTTCACACACACAAGTGACAAAACACAATTGAAAGATAGATTTCCTCTGATCTAGAAGATGGACTGCAAACTGGCTTTACCATTTGAAGACAGATGTACTAATATCCATTTAGTAACTTTGCTCCTGTTAGACAGCAATGCTGTGCAGTATTCCTTAAATAGCAATATACTATTTTTAATCATTATTTTAGAAGATATGCAGACTTTCCAGTTTATCTTTGAGTTTTTAAAAGCTCTTTTCAGAACTATCACCATCTTTTTTTTTTAATCAGCTGTTGCAAATGAGATCTCAAAACTTAAGTACATGAAAACCAGTTCTGTTAACAATGTTTAGTTTCTAGGAGATGAAGAGTATAGTTTCTAAACAGTGTATACAGAAAACACTGTAAACAAAAATAATGCATTATTAGCTAGCAGACATATCACTAGGCCTAGAAATATTCTTATTTTGGGGAATAGTCCCAGTTATCACTGGAGGAATTCCATTTCATATGCATCTCTCAATATGGGAACCTTTTGCTTCAGATATGTAAAAATATCTAGGATAAAATATTCTCCCTCTCATTACTTTCCCTCAGTCTCATTATTCAACTGATATTGAAAACACACATGGGATTATAAATTAATCCCTTCTTAGTTAAAAAAAAGGGGCAGAAGACTAGGTTTATCTTTCATTCTAACAAGATGCATCAGGCAGATGTAAATATTAGTAAGTCTACACAACAAAAGATGTGGAAAGCAAGTTTGACTCCTGCAGTCAAAAGTAGCTTATTAGACTAGACTGAAAGTTGCACAGATTCATCCAGTTACAGAAAGAAATCATACAGGGCTTGTCTGGAAGCATAAGTGGGCCACGTCCACTCAGCACATTCTTCACACCTGGAAAGAGCTGCTACTTCAATGGATTGTAAAATCCTAAGTGTAATTATTGAAATATGTAATTTCATTGATAATAAAAAAATCAAAGTTCTGTAAGATCTTTACAGGACTGAGAACTGAGAGCATATATGCTGGAACAAATCTAAACAAATAAACATTTACATATATGTAAGACAAGATCTTTCATGACTAAGTTATTACAAGACCAAGCATAACTCATTGTTTCATGACCAAGCACAGTTCATGTTTCCATCTTTTACTTTTGCAAAGGTAAAATGCTGTTGAAGAAAGCATTTAACTTAATGTAGAAGATTTAGTCTAGTGGATATATTATTAGGAAAAGAAAACCATATCAAATTATTTTTAATGGGCTTTTGTTAATCTGTTATTTGACTACAGTGACAATCACTGAAGTAAACATCATATGTATTTTCAAAATCTAGTATGGCTTTCCTCTTGTAAGAGTCCCATGTGCCTAGTGCAAGGTAATACTTTTTTCTTCAGATAATAACATCTCTCCAAATATAAAATGCAAAAGAAAAGGCCCAAATACCATACTTTCAGTTATTTTCCTCTACTTCAGAAGACACTATTTCTGTGATTCCTCCTTGAACCATAGTCACTCATACATTTCAAGGCTACAAATTACCAGAAAAGCCAACTCACTGGCACAAAACATCTTTGCATACAAGAAGGATTCAAATTCTGTTAGAAATATAAACACTGATTTTATTATAGTGGATATACCCTTCAAAAAGAGTAGGATGCACGAAGACTGACAGCAAATGGCTTATTTACAACCCTACTGTAACGGTTATAAAACATTCCCTCAACTGTATTGTCAAAGTTTTGAGAATCTAATTAATTTTTACAGGAGTAGAAGGTTCAAAAAACAATACAAGGAGCAGAAACAGAAGGAAGAACATAAGAAACAGTGATATTATGTGTGCTATTAACATCTCTCTGAAGACTTAGAAGCCAGTTGCAGTCACAGGGCTGGGAAGACACAGGTGCAGAGGAAATCTCATGAGAAACTATGTGGAGAAGATGCCTGACCTAGCATCCCATCACACTCCAACTAATGAAGAAACAAGCTATACAGTACCCTTTACAACTGTTTAAAAGCTTTGTTTCCTCCCTTGCTTGCACCTGTACAATCAAGGAGCTGGACTCTTACTTCCTAGGACACAGCAGTGGCAGGGAGGCGATTTTTTTTAGAATCTTCCAATAAAAGAATCATAAGGTTAACTTTAACAAGCATGAGGACTACTAATTTTTTCCACATGAACTCTTTTGAACTGCAGGAAAAGTCTTTAGATACCTTTAACAAGTTTATTGGACTCAATAGTCCTACAGAGCAACTGCAGGAAAAGCATTTCATATGGAAATGGAGATGGAGTTATCAAAGCCTGGAAGCAACAGCCTCCAGGACATGAAAAAGTCTATAACCAGTAATAGTATTGGCCTTGGAGCAAGAGGTAAGCACTGAAGAGATAGCCTGAATTACTCTTCAGTGCTTCCAGAGGTTTAAAAGCACATGACACAAAAGAAATCTTTAAATATGCTACCCTAAACATACAGGTTTGTTGTTGCTTTTTTTTTTTTTTTTTTGTGACGTTCACCTTCCAAGATATTAAGCAACTGGTCATTGTAGCAAGATCTCATCCTCTGGGATTCCTACACCAGGTTCAGTGGCATTTTTGCATGACAGAATATTACATGCTGGGCAAAGTGAAACTTATATTAAAAGGTTAAGAACTATTGTGTATAGATGTACACAACAGTGGAGATCTCTATTTAGTGTTACTCAGAATATCTAGATTCTTTTATTATTATTTAGTCAATTCAAGGGGGAAACACAACAATTTGAGGCGAAAGGGGCTGTAGGACATATCATATGTGTCATGCACATCCTCAGGCCTGGTATGTCATTGTAGAGTGAATGGTGGAACACACACAGCTTCCCTGGCACAACCACACTGGGACAGTTGCCAGCCAAGGTGGTGAACAATGCCCCCAGTCCTAAATTCCATGGGGAATTCCACACATACTGTCCATTCTCTTTAAGGACCAGGAAATGTTAGTAAGTATAAGACATCCATAAGTAAATAAGACATCCTTTAATAAGAGTAATGTATTAATAAAAGCATAAATTCAAGTATCAAACCATCATGGGTACCTCCACACACACCAGGACACTCAGTATCTCAAGTACTTCTGGTTTTGAGCAGTTTAGGTTATGTGCAGATGGTTAAGTAATGGGAGATGGAATAATTTTTAGAATAAATTTTACTTTTTCCTAGGAGTAAGTATTCAGTGTATCTGAAAAGTATCTGAAAGCTTCACTTTGCCAGTCATTGAAGACAATGGGAGAAACACCATTTAGAGTACCAGGCTATAAACCCAGAGTAACTCATCTGCCCTCAGTGCTTTTTACTGCAAATCTTCCCATGATCCTCATCTACAAATCCAGCCTCAAAGCACTCATTTCTAATTTTTTTTTTTTGGTGGCAAAATATGATGAGACTGTGAACAGCACTAAAACTCAAATGGTGCTACATCCCTAAAATCCTTAACCTTGGTCTCATATGTTGGTAGGTTAATTGAAAACTAATTTCTTCCCCTGCTTGTCATAAACCAAAACGCTCATCTCATTATCCTTACTTCTGCTACTTAGTATCATATTTGACTTCAAAAGAGGCATTGAGTCCATGGGCCATTTCTGACCATCTGTTACTATACTGCATTAAAATCAAGTGCTCACTAGTTTTGGTCTCCTGTTCAAAATATCTCTTAAAAAAATAATCAAATAATACATAGAAACACTTTGGGCATGTTTTGCAAAGTTAATGTGAATGTGCATTTGTGTTCCTGAATGAACCCTTATGTAATCATTTTATGCTTGCTGAATACAAAATTAATTTGTGGAGGAATAGGAAGGTTTAGGATTAGGGAGAGGAAGGAAGAGGAAGACTTGGGATAGGGAGCATAAGAGAAAAACAGTTGCCTGGACAGGAGCACCTTCCTTCTCCCTCTGGTTTCTGCTGCCCTTCTATGCTTTAAGGAGGACTGGGCTGCTGATTTGCCTCAATTTTCTCTTCAGATTTATACTGTTCCCTGTACTGACCCTCTTGGCATGGGACAATATGACAGAAGTACTTTTGGAGACCTCCCCAGCCACTACACCAGTGCCTGCTCCATTAAGCAGTAGATGTCACACCCACAAGAAAAGCCAACATTTTCGTAGCAAGAGTTAGAAGCAAATAAAGTCTTATTAAGCTTTTCCTCCCTCAAGGTTACTATCCCAAGCTAATGACAATATATGAGATAAGTACTATCAACCCCTGCAGGACACATTAAATTCCAGTTAATACAGATTAGATGACTACTGCAAAAATCAGTTATAAAGGGTACAGCCCTTTTAACTATCTGGCATCCACTGCAAGGCCAGAGCAATAGCAGGTGCTTCTGTTAAAAGATGTACAGCAGCAAGCAAGGTTTAGATGAAGGTCACTTTTCTCACAGCATCCTTTTGGAGGGAAAAAATTTCATATTTGATTACTAAGAACAAAGGAAAAAAAACCCAAACAAAACTATGAGATACAGAAAACATTTGAATAAGAAAAATGCTTTATAGAGAGAGACAAGAGAAATTATATTAAATAGTCTTTATATTCAATTTTTATAATTTTCTACAAGTATGACCAGGCTTAACCCACAGTTGCCACAATCATGATGGATTCTTCAGTGTACTGCTGAAGGAGTGGGTGGAGAGTCACATACCCTGCAAAGGCAGCAAGAAAAATACTGGACGAGTAAGCTCCTGAACACACAATACTGGTAAGATAAGCAAACTTGAACACAGGAGTGATGAAGTGTCTGCACTACTATCTTTCTGCAAAAGGAAAACATGCTCTTGGTCAGAATTGGTGATTGAATTGCTCAGACTGGCAGCAGAGTCTTAGAGAAAAACATGCAAAAAAAAAAATTTATGCACTTACCTTAGCTGAAGGTTCCCTTAAGTTCCAGGGTAGAAATTGCCACTAGAGTCTCCAAACACCACGGTGCACAGATGTTAAGAAAGTGTTCTCAAAAATATGGAGAAGATGTACAGAACAACTTATAGGAAAGAAATATCACAACCAACACAAATGCAGTTAATTTCTTTCTGTAAGACCACTGCCAGTTTTTAGCACAGAAATTGACATATGTCCAGAAAATCCAAATATTGTCTATATAGCCATTTTTAGATAATTTTACTTTATATCTGTACTTGGATTTTTAGATGCACTTTGTTCTTTCATTTATATTTTTTGGGAAAGTGAGGGAGAAAGACATGTTGGAGCACCAGTATTTTTTTTCTCCTTTCCCCTCACTCCAAACCCACTGTGCTCATCATTCAACAATATACAAAAGCAGATGGTCCACTTCTGTCAACTAATACATTACTACTAAGCCCATTCATCAACAACACAATGCTCAAGACAACTCTGTTATCAACTAACCAGCTCTGTCAAATGATTTTTACTAGAAATACTAAATTTACTCTGACTTTCTTCTGCATGAAAGACTGCATCAGCAACTAAACAAGAAACGTGCTGCCTGGTGAAACTGCTCTTTGAGGAGAGAGGACCATCCACCTGTAGAGCAACAGTGCCACTCACACACCACAAGGCAACAGCTCAGTTAAAAAATGCTTGGAAGAGACAAATCCTTATTGGAAAAATCTCATGGACTCCATTTTCTTCATGGTGGAAAAAGCCCTTTCTTTATTCCCATAATTCCTTTTTATATAGTTTTACAGACCAGGTGTGCGACTCCAATTGGTTAGTCACTTTCTTGCCAATTTTTTTATTGGCTGATAACAAATTGTTATTCTCTGTTGATTGATCACTCAAACCCCCAGAGTGTACATGCAGGAAAAGTTGTTTGTGAGAGATAGTTTTTATTTTTCCATCTAATGGTGTGAAAACAGTTTATGCAGGTGCTAGTTGTTTTTTACCCAGGAATAGATTGTTATGCTAACAAACTGCTCACAATGGGATTGCTTTCACAGGGGAACTTGCAAAGTGCTAGTTTTGACAAAGCCAACCACTGATTCCAGGAGAGCAGGTTTGATTTTATTAAGCCTTTGTTTATGATTTTTCTACCTTACTGCAACAAATCCTCATATGCAGTAATTAACCTGCAGCTGGTAACATATTTAAAGCAGTAATGTCACTGACTTCTGTAGAAAAACTCTGATTAGGGCACAAGAATCCCCCAACTAGTTCAAACATACTAACTAGATCCTCCACCACTGATGAGGTTTCTGTGAAGATTTCCTTCCTATCCCATCCATAATCCTATAAAGTCATAGGTTAGACTTGTAAAATGAACATAGATACAGTTTTTTTCCTGTAATTTATAACCCCACATAGAATGATATACAATTATATTGAATTTTAAACCTGCCTGAGCTCTTCAGACACCTCAATTTGAAATGGAAAAAGATTGAAAGTAACTCCATTAGTGTGCCAGTTTGCAGGTATGACATTTTATTTCAAATCACTGCACAGAGCTGCAGCAGAAGAGATGTGGGAGCTGTGGAGACTGGCACTAATCTGGTCTTTTGAGCACATCTGTACATTTAAGATACAACATAAAAAAATTAAGAGAATGCATCAAACCAGGAAATAAGCAGCAATAATTCATCACAAAATGGCATATCTTATTCCTCTTCTCCCTACTATTTCTCCCCAGTCCTCCACGAAGAATTAGCCTCACAAAAAAAGGGGCTAACAGCATTTCACAACATTAAACAAAGTCTGATTCAGATGATGTGCCTCTACTTCTTCATATTAAGGATAAGAAAAACCAAATTCTTCTGCTAACTGAAAAAGTTCCAGAGCCATTTATGGACCTGTAGGTAAAATCCAGCATCTTGAATTGCCCCCAGAAGTCTCAGGCACCACAGGTGTCAAAGTAATTTTTCATCAGCTTGAGGCTGATTTAAAAGGTTTAGTCCAGAGCACAGCATGTACATTACATTAATCAAATCTGGACAGGAGAGGCAGGCATTTGAGTTTAGGATTGTGTGCAGAAGGCATCCTTTCCTCCTCCTTATTTCAAAGAAAGCCAAGTTGCAATGGCCACTGGAGGGCCAGCCAGAACCTTGGGATAGCTTCGCATGCTATCTCATGTCTTCTCATACCAGTCTTGCTAAAATAAACCTGGGCAAAGCATATGTCTCAACACATTCATTAAGAAGTGAATATAAAATAAATACTTCGTGTTTTTGGAAAACTAAATGACACTGAACTGAAATCAGACTTTCAAGTAGAAACCTTAGGTATTTTGGAAGATTACTCAATGAGACCAGCCACCAGCCCTTCCAATGCTTTTTTTGTTTCTCATAAAACATTCAGAGCTCAGGTACACAACCAGTGTTTTGCATAGCAGAGAAGTAAACTCAGTGCTGTTCTAAAATACCTTTCATACCCCCCTTGGTGTTGCCTGAAGCCTGGACCAGCACTGCCAAAACTGTGTATTAAATGAACTTAATTAGTGTTGTAAATTATGCAGCAGTTCTGGGTCCCTAGCAATGTCCCTCACATAAGCACACAACCTACATGTGATTGCACTGCTTCACAACTTGCACAGCATTCATGCTGGAATGCATCTTCAGAAAAGAAAATTCTCAGATACAAGACTATAAAGAATATCGCTTCAAGGAGAAGCCAAATATTCCCTTCTCCTTAGCACTGCAGTGCTAAAGTCAGCACAGTCAACTGATTAGATAGGTAAGTGGAAGTGAAGCATTTCCTTGAATTAAAATGTCATCCTTCCACACTTTTCAAACACTATTTTCCAAAGAATCTTTCTAAAGAAAGACTGGCAGTTTTTCCTTATTGAGGTCCTTGAAGATAGCAAAAAGCAATATTTTATGGCCCATAGGGAGCTTAAACACCAATCTGCTTTCTGTATATATAGTCTCACAGACTGAAGTGCCAAACAGATGAAAGTAGATTTCTGATAAGGCCCAGTTCCTTAGTCCCTCTTGGACATTCTGAACTGCCCAGCTGTACACCTCATGGAAAGATGCAGAATAGAGATTTGACTTTAAAGACTGACTTTGCTGGAAGCTGAAGTCACAGATCTTCAGTTGATATTATGTTGTTTAATTTATTCTTAATAATCCTGAGTGGCCTCTGAAGAATTATTTCAGAGACACATAATTCAAACTTTCATGAACTAAACAAATATGGAAGACTAAGTATTAAATGTCAGCTTGTCTTTTCTCAATTGCACATACTGCAAAGAAACATAAGACCAGAATGCAGCATCCACATAGTGCATTGTGTGAAGGGCATTTGAAGCAGTTGACATCACTCAGCAGCTGACAGCAAGAGACTTATACCACATGTGAACAGCCTTTAAGTGTTCTGAAGTGCATTCACTGGACAGCTATTGTTTAAGAGACATTTAAACAAAAACAAAAAGCAGTGGTAAAATTTCATGTGCCATGCAGTTGTGTTAATGCAGGGTACCCACTATATTTGCCATTAGGCATAACCCAAATATACTTCTTGGACCAAATTATTTCTGCTGGGCTCACTGCTGCTAAAATAATTTGCAGCTACAGAAATAAAAGGTGTAAATGTGGCTTTGACAGAGTAATACAACATTAGGCTTTCTGTGACAGGAACTGGAGCAGTTGAATATGTCTTAACATATTGAAAGTGATTCTGATCACTGGATCTGTAATGTTGCTCACTGATCATTAAATGACAGTCATGAAATCCTTATTTCTCCTTGAGTTTTATTCATTATGAAGCATAGCCTCATTTGGTTCAGAGTTTCTTGGACAAGGGTTTTTTACTTTATATACTTACCTTGAACAAAACAGGCATTAACTCTCTGAATTTTCTGGAAGCAGAACAAAAACTTTCATTTGTCTGCACTTTTACGTACTCCATTTATGGAGCATAAAATATTTTCTGCTTCTGTCTCCTTCAAGACACCAAAATATGTGTTTTTTATTATTTCAGATGTCTTGAGACACATTACATCAGATATAATATGACCATCACACACCCCAATACACTCTGCTACTAGAAAATAATAATTTATTAAATTTTATAGATTACAGTAACTTTTTTCAGCATATTGGCAAAATATCAATTACAAGGATTTCAAATATAACAGAAGCACTACTCTGGTACATGATGAACTTGTCCTAATGATCTGTACTGCTTGGTTCCCGCTATTCTGACTATCAGAGCTCCAATTTTCTCTGTCACATCAGCACAGATTACTGCTGCCAGGAATAAAAAATAATTCTGGGAGGGAAGAGGACAAAAATGGATAACCCTCTTGCCAGACAGCAAAACATGTATAAACAAACATACAGTGGCCATAGTCCTTAATTCCTAGGCTCAGTCCAGGAACATTCCTCAGCAACTCTTGGCAAAGGGCATCACAAAACTGACCTCTCCTCAGGCACTATAAAGAAGATTTGTAATAGAGACATTCTATCCCACTCTCCTACACCTGCCAAGTGCTTTATTCACACACTCAAAAATAAAACTGCTAAACAAAGTTCAAACCAGAATGCTTAATCTTGAAAGTATTTCTTATTATTAATACTTGCAAGCAAACAAAAAAAAAACCAAAAAAAACCAACCAAACAAAAAAACCCAAAACAACAACAACTAAAAAAAAGCAGGCCTGCTTCTCTAATCACTTATGCATGTGAGAAGTCTCAAAAGTCCAAAAATGAGGAAGAGGTAGTAGTCAGGGATTTTCATTGCATAATTGCTTTACCAGCTAACTAACACCATAGGGATAAATCTTGGCTGAGTGTTTGACCTCACAGATATTCTCTATCCAATGAAATATTAAAAAATCTTCTCCCAATCAAACTCACTTTGAAAGGTTTGTTGTACAACATGCCTTTCTAGGGTTTTCTGTTTGATTTTGTAGTTTTTTAAGTTAGGTTATATTACACATCATTGTCTTCCTGTCATCATTTGCAGTTAAAGATACTTACTCCGAGGAACAGAATTTTTCTGGAAACAAGATTCTTATTGCAATTTTTCCCTCCAGGCAGTAAAAGAATATTTTACAGCAAGTTAGTCAAGTCTGCAGCTGTACCAATTTTTTATAAAAATGTGAATTTTTCCCCTTCCAAAGCAGAAATCCATTTTTAAAATTATGTGTGGTTCTGTGCTTTGGATCATCTGTGATTCTGCCCACTAATCTGTGATCATTCCTGCACTCAAACATTGTATATTTTGTATATTGCTGTAAAAAAAGGTGTTATTTTAGATTAGTAGGATTTCCATCTCATAGTTCATTTAGATGAAGATCTACTTCTGGATCCCACTACATCTTAGAAGACAGGATACTGTCCAGACTATTTGTTCAGATGGAATCCCTTCCCATCACTTGGTCCTAAGATACTCCTACTGTACTCTTACCCCTACTAACTCAACGACAGAATAAATGGCACTTATTTTTTAAATAGTCCTACTGTGCAAGGACTGTAACTCTTTGTTAACAATGTGTGTAGTTATAAACAGATGCCAGCAAAGCTTATACTTAGATGAGGAACAGTCCCTACAAAAGGTTGAACTGTATGGACATCTGTCCAAGTCATTGATGATTTGGGTTTGTTTTTTTAAAGACAGCATTAGCAACAGAAAAAAATGTCCAATGCTGTTAATATTTGATACAGAAAAAGTACATAAGCCCTCTTTAATGAACATGTTGAAGACTAATAAGCTATGTTAACTACCCAAGCTCTTTACACACGTACTCTATGCAGACACCGTCTACGAGATAGAAGTGCTTTGCTTACCACTTAACCTTCACACCTAAATCTTAGAACAGGCACCATAATATGGACTAGGAACAGGTCATGTAATTTGGTCTCTGCTTTTTGACCTTGTAGATGTCCTAGAACAAAAGAGGTGTTTGTGTAAGGCTCCTCTGCAAGGTTTGAGTGTAGAGATTTGATTACACATCTATACGGCTCCTGTACAACAGATTGCTGGAAGCTGACAACTTTCTCCATCTGCTTTGCCTTCCCTCCTGACCACTACCAGTGCTCCCCAGATTACCACAGGGTATCCCCAAGATTGTCACCTGGTCTGTGTAAGCAAGGAGTATACCCATTTACTTTCCCACCACTTTAAGTTTGGTTTTGAAGACGAAGTATTTCTTCATGCTTCTGAATCCCAGTGGTGGCCAACACCAAGGAAAACACAGACTTTTCAAACAATTCAGAACTCCAGTTTGAGACAGACTTTATAAGCACCATAGCTGATACCCTCAAGACCTACCAGAACGAAGTGGATTAGTCTTCCTCATCACAACACTTCATTTTCTACACACAGGCAGAACAAATCTCAGCCTGAGGCACACATCTTCCACATGGGCCTGCTATGCTCATGCTAATGCAAGACACTTAGGCTACAGAATATAATTTCTTCTTTCAGCTTCTAAAGGCCTACACCACCATCTTGCCCTTAATAATCAGTAATATAATTCCTCAGGAAAAGAGGCACTTACTCCTTCTTAGTGGCTAGTGTAACAGGTACATGTTTCTCTCTTAATTATGTCTTATGAAACATATTCTCTTTATCTTGGTGGTTTATGCTTTAGAATCTGTATTTCTGCAATCAGAGTCCCAGGGCTTAAGAGTAGTGCACAGCCTCATCTCCCACTGAGCACAGGAACAAGTCCTTAATAGATCTAGATATTTTGGAAAGACTCAAGAGAATGCCAAGAAATTAACTATGCCACACAGCTCTCAATTAGCCAACTAAATTTGGGTGCTTACTTACAGAACTATTTGTGTGTGAGCTGAGTGGCTATGTTTACTGCTTAGTGCTGCACATTTCACACAGTCCCTTAAAAATCCCTTTCTAAAGAAAGAAAAGTGTACTATAGAAAAAAAAATTCACCAGCCAAAAACACAGATTCAAGGGACTGTGTAATAAGCAATAACAAGGTTATGTGTAAGTCATTCTAAAAGCATTTAAGGATGCACAACATTTATTACTGTCAAGCTATTGAATAGAAACTTCTCAAACAGTAGCAAAAGAAACTGGTTTCTCAACACTTTATACTATGTTCCATTATCTTTAACCCCCACCATCCTCCCTTCCCCATCTTTGGTAATCAGCTTCTAGCTCATTTTCCAGCCTGAAGTGCTATCATCATAAATGAAAAAGAATAGGACATTTAGATGACTTACATTCCCAGCTTTATTTTTGGCTTTCTTGACCCTCTGGCAAGTTGTTTTACCATGAAAATTTCATTAAAGTCTCTATTAAATTCAGAATGGAAGATGTCAAGGAGGATAGAATCTATTTTAAGGGCATTAATAACTATAGAGAAGGAAATACATTAATGCTGTATCAAAACAGCAAAGGCAATAATAGCTTTCTGCATTATGGAACATCTTTTCTCCCTTACTTAAGGGAGAGTGCTCTCTTAGATTATTAGAAATTTCTTCATATGTAAAATTAATCTGTAATGATTCCACTGAGCCAAGGAGATACAGTACTATGGAAATAAGATCTTGGCATAAAACCCTCAACGCCATACCCATATAGAGAAATGGGTACTTATCACATGGTCTGATCAATGGTAAAAAGAAACCAGCTAAAATCTATGCTTTTATTCCTGTTTTTACCTCTGCAGAGACTACTTCTCTTTTCAGAATTAATAAAGCGAACATTTCTGACCCACCTGTCACAGTCATATCTATTTCTTCCATATGTCTTATCTCAAGACTTCCCACAGCAAGGCAGCAATTTCCAATTGCCTCTCTCAGGTTAAACAGGTATGAAACCACAAATTCTCTGAGACTTCTTGAAGCCTTACTTCTCCTTTCCAAACTAAAACATTTTCTGAGATATTTTTCTATCTTTCTATCATGGGGGAGGTCTGCAGGGACTAAGTCCAGACAGCAGCATTAAATTCCAGGACCACATTAGCAAAGCAAGTGTCCTGTACAGTGGCATGTTAACGTAATAAAAGAAAACACCACACAGGGCATTATAACCACTACCAAATTAAGGAGTGATCTGTGTGCCCACTTTTAGGGGGCAAACAGAAGCTATGCCTGCTCTAATGAGCCAGATGGAACACATCCTGCTCTGTACCTGAGGAGAAGTCTCTCAGTGCAGCTTGCATCCACACGGTTAAACTGCACTCCATTTTCAGCAGGACAGCTCCACAGAGCGTAGTTTATTAATCCAGACATATCCCTAAAGGCCAGAACGTCAGTAGAGCACATATTGTGATATACAGGGCATATGTCAGTAAAAGTGACATTTGCAAGGTCACGGCTGCAAAATACAGGGACAGTCCATTTCAAACCAAGTAGAATTTGTAAGTGGAAAACAATAATGAGAATGACATACAAAATAGCTCCCAATCTTTTAGCTGTTCTCATGGAATCTGGCAAAAAGTGCTGAGATAAGTTGCTCAATATTTTATTAAAAAGGCTGCCCTTCAACATTTTAAACAGTAATATGCTATTATAAACTGTATTAAAAAATCTAAGAAAACCTGAAGACTAAAAAAAAGCCAGAATGCGTTCAGGGATTTTGGTTAAGAGAAGAAAGTGAGGCACTACAAATCCCTCCAAAAATCCCCCCAAATAAACCCAAAAACTATCAAAGAAACAAAGTTACTCTAGGTAGTTAGTAGAACTGGCACTCAGATAATGCAACAATGATCAAAGGTTATATAAATGGGACAATTTCAATGCATGTATGACAAAAATTTCATTTTCATCATGAGTACATACACCAAGTAGCAAGTTTAAAAAGTCATTGTGTACAGCACATGCACTGTTTATACAAAGTGACACTGTTATGGGAGCAGTAAAGCAGACATAATGTTCCATTAATGGGCAGAGAAGGTTATCCATGCATTCGTAACCAGAATTCAAGGTCACAAATTTTCCAGAAATACAAACGATATCTGCTCTTTACAGGGGAGGGTGGAGACGGGGAAAGGATGTAAAATTGCCTCCCATTTGGGGGTTTTATTTATGTCTATTATCAACAATGGAATACATAGTGCTATTTTTACATGTGAAAACTGCTGTTTATTACACTAAAACTAAAGTTCACTAAACCATGTTCCACTGGCCAAACTTGGTATCTATAGACCCTGGTCTCAACACTACCACTTTGTTCCTTGAATTACTGACCATGGACACAAGGCTAACCAGGCAGTGTGCAGACTGAGCAGGACATATGGTATGGCAGGCCAATTGTCATGACTAGTACTAAGCAGAAACAATTACTGGACCAATGATTTTAAGTTGTCCACATTTTATTTTAAAATTTTGAAGGGAGGTCAATATTGAAGACTTAATAAATTACTGCAGTCTAGAGAAAAACCTTATTATTTCAGAGAAAAATGCTCAACAGGAAACAGGGGTAAGGGGAGAAGAAATCTTTCCCAAGTTTTTGTGGGAATGGAAACAAAGGAAAGTTTAAATTACTAACAATAATAGGGATAAAGATTTATGAACAAATGACTTAATGGAAAACAAATTAATCCTCCTAAAGTAATAGCCCTCCAATGCAGAGTCAGAAGAACAAATAAGGAAAAAACTTAAGAAGATATTTTACTATGGAAGAGATTGTGTCTTTTGACCAGACACTAACTAAAAATCAAGAACATAACCCCAGGTATTACTAATTGGAGGATTTAATTGAAAGCATGTTAAGAAAAACAAAAATATTTTTAAAATTCATCTTCAGACTATTGTGAAAATAAACCGATGCAGTGGTACTAAAATGTTTTTAGTTTTAAAAAGCTCACACAATTCATGACAAGGTCTTACTTCATCCTTTCTGTCTTTATCAGTGAGCTCAGCCAGACAGGCAAAGCAGAGATAGAGTAGAACAATTTGTCTACTCCCATTTTTAAGAGGTTTGTTTGTTTGTTTTCCCAGAAACCAAGTAATACCTCTGGGGAATTTCCACGTAGTAAAATTGCCCAGTATCATGTTTTGGCCAGAAGTCCCATAACCACATAAGTAGAAATAAAAAACTTTGTCACAGAACACGTGACATAGATACACATGTTTGGACCATCAGGACTCAAATTTAAAAAAATTCAATTGAAACTGGGTTAATCCACTGTGGAAACCATATACATGGCACATCCAGAGCCAGGATGTTTTTTGTTTTAATACATATATGTGTAATATCTAGAAGCATTCAGAATTTGAGGCATAGATGTTTCAAAAATAGATACAGTGCGTGTTTGAGATGTGAAAGTACGAAACCAACAGTCTTTCCTGGCATTCTGTAGATAGCAAAGCACTTAGCCCAGAGGCAAAAGAATACAAAATTATTTCAGAAGGTTTCCCTGAAAAGCTTGGGAAAACTTTCATAGCAACAAAGTCCTGTAGTGTATCTAAAGAGCTAGTACACTTTAAAATTGGTTAGAAAATACTAGACCAGTTATTTTATGTGGATAATCTTTGTTCCATAGCCAGGCCTGCATCCAGGTTCAGAGTGTGCCCTGGGCATGCTCTAACCCAGTACCTAATGACACCAGCAGAGCCTCCAAGAGTCCCATGGTATTCTTGGAGGGAAGAAGCAAAGCCAATAGAAATAAGCAAGCTGTGGGCTGTTACACTAGTTAGGAAAAGGCAGAGAGCAAATATTTTTAATGATGTCTATTTCAATGACCAATACAGTGCTATACAGTACATATAACAATTTATGTTCCGGTATTTCAAAGGATCAAATTGTACAACCATGCAAATTAAATACCATATTTTGTGCCATGCAAGAATATCACCTATTTAGGGATAACTACTTCTCTTTAGGTATCTATACTGAAGCAGCTAAATTCTCCTCCTGAGACTGTTTTAAGACAATACAGTAAAATGCAAAAAAAATTGTGCTGCAAGCCAGAGTGATTTAAACAAAGATTTTCTCACGTTTTCAGAAACTACTTTGCAGTGGCTAATAAATTTCATTTGGGGCTTTATTTCTCCAGTTTGTCCATATACCTCCATTAGCTATATGGTCATAAGATGGACATACAGCTGCTGAATTTTAGCAGGTATATATAACCCTTCCTTCAGAACAGCACTTTTAATAAAAGAAAAATTTTATCTTCTCTGTTAGAATCCCATTCTGCCATTAAGTTCACTCAGAAAATCTGCCCTTTGCATATTTGTCTTTAATTAAAAATACTATATCAGTAAACTATTAATTTCTCTACCTATTAAAAGCAATGTATTTCATTTAAAACTTCCTTCTTAAGTCAGGTCAGCCCACATATCTGGATCAGAAGTTGAGAGCTTTTTTGGGACTTAAAAAAGCCCATCTCTCCTAGAATAAGGACTTGATATTTTAGGTTAAAACACTTAATTGTACTGTAAGTTTAGTTATCTATAACATTTATCACTAGATTTTTTCCTAAATTTACTGGCATTCTTTTCACCTGTGCCTCATGTTTAAGATTCAAGCTCTCAGAAACAGGTTTTTAATTAGGTGTTGGGGAAAAGTGAGATTTTTTTGTATAAGAACCTGAGAATTCCTATTCATTGTCTGTATTGAGTATCTGACTCTAAAGGCAACACTGAAAGAAGATAAAGCTCTACCAGATAAGGTTGCAGGTGGAATAGATCAGATAAATCACTTGACCTGAAATACTGCCCTGGACACTATCTCCAGTGCAGAAAGCTAAAAATGTTTCTCATGACTGAACTGTTGATAGTTTAATAGAAATTCAGAGGAGACCCTGGATAAAGAGTGCTACTGGATGGAAGCAAAGGGTGTAAACCACAATCAAGTTAAATTTCCCCCTTTGGTGTTACTCAAACATATTTAGACATATGAGGGTAGTGGAAATTTTTACAGCAAAAGAAAGGGAAAATTGGCCTTTGATGTCTAAGTTTGTTTACCTTATCCTGCAAGTAATAATGTGACTCACTCATTAATCTGATAATACAAACTTAAAGAAAACATAAATTAAAAAAAAATATTGAGTCCATTGAAATGCTTCACTGAAGTGTTTACAGAATAGGACAATGGTATGAAATTGTTCTGAAATAAAAAAATCAGTTGAAAAAAATTTCACTTGGAAGGGGAAGAAATTAGTGTTACCCATAGCACATTAATCAGCACCAGGTCTGTGCTTCTTGCTTATAGTTACTTTTCATAATGAAAATCAAATCCACTTTGCTCAAACCAGAAACCTTGCAAAACTGTGACAATGTTTGCTACATCAGGTTTATGAGCCAGGAGGGCAGGGGAAGGGCAGTGCCCATCACCTGATTCCACATGACCATGACCACTTGCATTGGGCAGGGATGGAACAGAGCAGTGTCTCTGAGGTGATTTGGATAAAGTCGCTGAACAGCTACCAAGAGAGATTTTTGTTCCCAATTCATGACCTGGAGCATCTGGTCTTAAAGACTTCACAGACTGGAAATCAAGTAAATGGAGAAATGGCACTTGGCAGGGACATAATTGTCAGGGTGGCCTTGAAGGAACGAAACCAGAACCTGAGACTCCACTTACATTACTTCTAAGCACTTCACACATACCCTGCAGCATGGCACTTGTCGCTATAGGACACGTGAAAGCACAACGTGAGCCACTGCCATTGCAAGGTAAAGAAGAAGAAGGTTTATTCTCTGACTCCAACTTTTATACTTTTCCAAAGGTAACAGTGGATTGGAGAGTGAATGGGCCACCTCTCCAAAGACATTGGACAAACCGCCAGTACATCAAGTTTCTCCACCCCCATGAAGGAATGCAAAACAATATGTTGTTTACAGAAATTTTGTGGGAAAGTTCTCTAACAGAATGTAAACTCAGAAGGCTTTAGAAAATCTTAAGAATCAGGGCGACAGTACTAACAGTTGATGTTACTTTACCAGGGGCTTGGCTTCCTGATTTTTCTACCCAATTAATAATCCCTTAGTTATAAACTGGGATAGTTACAAAAATTTCTATCATCTGGCTTTTTTTTTTCTTTACCAATGATTTGTTTTGATAAAAGAGGTAGAAGTGCAGTTTCAGGGTTTCACAAACTAGATTTTCTCTCTCTTGCTTGCAAGTTATCAAGAGAAATTCCATCTATAAGGACTACTTCTGGGAAATCTTGCCCATTCCTTGATAAAAGCCTGATCTTAAGAAACAGGGCTAAGAATTCTCAACAAATTAAATCCTGTTAAGTGCTAGTGGATCTAAATACCTAATTCCCCTTAGTCATCATTGACTTCATTTTCTTTTTGAAATTTAATATTTTTAAAGTACATTTTAAGTTAGCAGCTGTTAGTAGAAAGCGCTTTGAATTAAACAGTGGGAATTTGAATATACTTCCCAGAAAAACCTTTAACAGGGTCATCATCCTACATTAGAGGATAAGTGTGCAACTATGCACACTTGCCTTATGGAGTTTATAAGATTGCTTGAGTGCTATTTTTGTCAAGAAAATTGATTAAGTCTATTAAACAGACAGTATTTCCCACAAGAAGCACTAATACAATAAAATGTACATAACCAGAAATCTAGAGGGACAAAATGATAAACAGGATTAAGTAGAGCTTGCCAACTTGAGTTAGAGAGGCAGAGATGATAAGTTCCTTAGAAAGGCAATAAGCAACACTTTCACACCAATTCTCTCATCTGAGAACACCCATTTTCTTGCACTGAGCAGCAAGAACAATTCTGCAAATAATAGTAGCCTGTCTGAGCAAAAGCATCTCATCCCTGAATCTCAGACTGGCCATTTTTCATGGTCTGGATGATGCAGTTTTGCAACTCCTCTTTGAAGGAAATGTCAATCCTGCTTTTGCTGCAAAAATCATTCAGTAACAAAATAGAATATCATTCTTAAAAAAAAAAAAAAAGAAAAAAAGAAAAAAAGAAGAGTTAAGCCTGTTGCTATCTGCTGTTTGCCTTTGGGTTAGTTTTAGGGCAGATTTCCTTTAAGACAGCTTCAGGTTAGAAAGTCCTACAATAAGTATTAAATGTGGAGAAATGGATACAACCTTTGACTTGGTGAGCCCCTAAGCCACAGATTGCTGAAAGCAATTTATGGAGTTGGAAAAGCTTCACTTTATGCCTGCCTATTCTCATATTCTCTCCCTAAACCTCAAGAACTGGAAGTCCTCCAATCCACAAGAAGTTTGGCTTGCTAAAGTGAGATATATACACCTTTGGTATATTCTTTCACCCTCATATTTCTTAATTCAAGGATTTAATGCTATCAAGCATGCCAAATCAATAAAATCATGATTTTTCAAGGTAATGTATAAGGAAAGTTAAAGCTCTACACCAATGAACCATTTCTGCAGCATATTTTCAAAGGAAAACCTTTTAAATTTCACTGTTTCTTATATTTTATCAGCCATAAACTTAGTACCTTTTCACCTAAATACAATGAAGGGTTTCCTTCATTGTATTTAGGTTGCTCAGATAGAAAAAAAAAACATATGTGGAAATTAGCTGTGTACAATAGGGGTTTTTTTCTGGAGTTAAACGAAAAAAACCTTATACTTTTCTCTAGGGCTCATCACTACGGAGTATTTGTTGTCCTTGAGAGTACTAATCGTTTACATGAAACCAGTCCACACCCTCAGGTAAGATAGGCAAGTCACTTCAGAAAAGTACTGTTTCAGATTTGCATTACCAAAGAAACAAGAAAATTAAAGTCTCCAAAGAACCCATTACTTTTAAAAACAAAATCTTTCCTTCCCCTCCCTAAATATATGGCTACCTTTGGACTACAAATCTTCAGATGGGTTGGGGTTTTTTTGTTTGTTGTTTTTTTTTTGTTGTTGTTGTTGTTTTGGGGTTTTTTTTAAGTTTTTGTGCAAAACGTATATCTGGAAAATGTTGAAGACTTCTCTTGGGGAGTTTAAGTTCCTGCATGTTTCAACTGTTAGTAATTTATTCCTAGCAGAAGCATAAGAGTTCTAGCAGAGGTAATCCCAGTTGTAGCCAAGAGAATATCTGAGATGTTTTACTTCGTTAATAAGCCAGCTCCCAAGAAATGGCCAATTATGCTTTATGTAAGGCACAGACTCTGTCTGAAGAGCAACTTCAGAAAGGATTTTTACTTATTCTGCAAGATAAATTTGGGAAAAAATCTTACCATTCAAGGAATTAAGCAAATATTTGTCAGCATGCAGGTCAGAAATAGTTCTTTGTAATTCCATTTATATTAGAATGTTTAATGGCTTGTATGACATAAAATTAGCTACATGTCTTGCACACAACATCCAGAATCAAATCTGGATTTCCAGACTAAAAGAAACTGAGGCGGTTCTTCAGTTTAACTCCAGTCACTCTCAAGGAAAACTACCTATTATGTGTTTCTATACCCTCTAATACCTAAAATAGATAAAGAGTTCTAGAGCAAACACATAACTATCAAGAACATGTGTGCCTTCTTCCTGGAACAAGATGTTTAGCAATGCATAGACAGGATTAAACCTGGCTGCATTTTTCTATTTTTGACTTCTACTCTTTGGTTTTAACAAGAAATCCAAAATAAAGCCAATAAGAAGAAATATCAGCTAAATTATGAAGCTCAGATTATCTGGGGCAATCAACAAAAATCCATCTCTTGCTAGAACCTTTTGCAGGTTTGAGAATTACACATTTCCAAAAGAAAACTAGCTCTTGGGAAAAGTTATACAGAAGAAACCATATCCCATTGGGAAGGGAACTCATCAGTGAAGTGGAGACGGTGAAAAGAAGGAGCCCTTGTTTCAAGAGAGTCCAAGCTTTGAGCTCAAACACATCTGCCCTGGCTCAGGTAACACTGGCTGTTATGGATTTGTTATGGATGCCTTTCTAGGTGAGTCAAGTCCAAGTCAAACAGGTTCTCATGAACTTGAATCAAGAGGAAGAACAGCCTTGTGCTGGGAATTTTCTTCTTTTCACAAACAGAATGGGACTGCTGGGAGACATTCCTTGAGCTTTTATTGCAGCATCAGCTGCAATTACATGGTTGGGACAATAGAAAGATGGCAAAAGCGTCTTGCATCTTGCATCTTTGAGTTTCAGCTGAATCCCTTCTCCAGGGAAGGAGAAGCACCTGCCATCAGTCTAGCAGGAGCAGAGAAAGCGACCTTGAAGGGCCATTAAGCTTGAACAACTGTGTGCTACAAAACCCATTTTGCCCAAATCTCCAAAGTACTTACTAGGAAAAGACCTGTTATCCTTTAACACCCTGCCCCTTACAATATACTTGCCAATCCCTTCCATTTATGCTTCAAATCTGCAAGAGTTCAGGATATTAAAAGATGAAAATATTTGACAGATGGTCCCTGAAAGGTCAACGGCAGTTTAGGAGGGACAGTGAGTCTCTCCTCTCTTCAGGGAGCAGAACAGAGCTACAGCTAAACTCAAGATACAAGATCTTCAGAAGAGCATCTTCCTGAACAGCAAGCTACAAACTACATTACCAACAGCTTTGCTGTCTTTCTTTAATGAACAAGTAAATCAGAGTCAGTGAAAATCATGACCTCAAATATTAGAAGCTATACAATAAAAATCAAAATACTCAAAGTCAACTAAAATTCCTATTTTAGTACATGCTATGATCTTGGCTATATCATTAGCAATTTTGTACATTAGCAAATTAATAGAAGTAAGAGCAAATTAATAGTAAGTAAGAAAAGGAATTGTTAAGCTCATCTAAAGCAAAGCAGCAAGCTTGTAGATGTTTGATGCTGCTGCTGAAGAAGAACAATTCATCTTTTCAATTATCTTTTATTCATTATACAAACCAAAAACCAATAATGTCAAACTGAGTCAGCCAGCTCTATTGCCACTGTCACTGCCAGTAAATCCCCTCAAATTTAATTGAAATCTTTGTTTTAAACTGAGTATAGCAGGTACAAAACCCACAATTAATCCACTTATCCCTCTTCAAGGAAGAAATAATTAAAATATACATTTTTTAATCAGAGGAATTACCAAAATATTTATTTTTACATTTTAGTCAAAAAAGCATCCAAATTCCCATAGTTACTTCAACTGAAGATTATTACACAATACAAAATATTTTGTGCAACATATTATGAAAATACAATTTAAAAAAAAAAGGTTCCAGTGTTCTCCAAATGAAACAAGGAATGCAAATGTTACTGGATTTTCTTCTGAACATTTTTCAAGAATGCACATTTTCTCCTTATAGGAAAAAAAAGAGATTTTTCCAGCAAGGACTTGATGATATAAACTTTATTCCTCCCCATCTCCCCAGTGATGTCCAGTGAAACAACTGCGGGAAACAAACCTTTGCATCAGATTTATTTCAGTCATGTTTGGTATCTCTTTAGAATTCAACAGGTAGAAGTACTTCACATTTACCTATAGGCTTCAGACTAAATTAATAAACAGTTGTGCACCAGACTGTAAACTTCATGTTTTGGCAGTTTCAGCAGTCAGGAAGCCAATCTCTGGGTAACACGATTCCTTACAAAGTTTAAGTATTCCCAGTTTCAAGCAGATAATCTTAAAGCTAGAGTACTGGAAAATTACAGAAAAAAAATCTCAAAATATGGCAAACTAAGCCCAAAGTCTTGCATAAAAAAAAAAAAAAATGCAAGTACTACATTTTTAGTTACATTTCACAAGTGCACTTCCTTTCCTCAGCTGTATGTATTCCAAAGTATGACTAATGACACAGTGCACACTTGGTAGCACTGCTGGTGATACTAAACTGGGAGGTGCTGTTGAGTCTCCCTGGAGAAACAACATGCCTTGTCGAGGGATATAGAGATATTTGGACAATCATTAATAGTTTGAATTTTAACAAGTGCAAATGCTGGATTCTGCACATGGGACATTAGCACAGGGCAGAAGTATGAACTGTGAGATGAGTGGCTGGAGAGCAGCCCTGCAGAAAAGGGTCTGGGAATGCTGGTTGGCAGTGAGCCCTGTCAGCCCAGCAGGCAAAGCCCATCCTGGGGTGCCTCAGACACACCAGCAGCACCAGCCAGTCAGAGGGGACCACCCCACTGCATTCACACTCAGCAGTGTTATGGCCTCACCATGGACATTGTGTACAGCCCTGGGCCCCACAACTAAAGGATTTAAAGGTCCTTGGATGCATCCAGAGGGCAACAAAGCTGTTGACAGGGCTGGAAGGGATGTCCTGTGAGGAGCAGCCGAGGACTTTGGGATTGTCTGGTTTGGAGAGCTAGCGGCTGAGGGGCAACCTCATTGCTCTCTGCAGCTTCCCGAGGAGGGGAAGTGGGGAGAGAGTAGCTGATAGGACACACGGGAAAGGCTCAAATCTGCACCAGAAGAAGTTCAGACTGAATATGAGGAAGCAGTCATTTACTGAGAGGGTGGTCAAACACTGGAATAGGTTTTCTAGTGGTGTCCCATGCCAGTCAGTGTTTAAGAGGCACTGGGAAAATTACAGTAATATTATGCTTTAACTTCTAGTCAGCCCTGAAATGGTCAGGCCATTGGACTAGGTGACCATAGTAGGTGTTGTCTAACTGGATCTACACTATTAAATCAATTAAAATGTCATTTAATAATTTTTTAAGAACATCAGCCAGTGACTTAGACACAAGAAAACACCCGAGTTTTTCCCATGCAGACCTAACTTTGTCCCCTGGGTCTGTTAATCATACAACATGATTAATTTGCATGAATACATACTGTATAAGATGAAAGGGATCGTGGTCTTATTGTAGAATGGAGAAAGTAAGGTGAAGCATTTTTGTTTTTTAAAGCTATGACATCTTCCTCATTCAGGATTAAATAATTCTGTCTAATCAGTCATTTAGAAAGGAACATGTAACTAAAGGAGATATCTTCATATTTACAAGGCTCACTCAGCTACCCAGGAAGAGACTGTATCTAATTATAGTCAGCCCTTTGACATATTCAGGATGAGAAAGGAGATCATAAAGAACAGTGAAATGTTAGTCATTCACACACACCTCTCTTTTTCTGAACTCATCTAATCATTTTCCTATTTTTCTTACATGCATTGACCCTCCACACATTTATCCATTTTTCTTGTTGCCTTGATACTCTATTTTTTCAAGTGTCTTTTTTTAAAATCATGTTAAGTAATAAAATCTGACAGCAAAACAGCAGCCAAGAAAGTCTGAGGGACCAGTGCTGTAGTCAGTGGTGACAGAGGCAAAATGAAACTGCTGCTTGCTGTTTCCCAACTACTGCAGAGATGCAAAAGATGCACCTGAAGGCTTCACCAGAGTAACTGAAGTGGCAGAGAGAAGCTGCTGGGTAGTTCTCAGTGGGAGAGGGTGTTCTACTGCCTGGCAGTGCCACAAGATCAATAGATAGGAAGCTCAGCAGTGGTGACTTGATGCAGAGAACATACAGCAGAGTTCAGTTAAAGGGTATTTGCCACCACAAAGCAAAAGCAGCTCAGATAGAATGATTTCAAAAGCAGCAAAGTCAGAGGTTTGCAAATAAGATTCTTGAGCATCTTTCAATTATTGAAATCAAAACTGTGAGATTAGATACCTTAGACAAAAAGCAATGCATGAAAATGAACACATTTTACATGGCCTGCTAGAACAAAACACCCTCAAAAAAACAGAGATTGCTTTCACTTCTATTTAGGGTCTTTTTTGTTCAAATCAGGAGTTTCTGGCCTTTCAATGACACAACACTAGAATACTGAAAGCTGAACCCTCTTTAACTGAGTGGAATAACATGGACCATTTTGAAAGAATAAAGAAAGCAAAAACCTTATATATACTCCAATAACACTATGGTAAAAATCAAGAATTTGGCAAATTGGCTTAATTATAATAGAGTCAAAATATTTCTCTTGAATAGCATGCAGAAGGAAAGGGTTGGACAATATTAATCTAATTTTTTATTCACGGGCAGCTGGGGGCACTGAGCCAGATCCTCTGTTCACGTAAGTTTCAGCAGTGTTGTGGCCAACTACTGTTCTGTGCCATAAAAGTTCCAAGGCTCTGATGAATAGCAGTAAATTAATTATAAGCAGGCCATTATTTTTCATGACCTAATATCCATAGTTGCAATAAAGTACAAAGAACTTAAGCACTTATTCTCTGCAAATGAATAGTCATGCAAAGGAGGACTCCCGATTGCCTCAGCATCTCAAAGGTGGATCAAAAAGAGATATTACAGCCTACATGGTCAAGGAAATAAATCCTTAGTTATGCACTGTTTTTCTGCTGATGTTTCCCATTCTGTTGTTCCAAAAGCAAGCAGATCTTTTTAAGAGCATGCCTCCATCCTTTCACATCTGGCTCTCACACCCGTACTGCACAGGGTTTGCTTGTTAAAGAACCTACCCAACACCAAATGGAGACAACACTGGTTTGACTCCTAAAGCTGACTCAGTAGTCAAACATCAAACCTGACCAGCCTTTCAAATTTCCTCTCCTTATAATACTGTGCACTACTGGCAGGATCTAAACAATAAGAACATTCCCATTCCTTCTGATCTACACCAGCTTTCTCAACTGCCTTTCACACTGGCCTACCAGATACAATGGCAGTAACACATCAAGAGCTATACCTGGATCTTGGGTAAAGCTCAGGCTGTCATCCTCATTCTAGCTCTGGACAAAAAGGGATTTTCCTGGCTCAGTTGAAAGCAGGATCCTTGCATTTCCAGGTTAGATAATTCATAGAAATAGTCTCAGGTCTAGAACTAGACCAACCCCTAGAATCCTCCATGGCCCTTTTAAATTTAGTTCTGTAAAATAACTCCATAATCTTGCCAGTATCCCTGAAGCAACCATCAATATTATTTACCTATACAAAGTATATCTACCACTAAGTATTTATAGGTTCAAAGGATATTTTATTGACAAAGTTATCTTAGTTTACACCTTGACTAATATTCCTGTGCAGAGAACTTAGAAAATATTTAGTTGCAAAATACCCTGCTAGAAATATACAGTGCTGTAACCTTCAGAAATCCATTAAAAATGTAAGACTCTGGAATTCACAAGTGTCAGGAAAACACTGCCAAATAACATTAAGCCAGTAGATATTCTTCAGAGTTAAAATACTTAGGCTAGATTTCTTGAAATGATCCTGTTGATCTGATGAGATAGGACACCTTCTATAGCCATTTTAGAAAAAGGTAGTACTTAGTCTACCTATTATGCAATGCCTTCCTCAAGCATTTTCAAACCAGAGGAGTTCACCTGCAGACTTTTAGTCCAAAGCTCATGATAAACCTGTTTTGCACAAATCAAGATATTCGATGCCAATCCCGCTAAACGAATGCTTATGCTCTGTAAGGCAGGTAATCATAGTTACAGCACTTTATACTGTTAAATACCAGTTGAGATAATGTCTATTAAAACCCAATACAGGTTTCAGGAGAAGGTAAGAGGCAATTAAGCTCTAAGCTCTTTTATTTTTTTCCTCACAATAGATGTAACAGACTTGATTTTAAGATCTCATTTTTACACTTACAGCACAAAATCCTAGCAGAGCATTTCACATGGACGGGACAGATTTAGATCCTGCAATCACACTAGATACTGCCCTCCTTACTGCCATCAAGGAAAACACTTTTTCTTCCATACACCATGGGATTCCCTTTTGTAAAGCAGAATTATGACATTCGCCTCCACTATAAATTACTGAGAGCTGTTGACAGAAAAGTAGTATGTAAGAATATAGCAACAGTTTATGGAAGAAATTTAAGTAGGTTCTTTTTAAGCTATGTGCATCAGATTTGTTTTAAATACTGATTTTAAAATAACTACTCATCTTTTCTTGGATTTCAGTCTTGTCAAACCACAGTAAAATGGGACTTGGTTGTCACTCAGCAGTGATATTTCAGCATGTACAAGAAACAAAACCCAAAAGGAGATTTGGCTTTCTTTTTAAAAACTAACTTGCCAAAGTTCCCCTGTAAAATTTAACACCACTCACATTAAAAGTTAATTTCCTCTTTTGCATTCCAGACCTCAGTAGTTATGATTCCTCTAATATTAGATGATGAGGATGGCTATCTCCAGAGACAGATTTATTTCCTACTGAACATATCATCGTTTTCAAACATGAATAACTGTAGCTTGAACACAAAGCCATACAGGACCAAAGAAGGAGCTTATTTCTGAAAACAAGTGTTGAGGAAGGTCCCTTCACAGCAGCAAAGCTTACACTAGCTTCATAACCAAATCTCTAAAGCAATGTTCTCATAGTGAAAGGCTCTGCATCTCATTACTAGGTCTGGGGTTCAGCCATCCATATTCGTGAATGCAGCAAAAAAAAAAAAAAAGGAAAGAATCCTGCAGAATACAGCTGCAGACTCCAGCAGCACATCTGGTAGGCTCTCACAAGATCCCCTCTTCAGCATCCAATTAGCAACACACCAGAAAGTCTTTCCAGACACCCTCACATCCACATGCAAAAATGACCATTTAATAGATGTCATAGAACTTAATAGAAACCCTTATATTTATGCAGAAATAAATCCAAAAGACAAATAGGACCACAGGTCACTGCATCATGCCATCCTCCTTAGATCCTGAAGGAAAGCAACCATAATCCTGAGTCACCAAAATGGCATGATTCCTGAGAAGAAAGAGTAGGGTACAGTTGAGAGTCACTGCTCTCAGAGCCCTGACCTAGACATGAAAAGACACACTCCTCCTCTCTAAAGAAAATTACCTTTTTAAACAAGCTGACAGCAGCCAGAGAAAAAATCAAATCAAAAAAGTTTAAATTTGAAAAGTTTTCAAATTGCCTGTGAACAGGATTTATATAAGTTGCAGATGGCCAACCCTGAGCTTCAGACATACTCATGCAGTGTTTTGTATCACTGCTCTGAAGTAACAATGCTGAGCCAAAATAAATGTCTCCAATGATAACACTGGAACTTTGTAGTTTAATCTCCAGCTCTACACTCTCTGGGAGAATTCAAGCTGCACACTAACAAAATCATGTGCAAAAGAGTTTGGAAATATCTTATGGTTTGACCCATAATGAAGTCTACTACTAATGTGACCTCCAATAAATCAGGCTGCACACAACTTCCAGCTGGCCCTCAGAGACAGTCATATCTGGTTGCTATACCTGCACAAATCCAATGACTCCAGACATACTTAAAACAGCGTGCAGAATCTGTTCCAGAAAGTTTAGGAATCTGTATCAGGACTGTGACATTTCCAAGATTATCATTTTCCAGCTACCACCAAGAGACTAGCAATGAGCACTCAGAAGATAACAATCTGTGTGCTGTGGGTAAACTTACTCAGAAATTGTTTCACAATAAGTAATTGTTCTTAAAATATGAACCTTGTTAAGGAAATTAACATAAAGAACTTTTGAAGGGTTTTCCAGATGTTTGCATTAATAAACAGAAAATCCCTTATGGTCTATTAAGGAAAAAATAATTGGATGATATTAATAATTTCCTTTGTTTAAAATGAAAGGGGAGAAAATATCCAAGAACTGTCTAAGTTTAGAATAGGTACAAAGGCCAATTTTATCACTTTGAGAAGCCAGACACTGATGATCTGTATGTACATTAATTTACATATTAATAAATGCTTGCCAAAAAAGTAAATTCAGGGGGGGAAAACTCAAAGATCCAGCACAGCAGAATGGACAGATGTAGTCACCAAATACATAGCATTTTGAAGAACTTTCAAAGAAAAACAAAAGGGAGACCATGAAAAGCTGAGACTGGTGTTAATATTTCCCGCAAAAAATTTAATCTTCACACATTGAAGATTTTCTCCCAAGTAGATCTGTTTGTTGCCTTTTTTTTTTTTTTTTGTTAAGGTAAAAATGGCTGAGTAATCTCAAAACATAGAAAATATTACATTGTCCTGATCAGAAACTTTCTTGAGATAAAATATTAATAACTGACACTCACTGACATAGGGCCAGATGTACGATAACTGCATGAACAACTGCAGCAGCATCCGGGGTCTGCCAAATCCCCAAGCCCTGGGGAGTTCGAGTTGTTTCTCCTCTTCCTCCTCTCATGAGTCAACCTTTTGCAAATAGAGGAGAATATAGGATTTCTCTATCCTGTGCCTGAAAACGATGGATCCTACCAGAGGGCCGCCTCCTTTCTTCACCTAGCTAACACTTTACTCTGCAAGGATTCCCATTAAAACCTCAGGAGGCTTTTCAGCAATTAACACAGTGGGAATGGTAGTAATCAGCCTGCAATGGGGTCGTGCAACAGCCTATTTGCCCACAGGAACACAATGAAATTGCAATCATTATTAGAAAGCTTTGGAAAAGCTTGAAAGCTTTCCAAGTCACTCATAATGCTGTGATTGTGTGCAGCTCCTGGCTAGGAATCCCTACAAAGCTGCATAGCACCTGAGCTGGCCTGTTAAAGCATCAAGAGGAGCAAACTTGAAACACATTAACCTCCAATACACTAGCTGCAAACAATTACCAAGAGGCTCTCATTGCCTTTAAGAGACCTCATGCAAACCCCCCCATGTCTGTTTTCATCTATATCAGCATTACAGAAGTTAGCCTCTGACATGTATTTTATCCTCAGTCTGTTTGCAAACATCAGATTTTGAACGAGACCTCATCATGTGTTGGGATTTATTTTTCTTTTTTCCTTAAAACCTTCTTAAATCAAGCCCTGAGGAAATACTTGGAAGGGGTGGGGGGAGGTTAGCACAGATGTACCTATACTGAAATAACTTATCTGAAAGTTTTCAATAGTGGAATAATAAGAAAATAGTTGCCTTGTCCCTACCAATTCAAAGTTTTGGAAAATAGGAAAGGTATTTTTCAGCTGATTTGAAAGAGAATATAAATCATAATTGTTGCAAAGGGAGGAGAGAAAGATTGTATTTCCCAAAGTCAGGCTTATTGATTAGACTTCTAAGTACATTATAGAGCTAAAAGCTGTACCAAACAGCTTCTGCACATTTGCTGACTCTGCAGGTCATTTTATACAGCACTGCTTATATCTTTACCATAGAAAGGCCCATTTTCAAGGTCACTGAAACTACTTTTGCTGAACTTTAATACTGTATCTGCACGTGCTAAATCCTGGATATTACACTATTGACTTAAAGAAAAATTACTTTTTCAGCTTGACTACATCACGTTCACTGAAATTTATGTGCTCTGCTTTGGTGCCCTTATTAGAGCTACTCAGCAAGGTGAAAGTTGTGGATGAGTTTTGAAAGCTCCTACTTGTACAATCAAGCACGACTTCCTTCATGTGTATTCCTGGCTTTTCTGTGCCAGGCAAGGAATTACCAGAGCAAAGCTGTTTCACAAGGTCACTCCCATGCTTGACTCCCCACTGTCCCCAGGGACACATAGGGGGACAAGTTTTTGCCAGGCAGTGTCACACTTAAAACACAAGCAAGGTTGTTACTATTACCTGAAGAACCCAAGTGGCTGGCTCCACCACATTCTGCCTTTGAAGAGAACTGGACCAAATCCACAGGGAACTATAGCTACTCCCTGCATTTCCCCACATCTACAGCACCCACAGGAGCAGAAAACCATCTAGCCAGAATCTCTCCACAACTCAAACCTCCCTGCCTCTAAATACAATTTAAATCCAAGCACCCGAGGATGTCTGTGGGCTATGATTGCCCTGAGAGGCCTCAGCTGAAACCACCACCTGCACATGCCCTGCCCACTACCCAGGGCTCCATTTAGACTCAAACACAGCAGCCAGGTCTGGCCTGAGTGATGTTGTATGTCTGTCTCCTGCCTGGAACACAATCGCCCCATCCAGAGCTGTAATAACCCCAGTTGTGGCAACCAGTGCCACCCTGCATAAGTGTAGCCCCCTGACTGACTTAGAAGTGGGTGGGGGAGGAAAGTCTTGTATTCTAACCATTAAATCTCAAAGTCTTTAATCAGCTAAAGTGAAGTGTCACTAGCAGTGTCACTGCTTTATATGAATGCTTGAAGACTGATCGAATTATTTTTTTCTTTTTGGTAGCCACCCAGAATGACTTTTGGACACCTTTTACTTTAATAATTCTGCCTAGACTTTCGTATTATGGACTATGGCTATTATCAGAAATAGAAACATATGTTCCTCCCTGGAGGAGGTGAGGAAAGCTGGATATGAGGAGAACTTTCAACAAAATTATGCACAGGATTTTCCTCCATTATCTGCTCCATTCCCGTGAGCTGGCAGAATCTCCTGTGGGCAGGTACTATCAGAATTTTTCTTTTCTGCTCCACTGTGTAAATGATGGGGCAGAAATAGGCTGTGTGTTGACTTGGAAACATTTAAGTTTGGTCCAGGCACAAGATCTTCACAGCACTAAATGGTCCTCAACTCTTTCCCTGTTCCCTAGCTCAAGATTGCATTTGCACTTATCCCATACAGACATTTCCCAGGGCCTAAGATATTTTATACTGCTGGATGATATATAATACACTGTCAAAAGGCAGCAATTTGACTATTTTGCCTGAAGTTAAGTTGGTTACAAAGATTGTTCTGCTTCAGAAAATTCTTGATACACCAATTTACTATCTCATTATGCTCCTATTCTTTAGAGATAATACAGTCACATTAAATGCTCATTAATGTTGAGATTAAGAAAAAAAATTAACCCCTCATGCTACATTTTTCTCTCTGTTTCTTCTATAGCTTATGTCCTAAACACTTTGATTTTTATCTCATGTACATGCAAACTAATCATCTTTGCTCAAGTAGTAAGGAGTACTGAACAATGTATCTGATAAAGCTGATTAAACAGATGGGCATTCCCTTGAGAGATAATACACAGAAACACTTACTTTATAAAATGTACACTTTTTTTTAATAAGAAAAAAAGGATGGAAGAGGAGAAGGGAAAAATAATCAGGAAAACAGGAAAAATCATTAAGAATAGAATTAGTGATCAACCATGTGCCTAATTTTCCAACAGAACTGAGACTAATAGAGCCACAGGGGCCGGCCACAAACTTCACTTTGTTGTGGCTTTTGTGTGGAGATCGGTCACAGGTACATGTGCATTTTTTGTCACCAAGAGATGCACATAGCCCTAGGAAGGGCTACAGCAGGTTGATTTGAGTTTGGGAGGGAGATTTATTTGAGAAAAACTCTGCATACATATGCTTATATAGCTTCTCTTCTTCATGCCAAGTAACTTTGTCAATTTTTTCACCTCATTTCCAACATACCAGTCAATCTTTCCTGATAAATGCTAAGTACTCTTTGAAAAGTTAATGTACTGGAGGTGATACTTCATGTATACCAGGTTCAGTCCCTTAAAATCCTTAATTCAGCAGAGCACAAACACATATTTAACTTTATGTACAGGAAGTGAAAATAAGAATTATCTTTAGGATATTTTGGAAACAGGGTGTGAGGGAGGTGTGGTAAAGAAAAGCCATTTACACAGTTCCTAGTTGTTTTGAACTGCATTGGGTTAACAACACAAAAAAATATTATGTAGAGAAGCATAACCATCAGGTTTTAAATAGAACAACATCAGAAACTCTAGTAAGAACTCTAATAAATTTGAAATAGTACATTGCCTTCCCAGAATTTATTTTTTTGTCTACCAAATCACTGCCTACATAATGACTTACACACACAATGAGGAATAAAACAGTGTAAACATAACCATCTATCCAAAGACCACTCAAACACATGAAAAACTTCAACATGAAGTATTGAGCAGTTTAGTTTTCCAAAGTCTTCATTTTGGAGGGGAAAAAATCCCCCATCACCTAATCAGACAGCAAGCTCACTGCTATTGAAGTGCTGGAGTTAAGCTCTCAGGGTATTTGCTTATAAAAGCCTGGTGATGCAGAAGAATGGAGAAGAAATTACAGGAAAAATCTCCTCTGGGCTACACAGCAGAAGCATCTGCCAATGTAATAGAAGTTTGTATTTGTAGCAACAATTGCTGCCCAAGATTGGCAGGGAGGAGCAAGTAATTAATCAAGCTGCCCTTACCAATTTGGTATTTCAGAGCAGTAGAAGATACAAGCAGAGTAAACAAGCACTAAAGGGCCAAATTCTTCTGGAACCACATGTCTGAGTCCTTCCAGAATAACTCAACATGATCTTCAGCTAGGTGCAATGTAGCAGGAAGGGAAATGTGGCCTCTGTCACAATGAACAGACATACAAATAGTTTTATCTTAGCTGCAGTCTGGCTCATGTTATGGAGGAATGGCTCATGTTCATGGACAGGTCTGAGCACACCCACTCTGAGTCTTTTCAGGCAAAGTATATTTTATAGCAGGCCACAGATACAAATAAGCCAAACAGGGAGATTAGAAAGCAAGTTATCTGTTTGGCACAGATTTTCATTGGTGTGAGGCCCTGAGGACCAGCAAGGATTTGCCACAAGAGGCTGCTGACAGCTTTTCTTCTGCAGTATATTGTCCTGGCTCAATAGCACAAGGTCAGACCCAATGCCGTTTTTCCGCCTCTCTGCTTCTCCTGGGGAGCAATTGCTTAGAAAAATATCCCTTTACTTGACAGGTTTGTAACACAAACAAAAAAATCCATCCTCGTTGTGGTTATTGAACTGACTTCTTAGGAATCAAGCAGTGTAAGACTAATAGTGTCATAGAGCCACCAACAACACCAACATAAACTTAAATGCACATGAGTGATAGCTGAGTGGGGATAGCCTGGTACAATAAACAAATAAAACTTTCTTCCTTTTTTTTTTCCATCTGTTATAGATAAAAATGATCAAGCCAAATTAATAATTAATAAAATAGGTTTTTATTTAGCGACCGAGATTTGGTCTTAGATAGCCACAATCAAAAAGGCAGTGCGTGAACACAGGTCCAACCTCTACAGCATCAGATCTCCTCTGTTCACCAGTGCTGTCTCTATCCAGTCAGTTTTTATACACCTTTTTTTCACCTGGGGCAGAGGTTCTCCTATTCTTCTCGTTGCTTCACATATTCATGAGGTCTCCTTTTCTCTGTGCTGGGCTAAACAAAGCTATTTCTGGGAAGCGATGAATGCTGATGTTGAGTTACAGGAACCCAGTATTTGGATTCATGCTCCTGACAATCCTCCTGATGATTCTGCCTATCTTGATCATAGATATCTCCCCTATATTCACTGCGTGTCTCTTAGATGGTCCAGGAAAGGGCCCATCTCCACACACAGCCACGCTTTTTCGTTTGTAAATGAGATCTTTCTGCTTGCTGCCATCTGTGGTTTCACAACATTTCCTCCGCTGTGGCTTGTGGTTTAAAACTTTAAGGATTTTTCAAACAAGCACCATTTATTACATATATATATATTTTACATAAGTATAAATTATTCCATAACATATATTACGCATCTTATAAAGACACTTCATTTTACAATTAGCAATTAATTCCTTCTCCATGCAGAAAGTAAGCCAAGATAACTAACTGTAAGAATTTCATTCACACAACCCTGTATGCAAAATCTCAAGTCATCCTGCAGACCAACTACAGTGAATGTGATGGAAAGGGAGGCAGTTGCTTGGAGATTTGAAAACTGTTGACAAATTACAGCTGTCTTTGTACACTCTCAAGATGAGTACTTTAAGGCTGACACTTTTGCGTGTACAATGAAAGGGGATAATGTGAGGGAGGTACTGACACACCAAGGCCAAGAAAGAGCATCACTACACCAAAGTAGTCCCTATAGACATACCAATCACCTTTTAGGATATATCTAGAAACAAAAGAGATAGATATAGAAATTTCACAGAGGTGCTCTGGTCTCTTGTGCTCAAGAGGATGATCCAACCCACAAGGATGTCTACTCCATACAAGATGTCTCCTGAGCAAGCAGCCATGCCCTCAGCATGGCTGTCAGTATCTCTAAGCATCATGTCTTCACAAAACATCACCTATCAACTGTGTTCAAATACAGGGAATTTCCTGAGATCTCCAGAACAAACCCCATGCTATAATCCCACAAGTGTACATAAATTATGTACACTTTAATTATATGAGCTTTACTTATACACCATCAAGCAAAACATCAATTTGGCCATTATTATAAGTGTCTTATGTATATGTAAACATTATTATCAGCAGACTGACAGAGAAGGCTAGATAGTGTATCTGAAGCAGCAGCCAACTTTTCCTGAAGGTCCAGCTCCCCATTCACTGGCTTGCCTCCCCAAAAAAAAGCTTTTACAATATATCATGATTTATGTGGTGTTGTGAGGAAGGCTGTTCTCACTGAAGCTGCAGAGCTTAAACAGGGCAGCTAATCTCCTGGAGGACACCTACCCAAGGCAACCTTGCAGAACACACTGCCCCACCAGTGCTGACAGCCTCATGTGCAATCTGGGTAGGGTCAGCTCCATTGTCCTCCCAGCCTGCTCCTGAAACCACAGGGAGGTCTGAGAGGATAAGGGATGCTTGCCCACATCTCAGCCACAACTGGCCCTGGATCCTTTCAGGCTCGGTCTAGATGGAGCAAAGCCTGCAGGGGAGGTGCAAAGGCAGCAGCATGGCAGCAGCAGCAGCGCTCCTCGAGAGACAAGGAAGCAGCAAGAGCCAGGGTGAAGGAAGGAGGGCCTTGGAGCACACCACACTGCTATACCACACTATGGGGCCTGCCCACAAAGAGCCAGCTGGGAGCCCATGGTGGTGGCGACCTACATAATCTATAGTTCCAGAGGTGTTTGTCCTGAGGAGACTTGTCTTCAGTTTTAAATACTGTTAGATTTATAATAAAATAGATATTGTTAAAGGGACTTCTGCCATGTCTTCTGTCTCCTTAAGCAGAGTCCACATGGTCTATTATATCCTACTGTTCCAGGATGCAAAATGAAGTTAATTAAAGAAAGATGAATGTTAACCTCTTTACATATATTTAAAATTGTCTCTGTGACAGAGCTTCTGCTATTGATATCCAATGTCAATACCAGCATTAGGACATGAATATAAAAACATCATCTTTGCAAAAGCATGCCAGCTTTGCTTCTCTTCTTGTTTTCTTATATTAATGACAAACATGCTGCAGATGCTGTTTCAGAGATAAACATGCCAACACCATTGTTATTTCCCCATGAAAGCAAGGGTATAGGCAATTTATGACTATTCATGAATTTTTATTAGATAAAGAGGGTTGTCTATATGAAATTGGCTGATCTACATTTTTGGTTTTTAATGTCACCATAATGATACTATTCCTAAATGTTTTACAAGCTGTTTACAGAAAGCAAGGTTCAAGCTCATAGTATAATCTAGCACTTAGCTTAGTCAAATTTAGAGGAAATTAATCCATGCAATCTAGTTATAGTGAAAAGAAAATATAAACTGAGTGCAAATTGGTCAATATAAACCTAAGTGAAAGATTTTAATAGATGTACTCATATTTACTTGATTCAAATTATTCAAACAAACATTATCAGTATACTTACATTAAATGCATTTAGAGGTTTACACTGGGTGTATATTGATCTCTGGTCTTCACAAAAAACAGAAAATACAAGAAAATAAGGGCATTATGCAATGGGAGTATATGGCTGTATTTAATCTCTTCCTGGTATGAGAAGAAAAAAGGACTCGAGGAAGCTGGCCAAAATACAAGTCCATCACAAATACAACACGCTTTCAATTATGCATTCTCAAAGGGATCAGAGGGTCCTAATTACAAGGATGGAAAATAAACCTGAGCAAAACACCAGTGAGGGTGGCAGCTCAGCCTCTGTTTCTGAGAGATGCTGACCCTCATGCTCAGGGGAACAGCAAATGCTCAGCATAGCTCTCTGCTGGGCCTTCAGTGAACAGGTTTTCTTTTCCTGGTATTTTTCTTGGCTCCAGAAAATTTAACAGGTTTTGGATTCATATTGCTGGTTTACACAAGGATACCCACAGAAATTCCCTGTCTGAGACTCCCAGTAGTGCTGTATTTGGAAATAATGTGAGAGTATCTCCTACCCATTCCATTTTTGGATGCCACTGTGGCCAAGCAAAGCTTCATGGAGAATTGTTACTTCAAATAATGGTCTTCAGACATCCCAGACAATAAAAACAAGGAAAGAGGGCCTTAAAATAAGGATACTTTTTGCACCACCTGGACCAAACCAAGCACAGATAACTTGCCTCAAACTGTGGCTCATTTTCTACAGCACCATCATTCTCAGACTGCACTGGCACAGGCAGCGTGAACACCAGGGTCAGAGAATTCACCATCAAAATCACCCAGGGTGAACTGGCAGCTTCTCTAAGAGCCAAGTTGCTCCTATAATACTCAGTCAAAAAATTAATTGGTTTGAAACTTATTCCCCACCCCATCACACCATCTCTAACTAACTCCCTCAGCAGGGTCACAAAGTCTGAAAGAAGTGCACACTGACATCTTATATTTTCACTGCCAGTTAAGAGTAGATATTGGCATCCCCAAATGAATCTGTCCTAAGTCACTGATCATCAGCTGCAGTTATGCAGCTCCCCAATTCTGCTTTATACTTGTTTGTAAGCAACCCATGTCCCTGTTAGAATTTCTAGTTCATTCCACTCTCTTCCCCTCTCCTCCCATTTTTATTTTAGATCTGCAGATGTTTTCACAGACAGGGAAAATTTTATTCTATTCTTCCTCTAGATGACCTTCCACAATTCTAGCTTATCAGATAGTGTGCACACTTACATACCAAAAGAAAACATGCAAATGTAGATCTTGTTTTAAATACTAATTAAATGCATTGCAATAACTCTGAAAGTTTTAAGATCTATCTTGAATAATTTCACAGCAACTTTAAGCTGTACCTGTCTACCTCCACAAAACTACCAGCATAATGCATTCAGGATATCATCTTCACTTCCTAACCACTGATTCACACTGGGATTGCAAGTGGTAGGAAAGGACAATGGGAACATTAACTCCTCATTGCACAAAGCTTTCCATAAATCAAAATCTATTCTTGTTCATATAATAGAAACAAGTTTAATTAAAGGAAATTGAATGGAGGAAAGTCTGTAAGTTAATAAGAGACTCCAGCCTAATGAAGGAGAATTCAGCCTGAAAGGTTAAATTGAAATTTCTTCAGTCAAGATAGAAATCCACAAAGTTAGACCATGACTTTATATTGTCAGCTAATGTTGGTCACTAACAAATACAATAATAGCAAGAAACACAGTATCAGAATAAAAACTATAATTGAAGAGAAGATTTACTATTACCATTTAAAAATTGTCATGTTTTTGATTAAGGCACTGATCTTTGGGTAGAGATGTTAAGCAACAAGTCTCAGCAGCAAAATATTATAAGGATAGTGGTGGTGGCAATGGAGTGGCACCAGGTGCAGTTCCTTGCAAGCATGAAGTTACCTCTGAAGCAGGATTTTTTTATTCCTATCCAAAGAAAGTCTTCCAGCATACCTCAGCTAAGCCCAAAAAAAACCACAAAAAACCCAAAACTCTCTAGATACCAAGCTTTGATTGCAATTACCTATGACAATCAATATTTCTTGGACTTTGTCAGCCTGTCACAAAAGGGAAGCTCAGTCTCACTCACCGTAGCAGCCGCAAGGCAGCAAATCATGTTTCCCTGTGCCCCTGGCTCCTGTAGAAAGAACAGAGGAGTAGGAGGAAAGGAACAGGTCTCCAGGCAAGAGGGGGGCAAAAAACTCTGCAGAAAACAGGGAAAATTATGAAATCCAGCTCTGACATGCCCAAAGCACAGTTGGTAAGATTTTGTGGTAAACAGTAAGTAACAAGAAATATATTTTCCTCACTGTCTTCTTGTATCAGAGTATGCTGTCTGCAGATAATAGCAAAACCTCATGCCTACTTGCTCTCTGACTCCACTTTTCCATTGTCCATTTGTTTAAGACCAGAAAGAGTCCATTTCACAGCCATTATGCCCCTTTCATCATCACTGCATGAAACAATAGGATTTGCTTCTAGTTAATTAATTATTATAATAAATTATAAAATAGTTTGAATTATTGATTATCCTGATACAAATACTCCAGATGCAAAAAGTATCTGACAGCAGTGAAGGTTTGCTTACACAGAAAGGAGTTAGAAGTGAATCCAGAATAATTATTTCCAGACCACAGACCTTCATTTTGGAATAAAACGGAGAGGTCCATGCCTGAAGTTACCTAGAAGTCCAGTCAGAACTCTGAACCCAATCATTCTCTTCCTCTGAGTTAGTTCTATAGTGAAGACAAGGTTGTATAGTTAAACTGTAACTCAAGGAAGGCAGGAAAAAGTGGCAAAATTGCCACTTAAGGAATTACCATGGACTTCTTTTTGGGTTGTGTTTTTGTACGTAGGATAGCATTTATCTAACTACCCATAACTCTCATAATAAGCATTTCATCAACTAATCCCATCTCCCAACTCTTTCTCTGTCCCCTTTCTGAAAGGCTGAGTTCCTCTTTTCTCCTATCTGACAAGCAGCTTTGTACATTTCATTAGATTTAGTGTCAATGGAGCCTGGTTCAAATTCCACATGCTTGATTCAGTCACCTTCAAACAGTTACCTTTTGGCTCATTGCAGCTAAAAATCAGTACAAAGTCTGCAGCAAAAAATTTTCATGACCGTTCTAGAAGTCCATTCCTCCGAAGTGCAGCAATTCACTCCAGGACCATTTAATTTACTCCCCAGCAGAGTGTTTCTTCTGAGGACTAACACTAAAGAGCTGAGCTCCAAAGGTGACAGCAGAGAGAAAAGGTCACCCTGACCCTGACAGGAGCCATCCATGACAGGGATTTTGCTGTGTGCACGTCTCCTCAGATGAGCATGCAGTCAGAAGTTGAAGTAGCCCTCTTTCTTTTTCTGAGATAACATATGCAATACAGACTGAGGAAAAGGACTGCATTGCTACCCTGGAGTATAGTGGTAGAGAAACCCCTAGGGGAGAAACTGTGTGTCCAAAGTCAAGTTTAAAGTGGAGCAAGAACAAGTAAGAAGGAAACTAGCTGTAAATAAATTTGGGGTGAAAGTTAGAAGGTGGGTCTTTAGCAAGTACAGTGTCTAGCCTCCCAGAGAGCATAGGGGGCACAAAAGACTCAATCTCTTTCTCATTATGTGGCAGAACTGTTAATGGAACAGGAATTTCTTTCAAAAATTCAAAAGCTTTTCTGATTTTCCATTGGTTTGATAAAAATCAAAGTTGTTTATCCTCTGGACAATTCTAAGTCACTCATCCTAGGCTATGTGGTTATACTTTGAAACAAGAGATTGTTATATAAAACACATCACTCATATTTTAGAGGTGGGAAAATAACAGCAAGGAGAAAAGAGCACTCCACCTTTCCAAGGATCTTTGTAAGTTTTGGCCACTCTAATCTGTAAAATGTTCCAGTGAAATAAACTTCTTGTCTTATTTAAGTAGGTTCTTGCCAACTAACCCTCACAGTACTGTCCTGGAGATTAATTCAATTTAGCTCTGGGTACTCACCTGATCTTTTGCAAATTACAGTATGACTCTTCATATTAATCTCATCTCATCTGGTTTGAAAAAACACCCATGTCAGGAACCCCTGATGCATAAGCAAGAGAAATTTGGGTATGGTAGATTAGAATAGATTCAAACCAATCACAGCATTGACCACAAATGGAGGGAAATGATGGACATTCATTAGAAATCAAATACCCTTTAATTTTAACAAAAGTCCTTGGTCATATTGAATATTAATGTCCATGTCTAGAAGTGGCAAACGAGGGACAGTCACCACTTTTCTTCAGGCTGCTTATATTGGATTCATTAGCAATTTATCATCAATGTAAAGACAAAATTAAATTCCATCTGCAAGCTTCAACACACATAAGACTTGTACCTGATGAATTGCAGTTAAGCAAGAACTAGAGCTGCCATAATAGAGGTTAAAGACCTCTGAAAGCTGCAACAATTGTATGACATGCAATTTGGATATTAATTATAATCATCAAAGGTAAAGCTAAAGTAACTCCTCAGAGAAAACAGTCAGACAAACCTGGAACCATGCTAAATTTTAAAATCTCAAATATCACATTATAGGAGACTTTTAGGGACTTCTAACCACTTCAGACATGATTAATTTTGAATTTTTGGCCTTCAATTTGATATTACCCAATTCATATTTCTTCTTAAATGTGAACTGCTTAACTGGAAGCATTGGGCCATGCTGATATACCTGAACAATGTTCAACATTTCTGAGGGCAGGGAAACCAGCAAGGCAATCAGGCAAGAAAGGCAACCCGTGATGCAAGTAGCAGGGGAGCAGCCTGGCCCATTATAGGCAGAACTGTAGGTTAAGTCTTAGGGATTTCCCTGCTTTGCTTACACACAGAGGGGTTCAATAGCACAAAGGCAATCCATTCACCCTCCCCCTTTGCACAATAAACATTATGCAAACAACTTCTGACAAGCAGCTTTCCTAGCTGGCTGTCCCTCTAAGACTTCAGGAGATGGTGTGGCACCACACTGTCTAGAATAAGGTAGAGACAGTCCCTCTTACTAAATATAGCAGACTCTGACTTATTATCCAATCCCATTTATTATTACATGTTTTGATGCCTAGAGTAGGCATCTGGAAATAAACTGAGGATAGTAACAGTAGGGGATAGGAATAAATTAATCAGACATCACTGTGAAGCCACCTTCTTAGAAAATCCCCCCATAAGTGCTTATTTTTAACCATTACATTACAATTTAGAGCAATTAAATACAATGGATGAGCTTTGCACACAAATGTAGAGAGACAACACCACATGCAATGTAACAGGAAAAGGGAAACACAAAATATCAGCTCAAGCTCATTATCCACGGTTAAATTTGGGTGCAATAAAATGGAAATGTCATGTGTGATCATGGTTTCTCTGTGTGTACGTACACTGATTTCTGAACTTTGCAAAGCATTAATTTTTCCTTTAAACTAAACTGAGAACTAAAGCTAGAGTTGTATAAAGGTCACCAAAGTGTAAAGATTCTTACCACTCTAGAGTTTGACCCTATGTAAAAATAAGGAGTGAAAAGCCAAATTCAGCTGAATTATTTGCAAAAAGCATTTAAGGTACTATTTTTCTCTTTGGAAATTACTATTACATTATCAGCCACTGAATAAATACTTCATGCACTTTTTGTGAAATTAATGAAAAAGCAGCAGCACAATGTACTTTACACATACTGCAAACAGGAAACATAAAAATGTGACAGCAAAGGGACCACCAAGTTACCAGAGTGGCAGAACCAGAAAGCAGGTGCCACCCTCTCCACAACTCCCATCTCTCTTCCTCCCTCTTCCACAGAACTTTTATTTGTACACTAGTCTTCCAAATATCCTCACATGGAGGTCAGATATTAAGCAAGATATAAATAAGGGGTTTCTGTTTAAACACCAAGTCCAAGAGAAAATCTCAAGGCCATCCTTCACATCCTACTAGCAGCGTGTTTCAAGTGGAAAGGAAACATTGCTTAAAAAGGAGAGGATGGTCAGGCATGGAAGTTGGGAAGAAATTTGAGTTCACTATCACAGGTGTGGAGATAACTTATAGAAAATTTCAAGGCTGTGAGATACCTTAGAAGTAAAGAGAGGGGGGAAAAAAGAAAAAGAAGAAAATCTTAAATACAATGCAGTTATCTTCTAACCTCTGAATGACAGAGGACAAAAATAATTTCAGCAGCTGCAATTTTGAGTGCAATGGAAGTGAGCAGAAAGGAGTAGAATGCTGTCATTGAGAGGGTAGGTGAGAGTTTATTTGTGTTAGATTGAATCAAAACCTGAAGTCTTTTTTCTTCCATTCCCAGAGAACCATGTTGAGTCAAAAGTGTTCTTCAATCCAGCACTAAGGTCTCTGAATTATATCTCAGTTACATTACTAATGACTGGCCTCTCATTAAACCTTTTCTGTGAGATGTAAGCAAAAAGATGCAAAGATAGTAATAAATTTAAATATAAATTAGGTACAAAAGCTAATGTAAGACTTGCAAATGACTAAAAGCAGATAAACTAAAAATAATAAAAATAATTTTTAAAAAATTAACAGAAAAACTCAAGCCCATCTGAGAATTATTTAAAATTTGAACAAGTGATTATACAAGCATCCAGAGAGTGAGTACATTACACGACTTCCAAAAGCAAAAACATAGCAGTAATGGAGCAATAGAAAGTGTGTCAGAGAAAAACTGTCAAGTAATAATGGATTTTCAAACCGTGTTATGTAAACAAAAAAAGTTCTATTTTATTTGTTCTTTTTAACAGAGAAATGTGGCCTTTTTTAAAGGAGAAGCACTATACTCCCTTAATTCATAGTGTTCTACTGTCCTCCAATGGATACTTTTGAAAGTACTTGCTCTGTAAAAGTGTATTAGAATTACAGCTGTGCCCCACTTAATGGTTTTGGTATGGTATTTATTACAAGACATCAGAAGAGGAGACAATATAAGATCTTACAGAGTCCTCACCTTTCTTTCTACATTTAAAGAGACATCAGCACTGCCAGATTAGCTCATCTTCAAAAAAGGAAGTGTGATCTTTTGCCAAGTTTTAGCACTGCCACCTGACAAACCACTGAGTCCAAGACTGACCTCAGCCATTCATTCATCTCATGAACACACAAAAGGATAAGGCAGTAGAATAATGAGTGTGTAGGCAGCCCTCAGAAGCTATGTATAGTACAAAGATCCCAGAGCAAGATATAGCAGTCTCTAGAGATGTATGGCACAGCTGACAGTGAATCTCTGGAGCCACAGTTTCTCCCTCTTCTTTTCAGCTGGTTTTGAATAAATTTTGCATAAAACATCACTGAAGAAACATCCAATACTTTTCATAGCTAAGTGAGAAAAAAAAATGGAGTCAGCACTCATTTCCATTGATTTAGTTGATGACATACTGCTGTCATTTGGAGAAGTAGCAAAAATGGGGGTGATTTCATCTCTTTTAGTTTTTCAAAAATCTAGATTATAAAACTAGCTCTTCCAATTTATAATCTGGAGGAATGATGCTCTAAACAGTTTTTCTGGGTACATGGTTTTATTTAAGTCATTTAAGGCTTCTTTAGATGGTAAAGTTAATGCATAGTAAGTCGGTGTACCAAATTTCTCTCCCTGGGTCAGCTGTCAGCCCCCACAAGTCATGGCTTTCATCTGCTCCTGGTTACTGATCCAGTGACCAGGCTCAGTCATGGTCAGTGTCTTTTACCAGTGGCAGCTGTGTTGGCCCTGCCTGCCCCATTCCCTAATCCAGTCCTTGCATCAGCCAACTTCTCCTGGCTACACTCCCTTTTTTCCAAATACTTTCAAGCAACATCTTTCTTAGGGTAAGCTTAAAAGCTATGGATACAGGGAATGAAATAAGTGTGCATTAGTTCCTACTTACACAGAAACACAGGATTCTTTTGTGCAACATTGATCATCCTACTTCTAACAAAAACAAAGATACACCTAATATGTACTAGGAATACAGAGTCATAGAATACTTCAGGTTGAGAGGGACCTTTAGAGATTGCCCTGATTGTCCAAATCCCCTGCCATGGGCAGAGACACCTTCCACCAGACCACTAGCCCCATCCAACCAAAGCACTTCCAGGAATTCACAGCTTCTCTGGGCAACATTTTTCAGTGCCTCTCTCCATCTCTCTTATAAACCCGCTTTAAGTATTGAAAGGCCACAACGAAATCCCCCTGGAGCCTTTTCCTCTCCTGGTCTAAGAGTCCCAGCTTTCTCAGTCTGTCTGCATAGGAGAGGTGTTCCAGTCCTTTGATCATTTTTACGGCCCTCTAAGAGGTCCACATCCTCCTTTGGGGGGCCCCAGAGCTGATGCAGTGCTCCAGGTGGGGCCTGATGAGAGAGCAGAGGGGGAGAATCACCTCACCTCCCTGACCCAGCTGATCCCACTGCTTTTGAGGCAGCCCATGACACAGGTGACATTCTGGGCTGCAAACACACACTGACAACTCATATCCAATGTGTGCCTGTGGATGCACAAATATTCACAAGTCCTCCTTACAGCTGCTCCCAGTCCATTCACCCCTCTCTACTCTACTCATATTGAGGACTACCCCAGCCCAAGTGCAGGACCTGGTTTTGTTGAACTTCATGATGTTCACATTGGGCCACTTCTCAAGTTTGTCAAGGTCCCTCCAGAAGGCATCACTTCCCTCAAATATACCAAAATGCGTAAAAAAGCAATTAGCATGGAACAGATAGTTCACTATAAATTCACAACCGAGCTAATTTTGTGCCAGTCTACCTGTCAGAAACAGCTTTCAGAATCCAAATTCAGCCAAAGCAAGTCAAAGGTCATCATCCCACCTGCTTCTGTCCCCAGGGACTTGTGGTCCTCCAAACTGAAGATAACTTCATTCCCTTCAAACAATATCATTACATTCATCCTTATACAGATCCTAAAGAGAGAAAAAAAATGAGAAAATGCTAAAAAACTTCAACTGTTGCATGCTACTGGCAGCAAGCATATGACAGATGATCTGTGCTTTAACTTATACCCTAATGTCCTGCTTTCTTGTACACTTCTCAGCTCCTTCCTACAATACATAATCTCTTGGATTTCTCTCTCTCACCTCATCTTTTGAGAAATTTTCTTGAAATACAACAAAAATATCCTTAACACTAAAAAACTTAGTGTAGGCTGCAGCTCAGTAGTATGATCAGTGCCCACCAGTCTAGCAGGCTTCTAATAGCTTAACATGAAAATACAGCTGTCATTGTGGAAAATCAAGGCTCAACTAAATACACAGAAATTTTAAAGAGCAGAAACCATTTAATGTGGAAGACCATAGCAACACACTTAACTCAGCACCTTGAGCAGTCATGGCTGTTTCATCACCTTTTGATGGATTTCACTCACTAAGTGATACAAAATTCCATATATCTCATTGACTGATCCCTTCAGTCACCACCTTTTGTGCCTTCTCCATAAATATCATGTTGCTATTATACATAAAAAAGAAGACTTACTATGGTTCTTTACTGTAAATTTAGTAACTGCAGATCTTTCACTACTTCTTAGTGTGCTTTGAAGTTCTCTTTCACACAAAGCTATACAGCATCCTTTAATTCTTTCAAGTACAAAGCTTAGTAGTATACTTCAAAAACCTCTTAGAGATGTCTGACACATTCTCAAATTCCCTGAAACAAAGATCTATACTCCTGTGTCTAGCTCCTTCAAATGAGAGAGACCCACACTTTCACATTCCATTAAAAAATGGGGGAGGGGTAGTATGTTATAACATCTGCTACTCTGACAGAAAACTTTATAGTTTCAGGATTGTTTAAACAGTTCTTCATTGCAGTTTGAATTCCTTCCCGTCTTTCACATATTTTTTTTCCTAGGCAAAATCAGTCTCTGAATTTGTGGAGTTGGGGTTCTTTGTTTGTTATGGGGCAAGGGCTTTGTTTGTTTGATGAGTTTTTTATGACCTGCTAGTAAACACAAAGATACAAACACTGTCACAAATTTAGATGGTATTGGAGGTATTGCCTAAAGAACCTAACTCCCAAAACTGTTGAATTTTCAACAACTCTGGTATTAGGACTTTCATAAGCTCACATATAAACTCTTACAGAAGAGAGCAAAATCCTGTTTTGTGGGCACAGAACCCTATTAAAGTGAGATTAGGTTCCTCATGGAAAAGTGTTTGCCCCAGTTAACTCACTTGCTTTACAGGTCTCTTCTTAGAGGTAGCAATCAGCAGTCCCCCAAACTTCCAACACTGTATCTTTGAAATCCTATTTTAAAAACCTTCCTTCACAGAGGGTAGAAGGAAACCCTCACTACTTCCCCCAGTTCTACTTTCAGGTGTTGTAGAGAAGGGGGTTATGCTCAGAGAATATTTTCTCCTTTTCCCTTTCTGCAAAGCTGCAGGAACATAAGGGTTGGTCAGCGCAGCCCAAACAAGAGCATCACTCAGTGCTCAGGGCTTGCTGCTTCCCTTACTGCTCAACCCTGAAATCCTAGTGGCTTGAAACCTCTAGGAAAGGGCCATACCTGATCTTAGCAACTCATTCCATCCAAGTCAAATAACAGAAAATCATTAAAGTTTCATCAGTTTCTCATAGAATTTGCTAAATATCTTTAGAGATAGCCTTGGCAGGAAGCCCTGTGCCCTGTGCAGTGTTAACAGGGAGCACCAGAAGTGACTGTCAGACCCAGAGAAGGACAGAGTACCAGACCACAGGACTTTCAGACTGACAGAAATGTTAATCTAGACCCATTCCTGCAGAATAGCCTGTGGATCTCAATTAAGGGGCAGAAAGGGAGAGAAATGGCAGCCACAGAGACAGAGAAAACAAAAACCAATATACTGTGACCTGCGACAGCACACTAAGTAGTCTAGTGTCAAAAGACAATCATGCCTCTAAATCAGAAGGTGGGATGTAGGCAGCTTTACTAAAAAAATATTTTTAAAAGTCTGCCTAGTGATGCTGTCTCTAAAGGAATGGGTTTTGGTTTTTATATTTAGAGGAAGCAATAGCTCTAGATCAGTGGTCCCCAAACAGGGCTAAATGTCTATGTACAATTTCATCAGAAAAAAACCCAACAAAACAATAGTCTAAAATTTTCAACACATCATAACCTCAGCTATATTCTACCTCCCCATATATTTATTGAAGAGAATACACACATGCTTATAGTAAAAATGTGGGCTAACCCCAGATGCGGCGAAGAAATGATGATATCTGGCTCCAGATCAGAAGGCTGAAGGATCTGCTTTATTAAAATTATACTATATTACATTAATATACTATTTAAAGAGATACTATTCTACATATATACTTCTTACTTACCTAACTACAAACTCGTGACTATCTACTGAGAGTCCAAGACACAGCTGGATCCAATTGGTCATTGAGCCCAAACAACCTTCACCAGAATCCAATCAAGCAATCACTTCAGGTAAACAATCTCCGTACCACATTCCACATGGGGAAAACAAAGGAGCAGAGATAAAGATTGTTTTCTCTTCTTCTCTCTATGCAATCCTGAGAGACAGAATTATGTCTCGCTGTCCAGAAAATGTGAATGTCACATATGCATACATACAAATTTTTTTTTTTTTTTGCTACAGCTGAGGAAGAGAAATGCATGTACAGTCTTTGCTCCAGATTTTCTGAAATTTTCTCTGCCTACATTAAATGCCCAAGACTTAGTCTGAAGTGTATGATTTCTATGCACCGAGCAGGTAAAGTTCTTTTCAATTCCAGAAAATTGCCAACTTGAAAATATCTGTCAAAGATGTTCAGCACTATTCTAATCTTACTCCCACTCAGTGCCAAAATGGTGTCACTGAAGTTAAAAAGAGCAAAATTAAGATAAATGCCACACTTTTTTCAATCAACACTCTGATGTAAAGCCTTGTCAGTGACAAGAAAGTTGTGCCTTTCAAGATTTAAAAAAACACAGCTAACCTCTAGAGACCTCTCCTGTTCACAGTACATTTTGCTGTATAGCTGCAGACTATTCAACAAAACAGAATCATTCCCAGATGAGCTATCACTATCTTTTTCTTCCCTGTTGCCACTAGACCTGCAAGTATATTAAGAAAGCCTTGGCATAAACTGATTGCTTTAAAATTCATTCTATGTCTCTGCACCAGCAATAGCTGATTGCTCCAGGTCTTGAAAGAATTACAGATTTACAGGCTGTGTGTAGTAACTGCTTATTTTACCTACATCAGTTTAGACAGATATATAGAATAAATAGTTTAAATATGCCCAATGTAATAAACATGACTCATCTTTGCAGAAGATTTAGTATCACTGAGCAGAGCTCTTTGTGCAGTTTAAAAGATTGTGTATCAAGAGTCTGAGATGTACAAGGAGTGCATTAAGACTACAAAAGAGATGTCCCTTGAGAAGCTTTGCAAATGACTGGTGTAGAGATGCAAAATGCTTTGGAAGAAAAGTTATATTCTCTTTCTGTTATCAGAAAGGATGCAAATCTATACTTAAAGATTAGCACTTTGTACTAATGTCATGTAATGCAATGCAAACAAAGATCTGCATTCTGCTTGGGTAGTGTGAAGGGAGACAGCTAAAGGGCTCCACATCCACTGGACTAGCCATAAATGTTCATTCCTTAACACATATCCTCTATCTTAACAAGCTAGCACTATGACAAGGTCTTAGAAAAATTAAGTATTTCTTATCCATGAAACTGTGTAGCGATAGGCTTACTTTCCTCAGAAAGCATTTTTTTCTTATATCAGCTCATAGTGTAGTTGTAAAATAAAACAATAAAAAAAAAACCTAAAAAAAAAACAAAAAAACAAAAACAAAAAAAACAATACCAAAAAGGTATTGGGCTTGCAGGATAAATACATACAAATTCTTGATAGGCAAACCTCAGCGTTTTAATCAAAATTAGTTGTGTTAATAAGCAGAAATATTGGTTAAGAATAAAATCTTACCAGGAGCAAAATCATAAAAGCACAACATAATATTTCTCTATACATCTGTTCAGCAGACAAATTTTACTTCCTTAAAGGTAAATACAAAAATTCCATTGCACAACTTACTCTAAAGCATATTCAGGAGGGAATTAGAAGCGCAGCAGTGAGCTGGATCAGAACAAACTGCTGAAGATTTAGAACAAGCATACAGCTTACAACCTGAGTCCCCATGTGACACAATTTATAAAATTATCCCTGTGATAAACCACTAGTACTACAGAGCTACAGAATATTAGAGAGGGGATTTATGGACCACTTGTTATAAAAGTTGTAGACACAGAAACACTAAAAATTATTTTCTACTGGAAATCTGAAGGAGCAGCATATAACAAAAGTATTCCATATATTAAAGAAGAGCATTACAGTCGTTTTGAGCCAGTGAGGTGAAGCTCACATGCAATCATCTGGTTCCCTGGAACAGCTCTGCCAAACAGTGAGCAATCAAACATCACAACATATTGTTGCTCTGTAAAAGTCTGTTCATTTTTCATATTTACCAAGCATTGGGTTTGTCACACCTGTTTCTTCCACAGAAAAAAATAGCTGCTTATACCATCAGCTAAAGCCTTCTTGTCCTAAGAGTCAGGCTATCCCCAGAACTCTGTTTTTTTCTGTAGGGTTTTTTTGGGTTTTTTTTTTTTTCTAGGGGGTAATTTGTTGAGGGCAGGAACTGGGAGCTGCAGCACAGCTTACAACCATAGGCATGTCTGCAATCCCTTACTCCACTGTGAACATGCTTGGCTTGCTTTCTGTTTTGTATAATCAGCATACAAAGTGATTTCTGGGTAGGCACAGCAAACTTCATACCACGTATATTCTTCAAGATTGTGATTCTGCAAAATAATGAGCATTTCAATCCTTGTGCTGTAAAGTATGTGTGTAATTTCAGGAATGAGAAATAACCACTGACTGTGAAGCGTGTGGAGAGACACCTGGAATGGCTCCTCTACCTTACATACCTGTGAAGTGCTTGGGGTATGATAAGTAGTTGGTGTGAGCAACAAATGAAGCACACAAGAGTTTCTCCTGACTCTAATTATATCCAGTACATTCAACATCTTGCAGGACTAAACCCTCTAAGGCAGCAAGTGGAAAAGTCAGGAGAGGGGGAGATTTTGACAGAGTATCTAAGGAATACAAAGCTGGATTTCTGGAAACTGGAATCACACAAAAACTAAAGCTGGCTGAACAAGGGTTGGCAGGAAGTATTTGAAGAGCAGAGTCATAATGGCTATAATACAGCATTGTTACCTCCTAATTTTGGCATGTCCCTCAGCCTACACAATGTTTTACTTGAAAACTCTTATTCTAGAAAAGACACAAGAAAAGACACTAGGTTTTGAAAAATAATTTAGCTGAAGAAAACTCACAAAGGAGGCTCTTGGTAATGGCTGGAAGGAGCTAGGGAGACTGAAAACTTTCCCATTTTATGAGCTCTCAGTTGGATCTGTGAGACTTTTCCCATTTCTCTGCTGGACTGAACCAAAGTGCTTTAGTGGCTTCCACCTTGCAAATCGTGCTGGTGCAGTTCTAACTGAGCTTTGTGTCAGGCTGCTCAGAGGATTACAGCCTCAAACAGCACTTCAAAGGGGCAGCTGGAACTCAACCACGTGCTAGAAAAGTGCAAATACCTTCCCTCAGCTCAAAGAAAGGCTGCAAGTATTTGAAGTGGAAAAGTACAAGTTTAACACAAAGCCACTAGAAATTAGGAAAGAAAGTGAGTCTTGTTAATGTTTAAAAATTCCTCTGCATTACTTTTCAGAAGGACTTCTAAGTATGTATAAACACTACAAGGAGACAGAGAACACTACCTTGAAACGTAGCTTTCCCAAGGCATTTCATTAAAACAGGATTTACTTCTGGGAGCAAAGCAGGATCTTGTTCCCTGACAAAGAGAAAAATTGCAGACTGAGAAGTTATTTTAAAGCCTTTTCTCCCCACAATGATCCACATGTATTGTATTAGCACTCTACATACTACATCCACTTTTAAACACATTTCAGCCTGCAGGGAAGTTGAATACTGCAGCTAGTGAATATTATCATTCCTACTTGTCACCAGTGATCATAAATATTCTAATTATGTATTATCTCATCTAGCCTAGGACATAGTGGGGTAGCTCCTCAAATACATTTCTGGTGCTTTACAGATACAGAAGCTATATCCTCCTCATTCTTGTACTGTACACTTTATGAAAGTCTTTTAGGGAATGGACATTTAAAACACTTTAAAACACTTGTAAATTTCTGGATTTTCCTCCTCTGTCCTCAGGCACATGAATTTGTAGATTAGGGCATCAGAAAAAAAAATGTATTTGAAAAGGTCCTAAAAGTTCCTGCCCACAGGATCTAAAGACCACTGGTCACTTCTGAAGAGAGTTAGATAAGTTATCCAGGATCCATATTTAGACATTTAAATTTTAATTTTTTTTGTATTATAAATAGACTACTCTTGCTGTTTCATGGAGTTGCATGAATAAACACAGTTCTCTTCAAAATCCCCCAGTATTATCTTTCCCCACATCAAATGTTAGACATGAATTATAGGGAAAGGAGGAGAATTTAACTACAGAGACAAAAATTGTTTTTACCAAAAGAGGCCATCAAGTTCACAGCCATTTCAGCATTGCAACTGTTTCTACCCAGAGCACTGCCAGGCCATAAAAGTAGAAGGTACTGCCTTCAGAGTCTCCAGTTCCTGGTATTTCTTTCCTCTGGGCAGAGTGTGGGTATTTTAATTATCCTTGCCTTTGAAACAGCTGAAATAGCAATAGTTTGCAAATGTGTTGCTTTGCTGGGGGATGTCCTAGACTGGAGATGGAGAAGAGGGGGTGCAAAGATGTTGCTATGTGAAATGAAACAGGGGGAAAATCCTAATGACACTTATATTTCATCAGTTTCTACAGCCAACATTCTGAAGAATAACAGAAAGGCCTTATTTTTCAAATGTGAAGAAGTGGGGTAAAACAGAAAATGAAAAAAAAAAAGCCAACTTAAAGAGAAAAAAGACATATATTATTCTCTTTTTTCTGCTCTATTTCCAAGATCAGTGGGAAATTAGAAAGTAGTAGCATGGACACACAGCATCTGCTGGAAGGAATTTTCCCTGAAATGCTCTCAAAGTCACTGAAATGGCTGGAGTTCAAGATTTGCAGCAGTCACAGTGCAGTGCCAGGTATGCCAGGCTCTCTGGCTGCACTACAGCCCTTCTTCAGAACTACTTGACTCCCAGAGAATGGAGGCCTGAGGGAAAATTCCAGATTTGGCACAGTAGGAACTGAAAGCCTTGAATTAACACTCCCCTCTGAGGAGCACAAAAAGCCTTTATAAACATTAACTATAAATAAATAAATAAATAAATAAATAAATAAAAACCTTTGCAAATCCTTCCAGAAGCAGAAGGATGGCTTTTAACAGTCATGAGCTCAGTGGCTGTTGCATACAGCTGCAGTTCTATCCAGCACGCAGAAAGGAGGCATAAGTTAAGTGTAAAGAAGTTATTGACCCTGCAGTGGGGATTTCAGTAGAGATTTAACTTCTTGAGACGGATTGTGTCTGGCAACTGCAATATTAACACCTTTATTCTTCCTAAAAATGCAATACCAGCTATACTGACCCCAAGAGACCACTGGCTTTCTCTATAAACCCCCTCTGCAGGTCATTAGCACACTACTATTTATCAAAGCTGTTTCATTAATGACCCTCTCAAGAGGGTCAGCACAACTCTGCTCACTGAAAGATCCCTCAAGAATTATAACAGCTGAAGACTTCAGCATGGAACTGAAGACCTTCTTTAACCTCAGCATCATTATGGGCTGCTTAAATTATTGAACTAAGGAGAGAAGGAGTTTATGAAGTTCTTACATTTTATGGGAGACTTATATTGGAAAAGCTTTCTTTCTTTTATTTAGATTAAACTTCCAAGAAACAGAAGCAAAAGGCACTTTCCTTACCAAAATCTCCTGTTTCCTATTCACCACGCAATTCCACCAATGCAAATTCCTACCAAGTGAAGTGGAGCCCTCTGTTTACTCAGCTGCACACTTTGATCTCTTCCAGTTTCTGTAAGAGAAACCTCAAACCTCAGATAAGCTTCCTAATACCCCAAATCTATGGAATTAGGACTACCTTGCATGTCTTGGACAGTACATATTACTTTGTGTATTGCTGCAACTTAATACAAAGAGCCTGTATTTTAATTTAAAGGTGTACATTTTCCATAGTCTTTCATTATTTCACTGGAATCCAGCAACAGAGTTAATGGCGTACCATTTATTTTTTAAGTGTACAGAAGTGTACAATTGCTGGTACTGCACATTCTTATGTTCTACCCTCATCAAATCAGAAATAGATAATATGTCGCCCATAATTGCTAATTTAGAACTAGTTCTGTGCTGTGTTACTGCATTTACCACCCCTTAAACCCAATTAACTTACTCAATGTATTTGCTAATACTGCAGCAGGTAAGAAAAAAAAAAAGGCAAGAATACAAACATAGATTTTGAAGGATTCACGTTCTAAAGCCTAGTTCCAATCCAAACACTTGAATAATAATTAACTTATTATCAGAGAATTTTACTTACTCACACACATGGCCAGAAAGATCTTTTATCTCACAAAAGAATCTTGGATTTCTAGAAGTGTTTCCTTCTGCCAGTCTTCCAGCTGAACCTGCAGCAGCTATCAAGTGTGTCACATTTCTGAGTTGCTTCAGACACTAATGTCATGAGCTCTTTTTTTTCTGTGCCTTAAATCTCGGGAAATAAGGTGAGACATCCCTGTCAAACAAGTTGAGAAATTTAACATGCTTCAGAGGCAAATGTAAAAATGAAACTGTTTGTACAATTAAGGCTGGTTGCAACCAATATCATTTATCTTAACCTTTCCAACAAAGATTTTCAATAACACGAAGTCTTTCAGGGCTATTTAAAAAGCTAAAACTTAGATTTTTTTCCATTGATCTGACACAAGAAGAATACACATTAATCATCTACTTCAGAAGACTGACATTAGTAGTTTTAGCATATCATGCAGCAAAAAAACTGCACAGTAACTTAAAATAAACTGGTAAGCAGCAGCAATGGCTACTTTAAACTACCTTTTCCTCCTGCAAGACACACCAGGCTGCTGTTTCCCTCAGGAGCTGGCTGCAGGAAGCAATAGTGGCTGGAGAACCCCAAAGTTCTTCAGGCTTCTGCTATTTCAACACATAGTGCTGCAACTGAGACCACCAATGGGAGCAATAAAAAGGAAAATGCAGAAGTTCAGCAGCACCACAGACTCTGAGGTGGTTCCTCTTTTCACCAGAAGCTTATGTGTGCCTACAACACAGGACAGGTGCTACAGCTGTGCCAGTTTCACTCCTGACCTCATCAACAGACAGGTAGCACAGTGAGAAAAAATTATTATACTTCCTGGGAAGGAGAGGAGCAGTAATACTCTGACAATAATTAATCAGTAAAGAGAAGTCTGACAACAAAAGGAATTAATCTGAAAAAAAGCCATCAGTTGTGATTTTATTACTGTAAAAGGAGTGAAATCCTTTTTTTTTTAACCAGAAATAATCAGCACAAGACTGCAGTTTTGGAAGATGAAGTCCTTGGACTGCTTTTCTATTCGCATCCCTGCCTCTAACCCAGCACCTTGCTGTGGCCAGCTGTGTCCCTCAAGAGCTGCCAGGTGAGCACCTCCCACAGGCACTTCCTCACACACCTCAGGCAGAGTCTCACAGATCACCTAAAACTGGTGCTTCAAACTGAAGGTTGACATGTTTAATGAGCCAATAGGTTGTGAAAACCTGACCTTAAGAAATTAATGGCATGGGAGGCCTCTAGCCTCTCTTCCACTCCCTCCTGCTGGGGTGCATCTCATTTTCCTTATTTTTTTAGTTCATCAGAGCTGATGTTTTTAGCTTACATGCGCTGTCCAGCCTACATAAAAGAGCATGACCATGGGGAGAAAAACCAGGGACACCCTACCCAGCCAGTGCATATCAAAATGGTCCAACTGGTCAGACTGAACATGCACAGCCCAAAGCCCCACTCCCAGGTCCATCCACTAAGACAACGAAGATGCCTGATCTCTGCCAGCCCAGGGGCTCCACCTGCCACAGGACTAACGCTGGTTGTGCTACCTAGCACAGACAGATTTTCCTGAACCTATCTAGGGCATTTTCACATAAACTTCTCCACTAGTAATGTACTAGAGAAAAAAAAAAAAAGTCTCTTTGTGGGTCAGAAAGAGACAAAAATAGCTACAGGTCAATGGCCCTTTATGTTGGTATAGCCAGATTTTGAAGCTGCATTTAAGTTATTTAAATCTACAGTTCTGTATGGCACAGTAAGGTAGGAAGGATTTTACCTCTTTTTTTTTCCTATCTCCTCTAAGTTAGTCCTACATGTTTTAGCAGGAGGAGGAGTTGTGGAAACATATCTAGAAAGCCACAGAAAAGCCATAGCCGGGGTTTGCACCAGTTTAAGTAGGTTTGAGATCTTCACGACACCAATAGGAAAGAGTATTAGGACTACTACTTATTCACACACCCAGGGGCAGATATGAGGCCGAGGTAATCCCAGGAGTTACTTTTCCAGACCAGTTTTGCCGGGGCTCTCCAGGCTCATGGTAATTCTCAACATGATACTCGAGCTCCTCCATGTGGCAAGCAGCAGCGTTAATCCTTCCCGTGTGTAACGAAGAACGTCTTCATTCTTCACAGCATTTTTCCTCTCATTATTCTTCTTACATAAAATTAAATACTACCGAAGATACAATATTACACTACGGGACAAGAGGATAATGAAAGGAGAACAAAGGCAGCATTACCCTGGTAATTTCTATCAGTCACGAATGCGTACTTTCATAACATGATGTAGTTAATTTGCATGTTCACCAAAAAACCTGCTCAAAGTTCAGATATAGATCAGCTGTTTTAAACACTCAGCTTTAGACAAAATCATACATGAATGCAAATAACCTCTTGATTAAAGTAGTGCCCTTCCTGTGGTGAAATATCTAGCAAAATGGATCTTATTACATTGAAAATACACAACTTCTGCTTTGTCAGGCTAGAAATAACAAGACATCGTGCAGGCTTATCCCTTGAAAAATTGATAAAGAGGTTTTTATATTTAACTGCAGCCAAGGGAGAATCCATCTGCCTTTTTTAAGGAGTATCTGGAAATTAAAGATAGCATCTGTTTAAAAGAGAAAGGCTTATGATTCTTATACATCAGTACAAGAAAGATACAAAGAAAGCATATTTTTCCCAACCATTTAACATTTCAAGTTGCTTTGCATGCTGCAGAATATTGTTCAGTCAGATTTAATTCTGTGCTGAAGGCCAGCGTTCTCTCCTATTCCTGTGCCTACACAGCAATGCCATTTACTAACACATGACTTAATTAGCTCACACACTTGTTTTTGCATTGACTCCCTAACAAGCACTGGTGAAACTGCTCACTTCTCAGTTCACTTGGGTTTTGTATACACAGTCACTACTCATGCCATAAATTAAGTTCTTTACTGCTTATCCTCAGTAAATATTTTGGCTGATTATGAGAAGAGCTGAGACCTTGTTTTGAACTGTTTTTGGTTTTTTTTTTTTTCTTAATGGAAAGCTTAGTTTCTTCATGGTTTATTTGCTTGTTAGTGAATTGTTGGGGGTGTTTTCTCCACACTATCATGAGAAAATCAGCAAGTAGAGGATGAACATCTGAGCTGTTTCAGTGGCAACTAGGCCACATGAAAGGAAGGAGAGATGGCATAAAAAACATGACCATCCCTGAAATACCTTCATAGAACCTAGAAGAACCATATTTCTGGGGGCAGGCACATAGAGTAATCTGCTTCCAGCCTCTTTCCCAGTGTTGCCTGGACAGTCCAATTCCAAAGTTCCTCATTTGGCCCATTGATTCTCATTTGTCACACAGGCTTTGTAAAAGTCTAACAGAGTGGGTAGCAGCAGCAGGGAAGAGAACTAAACTCACCTTCTCCCCCTAAACAGCAAGACCTTAGAAAATCTTGTCCAAAATAAAATTTAAATAACAAAATAAAAAAACCTTCACTCTTTGTTTATTCAAAAAGAATGCAATCTCCTCAAGAGCTTTACACTCTTTGAACTCCATGCCTTTTTCAGACAATTGTTCAATTATCCACAAGTTTTCTCAAGTCTGAAACAGCACAAACTAGAAAGAAGTTGATCAGTCAGCTCATTGGCTCTCAGGAATATGCAGAAAAGCTCATAGAGATTTCTGTTCTCAGTAACTTTAATCTTATCTGCAACTCACAAGCAGTCACACATTCCCCTAAAACCACAAAAAGGATAAATAATGGTTTCAGATTGGCTCTTTTGCTGCCCTTGCTTTATCATGTCTCACAGACAGAGGGAGCAAACTGCTAATCAGAAAGGACTCCTTTAGCGAAGAAACTCCTCTACGAGAAATCGTCCGGGTGGGGAAAGGATGGCAGAAGACCCGCTCCTATCATGACTGATTTGTACAGGCTTCTTTCTTTCACCTCAGACCCACGTGGAAATCCAGAGGCAGAGTGTGTTTCTATGTTGAAGCACCCTCCGTGAATTGCTTTTTTTGATACATGGGAATGGTCTTGTTCCATTTTTGATAAAAATATGAGTCAGGAAATGGTAGAAGCAAGGAGAGTTAAAATAACAACAAAAACACAACAGAAAAAAGGAACATTCATGTATCATTTAAGCATCATTTAAGCTGATTCCCACAGCCATGTGGCTAATTAATAAAAACTCTATGGCATTTCTTGCTTACAAATATCCAATAATTAACTTTTGTTTTAAGTACATTTAACACAATTTTTGAGTACATTTATTTGCATTATGCATTAGAAATCCTGTGTTTATGTTGCTGAAGTTCTCATTTTACCCAGAAGCAGAGCAATGAGAACTTTCACATGCTATCCCATTCTCAAGTATTACTCTGGAAGGATTCTTAAGCTCATCAAGTCCCTCTCCTGCAGGAATGACCATGCTGTGGTGGGCACCAGCTCCAAAGCACTAATCTGAATCCTCAAGCCTATTCACATAGACCACAAACCACCTAATAAAAAGTAAAAAGCATTTTTCCTCACTACAAACACCACCAGAATTTGAGCTGATGTTGTTTTGTTTTCAGTGTGGTCATGGCATATTTCCCATATGAATCATTCTGCGCAGCCTCCCCTCCTATCATGCACACACAGAGGAGCAGACTGCATTCCTCACACTGGAATGTGTGGAGAACTGGGCCAACCTTGTTCTACCAGAGCCCTCAGCACCTCCTCCCCTACACTCCATGCTATCCTCTGTCATCCCCAGGCTCCCTTGTAAAGCTCAATTTTTGAAAGCTAGCGTGCTGCAGTAGTAGTCACAGGTTGTGAAACTAGTTGACAGGCAGATCAAGAAGGCAGCTGGGATCAAGCTTCCTGAAGGGGAGATGGTGGGCTCACACCCATTGTAGAATTTGTAAAAGAATTTGTAAAAGAAAGAAAGCAAGGAGAAAGACTTCACTTTCGGGAAATCTGAAAATTATTCAATCAAGACATAAGAGCAAGACAAGAGGAAATACTGTTTCAGAAAGGGAAAGTTAAGGAGGCTAGAGAACAGTATTTACAATGATCATAGAGATCACAGACATTACATTCCACAGAATTCCCATGAACAAATTCTCTTCATCATCTGCAAATATTGCTCAATACAGCTCCTCTGTAGCTATGACATCCCAGTTCAAGTCCTCTCCATAGTGCTTCCCAATGTTTTAGGTTCATTAACACTACTGAGTACCCATTTCCTTATTGTACTGCGTGTAAAGCACCCACTGGAGGCTGACCACCTATCCCCAGGAGTAGTCAGGCACAGCCTAACAGCTGACATCACCCTTTAAACAAGAATGTAGAAGTTCACACTTATTTTTTCGTGTTGGCAGAGGAGGGAGGAGGAGAGAAAGTAATTAAGAGCATGAATGCCTGAGAGATAATTTTGTTTCATATTTATCTGAAGAACGCAGGAGGTTTTTATCTTGATTTGAGGAATTCAGATTCATCCGTGCTTCCAGATTAGCCCAACTACCACATGTTTGTCACCACAATTACACGATCATCCACCAATATTTGGATACTCCAGCTCCCCTTCCCCCCAGCATCAACACTTTCATTTATTTAATCCTTCAACACCATTGCCTTTCCTCAGGTCCACCTATGAAAGTCAAGGGATTTACACCCCTTGAAATACAGCAATAGATCATGCACTGAATTTAGCTTGTAAAACTATTCACTGTAACAATAGAGTGGAAATTAATGGCCACATCCTCAGCTGCAACCATCAGCTTAGCTCCATTAAAATCCACCCTGCGGCCTGACCCCTGAGCAGTGACCTAACTCTCTGCTGGCTGACACAGTTTCCATGGGCTTTGGAGAGAGCAGGAAATAGCTGGGGTGTGGGAAAGCCCCAGCCATGCCTCCTCCTACCCACTCCAGGCTCCTGCAGAGCCTTTCCCCACCCACCCCCAGGCCCCTGGACCTGGGGTGCTCCTCCCAGACAGACATCCCTGGGACATCATGCAGCCAGCCTGCCACACTTCGCTTTGGAAACTCTTTCCTGCTGTACAAGCAGTGGTGATGTGGGGGAGTAGCTCGAAAAAGAGGAGCGTCATTCTGATTCCACACCAATTTAAAAAAAAAAAAATTAAATAAGCTTTCAACCAGATCTTAGTGTGAGGAGAGTAAGCATGAGGTAAGGCTCCCAGAAAAATCAACCATAATTAAAGGAAAAAGGAACACCGATGTGTCAGCACTGAAGCAGACAAATTGGAAAGTTTCCCTCTTGAAGAAGTCAGTTCTTGCTGCCATGTGTGTTTTTGTGGAAATACCAAGTCCAAGGACCTGCCTCTATGTACACTATACAATCCTGTAAAAATCTGTTTAAAGATAAAAAGTCTTTAAACTCCAGTACTTTTTATGTATTTTAAATGAGGAAATTATGCTACTTAAAATAACAATGGGATGATTAGTGTATTACTGATCTCTTGGAATAAAACTCACTTGTTCTATGATCTCACCATACAACCTTTGAATTTTACCTTTCCATCAGAAAGAATACTTTCCACTGTGCAATAATTTCCCTATATCTATTCCTTTTCTTGATGTTCTACCTGTGGCTTAATTTGGACCTTAATGCTGAGATATTAGGAAGAAAAAAAAAACATGGTGAACATTCCAATCTTCTTAATAACAAAAGCACCAAAATCCTTGAATCAAAGTGTTACTTTATATGCCACCAATTTCCCAGTAGCCCTATTTCTCAATCAGAATTTGAATAATCTTTATAATTTGTATTCCCCAAAACTCAAATTTAATGAGTTAGTAGGTATAGAAAGAGAAATAACAGCTGCAGCTTATCCCGCTGTGCTATTCAGTAATGACAATGTTATACCACATTAGCAATTGTGACATTAATAAAAAAGAAGCCCATAGGATTAGCCAGAGACAGCTGACTTTAGTCAAATGTAGGTCATGCTTTGTTTGCTCAGAGCTGGGTAATAAATTTCCAGGTAAGTGCTCTCATGTGTCATACATATATGCCAGGAGCATAATTTCAGCTATACTAAATGATCCACATTCTTAAATTTCTGTAAGCTGTTCTTGAATTATTGTTAAGCATTTAATTCCACAGCAGCATCTTACAGGCTACTTAGAGTTATTAACTCATATGACATTATGGCATGTTTTCTTTCTAGTGGCAGTTAATAGCATCTTGATCTGGTTTCCCTTTCACCTTAAGGTAACTGCAACTCTGAATTGCCAGTATTTAACAAAAGATACTTAGCAAGGAATCAAACTGACTACATTCTGCAGCTCTAGCTAAAGGGGAAAACAGTATTTGGAATCAATCCAAGCAGCAGCAAGATATCTTCCACCACAGAAGGGAGGCTTTAAAAAATATTTAAAGGAAATAAAAGCATAGCCTTCAATTAATAGTACAAAAGATCCTATCTCAATCTCTGCTACTTTGGCAAGCCCTCAAAATTTGGATTGAAAGCAGACTTTTAAACATATTCATATTTAATCTCAGCACAAGATGTGCATATTGTACACCAAAACCTTAAAGGCCAAATCCTGGCAGACTTCAGCGCAAAAGGGTAAGAGCACTACAGCAGAAGCTGACCTTGAGGTTGTAATCTCACTTTCACTTTTTTTTTTTTTTAATATTATGGTGATCATTAGAGGCACCAAACAAGAGGAGGAGCTTTTTGTACAAGGCATCATCCTGAGATGCAGAACAGAGAAGGGAACTCTAGTTAAGAAGAGCCCAAATAATACCTTTTTACAGATAGGAGACTGATCCACAGGAAAACTAAATGACAAGTCCAGATTCCACCCAAGTCTCTTGTCTAGGGGTTGCTATGGCTTCAGTCAGTCACTTGTCCCTAATTTTAGGGGCACCAAGCTCTCTCTCACAGTCTGGGTGTCACAGGGACTGGCTCAGTTGTGTCTGTCTCAGGAAACTGGCACAAGTTCCATGATCCATGGATCCATGGCTGTACTTTCACATATCAAGGTAGTGCCTTGTCACCTTATTTACAATTATTTAGTCCTATTGTTTCTGAGCAACAGTCATTAATGCTTTGACTCTCTTCTATTTTTACCCATGTCTTTGCTAAAAAATGTATTTACACATCAGCCAGTCTTTGGGGGCTTCTGAAGCATGCCAAGGGGAAGAGATGACATAATTATAATTCAGTTGATTTTTGTTTGGTTGTTTTAATGGCATAGATTCTTGAAATGGAAAATAAAGACCAGGTAAATAGTTTCTTCCTTAGTAATTTAGAAATCTTGAAATCAAAAAGATTTTGTGTTTGTGTGTAGGGAACTAAAAGGAGAAGGCTTTGCAGTGTTTCAGCACAATCTATCAAGTACCAGTTTCTTCAAAGCAATATTTTACTGGTCTCTTTCTTGAAGGCTGCAGTTGCATCTTTATTACACTTCATTGTTATGAAGTGAAGCAAAATGCCATAGCTACGTTTGAGGCAAAAGAAATTCCTTTTGTGAGAGTCAGCAACTTCCAGCAGATCCTGAACACTTTTGTGCTTGACTTCAAGGAAGTAAAGGTGGTCAGCATTCTGTGATAAGTCTGTGTCTTATGATTTATTGGGAATATAGGATGTCTGAGGGGGAAGGAAGGACAGGAGGGAAGGGAAGGGAAGGGAAGGGAAGGGAAGGGAAGGGAAGGGAAG
>QUSF01000003.1:35910081-35961721 GCA_003676055.1 Chloebia gouldiae
AAAACAAAACAAAACAAAACAAAACAGGAGGACAAATGACTCTCTGCAAAACAAATAATAGGAGCAAATTTGAGTAAGGGTCAGAACCATGCAATTCCAATAAATATTGCATACATATGTCATCCCAGAGCAGCACTAGCCAGCCTGCCTTTTATTGATGATTTCTACCTGCTTTGCAGAAGGACAGAGAAGCCAGCTGAACACCACTCAGCCCTTCATACTTATTAGGCAGATGAAGCTCCCTCACATGCATTAAAATGCACACACCATGCACAGAAACATCCTCTCTTACAGAAAATGGTTTTAGCAAAATAAAAGCACATAAAGAAATATTTTGTCTGAAAATGTCAATATTTTTCCTCAAAATACAAATGAAACATTTTCAGTGAGATAAGAAAAAAAATAAACAGATTACATTTAAATAAGTGGGGGGGAGGTTGGGTTTTTTTTCTTTTTTTCTTTTTTTTTTTTTTTCCAAAGAGAAAAACAAAGAAGACCTTTTGGTGGGAAAAATCAATCCCTTCACTGATGGGCTGGCTGTCTCCCTGTCTGCACAGGCTGATGCTCCTTTGTTCCCAGCTCTGTTCCCCAGCCTTCCAGCTGAGCTGGTGCCTCAGAGGATGCCTCCTGGCTCCCTCCCACAGAGCACAGCCCAGAAAGGCAGCTCACTGCCCACCCTTCTCACCCCTGTTGTGACTCACATCTCAAACCCCTCTTCCCACAGGATGCAATGCTAACAGAAGCAGGACTTTCCAAAAACTCACATTCCCTTTTCTTCCCTGCCTTAAAAATATCAAAGCGAGTATTTTGCTCTTAATTCAGCATTTTTCTCCCTCCATCTTAGAGCACAAAATCATGATCAGGGTGACAGGCATGAGTCTTCCTCCCCAGATTATTTGCAGTGGCAACCTTTGTTTGGAATAACAGCTTGAGGCTTTTAAGTGCAGCAAGGCCAAAGGAAGGAAGTTATTTCACACAAGCAGAGCATGTAGCTCATTAGAGCTGTGGAGTAATAGGGGTGTTCAGCATAGGTGATAGGATGTTCAGCAAGGAGGATAGGATGTTCAGCTCCAAGCTGTGTTTCTCCCTGGCACAGCATCAGTAGCACTGGACTCAGTGCAGTCTCCTCAGGGCTGTGCACTCATTTTTGTCCCTAATTTCTCACCCATCTTTCCCAGTCTGTCCCCCACACTGTGGCATGAGAGGCCATGGGGCTGGGGCACAGTGCTGCAGCTGGGGCCACCTCACAGGGAACCCAGGGCCACCCAACACAGTGCCCAGCATTGCCATCAGTCACAGGCATTCAGCCCCCAACCCAGCAAAACTCCTCCCACCATTAATTACACTATTCCTTTTCAAGGCCAAAATTCTATTTGTGCTTGCACAGTTTTATGGCTGAAATCCCTCTCAGGCACCTCGATGGAAATGATGGTCAGCAGAGCTAAATTCTCTGTAAGAACACCCAAAGCTACATTAAACAGCCCAGGAAAGGCACAGAGGGGCACTAAGAAAAATTTAAAATAATCCAGCCTCCATCTGCTGCTGTGTTGACAGGGACAAACAGGCTACAGACAGGAGGTGCAGTGCTGCAGCTTGTCCTCTGCAGCTCTGGAGAGTGTAACCCTAGCTTTGCAGCTCAAACCAAAAGCCATCACAGCAGTTTGTACAAATACCATCAGGGTTTTTCTAAGGCATTTTCTGTGTATCCATAGATGCACAGATGAACAGTAGGATTTTGCTTTTAAAAGAAAAGACAAAAGCAGGGAGGAATTCCTGCTAATGTTCCAACCTGGGCATTCAGGTGGCTTGGGAATCCCTCCTGGATTTGTGATACACACTTTGGAACTTATGTTCAAAGTCCTACAAATACCAAGAATAAAAAAAGACAAAGGACAACACCAGGCAAAATTATTTCCAACCTCTTAAACCAAACACCATCTGTAAAATATCTTTCTATACGAGTGAGAAGAAATAAAATAACAATTTATTCAACAATTATGAAGATGAGATCTGTGTCAGCTACACATTTGATCAATGCCTAGTCATCAAAAGCCATAAGCTGTCCTCTCCTTTCTGCAAAATAATGAGAAATGGCTGAAGGAAGATACTGCAAGAAAACTATTTGCAATCACATTTCCAGATAATTAGTTCACACTGTTACTTTTAAAACCACTTCTGCATCAATGGAAAGACAGATATCTGAGGAGAAAATAGAAAACAGAGGAGAAAAATAATCCCCAGGTAATTACAGAGAACTGTAATTTAGGCTTCATCACCAGGACTTACTCACTTACAAGCTGCAGGGCCATCTCTTAAAAAAAATAAAATAAAATAAAAATCTGTCACTGGAAAAGCAAGCATTGTTACATGTGACCTGTAGTACATGCCAGAGTCCCTGACATCAAATTTCAGGTATCTAAGGTAATGTTGGTGCAATACCCTTAATCATCAGTGAAATTACCCCTGCTACATGAAAAAACTAAGGGTAAGGGAGACAAGGAACTTGTCAGGGATATTCCAGCTGCTGGTGGCCTAAGAGCTCTGACCCAGACAGTCCTAGCTGAAAGCAGCTGAAAGCAGCAGATAAACTCTTCTTACAGAGCTGGTAGTTAGTTGCTCATGGTGTTGATACATTAAATCTATCTATTGAAAAGTAAAATGATTAAGCAAAAAACGTTAACATTAATCTCCAGTAATGACAGGTGATGTCACTTCACCAAAGAAGACCCAAGATGTTATTCAAGCAACAAATTTAAAGAGATTCATCTTCTCAAGAGAGTTAAGAAAAATAGTTAATAGGGACTGGTGACTGAATTCTCTACTCTTCTCCAAAAAAAAAAAGCCTCACTGGATTTTGGGAAAATATCATAGAAACACCTGAGAGTCAAACTCAGTTGTAAGAGCACAAAACTCAAAGAAAAGCCCACAAATTGTATATATTTGTTCAAAGTACCAAATTAAAGTCTGCAAATAAACAAAAACTAAGGCTAATTGGAAATCAGATGTTGTACCCATTACCATCAAATATAACTAATAGGTTTATGTTACTATTGAAAGCCTGTGGTAGGCATTAAAAAAAACTATGCAATAAAATGCACTAAGCAATTCTTATACAAGAACCATGGAACCAGTTTTGGGGTAAGAAAAGATAACACTAGATTTCAGGGAGAAAAAACCAAATATTCTCAGATACTCTCAAAAACTAGAGAGTCAGAAGAAAAAGTAACTATTATCTCTACTGTTTGCCCAAATCCTGCTTGTGAAATAACACTTATATTCACACCAACACACACATGAGTCTTGAGAGGTTGATAAAGGAAAGGAAAAGCACAGCTACTATCCTGCAAAGCAGACAAAAGGAAGGATGTCCTGTTCCAAGAATATACAAACCCCTTTATTATAAGGCAAAAAATGCAATGAAAGAAAATATCCTTCTTCACCTTTGCAAGATGCACAGTCTGCACCTTGACTACTGCTCTCCTGAGCCCACTACATCACACCTGCAGGCACACTTTCCACACATGTGCTTTATGGGATTCAGTTGTGGAAACAAGAGAGGAAAAAACCTCTGCTTTGAGGAATACATGCCAATGGATTGCCAGTGACAGATGAGGCCCAGTACTGCATTTGATTGGCATCATTCCCAGTCACAAATGTCTGAAGGTACCCAAATCGATTTGTACTGTGGAATGCTGCTGAGGACAAGCAGAGTACCAAGGCTCAGCAGAGGCAGTCTCAGGGATAAAGCCAGTAGGAATTTTAAAAGGATGGGACCACTGACATGTATAAGCCAGGAAAATCTATGACACACTGATTTATAGGGATTTGTTAGCATGCCAAACGAAGGCTGGTAATTTGTTGGCTGGTTGGAAAAGTGCAGTAGGATGTTTTAAGCCATGTAAGCATATAAGGTCAATGCAAACACACACAAACACAAAAAAAAAAAAAAAAAAAAGACTGTCCCTTTTCCCTAGTTTTGTCATAATTTGTGTAGTTTTTCTAAAACTCCTAGGGACCTAAATATAATTATATGTCTTGGTGATGCATTTGGACACCAGTTATCAGATAATACCTGGTATGGCTTCCAGATTAGCACAGACCTTAAATGACAAATGTAGGAGAGGAAAGGCATATTTCTGGGAGTATTGCAGCAATTTTTTACAATTTCCAACAAAAATTAGAAAGTATAATTCAGGAAGACTCCTCAATCATTAAAATCTTATGTACAGTGATTGTAGTTGGTTAATCTGGGTACAAAATCAATGGGAAACAATGTGAGGAAAGAAGACTCATCTTGCTCATCACAGGCACACACAGATATTTTTCATACCTTTGGTACAAACCAGTAGAACTGCTGCTGTAAGATGGCTCTAAATATGTGCTGCTATGCTGTTATCCTGCAATACCAGCTCCTCCAGCACAATGCCTGGAACTGTTTCTGCACAAAGTGTCACCACAGCTGCTGCTGTATATTTGGCTTGAAGTTCCACCTCTAGGGAAACCCATGCCAAACTATTTATAATAATGGGCTGCAATTTATATGAAATGACTTTGTACCCTTCCTACATGAGAAAGATTCAGCATACAAGTCTATTCATTAATGCCTCATTAGTTTAAAGGTTCCTTTATAAAGCAATAATATGGGTACTTTGCTTCTCTATGGTGTCATTCTGCAAAGGATGTCAAAATGTTTTCCAAATGTAACCAAATATTTAACAGCCTCCAAAATCAGTGTGGAAGATGGGAAAAGATTATTATGTCTGTACCTAGTATACTTTCATGTACTGATAAAAGGAGGCATTTAAGAGTCAAAAGCCTCTGAGCTCCTACCACAGCTCTCCATCCTGGCTTTCACCTAGCACTGCTCCTGGAAAGGAGAGAGAAAGGCATGTCACAGGCAGAGCTGTACACAAATTCAGGTAGAAAAGCTCACTCTGTCAGGGGAATCAAGCTCACCAGTGAAAAATTGTGTGGAACTCTCTGCTTTGTGTGTGGGTTGTGCAGCCAGGGTTTCTTACTTGTGTACTCAATGGATGACTTGAAAAATATTACAAGAAAGTCACAATCAAATATCAAAAAAATACACAAGTTCAAGTCTACAAAGCACTTAAGCAAGAGATTAGCTTCCAGCATAGGAGGAATCAAAAACAATGCAACGTAACCTGTCTTGCCAAGTCAGAGGGTAAAGCAAAAATTTGCTCTCTTATTTAATGTCTGATGGGGGACAGTAAAGGCTGCCACATAGACACACATATCTTCCACAAAGTTCACTATTCACTGTATCATCTACCTGAAAGTGGCCAAATTTAGACTCTTTCTCTCTGAGCTATGAACTCTGTTCTTAGATACAGGTCATCCACAGCTCCACACTTTTGAATGCTGATGCAGTTTGAGGGTTGCCAATTTTCCTGAAAGCTTAGAACAAATTGCTCTCTGTGCTGCCCATCTCTTTCAGTTTTTCCTCCAAGGAATACTGGAGGCTGGTAATAGGAACTTCTGGATGGAAACAAGCAGGGAGTACAGCAAATCTCCACTCTTCTGCCCCAAAGTAGCCCCAGTACTTACACTGCTTATTTTTATTCATGCTAAAATAAAGTGGACCACGAAGTAACCTAGTTTCTGTGAGCCAGACAGCCCTGCTGAGCAAATTCACAGCTATCTAATTCAAATCACATATTTTCCCGAAGCCTGACAGTGACCTCCTACTGAAGCTACAGAATATCTTGGTCCATCTTTGTCTCAAACTGACAATGATAACTCAAGCTGAGCAGATGGTCATTTTTATAGTCAGGAGATTTTCTATGACATTTTTTCAGCCACATATCTAAGATACTTCCTGTTCTTTCATTCACTATATCTTGATTTCTCTCTTTCTGAAGGTGATATTTACATCCTTAATGTCTTTGGCACCTTCTGGAATGAGATAAGCAATCTTCTATATTTATTTGCTGTACCTAATCGGCTAGCAGACAAAACCCAAAGTAACCAAAACCAAAAAAGCAATCCTACCTCTGCCATAGCTGGCTCTTTCCTGTGCACACACGTCCAAAACTCACCCCACTTAGGGTGGATGATTGAAATTATCAATCCAGTGCTTAAGATGAAGATATGAGAGACCTGGGCCATCTGTAAAGATCACTGAGAATCTATGCAAGCCTACATTTTGACAATATTCATGTTCCTGACAGCTTAGATAATTGAATACTGCATACAGGCATCTTCCCTAGGGAGTGTGCTGCAGAAAGGAAAAATACCCGGACTGTAAACCCTGCCAAGTACAAAGCACTCCACTCATCCATTATTCCACCTTGCCCAATTCTCTACTGCCTCCTCACAGGCAGAGGAGAAAGAAAAATCCTTGGAGGAATATTGAAATCCACAGCTTAAGTCTGAATCATCGTCCCAGGACTTCTTTCCCTAAATAGGTAGCTATGGATGGGTTTTGCTAATTATGTTGTTCCCAGCCAACAAATATGTGACACATTCCCCATGACCACACTGACCACAAGGACACTCCATCACTCAGCAGCTTCATGAAGGCAATGAGGAATTTGATCTTCTCTGTAACAAAGTCTCCAGACAATCTCAGCCCCCCAGCAGCAGAACATAGCTGAAAGGACTGTGCTCACAATACAAAAATACAGTTAGTTTTTCCACTTAGCAAACTGTACTGTAAGCAGTATATCACATTTTTGGAAAATGGTCCATAAGCCATTCTCAGATCCCAACTCACTAAAGTTTATAAAACACATGTTAAGTCCCATTTATTTTACTGGAAGCAATCCCATGTTTTCAGCTAGCGACATTGCCAAATGCAGGTATTCAGAAGTCTTGAGTAAAGCACTATGTTCCAAACTAATTGGTTAGTATTTCTGTAAAGATATTATTTTTACTTGCACTCATTTTCAAACTGTAGTCCAGAACCACAAGGACTACAAAACTGACTTTAAATTTAAAGTTGAAGATTTAAATCTCAGCTAACACAACTGAAGCCTTAAGATCAACACAAAACAGATGAGAGATGGCAATGCTGACTTAGGTAGGCACATGCTTAAGTGATTTGTTTTGTTTCCTTCTTGAAGGGAAGGGCTTTGGAGGAGAGAAGGTCAGAACTTTAACCTCCAACCCTTTCACCTTTGAATCCTTACTCAAAAGCTTCCAAGAAGGAAAAAGGACTTTGCAGCATGTCTGGGCATTTAACAAATCCAGGCTCTGGTTAATCAAATAGAGAAGCCCTAGGGCTGTACTAATTCCTAGACCCAATGAGGCCTCTCAGAATAGAAGCAAACTGTGAGCACAATAGGTAGCAGAGCTGCTTGAGTTCATTTACCTGACATATCCCTGGCTCCTAAGCTATTCTAATGCTTCTGACTGAATACTCAAAAGGAGGTTTTCCCCACCCAAAACACTGATCTGGTCTACTCAGGGCACAGCTGACCATGGTGATCCCTAGATTTGTTGCACTGCAAAGCACACTAAATATTATGGAGTGAGCAAGGCTTCAGGGAATTACATTTAAATATGGATTGCATTTATTAGGTGTGCTGATAGATGTGCCAGATCTGACACTGCCTTTACAAAATCAGAGATTCAGTGCAACAACTTACAAAGAAAAAAAAAAAAAAGCTAAACTGCTAATTACAGAAGAATAGACACTTCACAGATGTTTTCTTGCAGTCAGATTTTCTTCCTGCTCTCTCAATGGAATGATTTGCTATTACTTCATACCAAACCCAGTTGTAATTAGCTAGCCATGATGCTTTACATCAAGATCTCTTCAGTAGCTAGGTAGCTCCATGCAAGACAACCAGAATTTAGAAAGCAGTTTAAAGATCAAATTATTCAGTGTAACGTTCTGCAACCTGCAATTTAAAGGGTAAAAGTCTTCCCGCAGCCATCAACTCTTTCAGAGTCATGAGTTTATTTTTACTCTGTTATTTCACTTGGTAAGGGGACTGTAGATATCTAAGGGGATGGCTGATCCAAAAACAGGAGCTCAGTCTTTAAACACTGTTCAGCATAAATAGTATTCTGCTTTGCAGAATAAAAAATGAGGGAGGAAGCTTTACTTGGTTTTGGCTATTGACAATTTCACATATATAAAAAAGAAATTTCTCAAATTACTGCTAGGCAATCTGGACTAGAGAATATAGAAATATTTCAAAAAAATTACACAACAAAATTTTACAGACTTTGCAAGAGAGATGAAGTTTCAAGTCAAAAATTTTCTGTAATTTTATTTATTTAAAAAAGATCCTTTCTCGCTTCATACAAAGAAAAATTATCACTAACTTATTTACTTCTCTTCAGAAATGCGAGCAGCCAGGAACTCAGAAACTGAACTTAGAAAAATGAGGCACTGATAGGACTCATTCTTGTAGGATGGTTCAGTTAAATATTACACTATGTACATGGATTATCTTCTTATTTTTTAGCAAATAGTTTGCTAGTCAGTCTTGACTCTCACTAATCCCTCTCAATCTCAGATTTGTTGTGTATTTCCAGTTATATTTCCAATTTTCAGACCATCATTTATAGCCAATATCTGGGTTTAATATAAATACCTGGAAAAAGAACTGTAACACTACAATAAATAGAAGTATCTTGCAATTAATTTTTAGGCAATATTTTGGCCACACTTGATGAAGTTTTTTCATATTCTGCAATATAATGAACCCCTGAACAAAAGCAAACCAGAGCCATACTTTAGTTTGCTTAGAAGAAAATTAAATTTACCAGGGGGTAAGGCCTACTTGTAAAAACAGCTTAATCAGACATTCAGTCATTTAGCTAACAGAAGGAAAAGCTGAGTAGCTGAGAGTTTAGTAACAATAAGTGATGACATCATTAAGTTGTTCAACTCCCACCTTACAGCTACTGAAATTTATTGCAGGCTGTGGCTGCTTGATCAATACAATATGCAAAACAGCCTTTGGGTTTTAAACCTGTTCCAAGGTGTTTGAAACTTGCATGAAAATCAACGTGATAGCTATGATTAATTGCTGTCTTGCAACTCAGGCAAAGGAAATTACACTGTTTGCAAGGTGTCCCCTCTAAGTGAAGGGAGAGATCCTAACAGCACTAAACCTATGTGGGTTTGTAGCATCGCTTATTTAAAAACCCAAAACAATAACAACAACAAAAACCCTCTAACCTACAAGCATATAATATGAGGGAGGAAGAAAAAGGTTACAAAAGCAAGTCTTTTTAATCTCAGTCTCAGGTCTCTCAGATTTCAGACAATCAAAACCTTCCAGAGATCATATTCCTATGTGGGCTTAGAACATACATAAGAGCTAAGGCACCCAAGTCATTCATTTCTCCATCATCATTTGATTGTTCCCACCCAATTTCTGACCTCTAACTTGAAGTTTTCTGGATGTTCTTATTTTCAGAGCAAAAGTTGCTTAACTAAATTTATTGCAATAAACACAAGAATCATTTAGATGACAGATTAATTCTCAAAATGGACAAGGATGTAGCACAATGTGAACTTTGCCACACATAGCCACATAGCCACACAGGGAATTGCCATATTTATTCCTTCACCTAGACTGCTTCCAAAACCATTCATAAAGACCAAATCAATAAATAAATAAATGGGGGGGGGGGAACAACACAAAAAAAACCACATAGACAAAAAACCCCAAAACCAACAACAAAAAAGCCAACACAAAACCCAAAAAACATAAACAACCAACTAACTGAATTCTGGAAAGCAATCAAGATCCCTTAGGAATATTTTGATTGTACTTATTAATTGGAATATCTTCTAGTACATTAAATATTGGGAGGGGAGGCATTTAATAGTTTCTACATTGTCAACATGAGAATAAATATATCTTGACTTTAAAAAATGTGACAAGTGTTTGGGAACACTAAAAAATGATACAGCACAGACTCCATGTAAAGGGTAAAATGAATGAGGGCTTATTGCTGGCTTTCTAGCAATTCTAGCAAGAAATATCAGGAATAAGAACTTAATTTATTAAGCTATTATCTGTTTTCCTTCTTTTGAAATGAAAAAAGAATGAACCAACTCAGAAAGGTTTTTTCCTAATCCCGAAGCAAATAGCATTGGTTTTGTTCTCCTTCTTCGGACAGTAACAGAGTATCCACTGCTCCCAGGGTTGAGGTTTCCCTTCAGCCAGCAGCTGAACTGCTTCTGGGCTATCTCTCAGCAGTGCAGGTTACTATGTCACAACCATCAATTAACACATTTCTCTGCTTGGACTGCTGAGTGTTTCAGTAATACCCTGATGGCACACACACACACTTCTGTATGCAAACTGCAATCTTATACTTGCATCCTGAATTGCTTATTTTGGAGAAAGGGGGAAGAATGTTGGGGGAAAAATAAATCATTCTGGGTTGCTTTTATAACATGCAGCATCAAAGCTACTTTCACAAAATGGCACCTATCTCTACAGACTCTAAGGACAGACTCCAAGTACCCTGAAATTCAAAGAACTGATATGCAGATGACAAAATTCCAACACTTAAACACTATTTATCACACCTTTATTCTGTGATATAATGTTAGACAGGGCTGTTCCTTCTTTTAAATATGTCAAGACCCAACACCCCTGTTGTGCCTGCACTTGGTGCTGTGCCAAGCCATAAGGGGCACCTGAGCCACTCTAAACACAGAGTTGGTGGGTGGCTACAGGCCCTCACTGTGTGATGAGAGATGAAAACACCACCCCTGTGACCAGTAACAGATCTGGAGCAAGGGATGGAGTGAGGCTGTATGCAAATAAATAAAACTCACAAGTAGTTGAGGTTTTCTCTTGGCTTAAAACACACATTTTAAACACACACATGAAGACTAACACTGTCTCAACTGTGTCCCCTTACAATGCCTTGAGAACCTCAGCCCCTTGCTGGCATGGCAGCATCTAGCAGAAAAGGCCTTGGCTCTGTGTAAACCCTGATCAGCAATATCAAAAACATCCCTGTATTTGCAACAATGTTTTCAGCACAAACCCAAGGCATAGCCCCATGCCATAGTTTGCACTGGGAAGCAAAGTCTAACCCAGCCACTTGCTTTGCTGTGGTTCTCAGAGATGAGTTACCCTCATTTTATCCAGATCAGTTTGTGATACTCTCACTGCCAAGTGATCCTGCTTTTGTGGCCCAGGGAAGAGGCCACAGAAGATGCCTGCCAGCCTTCATCCCACCTTCAATTGGAAAAGGGAAGGGTGAAACCAAACTCAGCCACCCAACAAAGGGGGAAAAAGAACTGACTGTGAATGCCCTTGGAGTTTTTGGTTTTATTTTCCTTTTTCTTTCAAGGGAAAGCTGATACAGCTCTTGGGGATTTTTTTCCTTCATATTTGAAGCTTGTGCAAAAAGGAGTTACTTTAGAGTTAGTCTTCTCACCTCATGTGGGAAATGACGGGGGGAAGGACTGAGCTGCTTTGTTGAGGTTGCAGAGCAAAGTTTTGGTATCACAGGGCATTACTGGCAACAGGGATGGCTTCTGTGAGAAGCTGCTCACCACATCCAGCAGAGCCAATGCCAGATGCCTCCAGGATGGACATGCCTCTGTCCATGTTTTTAGCCCTTTTGTGGAGAGCTGCTGACTGTGGGATGAACTCACACTGGAGAAGTTCATGGAGAATTGTCTCCTGTGGGAAAGACCCCATGGTGCAGCAAGGGAAAGACTCTTCTCCCTGAGCAGTGGCAGGAACAACATGGTGATGAACTGACCAAAACCCTCATTCCACATCTCCCTGAGCTGCTGGGGGGAAAGAAGTAGAGCACAGGTAGATAGAGGGTGAGGGGAAGTTATTTTCAAGGTTTGTTTCACTTCTCTCATTATCCTGCTCTGGTTTTGATGATAACAAATTAAATTGATATCCCCAAATTCAGTCTGATTTGCCCATGATGGTAATCAGTGAATGATCTCTCCCTATCCTTATATCAGCTCATCAATCTTTTATAATATTTTCTCTACCTTGTCCACTTGATAAGGAGAGTGATAGAGAGACTTTGTGGGCATCTGGCATCCAGACAAGGTCAATCCACCAGAGCTGTGGTAGATATTTGGAAGCCAAAGAGGTGTATTTTTTAAAGAAGGGGAAGTTAGGGTCTCCTTCCTGTTTTCCACATCTCACTGAGGCATCAGGAAAAAGGTAGAAGCCACACAAATGAAAAAAATTGAGTATGTGTCTTTCCCAATGGGAAAATAAGAGAAGTATTCAAAACATTAGAAATAGAAGCCTGAGCTCTGATGCTTTGGTAAAATCACTTGTATTTTGGATGGGACTGTGTTTCCTAAGTATACTGCTGTTGGCCTTTTCCATAGCTTTGCTGATTTTGTAACCTTCTACTGGAGGCTTCAGATAGCTGTCTTGAATAATATACTTTTAAAGAGACAATATCTATTCTTGTAAAACATTACTAGAATGAAATTACACATTATTGAGCTCCTTTATCAGAAAACATATTTTTAAATAAAGTACAGGGTTTTTTAGATTATGATAGAAAAAATGAGTTATTTTTAATATGCCGATCAATTTGTATGGAGACTATGAGTGTCTTCCCATGCTTCTAAGAAGGCCTCCCATGAATACAGGAATGGGGTGTAAGATTGAGTGAATACATTATCTTTGAAATGCTATACAGAATAATAATCTTGAGAAACACTGATACATTATAATTATGTGCTATTTAGAGTCCTTATCTAGGTAGAAAGACACAGTGAGGAGCTATAGAAAGCAATGTTATTTTCAGTGTAAGATCTTCATTTCATTTCATTCATCTTCTCACTGATGTAATAATTTTGATCACCTCTCAAAATCATGATTTTTTTGGAGCTTTTTATATAATATATCCTTACCAAATCTGGATTTAATTTTTTTTTTACTAGGATGATATTTACTATTCAAACAGTCTGTAAACTTCTCAGATCAAATTAATCACCTGAGAATCTTCTGGAATTTTAAATGTGGTCCCTATTGCAATAAATAGGTTTCACTGTTGATTTTGATTTACAAGTAATAAAACAGATATTTATTTCATGCTACAGATTGATCATGACAGCCAAACTCTACAACATGGCATTTTGGTGCTCTCCTATGACTCTCCTGAATGAAATACTTACCACCTATGATAGAATTTCTAAGATATTAATGTGTTTGCTATATAAGATTGCATTGAAATATAGTGTTGTGCAGACCAGGGCACAAAACAGCTTGGATTAAATGTCTGGGAAATTAAATCCCTTTGGATGACTGTCAGGACTAGTCTGCCTCCATTATCCCAAGACACAAGCTGGCACATTATCATTTTTATACATAGTTAAATACCCAGACTCTGATTTCATTAATCATTCAGTTTATCAATTCATGCAAATTTACCAGGGAGAAGGCATTCCCTGTCTTCACATGAAATCCTATTTCCTAAAATACTATAGTTGTATTACATAATATAAATAAATGTCTGACATTTTAGCAATAATAATAGCACTTGAATCAAGGTTGTTTTCCCCTCAGTTCCTCTTTAGCCTGCATATATGTTCATTTCTGCAACTCCTACTCCTCTAACAGAATTACAGGAGCTTTCTTAGACCAAAATAGAGGAAAAATAAAAAAAAACTTTTTTTTTTCACCCCACTTCAATCACAGGTAGCTCCAGAAGTGCAGATCTTTATCCCCATCACATTCCAAAGAAAAAGTCGTATTTCCTTATAAGCCAAGGAGGAAATAAAGAAAAAACAGTATCTGCAGAATAATAAGCTGGATCAGCTTCCAAAAGATGATGGCAGAGGATTAGAACCTCCTGCCTTGCAAAATGGATCTATTTTCATAACACTGGAGACCCAGCCTGTCTCAAGCCAAGACAATGATCGCACCACCCCCTCTGTAAAGGGACTCAGCACCACTGGTCAACTCAGAAATACTTGCTCTTCCTTCAGCATAAAACTGAGCTCTGAACTTTTCCAGTTGAGTCATTTCCAGGCTTGTATTTATAACACAAACTGTGATTCATTCCAAATTTGTCTCGTCTCGGATTTTATGCCAGGACCAACTGGAAGAGATATGCCCTTCCACTTTTCCAGGATGTATTGCAAGGAGCTGGAAAGAATTTTGGCGTTCTGTGTAAGCACCATGCTAATACACCGTGCTGATACGGTGTTGCTGTGGTGGCATTGTAATATTTTCCATTATTAGCAGATGAAATAACTTTTACACTATTTCAGGCAAAATTTTAAAGCACAGACTTATTTTCATTTGCAATCTTTGTGAAAAAAAGAAAAGTAGAAGCAAGTCATCTCTACAAAATTAGGTCATTGCAGGTATAGGTGTTTTATAAGGAGAATCAGGTACTTCCATATTTAAATTTACAGGGAAAAATAGTTACAGATAACGGGCATCATCTGTCAGGGTATTTTCTGAGATCTCATTCCTTATAGCCAAACTAATATCCAGACTTGGGAAGAAAGAGTGAACTGTTAACTATATAGCAGATTTGGTGTAAATTTATTATTTTAAAACAATTTCCTGTAAAGGGAAGTTGTGTAAAACCCAAATCTGTACTAAGGTAATTTCTTTTGATTTTCAGGAAACTAGATCCTGAATTTATGCTAGGATGCTAATCATAAAAAAAAATATTTTAAAGACAAATTTAGATGATACACACTGTTATCCTAGTATCTATCTGCCATTATTAAGCAGAACAAAATGTCACTATTTAGGAAAGCAAGGCAAACAGGATGTGGTCCTAGATGTGAGTACAATATTGATCCTGGATTGTCCTATCTTAACAGGGTAAGGCTTTTGTATGAAGTCACTAAAAAGAGATCAGAGCAGCGAGGTATGAAAATGTGTCATTTTGCTATCACTGGATGTGCACACTGATAGCATTCTCCCTTGACACTTTTTTTCCAGTTTACTGGAAGTCCTCTCCCACTAAGTTTAGATTTTTTCACCTAGTTATCTCCACTGCCTTTTCAACATTTCCTTCTGTATCACCTAGCTCAGCTAATTGTTTTGTGACTTCCCTTCTAATCCAGTTCTTTCTCATCTGCTATCCTTTTCTAAATCCTGGCACAATATAATATTTTTTAATTTATTTGATTAATTTCCATGCTGTTATATGAGGTTATCCCCATCCTTCAGCATCATAGAAACATCACAGAACAGGACCTTTTCCTGAAGCTTGGCAGTAGAACATTAGAACTCCAGGAATTCATTAATGTTAATAGTTAAATAGGGGTGTTTTTTAAAAACAATTAATTTTGAAAAAAAGAAAAAGGTCAGTTTGGAGATAAAACTTTCCTCACCAGGTGCCATTAAGAGCATTGCATTCTATGACCAGATATTTTTCTCACATAAATGTGACTGTCAGTCCCTTGGTTGATATGTAAAGTGATTATATCAAACCTGCCAGGGTAAATAATTTTTATTCATAGAGAGTAATGCTCAAGCAAGTTTTCTGCTTAAACATGATGCAGAAACATTTTGCAAAACATCTTGTAGCAACCTACACAAAAAAAAAAATCAGTGATGGAGCCCTAATTTTGAGCTAAGAATCATGTAGTCCTGCTGAAGTCTTTCTTGGCCTGGACTGAGAGATGCAGGCTTTGCTGAAGATAAAGATATACCCCTTTAAAATAAACAAGCACTTGAAGTAGTTGAATATTACTAGTTTTAAAACGTCTGAGCTTTGTATATCCCCAGGGTCTCTTTGTTTGCATCTCTTTAAACAATACAAACCATTATTAAGAACATGAATAATGTGGCATGCTATCATATTAGGATATAATTAAAAACAAGACAGCAAAGCCTTAAAGCTGTGCTGAACATACCACATATATTGCAGTCTTCTACATTTGTTCTGAATTAAAATTCTGCTTCTTTCCTGAAACCTCTCATCTGTGCTCCTCACACAGCAGATAGTGCCTATTTGAAAAAAAACATTCACTTTTGGCAGAACAGCTGTACCATTAGCTCGGGATTGGGGGAGTGGGGGGAACCAACCAACATGCTTCCCCAAGCACTATTCTCTCGGGCTGTTGGGGAGGGCTTAGGGAGCCATGGGACCAGGAAAACTTCACTCCTCACAGAGCATCTCGTCATGTGGCCAGGCTGACAGATCACCAAACACCCAGCCCCACCAGTCTCTCCCCTGGATGCAGCACATCTACCCCCTCTTTTCCCAAGGTACCAGCTTCCACTCTACAGCAGTCCCATTGGGGACTCTCCCACAGCAAAAGGACTGAATCTGCAGCTGTGATCATAGCCAGGACTTCTTCAGGACCATTAGGACTTGTATAAAACCAAATTAAGGCACCCACACATTCTTCCACCGAGCACTCCATTCTCAGAGCCAGCTTGCTCTCACTAATCTATTTACCTAACCTCAAATATCGTGTTAAAAGCCAAGAACATGGTGGCAGGTGACCTAATTTTACTCAGCTATCAGTTGACTCAGATCCAGGAGTGATGCCAGGCAAGCACAGCCTGCTGTAGGAGCCAGTGCTTTGTGACAGCTCCTCTTTCCCCCTTTCCCTGCTGCTGCAGCTGGTTGGCATCACAGAGAAAAGCAAGCAGAGAGCTCTCAACCTGACTAAAGCTTTTGCAAGTGGCCAGTGTGCTCTGCCTACTGATTTTAATTCACAATTCCTCTCTTCCACACCTTGAAGAGTAACCAGCCTAGGTCCCCTAAGCACTGCCCATAATGTCAGCCTAAACCTCTTCAACTCCATAACCTCTTCAGACTTGTCAGACTGTGAAGAAATCACTGGGACTTTGTGGCCAGGAAGAATGGAGGCCCTCGAGGGCAAGAAGGAGCTCTAAGAATTATTCAGAGAAGAACCTGGTGGCTGCATTTCTTCAGCTGGAGGTCAGAAGAGTTCAGAGGCTTTGGGATGACCAATAAAACTATTAGTTGCAGATATTCCAGAAATATGTCTGGAAAAGGTCTTCCCAGGCCTGCTCAGGACCATTTCTAAAGCCAGCTGTGGACTCATACCAGACCTGAAACACTGGAAACCTGCTGAGCAAGGATGGCAGCTATAAACAGTGTAGGTGCTTTAGTGTCTAGCTTTGCTTTTGTGGTTTTGTCTGAAGAGGTGAGTTAGCTGGTGTTGTCCCAGCTGAAGTGGCTCAGCACACAAACCTTTAACCAGTCTGAAGGCTAATCCAGCAAGATACAATGACCTATTGCTCCCTTGGGCAGGATTAAGAGCTGTTTAAAATGAAATATACTTGGGGGAGAGATATGGGTGATACTAGGGACCCCAACAGAGGGGTTTCTAATGCCTTTCCTTGTGTTCATGGGCTTTTCTGTTTTATTGCCTAGGCAGTGAAACTCTAGCTCTTGATTGCCCAAAGTTCAGCTAGAAGATCAGACTTCAGCCAGGAGCTTTGAGCGACTCCATAAGGAATATCAACAGTGATAAAGTGATAAAGCTCATACACTATGACCTCTATCAGTGAGAAGAGGTTTGGTAGGGGGAAGTGGTTGGTTTGACTTGGGGGTTGAATTTTGTTATTTTTCAGCTACCAAAGCATTAGACTTCTCAGGAATAAAACACATGGTAAACCAACAAATTTGTTCTGTCTCCTGAGAGATTGTCCTTAGCATGACCAGAAGCTCAGATGATTTCAGATCTGTCAACCTGTGCCACGGCCCTACCTTATGAAGCAGAGATGCCGTGGTCACAGCAGTATATTCTCACCCAAGGGTCCAGTAGAAACATGCCAAGTTGGCCATTCAAGCAGAGAGCAAGGCCTGGTTTCAGATACAACTTTTCAGTTGTGGGTAGAGCCGGGTTGTGACAGAATAGTAAAAACTGACAAGATAAGCTCTTGACAAAGCTTTCTCTGAAGTCTAGAGTGCTGCTATGGAGACCATCCTTGAAAGCAGGCTCAGTGCCTGTTTTGCAGAGCTTTCAAGTTTTACCACAGGGAAGGAAAGTGATCTTTAAATTTTGCCCTGTTGCCTGATCTATTGCTCTATATCTTGTTCCTCCCTCACCAGGGCAACAACTTCTTATTGTCTGTATTGGTTCAGCTAATTATTCCATTAATGATTCAGCTAATATAGTTTAATACAGGAAGTGTAGATGTCACATCATTAAAAAATTATGTATTCTAGACCTTTACCATAATCCAACTTGAGATGTGTTAATTTATTTCTCCTCTGGTGTTTATGAGGTATGACATCCTGCTAGCAACTAATTCTGGATCTCCATTCTCTTTGAGATTTAATCAGCATTTGAGACTTAACTTCTGGTATTATGCCAGGGTAACTAGAAAGCAAGAACAAGCAAGCTTTCCAGCATTTGGCAGTTTGAAACAAGTAGAATTTTAGAAGTTGATGTTAAACCCATAAAAACCCTTCAAAATCTAGCAGTTCTTTCTCACATCAAAAAAAAAAAAAAACAAATTAAAAAATAAACCTCTTGCTTATACAAGCTTGATTGAAACAGTGCTAAAAGTTCATTAAAAAGCTACACAGTCATATTCTAGTTTGTCTCAAATAAAAGGAAAGCTAAGTAAACCTAATTGCCCTCAGTAGTACAATGTAACTATGGGTCAGTGTGACCTGGATAGCTTAAAATGCAGATAAAGGGAAAACACAACCAGAGATTCCCTTGGCTGAGAAAAAGAGCTTTTCCTCTTGCATCTCCAGGTAACCAAGGCCATGTAAGTGTTGTGGGTGATGTGGTAGGGAGACTGACTTCATTATCCATGTTTTCTTATCTCTTTCATTAGTCACCTTAATTAACATCAAGCTGAATAGTACCTATGACTGAAATCTATGTATGACTGAAATCAATAACTCAATTCAGTTATTTACGAGACAATTGCTAATTAAAAAATGTAGTTCATTTAGGAATAGACACCTGTAAGGAGAGGTTGCTACCATTTTACAATGAAGGGTTCTTTTCAATTTGAGGGGAAAACCAAATGAAAGTGAAAAACAAGAAGAAACATCAAGGAAGAGACATGACTTAGGGAGACACAAATGTTCCAAGGAAGCCAAGCAACAGTGAGTGCTGATTTTATGTTATTGTCTGGTTGAGCTTCTACTAAGAGGACTGGCCTTCATACTCCAGCCTTAAATCATTAGATCCTTTACCTGGCAGTAGAGAAGAATTCATTTGAGTATACAAGCTCACAGAGCCATTCTGCTCCTTTGAACCTGCACACAAAAATTGTTAATTAACAGGCCTCCTAGCTAGATCTTCCTATGCAAACCTGCATCTCCAGGTTTGATCTAGCTACATGACATGTTATATGTCTTGGTCCACTTTATCCCCCTTGGAAATAAAGCTAAATAGGGCAAAGGTAGCAAGGAACCCTCAAGGGGCCAACCACCATGTTGTCACACAAAAAGGGACCAAAGAGCTCACGTGTGGAATGTGTGAGGAGAGGCTGGAAGGATACAAATATTTTTGAAACTCTAAGCATTAGAGAGGCCGTGAGAGGAAGAGGGAGAACAGATGGTGAGTGCTGGGTTAGGGATAATGGCAGTGGCAGGGACACAGCTCTGTGGAGGAGAGAAAATCATGGTGGTGGATCATGTGTAGGACCCAAAGTTGTCGTAGTGGCGATAGTGGAGGGAGAGGGAGGATACTGAACCATCAAAGAGGAAAGCAAAACAGATCCAGAAACAGGCACAGGAAGAGACAAAACAGTTAAAAGCTATGATTAAGGTGGGGCTGTGGTATGAGTAAGTGGTTGGTTGAACAAAGAAAAAAAAATTTTGAAAAATAGTAAAGGTGGAGCCCTAGGAGAGCCCTCTGCAACTGACAAAGCATCATCTTCCCTGCAAGGAAGCAGAGACATAAGTCAAAGCCTCCCAGTGAGCTCTTCTGTTCTGTAGTATAAGCTTTCCTATGAAATAGAAGGCATTTGATCTTCACATAAAAGCTTCACCTAAGTCTGATAGTTGCAGTTCTGGATAATTATGTCTCAGACATCTGGCCAAGAAAAAATAAGTGGATTTGGCATAAGCAGGAAAACAAAAGAGGCCCTGTAAATGTGCTCGACTTGCCTATCCGTTCCAGGTAATATACTAAGGAACAGGACTTCAGTGGATCATTTCAAGATCCATTTTAAGGGAGTAAGCATTAAAATATCAGAGGTACAATCAGGATATTATACAGCTGCAACATAAAAATTGTAGACACAGAAAAAAGTCACACAACATCACACAAAGTGCTATTTTACTATGCAATTTTAACTGGTCAGATGCACTAGGGCATGACAGTAGATGACAGTAATCAAGGCTCACTGAAAGCAATTACAATTACAGGATAAGAAAATATGCAAAAGCACATTTAAACCTGAGCCAAATTCAGCATGGAGCAGAAAGCCCTTTCCAGTTATCATATGCAAAGAACAGAATAAATAAGTTAGCACTCAGGAGCACAGAAACTTTTCATTTTGTTTCCAAAAAAAAAAACTCAGCAGAACCCAACCATTTTCCAAAACAGGAATTTAATGCTAATTACCAGTGTGAAAGTGAGACTACAAAGTAGGTACTTGATTCCTATAAGCAATCTAATATGTCACCAAACTCTTTTTTCAAACTGGATTTACCTGGCTCAGTGTGAAACAACACATACATTTCATTACTTGCTGTGCTTTATTTGCTTATCAACACAGCCATGAATGAGACTACAATGTTGGCCCACTTCATTCGAGCACCTGCCCAAACCTCTGCAGCCAACCCTTCTGCATCCTATCACTTGCTAAAACACCAAATGCACAAGCACACCAGGCAGAGGGGAGCTGACAGAGCTACAGGTATTTGGGTTCTTTGTTAGCACAGTGCAAACACCCAGCATACATGACTCAGCTGTGTTTGCAAATCCTCTCTTCCCACCCACCTGTAGGTCAGATGTGTCTGTCCCAAATAGTCTTTCCTAGATAATATATCAAATATAACCCTTTTTTCTTTAAGGGGCAGAAAACTGCTTTTCTGACTCCACAGCATTTCTTTGAAATAGGAACTGGAGCTGATGTATTCCTTCATAGTCGCAAAAGTCTTTCCTGACCTTAAAATTCACCAGGGATTTATTTGCATGGGCATTTTAAGGCATAATATTAGATCACAATAGCTAGTTTGATCTAACAAACACCTTCTAAAAGCTTGGACAAAAACAAAAACCAAATTTTACTTCTTACTGAAAGCGCTTGTTTGAAGTTTTGCTTCCCCTCCATAGTTTCAGAAGGTTATTATCCTCACTTTGTTTTAATTAGAGCTTCAAACCAGCACTATTTATGCTGAGCAAGCCGGGTCTGATCCATCTGGGCCACATTTAGCACACAGGTTGTTCCCGTTGCACTGGGATAGGCAGTATTGCCATGTCTGCTGGGCTGGAAGCAAGGCAGTACTGCCTGCTGCACTCTAAGAAAAAGAAGGCAATGGCAGCTCCTTGCCTGCTCATACTCTTCACTGCTCAGCCTCAGCAGCAGATGCAGCTTTGGGCTAGAGCCTTACTGTCTGTGTTCCTCAGAGGATGGTTGCTGCACCTGTAAACCCCAGTAGTGCAGAGCTGGGAGAATTAGCAGCAGTGGAACAGCAACCCCACAGAATATCATATCTGATGATAGTGTGGGTCGGTGTGCTCTTCTGCCAAGGATGAGACAAAAATCAGACATCCTGCAAGTGAGGTATTGCAAATCCCTCTGAAGGCCCTGCAGTACTTCTCCTTTCTTCTCTGGCTTGAAAACTTAGAGGGAATGGAACACTTCAGGCTTTCACATCCTGTATTCCTGTATCAGCCCATGAGTATTCCCTGAAATCACCATCCTGCCAGCAGCAACAAAGTGCTGAGACCATCTGGGACTACTTACAACCCCTGTTACTCTAAACTTTAGGCTAAACAGATTAAAACTGCTTCTCTCTCCTCCAAAAATACTAAATATACCAAAGAGCTCCAGAAACCATCACTAGAAGAAGCAGCCTGTCTGCTCTCCAGCAGTGTAAATCTTCACCTGAATGCTGCCTTGCAAGTGTTCATGCCTATGGAAATTGCATGTTGTGTAGATTACATAAATTTGCCTGAGGGGTGGCCTGTCTGAAATACAGCAAGAATGTCTAAGTGCTAGTGGTAAATCTTCTGTAGCACACTTTGTTCCACCCAATTTTTTTAAAGTGGCTTGAATCCTTTGACAATTTAAGAAGGACACACGAAGCATAACTTTATGAGCATCTTCACTCAGACTGCTGCAATTTAATGATTTATTAAGTAATAATAACGTAGCAAAGCAGTCTCAGTTTTCCTAGGTTCATTTTTACCATGTTCTGCAGTCTTCCCACTGCAGATTGTGAACTCTGGCTCTCACAGGGTAATCATGAACAGGTTGAGCTGGCATTTGGATAGGAAATCCACAGGGGGGCCATAGTAGTCATTTAGGTGATTCAATTAAAGAAAGAACACTTTTCTCTTTATATTTGTAAGAGTTATCCCACAAACCTTGAGCGACAGCCCTGCTTCTCAGATAAAGATTATCAAGAGGCTGTAGGCCTTCATGTTTTCAATTTTGTAGCTCCACAATTTATTTTTTTTCCTGTGGAGGTGTACAGCTCCCTGTAATGAATAGAAACATAAAGACAAAAGTCTTGCTAGGTCAGCTTCACAGTTATGTTAGCATTCCATGAAAACAAAGTTATTTCTGGACTGAAAGGTTCCCCCCAAAAAAATCACCTTTTCAAGCCACTTGTGTTTGTCAGCCTTCTTTTCAATCTTGGCACCTGATTCAAATCCAGCTGCTGAAGACTACGCCTTAAAAATATAAGCTTCAGGAGCTGTTGATAAAATCCTGGGTTCTTTTCCCTCATCATGTGTGTTATGGGATAGGATAGTATTGTTAAGTCCAATGAAACTACTGTTTATTTCCCAAAGTAGATCCCCAGCACCTGCTGCCTTTCAAACATCAGGACTGCCATTTCAGAGAGCTCAGAATCAAAAGCACTAGAAGGAGGAAAAATGCAGATTCCAAATGGTTCCCCTGTTCAAGGTTTGTTCACCTGATGGAAACCTGCAGAGACAGAAGGTAGGTAAAAAGTATTGGGCTGCTTCTACTCTCTTCCCCAGTGTTACCTGGCTACCAGGATGGGCCTCTGAACAAGTCATAATTCTGCCTACTGGCTTCCTCATTGCTTGAGAATGTAGCTCTAGTTTACACCAGCTTCTTATAGCAGGACAGAAGGTAGAAATAAACTGTAATGCAAATGTATATTGGTCACAGTCTTTCTTCCAAAGGCAAAATTCTTACACCAGTAACCAAGAAAAAGGAATAAAGTAGATGCCACAATGGAAGACAAGAATCTACTAGGTAGATTGCCTCTTTTAGGGTTGCTTTATTCTAAAAGAGCAGAGAAAATCAGACCCAGCAGAATACAGAATGAGAACCCATTAATTTTAAATATGGTTAATAGGGAATATTCAGGAAAAAAGTGATGGAAAAAATTCAAAGGATTTATTTTTCTGGGTTTGGTACAATGCAGAACAAAAATAAAATTCTTACTAATGCATCACCAAAATGAACAATCACTGTCAATTAGTACTTGCATTCAATATTTAGTGGAATTATTTTACAGTAGTCTCAATCTTCAATATTACTACTAGTGTTACTTTGTTTAATGTATACAGCATCTCATTCAAATTCTGCCACTTCTGTTAAGTGCTTTTTATGAGATATTGATGCTCCATTGTTTTGCATGTACTTCATTCTTCACCATCAGTGACAAGATTTTTAATCTTTATACAGAAGAAACCAGTCTCAAACAAGAATGACCTGTCAAGAATGCTTATGGCTTTGTGGTTAGCTCTCTCCTGAGTGTGATTTAATCGATGTGGTGCTGCCTGACAACATACAATATTCAGTAACATAATAAAGTCTAGATGTTAACCATTTGAGACCATCAAAGAGAGAGGTATAGACGACTGGGGATTTGCAATAACACAAAAAGCAAGTAATCTGGGACATCCAAGTTTTTTCTTTGACAAGAAGTGGTTTTGAAGTGGGTTTTATTTAGATGGGGCAACTGCATGTATGCATTTTAATGCTGCTTGAGTTTTTATATTATTTTTATACAGACTGTGGACAGCAACAACAAAGATGTGCAACTGCAGTTCTGTCACTGGGCCTTATCTTTATGTGAAGATCAGTTTAAGCCACCTTTTTGGGCAGTCTTTGGCCTCACTGTTAAGCAAATATAATACTTACTGCAATGTACATTTACCTGGTATGAAGTGCACTAGTGCCACCAAACCACATATAACCTAGAAGATAGCACTTGAACACCATTCCAATACGTATTTCAGGACAGACACTGCTGGAAGGAGACTCAGGAGGGCTATTAATGTGCAGCCATGATAAGAAGAGAGGTGGGCTACTCTAGTGATGAGGGATAGGTGACTAGGGTCCAGGTAAAAAACGTTCTGCAGTGCTTATGGACTAATCTTCCAGACTTTTATTCTGCTTCAGTAGAGAAGCATTCATGTAGCTTTCAGGTCAATCTCTGAAAGATACATGCCTCCTCTCCTGTCAGTCTGCTCCACCTGTTAACAGGTCCCTAACACACTGGTGCTGACCTTGCTAAGTCAGCTGGAACACTTTAGACATTTAAATCCATCCTAAATCAGTCCACTACCTCTCCTTTATCCAACACATTAGATTTAAACTGTCTGCTCTCACCTTTAGTGCCCTGCATAACTGCACACTTTCTGTGTATAGAGGTTTGCTCTCTCCACTTAACAGTGACATCAGGCTTGATGTCCCACTTACCTACCTCTCCAGCAAGATTTTCCACCTCATGCTGCCTGGTTTGTGAGATGCAATGCTGATTCTGGTTCACTGAGTTTGAACTTCTCATTCAAATCCCTCCTTTTGAGTTCATTTTAGTAGTGCCTACAATTAGTGGCTCACTGATCATAATTATTTTAAATAAACCATTTAGTTAAGCAATTGAGGTGTTTACAAGCACCAACAGCTTAACAGCTTGGTCTTACTGCTGTAATGTGTGAGGTAGTTTCTCACTACATCTCCTCCTGCTGTTTATTACTCCGTTTTTAATCTAAAGTCAGATAGTAAATTCTTCAGGGAAGTGATTATATCATTCTTTTGTTCAGTGCAATGCCTGTCATGTTTTAGGGCACAATAAAATGTAATACAGAATGTGCGCAGACTGATACCTGAAATCCAACATAGACTCAAACCCATTGATATAATGAAGAAAAAGTCTTAAAACACAAATGTCATTATGTGTTTTCAGTGACCAATAAAAACAGCAGAAATCTTTAACAGGACAACCATCTTAGGTGTAAGGCCTCATTTACAAGGCTCCTTAAAGAAGCAATGCCACACTTCAGGAAAATGGGGAAAACATTCAAGCAAATAGTTCTACAGAGGTGCTTAAAACTCAGTAGACTGAATGAATGAGAATGGCCTATTTCAGTCTATGTAAGCAGGCAAGAATGTCTGTCTAGAAACAGTTTTCCAGGACATAGCTGTCACATGCTTCAGATGAATGTTGTATTTGCTTCTAGTACAGCTGAAGTCTATGACTTAATCTTATCTGTTTAACATCCAAGATTCCAGTTTTAGATTTTGGCAGCAAGCATATGCTCCCCCTGTGGCAACTGCATAATAACATTATAGAGTTAAAAAAACCAGATCCTTTAAGGCTCAATTACCTCATGAAACTATTTTAAAATTCAGGGTGAACAGAACTGCAGTATTTCAGTTTACAAGCATCATTTTAGTTTACAGCTGTTTTAAAGGACCCATTCTAATGTTTTATGTCTTTTACCACCTGCAGAACTGAATGAAAATACTTATTCTATTTTGCAGAGGGCTACCAGAACCAAAAGAGCAGAGCTAAGTGAGAAAGAATAAGGTATTTTAAATCAAAGATAAGATCCTGGATAGCTGACTTTATTACCTCTCTGAAACACTGAAGATAGATTGCAAGGCCAGAATAAAAACAACCTACAGACATGCAAGAATCTTTAAAATGGTCTATTCCCTAAATTAGTATTTATATTAATACTTATAATCCTGATACAACCAAATCTGGTTTTTAATAATTTTAATTACTGGTTTTGCACACTGTATGTTTATAAAAGGATGGGTCTCTTTAACCTGTGGAATTAATTAATTTTCATTCTAAATTCTTTGGATAGGAACTCTCTGTGATTATTAATACCAGCTGGAGGCTCCAGTGCAATATAAAATAAAGAAAAAAATTGGATATATTATAAAGAATAAGCCAGGCCTTGAAAGAACACTAACTGGGGCCAGGAAAGACACCCTCCTCCCTGAAATAACAAAAACTAAAGAGAAAATATATGAATCACAAAATCAAAAAAGAAGCAAAGCAGGCAAAAGAACAAGGTGAGGGCTGAAATAGGGGAATAGTGGAGAGTTAAGGAAGGAAAGATGATGGAGTTGAAAGGAATCAGTCTCTTTGGTTTGAGGTTAAACAAAGGGTTAAGCAAAGGAATTATGATACCACTGGAGGAATGAGGCTTGAAAGTTTAAATAAATGTCCTAGTCTGGGACTCCAAGCAGAAACCCCAGGCAGTGCCAGCTTTTCTGCAGAAGAGTTGGAGGAAACAGTGAGCAATGTCCAAATGAGCTCTGCCCAGATGCGAGAGAATTAGAATTGGAAAGAGCAGGTCTCCTTCTTTACCTTTCTTTTTGTGAGCAGTTAAGGAATGCAAAAAGGTACAGCACGCTAGCTTTGTTCTGACAGCACAGCAGGTACAGGTGTTGTCCTTCACACCAGAAAGTTCATGCTGCTATACTAATGTTTATTAACTGCAGCTCATACCAGAGGGGCCAATTCTATTACAAAGTGGGCAGGCAAGTGTCCATGTCCTTTTGTCCTCTGCAAAGATGGCCCCAAGGTAGTACGTGTGGCTTCACACCAGTGTACCTATTTACTAGGAACCAATATGAGGCCATATATACACTTCATTCAGAACAGCTGTCTGGCTGCAAGGCTTTCAGCAGAGCTGGGAAAATGATGGGCAGGGGGGAGGGAAATTCTCTATGAATTATGGAGTTGGTCAAATGCCAGAAAAACTGGTCTGTCAAATAAATGATTTGAGGAAAACCAGCCACATTCACTGAACAGTGAAGAGTTTCTTCACATTAGAGCATATCCATCTACATTTTCAAGCTGATTCTGAACCAGACATAATTTCCATTCCTTCATGTCTCTTCATGGCAGGCACTGATAATCTTTTCATAAATAGTTTTAGACTGAGAATTATTATGTGAAGAAATGTATGAATAACTTTGAATTACAAGTTAAAGAGTTTCATAGTCTGTCCATGAACTATGTACTAGTGAGGGAAAGTAGCTATCTTCACTGAATAAATAATTTGTTCAAAATTACTTGCTTAGTCCAGACTTACAGACTTACCAATTTGGCCTAGATTCAAGCCAGTCATTAAGTGAAAAATGGTTTCCTGAAACTCAGCCAACAAGAAAGGTCGATTTTCACAAACCTTATATGTATTTAGTCACTCTAGGTAAAACATGATTTTTGTAACTAGCTCGTCAGCACCACAGGTCTGAGCAGTGATGTCTGCCTGCATCTGCAGACAGTCCGGATCATTAACTTTGGCAAACGTGAAGCGCCCCATGAATGTCAATAGTGTGTGAACAAAGCGCTCTCGGGATCCTGTCAACAGCCCCTCGGGATGAGCATGGATGTGACAAGCACAGTGGCAGGTCCCAGACAGTCACTCAAGAGAGTGTAAGGACTGGAAGGCTTATCTACAATCACCCCTCCTTCCAGGTGCTTTTCTCCAGGGAAAAGCTGCAGCAGAGAGCTGTGAAAGTAGCCTCTTGCTACTCCTGCTCTACAAAAGTGAAGCGGGTCCCCCTTGCCCCTGTCATGCTGGTTTAGAGTAAGGCCATGGTGTGGCTGTTCATAGTAAGGATGCTATTTTGTTCCTGAAGCTCACTTCTTTTGGCAGCTCAGGTAATTCTTGCTTCTTGTTCCTTTAGCAATGTCTCAGTTGGGTATGCAAAGGTCTGTCTGGCTGTATGGTGAATTAGACCATGGACTGGCCAGGAACAAATATAACCTTGTAAATAAAAATTATTTTTAACCAGGATGGGAGGGAATGGGGCAAAACAGCTTTCAGTTACCAATAGTTCACTGCCTGGCTTCTGGAGTAAGCAAGAATTCAGTGCCTACAAACATCCCCTGTGCCCAAGGAAACATACTTGGCAAAGCTATCCTCAAAAGCACAAAGACATGGACAGAGGCCCTTCAGTCCCTCACTAGCGACCTCCTCAACTCACTTTGGAACCTTATATCTATACTGGAGATATAGTTCAGTGGCTGGGTTTTGTAAAAGTGTGTTGGACTGGGTTTTCCTTTTATTTATTTATTGTTCTCCATTTAGTAACGTGTTTACTCAACAGCTTAAGAATGTTACTCAAAGTATGTTTTTATTTACCTGTGATCTGTAAAATATTTGGGACAGCTATGCTGAAATAATTTGAGATAAAGTGATAAGAAAATCAAGTATGTGGTTGACAGCTTGGGAAAAGGAACAATGTTAGAAGCACATTTTAGCAAAAACAGTATTAATGTATGCTACCTTTATTGTATCCTGTAAACACTTAAAGACTTGATTAAGCCTACTTCTATTTAAACCAAGGAAGCTACACCCACACAGAAAGCAAAAGGATAAATAGGAACGTGGTGGATTAGGTCTAAACTGATGTGTAGTAACACATAACACTTTAATACATATACCCAAACAGGAGCTATGATTGGAAAAATAATATTAACATCAGAACAAACATTACATTAACTCCAGTTTTAGATTATCCCTAGATACATCTCATAAAGAGACAGTGGGATTTCCCAAGTCTCAGAAATATAAAATGGCCTCTGCACAATTTAAAAGATGAGATTACACTCTTCAGCTTTTTTGGTTTGTTTTTTTTTTAAAGGTTGTACAACTAGCAAAGAGACCTGCTAATAATTATGTAAATTATTTGACTCAGTATGAATTTCTTTGTTTAATATGTACCATGCTGTTATGCATATTATAATGCTTAACATTAAGGTATTGAAGCAATAGGGGAAAATCTTATTCTTAATGAATTTGAATACTGCCATTCATTAAACTTTTTTAAAAGAAAAACAATTAAGGACACCTTTTCCTAGACCAGGTTGCTCAAAGCCCCATCCAGCCTGGCCTTGAACACTTCCAGGGATGGGTCACCCATAACTGGGCAACCTGCTCCAGTGCCTCACCACCCTCACAGCACAGAATTTCTTCCTAATATCCAAACTAAATCTACCTTATATGCATTTTCCCTAAATGAGCTACCATCCAGATGTCATCAAAAGACATTTGTGTGAAGTGCTTGTTGCTCTTATCACCTGCAGGAAGCCTACTTGCATTCCTCATCCCCTGCTCATACACCAACCACAAATGTAGCCCTGGAGGCTGAGGGGTAGGACAGTAGAAGAAGGCAACCATGTATAAACCAGTTATAGGGTAAAAAAAAAAAAAAAAAAAGAAACAGCAGAGAATAGGCAGATTTGCCACTCTCAATTCCAATATAATTTCATGATGCACCAGGTGTTCTTGCTAGTGCCAGAGAGCACAATCAATTAACAGGATATTTTAAAGACCGCTGCACTGTTTCTACAAACCATCACTTGTAGGATGCAGGTACCTTTTCTCCAAGACTCATCTCCCCTACACAAGTGAGTCATTTCTGCACAAGGTAGTTCAATTCCAGGTGTAATAGCAGCATAGGACTATTCTCTGCCATGTCTCTTTCCATAGTCTGTAACTATTGACAGCTATTGACGTCTATCATTTCTGAGCTATGTCATAAATTTATAGGCAGGAAATAAAAACCACTCAACTGAAAGCAATCCTTTGTGTGATTCTACCTTTTTCATGTAAGGAATATGTGCTTTTTTTAAATAGTCGGAATAAATATATCACAGTTCCTCAGGTATGTAGTTTTTGACAGCATGGAAGAAGCATTATTGCAAAACTTCTAGGTCTTTCTGGAAGAACTAGTAGATATCTGAAGGTAGGGAAGGTGAAAACCTTTGAACCAGCCAGTTGAAAACCTACAGTGATTCCTGAGAACTCAAGAGATACTCTGAACTCCTGGCTGGAATGAGTTCCAAATTTTCATAGATTTTTTTTTTGGTGAACCAATGTGTTGGAATAGCAGCCTCCTCAAATCAAAGTCATGGATATCAACTGAACTCCAGCAAAGGTAAATTTTTCCAAACTCTGAGACAGGATTATGTCAATGAAACACTGACCTCTTTCCAGCACTTCTCTCTGTCATGTAAAACAGCCTTTAGGGAAGATTCACCCTAAATCACATCAGCAGTAAGGGGTTTCCTTGAACAGATGAGAACCAGAGCTAAGTGAAAGAAAGACACCACAAAAGAAACAGATTTTTGCCTACAAACCTTGATTTAACCTCAAACTTTGATTTAACCTTAAACGCAAATCCTCCTAAACAGGTCTAAGGCAGCAGCAGTAGTGACAAAACTTGCTACCCACAAGCATTCCAAAATAGTGAGGCAAAAATCACTACTTTGGCTTGAAAAGCCTGACACTGAGGCATGAGTGCTTTTACTAAAAATTTTGAAACTACAGGATTCACTTTTTCAAAAATGTTTACATGGTTTATATAAACCTGAGATTCTCCCCGTGGTCTCAGAACATCTGAATATGATGATTTCAGGAGAGCATTCCACATGACTAAAAATATTAATATGCAGACTGCCAGCTTGCCTCTGCAGAATTGCCAGCAGAAATCTTTTGGGGCTGCAGGAAAATCAGTTCAGCAACAGAGCAGCAGGACAGGAATTCCTATAGGCAAGAGAGGAAAAGAAGAAGTGATGAGACTTGGAGATCCTCTTAGCACCTCCTAGAAAAGTACACACATTGTTTTGCCATTGCCTGTCAGACAAAGGATGGTGTCTTCATTTTGTGAATTTTCCATCAATTTGTGTTTCTGGCTTGAAAAGCTTCAGTGTGTCAAATCTGTTTTAACTGAGCACCCTGTAAAATTTAGGTGGCAAAAATATTTATTTTCTGATTTACAACTCAAACAGATATCACTAGACTAAGGTAACTAGAAGGCTGAGACAGCTGAGATAAGGATGGGCTGGGTACAGGTTTATAGTGGAAACTGAAATGGATATTAAGAGAATTACACATGTAAATACAGTGCTGATGTGCTGAATCACACTTGGTCATATTTTCTGTCCCAGTCCTCATGACGGATTCCTACCGTGGGTCAGCATCTGCAACAAGTCTCCTGAAAGAGGTTTGGCAACAGTCACTGTCTCATTTGTACCACTTTTAAAATAAAAGTTTCTGACAAAATCATTGCCTGTTCTTCAGTTTCTATTAGCCTTTTAAAATTTACTTCCTCAATACAGATTTCCTGGCTATTGCAAGTTAAAAATTACATGGCACTTGGTCAGCGTAAGAAACTCCCTCAAATCTAGATATTTCAGTCCACAAAACTCAATGGAGTTGGCTCAAGACACACTCATTCCTGTAGGAAATGCCACATGCCTGAAGAGCAATTTTCTCTGAAAGTAGAGAGAGATGGGAGGGGACAGAAGCAAGTAGTAGGTGCACACTAGTTTCCCACTGACCTCTTAGGATGCATTTCAATTTTCTGTTTCTTTCCATATGTTTCTCCTTCCCTCCAGTCCGAGAGAACATGGGTAAGTAAGAGCCAAGGCACAGCTTTTGGATGAGAGGATTCTGGTATGGATTACGAGACCTAGACAAACTGCTGAGCACCGTGCCTTCCACAGGTCAGCTGAATGTCCTTACCACCTAAAAGAAGCTCACAGGAGAACAAATCTCTGTATTATGTCCTAAAATAACCCAGAGTGGTGCTTTCTGGAGGGGTTTAGGACAAGGCAATCAGTCCTATTACTATTTTACTGCCATAAGGGAGCTCTCTTCAAATGCACAGTGATAGAGCAGTAGTTTACAATGTACATCCTTATCATCACTTGTGAGTCATATAAAACTCCTCCATTATCATACACCATAAAAAGATTAACTCACATGCACATTTTAAAAGGTAATTATTACATTTAAAGAAATGAAACCATGTTATGAATTGTATCAGTACATTATTTAGCACAAGGCAGCACCAATTTTTTTTTTCTATTAAAGCAGTTTTTCATAATTCCTACTTAGAAAATAAAAGCTTAAAGTCAAGTACAGCTGCTGAAAAGCATTAAAGAAACCAGTGTCTGCACTGCAGAACCAAAGCAGTAGGAGAGGTGTCAGCTAGCCATGAAAAGGGCAGATGAGATAGGGAAAGACTTACAAGGGAGACATGAAATAGTAGGAGATAGCAAAGATTTACAAATTAGTTACTTGTTGCCATTCATTACCATCAATATCTACATCAGGGAAAAATGAAGTTTAGAAGAATCACAGTTTTGAAAACACCAGAATGTTATGGTAATATCAAAGCTGATAACCAAAATCTCTGGTTTGATTTATACACACATTACTTACAGGATCTGGTTACATCTAAATAAACATGCATTTGGAAACAGTCATTCATGTGGTTGGATGCTTCCTCAAAGGCATATGTACAGTCTGTTATTAATCTTTGGAAATCAACTTTGTTCCTTACAAATGCAAATTCATGTAGTACTTTTTATATTTCCAAGTTCTTATATAATAAAATGCATCCTTTCAATCAAGGCAATGCAAACTTTCCTTTGTGAAGCAGATGTTTTAATTGTTAGATAAGCTCCTAATGGTTTGCTTTCTTTTAAAGGAAAGTGAAAGTATATGAATGACCTCTACCTACCCACGGCTTTCAGAGCAGTTACTTTTCTTGAAGATTAGGAGTCTCTTGGACTCCAGCCCCAGCTTCTCTTGTATCTGCAAACTACAGTCTGAATTAGTTTTCTCCTTTAACAAAAACTCCTGCTGTGTTGAGAATCTCTTAATTACTTTTCAAGCTTGTCCTGTTATTGTGAAAGTCTGAAAATCTGATTACTGTGCTAATAAAGCTAGTGAATGCAATTTTTTTTTCTATTTCATTTGAAGACTTCAAAATGCAAAGATGCACAAAGTCACACAGCAAGATTGCATTAATATAAATACATGACTAGTGTCAAATGAGAACCTTATGTGAGTGAAATGTAACTGTGGGAACTATTCACTCTACATCTGATAGCAGGAAGTACTAAGCAACAAAATTTGTCAATTTAGGTGTTCAGAATTCGTTATCAAGTTAGTTTATAAGACAGAATTTTTGTTCCCTCTGACAGCTAAGAAAAAACTCATTTAGAATCATAGAATCATTAAGACTGGAAAAGACCTGCATCAGGTCCAACCTTTGACTGAACTCCACCCCACCAACTAAACCTTATCACTAAGAGCCATGTCCAGTCATTCCTTGAACACTTTCAGGGATGGTGACTCCACCAGCTCCCTGGACAGCTCATTCCAATGTTTAACCACCCTTTCAGTGAAAAAAATTCTTCCTGATATCCAAACTGAACCTCTCCTAGCACAACTTAAAGCCATTTCTTTTTGTTCTGGCTGCCTGGAAGAAGAGATCGACCTCCATCTCACTACATCCTCCTTTCTGGTAAGGTCACCCTGAGCCTCCTTATCTCCAGGCTAAATACCCCCAGCTTCCTCAGCTGTCCCCCATAGCACTTGTGGTCCAGACCCTTCACCAGTCTCACTGGCCTCCTCTGGACACCCTCCAGCCCCTCAATGTCTTTCTTGAAGGGAAGGGCCCAGAACTGAACACAGCACTCGAGGTGTGCCCTCACCAGTGCCAAGCACAGGGGGACAATTGCTGCCCTGGTCCTGCTGGTCACACTACTGCTGATACAGGCCAGGATGCCATTGACTTTCTTGGCCACCTGGACACACACTGGCTCATGTTCAGCTGCTGTCCACCAGCACTCCCAGGCCCTTTTCCACTGGGCAGGTTTCCAGCCACTCTGCCTCACGCCCATAGCACTGCAGGGTGTTGTTGTGACCTAAGTGCAGGACTCAGCACTTGGCCTTGTTGAACCTCTCACAAAAGGCCTCAGCCCATTGACCCAGACTGTCCAGATCCCTCTGCAAAGCCTTCTTACCCTCCAGCAGATCAACACTCCTGCCCAGCTTAGTTTCTTACTGAAAGTGCACACAATGCCATCATTCAAATCATTAAAAAAGATATTAAACAGTGTTGGCCTTAATCAATTTCCCAAAAAAAATAGCAAAAAAACCCCTCAAAAAACTCAAGCCAACAACAAGGTGAAAAACTTCAAGTCCAAGAACACCAAAGCAGTGTGAACTTTCTACAGGTGATAGTGGTGCTTCGAAGGCCACCAGACATAAAGATTCTGAACACACAGTCAGAGTTGTTTCAGTGGAAACTCCTATCATTTTAATAGCATTAAAGATTTAAAAATCTGCACAGTTAAAATTATATAGTCCAAGGCCAAAAAGGAAAACAGAGCTCTACATCAGGGAATTGCAAATCTGTTATGGTTTAGCAGATGTTCATCTCTTCTGTATTAGATATCTTCATCCCGGGCTAACTGTATCCCATACAAATGGCAAAGAGATTCACAAATCTCCAAACCACAGCTGAGCTAATCTGATTTGAACACAGTGGGCCAGGATAGAAGTTTTTCCTCTTTTTTAAGATATTGATTTATCTGGAGGAAAATTAAAGAAATCTCCAGTGGGAACAGCCCCAGATGATGGGACCCTTCAACACCTCATTAGTTTTATTTGCGAAGAAGCTTCTTCTCCATTACTGTCTTTTTAAACTCTGTCTCCTCAAGTTGATTTGTGATGTACATTCCTTCAACAATTCTTTCTTCCTTGGTAATTTATCCTTTGAGATGAGTAGCTGGACATACAAGAAGACTTATGCTAGCCAATATTGGTAATCATAGGGGAGACAATAGAGAGCCTCACCTTAAAAATATATGTGCTTAATCATCATAAAAAGCGTAACAGTGAAAGTTACAATGTGCCGGACTTTGGAATTGATGGTGCTGACATAAAACTAGAGAAAAGTGGCTGAATTCTATGGGGTTTTTACTTTATTTTTAGAGAAAAAGTGAAGGGGAGGTGCTTCAATAAGGACAATGGTGCTGGACCTCCATGGTATCTGTCAAAGCAGGCTGTTCCACACTGCCTGCAGAAATTTAGCAGGAACTTAAGCTATTGCCTTGCTGGAGGCAGCTGATCAGCTGCATCCTGCCTCAGGCTGAGCTCCTGCAGGCAGTCTTTTAGAAACCAGACACCTGCCTTCAAAAATGGCACTCAGTGTTATTAAAAATAAAGGAATGGAGGCAAGGCATATCACCCTCTTCAAGCACCGGACATCTGCATATTTATGGTACTCGAACTCTCATACCAGTTCCATGAGTTTTATGCCAGTGTTCAGCCCCTGATCCTCTGCTCCTGAGAGATATGTAGGTGCACGGGCTATTACATGCAAATTATTACTGCTTGGAAAAGCAGTGGCCTCCTGAGCCTCCCCATGGAGACCTGGGCATATTTTCACTGGCATTATACTGCCTTTGGCTCCTTGCCTTTCTGCACTGCCCATAGAGCCCATCTTCCCTACCTATGAGCCCTAAGTATGGGGAACCATTGTCACACATGAAAACATCAGTGTTTTGTTAACATTTTATCTGTCTGCTAAAGCTATTGTGCCAGAAGAGGAGGGAGGAGGGAAAAGAGTAGAACAAAGGCTGGTTGCTTGCTGGCTGTTTTTCCTCAAGAGACTAATGTCCTGACGTCACCCAGCCGTGATTTCCTGACATCATCCACCAGAATGGGCAGAGCCCAACATTCCTCTTTTGGTTCTTTTGCTGCTGTTCAGAGTGACAGTTCACTGCTGATTATGCTACTGTAACAAATGGGAGGCAGAACACTTTTGTATTTTTTTCTCCTGTAAACTCAGAGTAAATTAGATTTGGTGTTCTGCCAAGAACAAAATACTGTCTACTATTGTAAGAATTGTTATGGGCCAGATCTTCAAATCCTTACTGCTGGCAAAGTGTGTTTGTCCAAATGTTGAGTTAGTAAAGATATCTGATTTGACCCAGTATCTTTTACATCTCTGCCTTTAATTCTCTTCCTCCCAGAACAAACAAGTGAATACAGGCTTTAGAACAGAAGAAAATTACTTGTCTAAAATAAGCAGTTAAGGATTCCCAGCTATAACTATACCTGGTGTGGCTGATTGAAGATCTTTGTTTTAAAACAGTGCAACTAATGTTTATAGTATACAAATATGAGCTCAAATATGATCCCAAAACTATTTGCATGGGTGGAAAAAATAAACCAAATGCACACAGGAGAAGGAAGGTCTAAATAATGTAATATCTAGGAGCCACAATAATAACTGCCTTACAGAAAGTTGGAAGTTACTTCTGTTTTCCTTGCTCTTTTTTCTAATGCTTGTTATTTTTTTTCCTCCAAAGCCTCTCGGAGTCTGAATAAAAGAATACTTGTGACATTTGCTAAAATTTTAAAGTGGATCTGTCCACAACTCATACATGTTGGCTGTGCTTAAACTGCTAAATTCTAGCCAAAGTCTTCTCTTTTGCACTTCACAAGGGGGGCAGAGCAGACAGCTTAATCTAATCCCAAAAGTGCAAATGTCAGACTAATTTATTTTTTTATTAATCCCACAAAATATTTTAAATAATTCCAAAATAGCTTATACATGCATGTTGTATGTCCTGACATTAAAATCCAACAAGAAGAATCCAGTAAACAAAAGTTTAGTTATAATTGATTTGCCTATCTCTGTCTCACAAAATTTTCCCAGCATTGTCTGGATGCAATGATGCCTGCTGTCTTGAATACAAATTACATGGTTTAGTATCTCTTCTTTGCTGTGGAAAAATGATTAAAATAGCATTTTAAATAGAAACATTTTATAAAAGGTTACGAGTTATTAGAGAAAATGCATTTTCACTGTAAAATTATTTTTAAAAGACAGGCTATGGGATGGCAAAGCATTCTAGAAGGACCAGAGAGCAGTGGAAGAATTCCAGTGTTTTCATGTGAAAAATGTGGTGCTTTAGTAATAACCTTTTTTGATAATGAGACTTGTTTTAATTAATAGTCTGTTTAACATGTGCATTCCATTATCAGGAATTATTGTGCTTCAGAAGCCTCTCAGTGGAAGTAAAGACATAGTGGAGGATGGTGTAAAGATGTTTGATGTAAAGGAAGCCACACTGGCTCCACAGCTGTGAGGAACAGATTCATACTATCATGGTGCTGTGAATGGTGACTTCTGCCAAGGAGTGCTTTAGCTTGGAGATCCAGATCACCAATGGGATCATCCATGCCAGGCAAACACTACCCTCCATAAGAAATGGACAAATGGATTTTTCACCAGGGTAGAAAATCATGTGGAATCACATTGCACATTAATATAGATGACCAAACCTATAATGGCCAGGTTGAACAGGTAGAGTAAAAAGTTGTTTAATTTTTGTTTGTATATAAGGGATAGAAAATAAGAAATGTTACCTTCTTGTTTTTCATATCCTTTCTACTCTTACTGCTTCCACAATTTACCTCACAAAATAGTCAGACTAGATACTCGTTTGCATCTGTTTCTGCTGTCATAATACATTCTCAAGAGGTTTGAGGTGAGCTTGGGATAAAAAAAATCAAAGGCTTAAGCTCCATGAAGTAATAAATATTGGTAACTGATGCCCACTGGGAGCAAAGCTGAGTACTTTACTCTGGCAGAGGAGATGCCAAAATCACTCTGCTATTTTCTTTACTGAGAGTACCATACCTATGATAACATGTACCTCACAGATTTACACTGATGTAATTGATAATTATATTTGCTGGCCTTCCAGATGTTGAGATGTATATTATTTTCCTAGGCCCAGATCCCTCCCTCAACAATGTTTAGAAATCTCTCCTTGTAGCAACTTTGTACTACTGTTAATTACAGAGGTATGAACGGTCCGTGAAGCGATCACGCTTATTCCCTTCAGTAAGTGGATGTAGAAGAGTGCTCAGCCTACTGAAGGTAATGTCAATCTCATCTGAGTTTACTGAGTTTATGCATTAAACCACTTTGTGACTGCAGAGTATTGCATGTAGAAAGATTGAGACTCTTCTGGGTGATCACCATCTGGGATTTCTGATCTGAGGCAAGGGTGTGAAAGCATACGGTCTGTGTGAATTGTCTGTATCCTCCCAGTTGCTGCTGCTCTGCGTCATTCTTTGAAGTATTCCCTAAGGAATGGCATACTACCCAGCTGAATCAAGCATGGTTAAGTCCTGCTATAATATCACATTTCCAAAGTGGTCTATTTCAGCTTGAAATAAGTTATGCTCTTTGTTTGTACATATCATTTTTAAACCTAAAAATATTTCCTTTACAGAACAGAGAGAATCCCCCCTTGAAAGTGTTTTGGAGGAGTACTGATTAATCAATACCAGTAAGATACTTGGGGCTAGCTTTTTCAAACAATTCTCCTCTTGATCTATGCTTACTCTGTTGAATCTCACTGAAATTTAATTAAAGAACATTCCAAGACATTGATTCTGGAAATATGGTTGGCATTTTGTGTTTAGTCAGATTGTATTTTTTCTGCATGTAAAATGACTCTAAGAAATTATTTTTTTTATGGATGAAAGTTAAGGGAAACTCTTTCTTACTATTTAAGTGACTTCCTCCATACTAAGACTGACTTATCAAAGCATTCCTTTTTGTCACTTAAATAGCATTTTGGACCAAAGCATTTGTGCTAAACTGTAAAATGACAGCCTAGTCAGGGCAGAACACACAGGTATTGTTCAGAGAGCAGCAGAAGAAAGGCCCCAAAGAGACAAGTGTCCTTGTTAATGTTGTTGCTCTAATACTGCCAACCTGACCAGTTTGCTGATCAGTACATTGAAGGAAATAGAGTCTCCTAGGAGACTCCCTTCTTTCCTTGGGCAGAAAGTATTAACAAGCTAAGGCAGTTACTTTATTTTTGGCCCTTCAAATCCACACAGCTCAGATCTAATGTACAGTTTATGTCTGGCCCATTACTCATATAACCCCACAATATCATAGTTAGTTGAAGAAGATTCTCTTCTGCCAGTACTATTTCTATTTTAATCAAAATCTCCCCCTTACAGTATTTCTAATATATTTAGGAGTTGCTGCTAATCTGGAAATATTTTCCACTTCTGAAATCAGTCATTAATAAGACAGCTACTACTGTGCATTTGAATTCCATCTAGAGTCTTCCAGGTATGCTAAAAGTAGTAAAACCACCATAAGGTGTTCAAACTAAAAAGGAAGATCATCAAGTAATAAATGCTATATTGTAAGAGATTAGGGGGCATTACCAGAATAATATATATCCCACTATAGAGAGGGCTGCAATTTCAATGACTGCCTCAGATTTTTAGCAATTCTGACTTTTAATGTAAATGGTGTCTTTCAAGATTTCATGCAGGGAGCATAAATAGCTGCTTTTACTTACAACTCCATAGACCTGTACCCTCATGATGTTATAATTACATCTACAGTTATGCAGGAAATAATACTAGATAGGTGTCTGACTGGCTTTGTCCTTGAAGTTGCTCAGATACTCAATATCTGGAAGAGAACAGCTCTCTGATTAACAGCCTCCCAATTTGTCATCAACCAACAGCCTGTGGGTTACAGTTTGTGAAGTGAGGGACTAAGGTACAAGTTCACACATCTGAAAGAAAAAAAAAATTCACAACAGATTGGATTGTGGGAGCGAAGATTATCCAGGGACAAAGTCAAGAAAAATCATGTGTGTAAAGAGGCAATGGGAAAAAATAGTGTTGAAGAAGGAAAGGAAAGAAGGAAGACAGAAAATAGCAAGCTGTGCAGGATGAAAGAGGGGAAGAAAAAAAGAAAAAAAGTAGAAGGTAAGTGACAAAAAAGGCAAAAAGCAAATACAAAGGCAGAGAAAGGACAATGGGAAGCTTACTCAAACAGAACTAAATGTTGAGATGCTCATCACATTTTTTTCTCCCTAATTCACCTCTTCTCACTTGCTGTAGGGGCCTTTTTGGTTTTGTGGATTTTTAAAGCTTAAAATAGTCAGCTCCATCTTCATTATCTCAAGGTAGTTAATGAAAGCGGACTTCATTCCAGATGCCAAAACCTGTTTGCTACTAAATAAATTAATGAATAAGGCCATAAGCTGACAGACAAGTCAAATTTGTAACACATTATCATATGTTCCCTGAAGGGATAGGAGGGACAAAAGAGCTTATTCATGGAAAGACACATTTTGCCTTGGATCACAGCCTTTTAGGGCAACATCATGTGGAAAGCAGGCGTTACACAGAGCTGTCCTAACAGTCACAGTGGCTGCCAATGGCGAGCTATGAAAGTAATCCCTGTCTTCAGACAACGAAGAATGAAGCATAGGGGGAAAGCCCAGGGGAGTGAGAGGGGGCTGTGGTTTTTCACTGTCACATAGAGTATCTATGGGAAGAATCCTCCGAAGCAGACAGAAGGCTACCTAGTACTTTGTGTACATGGAAAATCTGAAAAAGACTGTAAGCAAAAGAAGAGGGAGGTTTTGCTGAGGCATGTATCCTGCCAGGGTGCTTTTGGTTCCATGACTCTTTGCAAGAGTATGTGGCTTAAGAACATACACTGTGACAGAAGTGTGGTTTGGAGAAAAAAAGGTTTGAAAACCTGCTGTATTTATATGAAAAAGTGTTAATAAAGAGAAAACTGAAATAGGCTTCATCTGAGCCACTATGGACAAAGATAACAAGTATTCAAGCAGAAGGGAAACACCTGGCAAATAAAATGTGTTATTGACTGATTACTGTTTGAAGTAAATATTTTCAGTAATATTTTTCTTTGCAGTAAAGTTAGTTGGTTCATTTCTTCTTTGACCCTGAGATACAAGGCTAGATGAGGATCTAAACTGAGATTCCTGGGTAGCACACTGAGGCATACAGCCTTAAATCTTTTCTACAAGTAGGGAGCAAAGTGGTCAATTCCCAGTCTTGATCCCACCTAAAAGAATGATAGGTAGAGGTTCTACAGCTTGCAGTAAATAGTGACAACAGAATGTGTTGAAGTGTTGGCTGCTCTTATCCCGGGAATTCTTACAGAGGTTACCAGATTTCTCCCCGAGGTTACTCCTAACAGCAGGGAGGTGAACAGTATACGAATCAGCTCTGAACCACCATAGCCTATTGGCCTAACATTGATTTTGGTTTATGCTGAACTGCAAGGTTCAGAAGCTGACTTGCAAGCCATTCAGTCTCCCCTGCTGCCCAGTAGATGCCTATGGAAGACAGCAGAGATGGGGGCAAGTTTTGTTGCTTCAGCCACTGCACTTTCACCTGCCATTAGCTATGAACCAATACCTTTATGGGAAGTTCACTGTGGACAAGACCACAAAACAAAAAACCGAAAAGAATCTCCCAGCTTAGTCTGAAACGCTGATAATAATCACTTTATTTTGCTTAGGATCTCTGTCTTTCCATATCATTGTTAAAACTGTACATTATTGTTGCTACCAAGAATGCAGCTGCAACCTGAGATGTCAAAAGTAGGTTTTTTTCTCTTCCTGGAGTGAAAATGGTATTCAAGTTGCCTCTACACCTAGTCTGTGGAAAATTAAAGCTCTGATGCTTCCAAGAGTTTTATCAATATTTGGCATCTTGACCTGAAGGATTCATAAATCTATACGAGTATTGGTGGGGGGGGGGGTGAGATTTTAACATCCATGTGACTATTATGCACACTTTGTGAGAGGAACTGAGGAAAAGTTGCTCATTTGTGTAGTTACACAAGTTTGCTTAGCTCTTCTTGCTTTAGATTCTATGTTTTAACAGAAAAGACCATTCTTACTCCACCACACTCATAACAAAATCTGATGCCACATAAAACACCAGTTTAGAGTTTCATTGTAAGTTTAAAACTAGTTCATTTTTAGAAAAGCCTTACTGTGACATTCATTAACTTTTCAATTAATCTATATACTGTTTGGAGCAAACTTGCCTATAGATATGTTTTGGTGACCAAACTACATCAAGTTAAAGAAACCACATCACCCAAGCTTTGATGCTTCTAAGTCAGTTTTGGTTTGCATTGTGAGTTCCAGACCAAAGCTACAGTTGAGGGAAAGAACTGTTACGAATCAGAATAAAGAAAATGCTCATGTGAGGTTGTCCCTAAAGAAACCCACAAACTTTGGCACAGTTTTCTATTTTCCCTATAAAATTAAAGAGCACTTTAAGCCTTCCTTCAGAAATAGAGTAAAGCTGAAGTCTCCTGTCAGAAAGCTTGCCCTTGTTAGACTTTCAAAACAGAGACAGATTTTAAGGAGCACATTCCCTATGGTACATTTAGGACTGTTTTATTAAAATACGTACACGGCAAATAATGTATGGCAACACTAAAAAGGGTTTTATAGTGGCAATTAGGATTTTATCCAAAGTCCATTAATGCCAGTGGAAATGTTTCCATTTATTTCTAAGGAGTTTGCAGTAGGTCCACATGAAAAAAAAAATTACACTGGTCTCTATGTCTATCCTAGTCCACCCAGGTGAGAGGAAACCTGCGTCTGATTCACATGCCTCCCTTACCTTCTGGGCTGTTACCAATGGATTTTTAATTACCAGTAATGGGCAGACCATTATATTTAAATTACCATCCAATTTCTGGTCCATTGTTTCAGATCTGTGGGCTCTGTGAGCAGATGCTGAGGCAGCTGTGCAGCTCACAGCTTCCATGGCATTTCACCTCAAGAGAGATGTAGCACAGCAAGCCATTTAGCTGGCATCCCCTGCCACCGGGAACTTTGGTCCGGTAACACAGTGCAATCCAAGCTGTGGTGTGCAGGAGGGAAAAGCTATTGTTGAATCTCTTCCAAAACCAAATTATATCTCCCATTGTCTCAAAGGAATAATAAACCCTGGCTGGCTGATTGTGGAATATAATAATAATAATCTAGCTGAATTAGTGGGCATTCCTGGGAGTGACTGATTTCTGCGTTTTCCCGAGAGCATTATTCTTTTTTTTAAAGATAATAACTCTTCTCTGGAAAACAGGATTTATGTATACATAACTATACAGAAACTAAATTTTAAAAATTGATAAATGTTATGCTCAGAATCATACTCCTTCTGTGTCCATAAAAAATAAAGTGCTCTTAGGAGAAATACATGGCTGTTGAAAGTGTACATGGCTGTTGAAAGTGGTTTTATTGACAGAGCATCAGGGCCCTGAGGGCACTTGCACAATTCTCCTTGTTCAGCCTTCCCTGAAGGAGGATTCCCCACCCTGACATGTGGTCCATGTGAGATTCCCAGGACTGTCAGCTTCATACCGAGGGAGGTTCCCAATGTCCAGGACAGAGCATACTGCACTGTATTGGAAGGAATTTCAAACAAAACTGTCCTCATTGAGACTGACCATTCACCCATCTGTTTGTTCCATTTTGTCTGAACTGGATACTTGAAAACCTCACTAGTGCATCAGCACACAGTTGCAGGGCATGTTTGAATCAGTAACACACAATTAGTTACTTTAATGTATTTTTCCAGTTAGTGGTGGATTGTGGTGTTTTCTTGGTTTAAATAAGTCATACCTTTGATCTCAAGAGTAGAAAGCCAGCCTTGTTGTCATCAAGCAATTTAACACCTATTTGTGACCCTGACACCCATGATTCACAAGCTAAAGATCCTGTAATCTTGCCTGCAGATGTTGTCCCAGCAGAGCAAGCATTCTTCCCACTTTCACCAAAGCACGGGCAGAAGCACCTCTTCAAAATGTGAAGTGGTTAGAGCTTTGACTGTGGATGTCAGAGACACAGGCAAAAGCCACTTGTTTTCCTGGAGGGACTCCTAATCTCACATTGCTACCTTGAAAACATCAGTGGTGTGGGAAGGGGACAGGGGACTTCCTAATCTCTCTTGCTAATGCTGTTCCATTTTGAACGGGATCATTAAATATTAAAAGAGTGAAAGATCAAAAGATAGAGAATGACTTTTAGCCTGTTTGTTAGGCATATCACGTTTTCAGTTCCAATCCAGTGAAGATGTAGGTACATTTTAGAGAGAAGAGACACAATGAGAGACAACAAATAAGCCAAGCACCAAAATGCTGTAGTGTTTAGGACAAAATTATAAGAATTATAAACTGCAGGGGTTTTGTCCTTTCAGGCAGCAGACAGAATTAAATTTCTATTTCCCACATTATCAGTGATGCCTCTGTCAGCAGATTGGACAGGCTAGAAAGAGAAGATCATTAACTCATTGGTGACACTGACGCCATGATCCAACCAACTCAACTAATGTACCTGTAGTTAAAGCCCCAATGAGAGGTGTGTACCCACAGTTGTGGAAGACTCTGTGTCATTTTCATCTCTCTCTGCCACTTCCTGATGACTAGGTCAGCCAAATATTTGTGGACCTCCTCTCTCTAAATATCTAGCTCTGCTAATCTATCTCCTTTGAAACGTGTGGCCTTCCCTGAGAACTGTGTACTTCACTAGCTTTTACAGCATCAGTAGTTAGAAATTGCAACAGATATCAAATTGCCTTGGTGGGCCTAGTCCTCAGCCATGCTATGAGTTCTAGTTCCAAAAATTTGTCAAACACAGGAAACAGAGACAAAGAGAAACTGTGTGCTGGATTCTCTAATTACTTTCCACTTTTCCAAATTAACTGTAAAACACAAGAAGCATGCACTTTGCAGAGGCAGAAATGCCTATGTAAGATGCAAAGCTGGTCTAAATAAGGGTTCACTTGGATTAAAATACAGGAATAAATACAGTTATAGAGGCTGTCAACTGAGTTATGATGTTAAGAAAAATTCCTTGAAATACCCCTTATGACAAGATGAAGATGTCTGAGAGTCCACTTCTGTGCAGCTCAGGGCTCTGAACTGTGGTAAGGACACAGGAAGAAAGTCTGTTTCCTTAGGGAGTAGACAAGTGTTCCTGTCTTGTGCTTTCCAGCTTCCTAAAATAAATGTTTGCTTCACCTGTGTCCTCCCCACTGCATCTCCACGACTTTGCAGTCATGGGAACAGTTCTAAGGTAATTAAGAGAGTGTGTCCCTACCCTGAAGTTGCTGCACCCGCTGCTTGCTTTGTTTCGTGCAGTTGAGGAAGATGAGCACTTGCTGTTTTGATTCCTGCTCCCTGAAGAGCCACAGATGTAGTTTACGGAAGAGTAGAGGGAAGTTTGCCAGATTCTGCCTAGACCTATGGGCAAGATATTCCATTTATTCCCTGCCACAGTTACCACCAAGTATGACACTAAAGACATTTGATTTTTTCTTCTTTTCTTCGTCCTCAGACTTAGGCACTGGCAGCTGCTGTATTGGCACCAGTTGTGTATAAGATTCCATAAAGCAGAAGGAATAATTTAGGTTTATCAAGCTGCAGACATTCCCCTTCATCCCTTCCAATTACAGCCCAAATCAGGCTCTTTGGCTGAGATTTTCAGGAAACAAGTACAAAATGTGACTAGTCTGACTTATTAGTGCAGGGGACTTCCACTTCACTGGGGGAATCCCTGGTAGAGAACATGCGGGTATTTTCCACCGTCTACAAGGCAGACAATCTGCTTTAGACTGATTGTGGTCCACTGGGTTCCTGAAATGTATTTGGTCACTCCTATTGAAGGACTGAACGAGGCTGCTTATGGGGTTTGGTTTGCTGTGGAGGATGCAGAGCCTACTCCCTAGGCATGCATTAATAATGTATTAAACATAGAGAACATTAGCCCACATTCTTCTGGAACCTTAACTTTATTAAAAGGGAACATGAGTGCCCACGGCTTCTTTTTCAGTGTAAAGATGTAACTTTCCCAACAGAACCACAAGAGATCCTCAGAATTTTACCCATCTTTAATCAGAAAACCAAGCTCTGATTCTGTAAATGAAGATATTACGAAACCAACAGAAAATAATAGGAATGTGGAGGTGCTGAAGAGAGTGTGGAAGTAACACCTAAAACACCCCAATTTTCTTTTCTAACCTATCTTCACTTTTCAACATTCTCTCCCACATATGGTGATGAATTAAGACAGGCAATGCAGGGAATTCTTCCAGTTACAGGTCAGTGCATTACAATAGCTCTGGAAATAAAGATTTTTCCCTTCAGAACATGCAATATGAGATTTTTAAAGCAGTGGCTCAGTCTAGGATTCAGTTGTCAACAATTTCTGTGTAGAAACTATCACAGAATTATCCTATGCAATTATTTGCACTTAGGCTCTAAGTGAGGCTCTAAACCAGCAATAGAAGCAAACCTCTGTTCTGGACATTATGCAGTTAATTTATTCCCTACCTTAAACAAAAATACAGGCTTTCATTAAGGACACGGAAGCAGGTTATTACCTCCCTCCTACCCACTCCTAATATGTTTTATCTTTATTCTTTACAATCCTGGATAGCAAAGCAGCTGAGAGACACCAGGATTTCTGATGCCACATGGTTATTGTCTCAGTTGTTTGTTCTGGTTTCAGCTGAATGATAGTGGGAGCTGTTCTGCTTCTGAGCAAAGGGGAGGAGGAGCTGCAAATTCTTCATTTTTTAGGCTGGAATGAAAGAGACCTTAAAAGCTGTTTGCCACACAACTTACAACTCCTTTTGTATTTAATGGCCTGAAAATATTAGAGTGAATAAATGCTAATGATTTGGGGGTTTGCAGTATTGTAGAGCAAATAAAGAAGTCAGGCTAGCAGTAACTTGCTTCTGTGTTCACACAGTCATTTTTCTTCAGAATGCCATGAAAATACTTTAAACAGACTTCTGTCAAGGCATTGTTTGAATAATAGGCTTAATGTTCAGGATTCAATCAATGTTTTTGTTGATATAGGATGCCATTTTTTAAATTATGAGGACATACACAATTAACTGAAAACTTTAATTAAATTTCTGCTGCAGATATCTTCCTTGCTATGCCACTTTATTCTATATGCTGATAGAAGAGAAACAAAAAGAAGAGTCCTGATCTCTGAATCACTCACATACTGAATTTTCAAACACAAACTTCAGAGATCAGGGTACCTGTGATTTTCAGTTTATATTTGCCAACAGACAGAGTGGGATTCATCCATGCAGCAACAAAAGCAAAGTACGATTGTAGAAAAAAAATAGATATTTTATGAGAAGAAACTATCCACAAATAGCAGAAAGAGAATTACCAAAGAGGGAAAAATAGACAACAGGCTAGATCCTCTGAATGGTCCTCACAGCTTTGTGCCATCATAGTAGCTTCAAGAAAACCAGCTATGGGAGAATAATCCTGGAACAGCATAAAGCTACTGCAGAAACTCCTCATTCTGTGCCCCTACCACAGCTGAGGATGGAGGACCAGACTGGGAAAGAGAGGCCTGCTGCTGAGAGCTGCCTGCTGTCCACTGTCCAAACAGCCCCACAGGGCCCAGCTCCTAGCAGGGGAGGGATGGGGGGAACAACACAGGCTTTAACAGCTCCTGTGGAGCTAGAAAGTGGAATCAGGTAAAAAAATTAATAAAGGCACCTTTGTCCCCATTCCTCCAAATTTCTGCTGATAATAGCTCAGATGGATGAAGCGAACTGGCTCACTGGGACTTGGCTGAAAAAGATTGATGTAACAATCAGGCACATCATGGACAAATTAATATTATCATCTCGCTTTTTAATATAAAATAATAAAGTTTTGAAAGAGAGATATGCTGTCACAAGACAGATAGTTATGTCTTCACCTATACCACAGTTGAGATGATTTCTCATCTTTTCTCTACCTTAAAAAACCAAGCCCTTTTTACTAGTTACAACTTGACAATAGTGTTCATTCAATGACTTTAACAGTGATAGAAAAACGACATGTCCTTTTAAATGGGAATGAACAGTAGTGCATAAATAGAAATGCAGGAAAAAAAAAATCAAAGTTGCATTTTCCTATTTCATTTTTTGACATGGAACAATATTTCCCAGGTTTTTTAACTAAACAGAAATGGATAAAACTCACTATAACTGAGTACAGCTCTCAGTATAGCTAAAAAAAGTTTTAAAACCTGAAAAATTTAAATAGATCTATTACTTCTTTAAATTAAACACTTCTAAATGAAAACTTTGCTCAGGTTTCTCCAACTTCATAGATTTTGACTGACATATCTGCCCTTATAATAGACACTCAAATCAAGAGCCCTTAACAAAAGTGTCCTTAACCATAACAGTTTTAAAGCATGACTCCCTGTGCTAGGTGAGATGAACTCCAGTGTGTCTCCACAAGGAAGCTCCAAGTCCCTGTGAGAGTAAAGAACTCATGTTGCTTGCTTTACATGTGTCTGGTGGTGTAAATAGTGTCAGCTTTTAGAAAGCACACAAAACTAAGCATGGAGGGAAAAAAAAAAAAGTGTAACTGTGTGCCTTAGCACTCCAGCATGGGTGAAATCTAACACTGAAATATTGCCACTCACTTCAAAAGGGCCAGGATTCAACCTATAGAATCCAAATTTAGAAAAGTCTTCAAAAGATTTTGAGCAATATTATGTCACCTTTAACATCTAAGGGCAAAACACGTTCTTTTGAAAGGTCAAAAGGATAAAAGTGGGAGCAGCTGACTACCCTGCCCTACTCTCTTTACACTGCATAGGTAGGGCTCATTCAAAACCTCTACTTTTAAAACAGGGCACACCTCAGTGTGTATTTTCTATTCATAAGGCAGTACAAACCTTCTGCCTAGTTTAGTTGTCCTTAAATTAAGCCCTACCATTTAGGGCTCTGGGCCAGAGGTTACACACCAAAAGAAAAAAATCAGGGCCTGACTCGTGATGACTCAAACCTCTCACTCGGTGCTCAAACACTTCAGCGCTCCCTTGATTATTTTGGCATTGGGAAATTATGACCCAGATTCTGGGACACTGTATGGCCCCATCCTGCCCCTGTCTCAATTAGGCTATTCACTCAGCTTTTCTCTCTGTGCTTCCTGCAAATCCTAGCAGAAAAGATCTGTAATGAAGCACCATGAACTTCCACCAAAGAGAGACGTCCTGAGATGGGCCGAGGAGTTAATACAGATCAATGTATGCCTCCTTTTAAGGCACCCTTAAGCCATCAGAGCAACATTAAGGAAATATGGTTATAAGAATCATTTAGAATTGAATTTCATCACTTCCTGGATGGTTTTCAGGAGGTCTGTTTTCAAATGACTGAAAGGAGAAAGCATGGTTTAAGTGATTTTAGAAAAGGGAACCATGATGTCAAAAGTGTGCAATGCACCTTTCAGCACAATGAGTAGCATTACTTGCTGGAGGTTTGCATTTTTTGGAGTACTTTTGCACTTCATATTCTATTAATTACTTAGTTATTAGTTCTTCCGAGAAGTCAATGTATGCTTAGCAGATAGAAACCCACCTAGATGACGTACAGAGCTTTTCTTCATCACAAGCAAGAAAATATCTTGTAAATGCACACGGAATAGGAAGAACTAGCTGACTGTGGTGTTTTTAGGTTTAGGCGAAAATAACACTGGGATTATTTAGGAAAGAAATAGGAAGTGGAAATAAACCAAGTAATTTAAAAACAATTTCTCAACAAAGAAAATTATTAATTTTACATTCAGGGTAACTGCAGAAACCACTTAAGTTATCTGGATACAATACAAGAGCAGGTATCAATGATGTTTCTAACCCTAATATATCTCAGTAATGCTATGTTTGGTGGCACAGGCTCCACCTACACCTCAACCATAAGTCAATAAAAACACAACACTTCACAGTTCAAGCAGGGAGAAACTTTTCCTCCTACATGTGGAATGGTGAGAACACATTTCATTTTTTAAATCCCCTTTAGTTGTTGTTATGTGTAATATAGATAATTTGCGCCTGTAGAATGATATATATGTAATGTTTTATATTATTTTAAAAAGCATACCAGTCAGTACTAGGGGGTTTGCCTCATGTATGTTGAAACTGTCTCTGATAAGACCTCATTACAAGTTAATACACGTAGTTCATCTGGAGATAGGTCATTCCTCAAGGTGATCCAGGAACTCCAGGAGTGATGATGGTCCCGACAACAACCCAAGACTGGAATCACTGGAACCACCCAAAAAGATACATCTCAATACCATGTTCCCTTCCTGGACACCAAATTGTTCAACTCAGCACAGAGAAGAGACTTTATGAATATGTGGGACTTTGAATGGAAAGAAAAGGCTGATTGCCAAAATCCCGGCCTCGAGCAAACTAAACCATATAAAAATCGCTCACACAGAACGGGTGGTGTGAAACATAGGAGGACCCTCTGCTGCAGCGGTCAGCGCCGCTACGCAGCTGTCTGACCCAGCACCGATCCTGGGCTCGGCACTGTCCTTTTCTTTGTGGCTGGCTCAATGAGATTTCAATTGCTACATAAAATCAATTTTTATTTTTAATTCGGCTGGATTAATTTTTTTATCTATAGCAATTGTTAACAGAGGGAAAACATTTTGACTTGGCATTACCCCTTTACCCTTGGCTGGTATATTTCCCTGTTTGAGGAAGCAAGGTTTGAGGTGATAGTTTACATAACATACCTAAGCATATTATGTAAAGATTAAAGCAGCAGGGTCGGCACAGGGACAGAAGTGTCTCATTCGCCCAGCGCAGCCCGGGTTACCTGACAGCCAGTTCTGTTGGAGGTTTGTTTTGTTCCAGGTTAATATTCGCACTAAACAACTAACATTTAAGTGCGGCTCTGCCTTGGCCTCTCCCATTCCTGACTGCGATGCTTTCCACAGAGGCAATGCTTGCCTGCGTGGGAGGTGAGGTTCATTTACCTGGCCACAATCAGGCGACAGCGCCTATCTCCAGCCGGGATACCGCACCTCACCGGGGCCGCCAGCGACCCGGGGCGGCTTGTGCCACCCGGCTGTGCTGATGCCACGGTGGTCGAAACTGCCACGGTAACACAAAGTGCGGCCACCAAGTGCCAAGGGCCCGGTCCCTCCTGCAGGCCGGCCGAGGCACGGCGCGCCCTCGCACCGCCCCTCCCCAGGTACCGCGACCCTCCCCGCCCGGGGCACCGGCCGCGTCCCCTCGGCGGCTCCCTCCGGCTCCGCGCAGACAAAGGCGTGGGGAGGTGCGGGCCGCCAGCACCGGGGAGGGGGCGGAGGAGGGGGCGACTGGCGAGGGGAACAAAGGAGCCGAAAAAGACGAGAAGAACCGAGAAAGTTGATGCCGGCCTCCGCCGCCCCCTGCCCTGTCCCAGCCTGCCCCTTCCACCTCCCGGACTTTCGCGTGGGGGCCCACGACAGCCCGGCGGCGGCAGGGAAAAAGGCCGGGTACCCTCACCTCCATCCGCCCCGAATCCCTGGCCAAAGGTCCCGGCTCACCCCATCCCCTCCCGCCGCCTCCTCCTCCTTCTTCCTCTGCCCCGCTGACCCCGCCCAGCCCCCGGTGCTTCCCTTTAACGCGCGCTCCCGCCGCCGCCTCTTGCCCCTCCCCCCTGCCCGGCGGCGCGCGGCCTCCGCCGGCCCCCGCGGTCGCGCGCCCGCCCGCGCGCCCCTCCCGTCACTTCCACCCCCCCCCCCCGCTCCCTTGCCGGAGCCGCGCGCGCGCCCCCGCCCTCCCGCCCCTCCCTCGGCGGCCCGCGAGCGCCCGGGATAATTGGCTGGCG
>QUSF01000003.1:35971721-36067068 GCA_003676055.1 Chloebia gouldiae
CCCCCGCGCCCCAAGGAGCCCCGCAGCCCAGCCCTCTCCCTTCTCGCATGTGCCCCGACGTCTTCCTCTCGCAGTCTCCTCCTCCTCCTCTCCTCGGTTGTCTCCTACTTCTCACCCTAGCCCGGCCGCCGCCCGCCCGGCCGTGGGAGTGCGGGGGATGCGTGGTTCTGGGGATGCTCGCGGCCCCCACCCGCTCCCGTACGGCGGGGGCTTCCCGGCGGGAGAGTCGCGCCTGTGCCCACGCACGGCCGTGGGAGCCCGGGGCTGCCGTCCTGCCCCGTCCCATCCTTCCGGGTGCCCTTCTCAGTGGCGGACACACCGGGCTCTTTCTGCCTCCCGTCCCGCGATGTTGTGGTCTTTTTGCCCTTTATGGTTTCTAATGAAGATGAAGTAAGGCGGCTGCTGCCATTGCTGCTCGTGGTGGACCCTGCAGAAATATTCAATTTATCTTGGCTTATAGGAAATTACGAGCGCTTTAGAAAGACATCATCACTAGCTCTGCCGCCCTTGGGACCCATCTGCACGTTGCCAGGATCTTGCTGTCCCCGACTGCTGGCTTTTTTTTTTTTTCCTGGTGTGTGATATCTGATAAATGACTGGTGGTTTGGGGTATTTTTGTCCGTTTGTTTGTTTTTGTTTGTTTGTTTTTGTTGTTAGTTTTTGTTTTTATTCTTGTTTTGGGTGGGTTTTTTTTTGTTTTTTTTTTCTTTTAGTTTGAGGAGGAAAGGGAAGGTGCCCTTGGATATATTTGACAAAAGCAAAATATTTTGGATGCCCTTCACTTCGAATTGATAGTTGTAGTTACACTTGTAATCTGTCTCGGTGCTGATTCATCTCACGTTAAGGGAGAGACTTTTAAGTCCCCTTTCATTCCTTCCTCTGTCCCCTCTGCTCATTTTTCTTTGCACAACAGCAGGGAGGTTAGCAACCCTTGTCTGAATGTAGAATAGCCTGGCAGCCAGGAACCTGGACATCGTGTGTTTTCCCTCTTGCCCTGTGTGACAGTTGCAAACACACTTATGGCTCTTCAGATTCAAGGAGTATCTTGTATTTCTGTCTGTGTTGGTGGCAGCAAAATGTTTTCTTCACAGTGTCATCCTCTCAGACTTTTCCCCTTATTCTCTTACTTGTTCATATGTTTGTGTGTCTTTTAAGTTTGACCCCATTAGAAATGTTTAATTTCAGCCCCATTAAAGCACACTTTTAATGCAATTTTGAGCATCGCTTGAACAAAACTCCCTAAAATTGCAGGTATTGTGAGGAGAGGGAATAGAAAGAATTGCCTGGATGTCAGAAGGGGGAACAGGGACAGAAAGAGAAAGGGAAAGAAACACTCCAAAACCCAAACCTTCCCCCCACCCCTGCCAGAAACTAGCCAGACATCAAATGACAGATTTAAACATTTTCCTCTTGTAAATGCTGGAATTACATGTTACAGTAATTATATGCTCTGGGCTACTGTTACAGTGTTTGTCTGCTGGATAGTAACCTGAACTTAGGAAGTGAATACAGTTGTTTTTTGGATAATAGTAATATTTGCAGCCAAGATTATTCATAGCAGATGTCCTATGCATATAAGTATTATTAAATATGCTTTTAACTTTCTGGCCTGCAGTGTTGAAGCCTATGTACATTGTGAAGAGAGAATTTTTCTCTTTAAAATTAGATGTATTAAGCAAAGGTCAGAAGTAAAATCTAGGGCAAATAAAGGCCAACATAAGTGTTATAAAAAGAGATGAGGTTGTATTTTAACTTTATGTAGAAGCAAGGAAAATGGGTACTTACTACCAAAATTGCATTATAGTTGCATATTTTGACTTGTCAGAATGTGTTGTTTATTTTTGTTGTTTATTACCTCTAAGCATTTTGCTGCTTTACCTTGAAATCACACAATAAGATTTAAATATCTGAACATCAGTCTGTGTAAATTTATGGACTATGTTAAATGTATTGTTGCAGTGGTACTATAGGAGAAATTGTTCTCTAGGAGTGGACAATTCTTATATTTTAATTTTAGGGCAGAAATTCTGCATTATTTCAGTTATATTAATGAGCAGGTTAGGTCTTGTGTATTTATATATATTTAGATGCAAAACTACTATTTTCTGTTATAAAATCAAAAATGCAGCTTAAGCTGATGAAGGGAAACTTTAGTCACATATCTATCACTTGGTATTGCTTGCTGTTTCTTTTAATGTCTAAACATTTTGAAGGGGTTCCATACTTCCAGAATTCTTTTTCAGTGTAGCTTCACAAGATAGATGAAAAAGACCTAATTCCTCCTGAAGTTAGTTGCATGTGTCAATAATGCCTGAAGAGATTATTTCTTCAGATCCATAGTGTGTATTATTTGATAGAATTAGATCTTGGCAAGGGTTTTTCAGTATAGGAGTAAATTTATTTCTATTCTGTAACAATAGAAATAAGTTACAACAATAGAAATAAATTAGGCCTTTTTAAAAAGCATCCTTTTCAACATAACCCTGTTGGCATTGATATTAATTTACTTTTCCTTTGCTGTCTCTTTCCATAAATGTGTACAGGGAGATGAACTTTGTTTAATCCATTGAACAAGCATGGTTGAATCTGAGCCTGAAATCTCATTATTCTCCCTTGAGCGAGTCTTAAAACACATAATAGTCAAGGTGAATAGGTTTGTTCTTAATTGTGATGATGTCTGTACATAGGTAAGAGGAAAAGCGAGTCGAAGTTCACAGCAATTTGAAACTCTTTGTGTATGAAAGAGCAAATTCTTCATTCAGACAGATTTGATCAGAAAACCACCCAGATATACGAGTGTGGGTGTAAGCAAGTAACATTTGGGCCTGTGTGCTTTTTATTAAAAATCACTAGAGAAGGATATGTAACATAAGTGTATAAGGTACAGATTTGGTGTTAAAGGAAAGACCTGGGTTTCACTTTGGTTTTAATTTGGTTTTGGTTTTGTTGGTTTAAGTTTTTTGGTTTTGGTTTTTTTTGGTTGTTTTTTTTTCCTTTTTTTTTTAATCAGTTAGTGCCACCAAATATGCTAATTCATTAAGAGTTTTTCATAGACATCTGCCCTTCATTAGAACAGTTTGAGAGTTTGAGATGTCATGACAGCTGTAACAGTGGGCTTGTAATTCCTCATCTGTCGGCATATTGTTATACTATTTAAAATGAAGGAAGAAATTAAACTAGCTAACTAGTATCAGAAGTGTGTGAATAAAGCATTAACTTGACTTCTGAAATATGCTGAGATTTCTTGCTGCTCATATTCTCTGACAAGTTTGTTGCCTGATGTTGCTTGAATGAAATGTCAGGAAAAAACTTTGTTATATCCTCTACCAACGTGCTCACCATTTTTGTAAATACAAACAGTTCTGTGTTAAAGCTTTTTAGTTCTGTGTTTCCATCAAGCATGCCAAGATGTGGATTTTGTAATGTGGAAACCCACATTGTACGCTTGGAATGAGCCCACAGATTTATTTCATATGGCATAACAGAGAGTCCTAAGATACTAATAACTCTCAGTTTTTAGCTAGCTGTGGTAGATTTGAACTGGTGGCATAGTTGATGGGACAGCTAACTCATGGCATTACTGAATGGTTGAAAAACATAATTCACAGTGAATGGTTTTACACTTTCAGGATTATGTTTACCACTTAACTTCAGTAACTTCTGGTTTTCATACATATATATATGTTTGTGAAGAGTTTGGCAGAGGGATTGGTTCGTGTGTTTGTATTTTTTGTTTGTGGGTTGGTTGGTTGGTTGGGATTTTTTGGGGGGTGGCAGTGGTATAGGGTTTAAAATTGCCAGCTCCTGAATTAGTGTTAAGATGTTTGTGGCAAAACTCTTCAGTATGAGGATTATTGAACTACTGTGATACAAGCATTATTTTGTTAGGACAAAGACATATATCCCATGTGTTCTTTCCTTAAGTGTGTAAGAAATACAGTGAGGCAGTTGCTCCTCAAAAAACTAACTTCAGTTGTTTGTCTTTGTTCAGTGCAGCATCTGCCATGTCTACAGAGGGGCAGAGAGTGGATGATAGCCCAAGCACTAGCGGAGGCAGCTCTGATGGAGATCAGCGTGAAGGTGTTCAGCAGGAACAAGAAAGGGAGCAAGTTCAACCGAAGAAAAAAGAGGGGAAAATATCAAGCAAAACAGCTGCTAAATTGTCAACTAGTGCTAAAAGGTACAGTGTTCTTCCTGACTTTCCTTCTTTCAGCTGGTCATCAGACCTATGTATTGACTCAGTATATTAATTTTCTGATTGTTTTATTATAACACTATTGTATCAGTGTAATAACCTTTGGAGACTGGTCACAATAATGAGACCTGTATACTTTTCCCTTTCTTTGTCCGTTTGCCTCTTTCACATGGTTTTAATAGTTGCTTGCATGATAAAAGCTGACATTTTTTTATTGCTAATAAAACTCAGACGGTTTTGTAGCCTTATAAAATATCTCTGTATATGTATGTATGACTGATGTTGAAACTTGTCAGTGTAACTTACAGTTAATTAGCCATAAACATTTCAGACAGTTCAGTAACTCAGCATGTTAGGACTACCGTAATACCTATTGCCATGAAGTACTGCCTTTTCTTTTCCCAGATGATCAGGTCAGAAATACTTGAGTGAACAACAAATGTATATTGGTTTCATTACTTTAAACTGTGATCTGTTTTAATACCCATTTATTTTCCCTCCCTTTTCAGATTGAGATGAAAGGTTGGTTTGTAGAATAGCTGTTTAAATTATTCTTTGCTATCATGTCCATCTCCAGATAACGGTTGTCTTGCTGGGACCAGGCAGAAGGAATTTACAGTTTAGTGTTTCTTTGCTAGTACATGTAAGGTTGTTAGTCTGGGCAAGTGGGATTATAGTGATTGAAGTTAAAAAGCACTCATAAAATAATCTGACAAGAGACCAATTCTGCAGACTGTCCTGATGCAGAATTCCCAGATCTCATTTCTCTGCTAGTCAAAGGCAATGTAAACTACAAGAGAAAACACTGGAATTGTACCACTGTGGTAAAGGAGAAGCATCAAGCCCCTGCTGCCATAATTTATAACATATGCACATAGTCAGAATCTGTATATAATACTATATAAACACGTGTGTGCATCTAGTGAGGATTCAAGTCTTTGTTTTGCTTCAATCTGTCCCCAACCAATTAGACAGGGGAAGTTTCTAAAGTACTTTTCTAAAATATCTTTAGATACTTTAATAAAGATACTAAAGTATCTTTGTCTTTCCAATGAGGTACTGCTATGTCATGCTTTTCTTCTGCTAGAGATTCTTTTCTTACAGCTAGTTTTTCTTCATTTTTAATTCCCTGGAGAAATACTTTCTGGACACACATTCCTACTATGACACTATTAGGAAATTGCCTGGTCATATCACTTACAGAATGGCCAGCAAAACTTGCCCCAGAATGGCCAGCAAAACTTGCCCGTGTTTCATTTTGACAAGAAGGGCAAAGAACCCCAGCCAAATTTCACTACAAATCATGATATTATTCATGTAATTAATCCTCACAGTCATAGTGGTTTCTGGTCTTCTCTTTTGTCTGTTTTCTGCTATTATTATTTTTTAAATATTAGGAATATTGGATTAGACATGAATTTTAAAGTCATAAAAAACAGTTTCCAGTATCTTTAGAAAGCAGTCTATGTATTCTGAACTTTGTACAATGCCTGGTGTAATGATGCTACAATTCTGACAAGGGCCTGTGGACACTATCCTATTAAAAAATTAATAACGATATGTCAGAAATTGGTCTATTAATCTTAGCTTTGTATCTTCAAAGCTTAGAGCTTTTATCAACATGCATTTTACAGTGATAAAATTACTTAAACCTTTTAAAAGTTTAATCGTATCTGCTTATGGTTCTGCTGAAACTAATTATGCCATCAGTTGCTGACTTCAGTACATTTGCCAGTTAGACTAAAGCTAATTTCACATGTGTAGTAACATTGATTATATATTTTAGAAATATACATTTGATTATACATTTTAAAAGCTGACATGACTTACAATAGTTCTGTAGATATGTGTACAGTATTTTTGAAGAGAAATGTAATTTAGGAGTAGCCCTTTCTGGAAGGATTTCAGAAACAGTTGTTGTAGTAATGGGGGATTTTTTTGTATCGTATTTTTTTTTCCTTTTTTTTTTGTTTTTTGAATATTCAGTAGATTGTAATTTTGTTCTAATTGAGATTGCACCTTCTCTAATCTGGCCAGGTTTTCATATTACAGGTTTTGTTTCTATGCTTTTTAATTAAAATCAGTGGTGTCTCAAGAAAGCTAAATCTGAAATTACAGTAGAGGCTAAAAAGGAGGGGAGTAGCATAAAGGAAGGAAAAATGTCGTAAAGTGCTCATTATGTGCTAGGTATTCCAGAGACAGTCTGTATAAAATATCTGCTTAGTAGTATTGTTATTTTAGTTCATTTTGAATGAGGAATAGTGTAGGATTAATAAGGCCTTTCTTTCATACCTTTATTACAGTGAGAGGAGTCAACACTGCTAAAAAATCAGTAAAACACTCAAACAACAGAGTGTAGTGCAGTTGTGGCTTTCGTCAAGATTCCTTAATTCCTGTTAGAAGCATCTAACACCAGCAAGGTCACTGGACCTAAAGTCACAGACTACATGCTTCATTCTAACCTGAATTTGGAAATCAGATTTTCTCACTTGGAAAGTTTTTTTGTGCACACAGAATTGTAGCCACAGTTTCTTTGGATTGCATTATGATACCTACTGAATATGGAGAAAGGTTTGTGTATCTCTATTTGGAAGACTCTTTGTTTTGCTTTTGATTTTTATGTTTAGGTAGTCAGATTTAAAGAATCTTCAGTAGCATGAGGTTTTGTATAAATCAAGATTTAGCAGTGTGCTGACTTTTGTTTGTGTAACAGTAAACTGCTCCCATGTCTTATGTATGAATATACTGTTCATGCAGCTTAACTGCTTTCCAAAGTGATCTGATTACAGAGACTATGTGAAACCACTCATATTTCTATTTGAGTAAGAATTTTGGTATTGAAATATGAAGTTGCTGTGGATGGCACCAAGAAGGTAGAATGCCATCACATGCTGTACTTCTCTGTTAATACTTCAGGACTAGCTGCTCTACAGGTGTAATAGCTTACAGCATATGTTGTGTAGTGTACCGGTCCTTCAATTTTCCTCACCCAGAGGGCATCACCTTAAATAGCAACCTTTCTTACCCAACATGTCAAGATTGAGAAACCCGCTGCATATCACAATTACAGTTCAGACATGGAATTGAATTGCTGTCCTTGAAAACAGCAGGCATCTTGTTACCTCTTAAGTAGCAAATCTTGGCATGACCTTTGGATTGAGAGAAGTGTAACCATTCTTGGCTGACATAGTAGCTCAACAAACAATTGTTTTGCTTGGCTCCTGAAGTTGCTAGTTGAAAATCTGTAAACCTTTATGTCCAGTCATGACTTTCTTTTAATAAATATCTGTTCGTACAAGGAATTGTGAACTGTACAACTTTAGTTGTAATATTTTCATTATTCAAAACAGTTGCAGCCTTAAGGAGGAACAAATAATTGATAGATGAAATTGGTTCAAAATTCAACAAAATGGAGCATTTCCTACCCTCCCCTTTTTTTTTTTTTCCTGAGGGGTTTATCACAGAATCTGGAAATTATAATTAGCATTTTGAATATGACGGCAAAATATGGAGTGCTTTTTCTTACAAGAAATATCCTTGTCATTTATCCATAATTTTGTAAGTAGGTGAGAATATTTATTTTCCTCCAGTATGAACCTAACCATCTTTAGATCAATTTCCTGCTCAGTCACAATTTATTTAGTTTCGAAATACATACCAGTGACTGCATTTTTAAGTATGTTCTAAGCAGTGTATTCTCTGGTATAGGGTATTGATTCATCTGGCTTTTATAAGTAGAGAGACATGTAGTTTAGAAAAGTAGATGTGGTAAAAATAGTTTACTGTCATGTACTCCTCTATTTTATTTCTTTTCCTATTAATAATCTTGGGGAAATTCTCTAACATGTTCACGTCTTTCTTAGCTTTAGAGAATGATTTCATGAAGGAGACAACTCAGTCCCTTTTGGCATGGTACAGCAGTAAATATGTGTGTGAGAATTAATAATATTTGAAATCCACAATGTACTTTCATGCTTCTGAATTTATGAGTAGATTAACCTTTGCACCATTACTGGAAGGCAACTGTGTTTGTTCTTTTCTGTTAGTTAAGTGGAGAGAATTTTTTTTATATGTGTCTGTATTTATATGAGAGAGAAGAGTTAGACGACTTCTCTAAGACCAAACAAAGTATCAGATCTGACATTGCAAATAACTTGTCTTATGTGTGCAGCCCAGGGCTTTGATTACCAGCAAGGGCCTCACCCCCTACCATCATCCCCATTGTCCAATATGTAATAAACCATAATGTCATTAGTTTAAATATAAACTGGACAGATGCAGTGATTTTAATTTAGAGGGTTTTCCCTCTCTGACATTTCTAAACAAAACTGTTATTGAGGCAGGAAACCCAAAAAAAAACAGATGCCAGAAAGGACCCTGAAAAAAATGTTTTGTTGCCAGAGGCCGCATATTCTCGTGGTGAAGCCTCTGTGGTCAGTGAAGGAAATGAGGTACATCCTCTCCTATGGCAGATTCTGAGGGCAGCTCAATGGGGATAGAGGCGAGTGCCAGAGCACGTGCAGACAGAGGGCAGCTTACACACTGGAGGTCTCTATCAGTGCAAGGCTCTCTGGGATGCTGTCCGATGATTTAATTGTAACTCCGAATGCTGTGACATGTGAACAAGCTACGTGTCAGCTGTTCTGCAGAAACTGTTTATGAATGAGCTCTCAGCATGAATACAAGGTAAATTAAGGTTGCGACAAAAGAAATATAAGGTGTATAAATTAATTTTAGTTTGAGACACCGCAGAGCAGGAGAATAAACATGGACAGCTTGTTGTGGAGCAATTGATAGACAGTATTGTATTAATATGTTTATCTTGTTTGTATAAAAATAATGATGAATTAAACATCTTTGTCTTAGATGTTTGCAAGGGCAATGATGTCTTTTGAACATTAATAGACAGAACTATCTGATCAATTTTTATGCCTTGAAGTAGAAAGATGGTTTGTCCATGTCTGCTCAATCACAGATTAGCTTGATAAAGGACCATTTTTGTGCTATTTGCATTAGAAGTTTTGTGTTGTACTAGAACAGATGGAGAAAATGAGAAACCATTTTGTTTTCAGATAGTAAGGAGCGTGGGTTAGGATTTAGGAGGAAGAATGTAAAGTTTTTGATCTAGGACTGAAGTTGTCAGTCCATTCTTGATGTGCCTCATACTCAATCTAATGCCGTGAAATATTAACTATTTTTACTGCTATATGTAAAAAAAAGGAATGATCTCTGACTTCAAAAACAAGCGCAATGCTATCATTCTGTAACTTCAAAAAAGGCTGAGAAAGCTAAACAACTCATAAACCACAAAACTGAAGTTTCCGTGCAGCTTAGGTTTTCTGTAATTTGAATTTGTAGTAGTATAAATTTCAAAATCATGGCAGAATTTTGTAACATACTGAAGAAGTATTTTAAGCATTCCCACAGTTATAAGATCCCCCTTCTAAAAGTTGTGATTTGTTAGGATTGTTTAAAATGGGCTAACCTTTAAAACAACATTTTTCTTGTGTTTAAAATTCACTAATTTAAAATGGGATGACTTTTAGTGTTACTACAATGATTTTGTGCTTGATTAAGCAGACTGTGCCTGTATTTTTATAAGAAAGTTATGATATTTATTGGAGGAATTCTGTATGCTGGAGGTACAAACATCTCAAAGAGTAGAAAAAGCAAGTAAAGATCAAATTGCTTTCCCTCTACAGAAATAACTTTGTGTGTTTGTGTGTACATAGGGTATACTCCAGCTCTGTATGATGGGTATATACACACAACTGGATCAGCTATTCACGGACTTAGAAGCATCAGCCTGGGATTGTGCAGAAATCTTTAACAACAAAGTTGCCCTCCCTGGAGTTAAAACTCTGGCAGGATGCCTGTCATGTCTTTTTGGGTGACCTGGAGGATATGGCAGAATCCACTCCAAAGTTTTCAGATGGCACCAAGTTGGTTGCGAGCATTTGGTACATGCAGGGGCATTTTATATTATATATGCAAATATACCTGAATGCTTGTTTTCATAAGCCATTTACTTTGCCTGTATTTATATGCATAGAGGTTAAAGACAAGCTAAGCATCTGGAGGAGTATTTTTATCTTTTCAATGATCTCATCAGGTCTTAATAAATGATTATTACCTCTGCCTACAAATCTTGACCATGTATGTCCTAATTATTTTAGAATGTGAATGATAAAGGCTTGAGTTCCTGGTTCAAGCCAGTTCTTCCACTGCTGTTGGTCCATTTATTCATTAGAGCCATAAAATCAATTCATAGTGGCATAAGGGGAATTTTGATAGTGGCTGTGAGACTCCTTAACATGTAAGATTGTGTTTGGATTGTAGCATTATATCAAGAATTAAACTGCTCTTTTTAACTTTATATATGCCAATATACCCGAATGCTTATTTTGATAACCCATTTTCTTTACCTGTATTTATATGCAAAATGGGTAGCAGTTGTTTTAAACAAGATATGTGTAGGTCAGGCCTGAATGTTTGGCTTATGACTTGAGCACCTGTCTCAGGAATTTGAGCGGTATTATTGTGTTATTACTGCTTTTTTCTAGTGTAGGGAATAACAGGAATAGCTCTGTGCATGAAATCTTGTGAAGGAGAAAGCAAGAAGAAACCACTGAGGATGTACTGAATTGTTTTTCTTGTCCTTCCTCATTCTAAATGTTTATGTTTTTGCACTGAAGTAGCCTATGAAAAAAGCCTTGGACATAGTTTATAGGGAAGGTGGCATTCACAGTCCTGCTTATGGCATTGTAATCTGGCAAGTCTTTGGGAACTGTAAACTCCTATGAGTTCCTTTGGGAGCTCTGTATCATATTCTGCATACTTAAATTTCTTCAGAGGTCAAGATACTGGCTCTCATGCAGTTGCTGGTGCAGGGGAAAAGAGCCCCCAGTGCCAGCTGTGGCAGAGATCAGGTATTCAAGGACTTGGCTGGGAAGTGTCAGCCTGGGAATATCCAGAAATCCTTAACAACGAAGTTGCTCTCCCTGGAGGAAGAACTCTGGCAGGATGCCTGTAATGTCTTTATTGGTGACCTGGAGGACATGGCAGAGTGCGCTGAGAAGTTTTCAGATGACAAGCAGTTTGTACACACGGGCAAGGCTACAGCTCAGAGGGATCAGGCCAGGCTGCAGGAGAGAGTTGACAGCGAACTCATGAAATTCAGCAAGGACAAATGAATACCATGTACATGGGAAGGACTTACCCTTTGCTGAGATACACTGGAAATAATCTCTGCTCTGAAGGATGTGGGGGCCTTGGCGGACAGCAGGCTCAGTGTGAGGCAGTGACAAAGGCTGGGCTGCCTCCTGGGAGGTATTAACAGAAGCATAGTCCATAGACAAATGAAAGAGATTTATCTGCCTTTACTGAGCTCTCATTAGACTGTATTTGGGATAGCATTTACCCAAGTTTGTCCCCTCTGTAAAATGAAAGCAGATATCAGAGCAAGTCCAGCAGCAGATCCCCAGGCTGACTGGGGAAGCTTTCCCCTTTGAGGGAAGCCAGTATCAGCCCCCCCAGTATGCATAAGGTTGTGAAGTCCTGGGTCGGCTTATTCTGGGCAATTATCCTTTGAGTTGGGGTTTTTGCCCTGCCAGTACAATATACCTAAGGAAGCTAAATATTCTGGAGGGCAAGAACTGTAAGACATATAGTTGAAAGGGAAATAGAGAAGGAGGGTATATGAGATATTTAGTAACTGTCTAAGTGAGCCAAGGAGCTGAGATTCCTGACCTATGGAAAAAGTGTGATTTTCTAGGTGGCTGCTCATGGCATTTGTTCCATATTGGATGTTCATTTTTCAGAAAATATTTGGTTTTTACTTCTACATGTTCTTGCACAGTTTCATGAAACATTATAGATCAGCTTTCAACCAGAAATTCTAAGAATTATATTTTGTTACTATTGATTGATGTAGAAATGTTCGTAAAGTTGAAAGAAACAGACTGGAAAAAAAAGTCCTGATAGTATTTTTTTTTCTTTTAAGAATTCAGAAAGAACTTGCAGAAATTACATTAGACCCTCCTCCGAACTGTAGGTAAGTTCACCTGGATTTTATTAATTTGGAATATGGAAATGAAATGTATGGTGCTGTGGAAACTGCATAGGGGAGTGAAGTTGTGCTGATTATTTAGTAACTTTGGAAAAAGAGCTGATAGATCATATGTTGCTTATATATAAAGAATTGATATGACATACTTTCTGGTAACCAGTGTAGTGGCATACATGGATGAACTCCGTGATGTATTAATAGATACAGGACAAATATCAAATCATCCTTCATTTCAGATATTAAATCAATAATATTTTGTTTGATTCTGTAATCTTGCTGGCAGTTGCTTGGTATATTTTATTCCTTTCTCAAGTTGTTTCCTCAACTTGTTAACACACTGTGAATATAGTGGAGAAAGTAAAATTTTATAGGCACAAACTGTTAGTAATTTTCTGACTGTGTTTCTTGCAATCAATTGAGATATTTGATGGACATTTCCTGAACTGGAGTATAGTATCATATGGACTTTCTGACAATGCATGTGTGCTTGTTTGGTTTGGGTTTTTTATTTTGTTGTGGTTTGATTTGGTTTGGTTGGCGGAGGGGGTTGGGGGGGGGCAGGTTGTGGTTTTTTTGGCAGTATGTTTCCTTCTGGTATGTTTAAAATTGGCTTTTAAATGAATGATGATGTAGACCTTGAAACCCTCACTGTCTGGTGTCTGGGGCTGTGTACAGTTGTTTTCAGATGGCTGTCTCAGGCTTCTTATCTGTCAGCTTGTGACATATGGTCAGTGTTGGAGCGGGGCCAGGGCTGCACATTGCTGTTTAGAGCTACTGCCCCTCTCATGGTGAGAGGTTGGGCTCCATGCAGAAGTACAGCTTCCACCCAGTCCTGCCAACCCATTTCAGCTGATGTGGTTAGTAGGTTTCATTCTGTTACTGCGCTAAAATAAAGATTGATAGAAATGGCTGATTGCATGCAGCGTTTATAATGAATCCCAGTATGTTTCAGTATCGAATTAACTAAGCAACTGGTAGTAAAAATGACAGTCAGCTTTATTGTTTTGGTCTCTTGACAAAAGTAAGTGTAAGAAAATACTCTAACAAGATTTGATGTGGTTGTGCTGGATCTCAAGATGTAAGTCAAGTGGCTGTGTACCAAGGTGCTGCTTAGTGAAGTAGCCTTGCAATAACAGCATTCAAAGAGTATTTCAGTCAATTAGGATGAACAGTTTTTTGCTGGATAAAACATTTTAATAGCTAAGCTGTTCTGTCATGCTTACGACTATGTGTGAGTCTTCAATCACATCAAAGCTGTTTCATGTGGCAGATTTTACTTCGGTGTTGATGACTGATGCCTATTAGCGGATTGATTTGCTGAGATGAATATGAAACTTCAGTCTGTTGTAGAAGAATGGTTAAGTCTTTGAACTGAGAGTAAAAGGCTTACAGGTTTTTACAGCAGTGTCATTTTTTCTGGTTTTCTGAAGCCTTCTCTTTATAACAAAGCAGTTGTTTCAGTATACAAGATACTATTATATTTGATTTTTTTTTTTTGCTAGCAAGTGTAAAGTAAGCATTGACTGTCTGAGTGGAAAGCGCTTTAGTGACTTGCAATTTACAAAAAAAACCCAAGTAATCTGGAGGTTTCCTGCATTTGTTGAATTATTTACACTAATGATAAAACAGCAATAAAGTGCACTCCAAGATGCTGTTTTGCAAAATCACATCTAACTTCATGTGTCTGCTGCTTTAACGCAGTTCTTAAGATGCAGAATCACTTCATGTTGTGATAGATTGATAGATAACCATTAGTAACTTTAATATTAGCGAATATGTTTTTATAGTCAATGCAGAATCACTTCATTTAGTTTATGCTTTGTTGACATAGTCTAAACGGTGTTTTCATTTGAACTTCATCTATTTTCTGTTATAGTTAAATGGTACAAAATAAATACAGCCAGTCATGATTCTTCAGAATAATGAGGAAAACTGAGCTATTGTACAGTATATCTTACCCTAAAGTATTGATACATCCTTTCTTGGTTTTAGTTAAATTTAGGTTACTGTTAAAAGACATGTTAGCTTGTTCTATTAAAAAGCCTAACCATATTTCATAAAGGTAAGTTCATTCCAGATGTAGGCTGCTTGAAATGGTTGTGATTCCAGCTTATCTTCACTGTATGTACTCCTTCATATATAAAATAAATCATGACTGGGCAACAGGAATGTCATAATTCTGAAAACTAAATGTCATAGGAGGTGTGAAGAAAGTGTTATTTAAGAATACAACTATTTTAAGTAGCTACTTAGGAAGTTCTGATAGGAAGACTGTTGAGCTGAACTGGAACTTAGGTGGAGTATTGCAAAACAATTTGCAAGACCTTTCATTAACTACAGCAGGCCAAAGCTTCAGGTTTCTTCCATTCATGAAAAAAGCCCCAAATGGAACAGTATTTGTAGCACAGTAGCATCCCTCAAATGCATAGCAGGCTACACAGTCACTACAAGCTCCAAGGCAGCTGCAGTTTCCACTGCTGCAGCAGCTATGATCTTAACATTTCCCCCACCTAATCCCTGTGAAGAGAATAGGCTGTATAATCTTTGTATTTGTTTGGAAGACAAAAATGTCTTGCTCACAAACGTGCTTTGGAATTGGCAGATTATCACTGCTGGGACTTGCAGCATCCTTCCAAAACTGTGGAAAGCTGTGGGTTTCAGAGTCACTAAAAAATCCGGCACTTCAGCTTTTAAAAGAAGATGTAATACAATAAGAAATTAGAGTTGCCTGCCTCCCTACTTCCTTTCCTGTAGTTTGGGTATTGGGTGATAGAGTGAGTCCTCTTGGCTCCACAGACTTTGGCTCCTTCCTCAGGACTGAGAATGTATAATGTTCTATGTGTAAAAAAGCCAAGCTGGGGGGGTGGGGGTGTGGGAGTTGAGCAGTGTAATCATTGCTATTTTTGGAGGAAGGCATGTCATAAAAAATCCTGCTATACTTCACATTTAACAGAAAGAACTGGATGGTTTTCAGTATGTGTTGTCCCATCCCTTCCCCTATTTTACTTTTGTATTGAGCTGAATTTACTGGCAAGGACAGTCCGGAATGCAAAGCTGTACATTTATGTTTTAAATCTGCAGCATTGTGTAATTTCAGTTTGTCAGGAGATGGTATACCTAAATTGTAGACATTTGCCACTTCTGTTTTTGTTTTCCTCTCATTGAAATATCAAGTCTTGATTGCTAGAAATGGCATACATATTATGCTCCTGAGTAGTGCAGGCTATAGCTTTTCTCAGAGGCAATAAGGTCCTCATATTTAAGTGTCATTTTCCTATATTGCCTTGCTGAAAGAAGGGAACAGTTGGAAATACTTGTAGCTAAAATAATGCCTTTTCAAGCTTCCCTATATTTTCAGCTGTATTGTGCATAAGACAAAAGATTTCACAGAATACTTCTTGCGTACTATTTCCCTTCTCACTGGCAAGAGGACAACATCTCTGTGACAACTTATACCAATTGCTTACATGGGAAAATAATATTTGGAAAGTATTTAATGTATTTTTAGCTTCTTTCAATGTGAACTTAGCAGCTGGAAACAAGGGGAGCCAGCCTGAATGAATAGCAGCTCTCTGTGGACACCACTTGGAGCAACTGCTCAAAATTTTCCTATTAAGTCACCAATATTATCTATCTTCCCCTTCATGTTTTCTTTTCGTGTTCTCTGGTGTACTTTTCATAATTCTTCTCTTTTCTGTGTATTTACTGCAATTCCTATTATGTTCTTTACACTTAATTTCTTTTACCCTCTAGCAATATAGGTAAATGCTTGGGGCTCAGAAATACACTGTTAAGGACTGTGCAGCTTAGTGGGCAGAATGACTCTCATTCCAAAACAATTGTTTAAAATCTTGTGTGTACTCTTATCTCTTAAATTTGTTTGCAATCATTATGTTAATTTCTTGCTTTTTATACTGTCTGCAAAATTGATAAGCAACCAGCATATGTGATTCTAGTATTTTGCTTTTGAAAACTAATCACACTGATAATGCTTAAAACAGTTCTTTTTGGGATGATGTTGAGAACAGCCAAGTGGAATGGCAAAATTTTCAGTTTGACTTAGGGAAAGAGGTCAGTGTGCCTTATGGATATCTCCTGTATTATTAATTACTGTATGGAGTCTGACATTTCTGTTTAACACTGCTTTGACTATGTTTTCCCTGAAATGTTGAGGCTGGCATCTTCACAACTCCATGGGATTATATAAATTCCAACATTTTGAGTTTTTGTTCTTGGGCCCATGTTTAAACTCCTACCTAGTGCTCCATTAAAGCTAAAGGGATGGCACAAGTGTCAGGAGCAGAAAACAAAAGGGAGCACAGTTATCAGGGAAAGACTGGGAGGGAGAAGATGATCAGCCTTGCTTTAAAATGCAGAGGGAGAGAAGTGGAGGGACCAGGAGCAGCAGGTACATACAGAAAGTTTCTACCCTGCAATTGTGCTCAGTGATTTTGATTGTTTGACTTTGGGAGGCATCAGTCTGTTGCCACAGGCACACTGCTGTGATGCATGTGATGCTAATGTGTGAGCAGGATAAAAAAATGCAGAAAAAAATACTTTCTCTGAACGTTTTTCTTTGCAAACATTTCCAGCCTGATTTCAGGCTCCCTTCCCATTGTGTTACTCATGGAGTTTCCTGTCTGCTTGTATAGACTTATTTTGATCTGCTGCTAGTCGCCTTCTGGAGAACATGTGACACAGAACTTTGTATATACCTTAGCCTGGTCTCTTTAGAATATAGAGCAAATAGCAAAATTTAGTCAAAAACAGAAGCATGGAAGTGGTTTATACTAGGGTGCGGGATCCTGTTGGTTTTAAATCCATGATGTATCACCAGCCGAGGATAGGGATGGGTGAAAAATTTCAGTACTCACTGCAAATGCTTTATGGTTTACTTTTGAGTCCCTTTCTGCTTCAAAAGCAGCAAGAAACATGTCCCAAAGATATTCACCTTAACAATCACACTATTTTATAATAGCAATTGTACTGTATTTTATCACTTGAATTAGCTTGCTGGGTTTTTTAACTGGTGAGATTTTTAGATTGTATTACCACGGTACCTTGAAGTACCTTGGATGAAAAGTGTCAGGTTACCTTTTAATATGTAAACTTTTCTTTCTTTTAGTTATTTTCTTTTAGACAGTACAAAACCATAATTCGTGCTTTAAGATCTGAAGTATGTAACTACATTAAAACATTTCTTTAAAAATATCTGTTTATTTTCACTGTAAAAGTGACCTTTCAATGTCATATGGTCTACAAAGCATCTGTTTCTTAAAAATAACACAGATGTTTCTTTTTATGGGTCTTCCATGTGTCAAGATGCAGTGTACTTGGAAGGCCATCAAAAATATAGCTGTTTTTTTAAGTGATCTGATATCTTTGAAAATCTATGTTTTATATGAAAAATTATAAGAGAGCACTGAACTTTTTTTTTGCCATTGAATAAACTAAGTTTTCAATATCTGCTTGATTGCATTTATTGCTTGTGGTTGTGGGGCAATTTTTAGGATTGGTTACATGCAATGCTCAAAAGCTTCAGGATGTGTTGTGGTCATTGGTGGCTTGAAATGTTAGCAACTTTCATGAAGGCAGGAGAGGAAATAAAAGAAAGGCAGTAAAGGGAACCTGCCACTGGCTGCCTGCCAGGTCTGGCAACTTCACTCAATGACGACGATGTAAGGAACTGTCTGACAACACCCATTAATACCTCCCAGCTTAACAATACCTCCACATGATTCATGCCTGTTCTCCCAGTTTTTGAATGATGACAGCTTCTCTCCCAGGAGGAGAAGAAAAGAGAAACTAGTGTTAGAGAAGAAAAAGAGTACTTTAGCAAGCACCCTGTGAGTGCAGACCTGGAAGGTCAGGGAGATGCCAGAGCACATTCTATGGCACAGGGAAATGAGACTGGGGCATAAGGAGGGGTCTTGAAGATCACTTGATCCTGGAAGCAGGAAAGGGCAAAAAAAATGCTCAAAAAGCAGCTTGTGATGGATATGGGAGGCTTCCTTGATATTTGCAATATGCTTAGTGTAGAAGATAACTAAATCTTTGGTTTAAATTGTAAGTTGGGGAAGGTGGTGTGAAGAACTGTTACAAGGGTAAAACGAAACACTTTGATGCTTTTAGTGTGGGGAAATCTGAACAGGGAAATTCTTTTCCAGCAGTTTCATATTGAGTTACAGCTGGTCTTTGTAAGTCAGTCTCCTACGGTGTACAAGAGCAGTCCCCAATGCTTTCAGCTCCAGAATTTTTCAGACCACCTTTCATAGACATTTCTTTTCCCTTGTCCTAAATAGCTAAACGAAGGTGTTGGTTTAGGATGGGAGATTTTTTTTGTTTGTTTTTTGTTTTTCCTATGAGCCAGAATTTGATTTTATTATAAAACTGGTATTTTATATGCATGTTTTTGTAATCTCCTCAATAAAGCCCTCAAAAAACACACACACACACAAAAAACCTTCCCCCCAACTCCTAAAATATAAGTGCATTAAATAAACAATCATTGCTTGCCAGCAAGGGAAGCAAAACCACCTTGACTGAGACTTTACATCATTGCTAGAAGACTTTGCAAAGAAATACCTGAATGTGTAGATTTTATATATAGCTAGCTATTTTTGTGGGGGTTTTCTTTTTTTTTTTTTCCCTAAATATAAACTAATTTCTAGTATGAAAACTATATAAGGGTCAATTTCTTTCCAGAAATTTGGTAGAGGGGAATTATTTGAAAGTCTGACTGTAGCAGCTACTACTGCACTGAACAAGCAGACACTGCCATTTCATGATAATCATGTAAAAAACATGCTTTTATTAGCAGCTCATTACCCTTTAGTAATTTACTCATTATTGAATAAATGAGGGAAATGGAAGATATTTTGTCTGTTGGTTGGGACTGACAGCATAATGAAGTATTTGTTTTCTTCAGTAAATGGCACAATCTCATAACTGCCTAACACTGTTGTCTTCAGTAAACCGCATTTGAGTAGATTTTGAATTCTGCTCTTCCCTGTAATATTTAATCCCCTCCCTTTGGAAGTCTATTTAAAAAAATCAGTCTTTCTCAGTTCCAATACCACAATTGCACAGCTTTTTAACAGCTATTAACTTTTAGTGCACTTTATTTTTTGGGGGGTATTGTTTTGGCTGTTGGTGGGTATTGTTTGTTTGTTTTGGCTTTTTGTTGTTGCTGGTTTTATTTGGGTTTTTTTTCCACATAGTTATGACAGTCTAAGGCAATGCTGTAATTTTTCTTTTGCTCTTGGTATATATGGAATGTGTGCAGATTAACAATTAATAGATTGAATTTAATGAAATTGTTTTCCAAAATCTCCTGGCAGAAAAGCTGCAGTTTAGGACTAAGAAGTCATGAACTACTAATGGAGCATATTTTGCAATACTTTGGTAACAAACTATGAAATTGATCTGGTTGCTGTTTTCTTGGTGAGCAATAAAACTTATTTATGCTGTACTTACACATTTGCAGCTTTGTTACAAGCTTTTTGGGGTATCTAATTGGCTGCAGCTTTGAATCATATAAACATGCCAAATGTTACTAATTACAATTAAGATATCTACTTGAAATAATCTTTGTTTTCATTTTCTCTGACAATTTTTTTTTTCACTTATTTACATGCCTTTAATTTTTCATTTTAGCAGTTCTTGCAACACTTTAATTTATTTTTGCTTCAAGGCTGTGGAATTGGATTAAACAGGGTTTTTAAATACTTCCATGTTGCTTGGAAAGAAGCCAGTTACTGTGTATTGGCTTAATAGAAACCATGCTTAGCAGTGCCTCACATATGGCAGCTCGTGTTTGTGTGGTAAGGCATTATGTATTTTAAATATTACCTTTTATGTGATAGTCAAATTTATGCCAGAATCTGAAGTTTCCTCTGATTAATGTTAACATTCTGGGTTTTTTTAGGGAGAAATGTGTAGTCAAATACATAATTTACTGTCTGCTTGGCACAAAAGCCATATTTACGTGGCCTTTATTAACTTGAGATGCATCCTCTGCCTAGAGAGGGCTATAGGTGAGTGACAATATGCTTTCATGACACTTGTAGCCTTTTAATGCTGTAAATATTGTGGAGGCCAAGATGGCGATTCTGTGTAAGACTGAAATACAAGGGTTTGTGTTCAGTTTAGTAGATTGAGTTACATTTAAAGAATAAGCTGTACACAGTTACAGCAATTACTCGTAGAGTAATGACACAGCTGACAACTTAAATCTTAAATTTCTAAAGGTTTTTTTCTGGTTTGGGTGTTATTGTTATATTGGGGTTTTAAATTATTTATGTCTTACTGTAACTTTTATGGAATTTGGAGTTTAGTATAGCCTCTATGAGTTTTAAAACTTTTAAAGGCATTTATTCTAGATTATCTTGCTGTAGGCAGTCTTTTTGTATAAAATTCAGCAGTAATTTCTTTATCAGAAAACAATGTTGTTATGCAGTGGAGAAACAGTGAATAATTCCATTCTTTCAAAATGATTGTCTCATTTTTAGTACACATTGGTTTTTTGAGGGAGGAGGGCTTTTTTTTCTGCCTGATTAGCTGATGTTTGATTTAACTTTCATTTGGGAGGTATTGACAGTAAACACCACTGAATACTCATATCATAAATCTAATAGGGATTTTTATCCTTTTTATTATAACTTTAAAATTGTCAAAGGAAATTCCATTATTTCTATGACAGCAGTGCATATATCATAATTCTATGGGTAATGTACAAAACCTATGGTAATAAACTGGATTTTACACTTTAAGGTGTTTTTAATTCTAAAGCGGCTTTTATTTTTAAGTATGCTATTACACTAGTTTATGATTAGTCTGTTTACATATAAGAAGGTAGTATTTAGGATTTTATACTTCTAAGCTACACAGATAAATATTTTTTAAAGATAATTAAATTATGCTTGGGATAACTTTATGGTGTCAACTGTATGGTCATTTTACTATAGATGGGATCCAGAGAATTTTAAAATTCAGCACAGTCTCATTATTTGTTATCTTAGGTAGCCTAAATGGGATAAATATATGTATTGCCTACAAAATTAGGCATGTTATAACCCTTCCAGAGAAGATGGATGGAATGTTACACATTTAATTTTCAGAGAAGTTTAAGACTGAAAAATTAGATATCTGCCTAGTGTGCAGTTTTAGATTTGTTGATATAAATAATTGATTGCTAAGCTCATAGCTGTGGCATTTAGGGTTGCAAACCAGAGATTTAAAAAAAAATCTTCTAAATCTGGGGCTTGGAGCCAGGGTGGATTCATAGGAATATTGGTTTCAGAATCACTGCAGTAAACACAGTGCCAGGTTTTGCAGCAGCATGAAGTAACCATGGATGGGATTCATTAAGCATTCTAGGTTAAACTGTTGGCTGGAGTTTACTGGGCTTGAGCGTTCCACAGGAATTTTGAGAAAGACTCTAATGTTAAAATGAACCTTCCCATTATTTCAGATTTTGTTGGATAGCTTGAAAAGCAGAGCATTTATGACTGAACCTTTCTTGGAAGAGTGTCTGGCTTTTGATTACAGAAGAAAAGTTAGCTTTGCTCCATGTTACACTGGAGCATGTTCCTTTTTCTGCAGCAGGGATCATGGGACACGTTTGGGTTTGCTCATTTAAAATACTTCATGGGAGTGTACTTCTTGGCACTGCACCTCTCAGAGAACTCATACTGCTGGCTGGGTCTAAACAGCTGTGGCTTCTTGTATCACCTGCATACAATCTGCCACATTGCCTGGCAAAAACAGTCCCCGGAGTGACTTTGTGCCTCGGGTACAAAGAGCAGGTTCTTTGTCTCCCTTTCAAAGTACTTGTGTGAGATCTGCTGTAGTGGAGGGTGAAAACCCAACACTCAAGGTGCCCTTCCTTGTAATTGGCTGTTTGTTTATTTGTGTTCTGTTACACATAAAATGAGACCTGTCAGTCTATAAAACTATTTCTAAAAGAGGGCTTGCTTCGCTGCCATGTCTTATTCACAGCAATGTCCTGTTGGTAGCAGTAAGAACAGTAAAACACTTTGACACACAGTGTGCACATTACAAAAATGAAGTGTCATATTAAAAATGGCTGTAAACATTTTCACAGTCGCTTGTCATTACATGTTTGAAGGTGGGAAACTTTTAGATTAGACAACTCAATCTTCTTCCTTCCCTGCATGTCCAGGCTGCCTAGAAGGGAAGCTGTGTTTACTTAGAATGGGATTTCAGTGGGCTGTTGTGGACACAACTACTACAATTCTAGCTGCCTGAGTACATTCCTCAGCAATCTGTCAACACAGTGATTAAGTATCAGTGCAAGAGGTCTTTTTCGAATTTTGATCCAGCATTTACAAAGTTAATTTTGGGTGGTTTTTTTGTTGCTACTTCTTTTTGTTTGTTTGTAACAGTAGAGTTTGAAGAATAAGGTCGGGTGATAACCAGTATCATTACTTGTAATACTGTCTAGCTGATAGGCATCACATAATCAACTCAAAAATCTTACTTGTGTCTGGAATTACTGTGGTGTAAATCAGATTTAAATTCATGATTCAAGTGTAATGGCCTTCTGCATCACAAACCTTCCTAAGTGATATTTAATTAATAACGTATATTAACCATGACTCTTTGGGCATATATGTGGGGCTGGCATTTTCAGGTTGCTACAAATGCAGCCTCAAAAGGCCACAATGTGGTGGCTGTAGGATGACGCATTCTGAAGATGTTCTACAACAACCTGCTTGCTCCTTACTGAATACAAATAGCTGAGGGATGACAGCTATCTCAGTTTCAGTAGAATCTTTATGATTTATATGATAATGATAATTTTATTCTGCTGCCAGTACAGAGCACTTTGCAGACGGATATCAAGGTTAATTGTCACTTTGAGAAGAAGTGAAGCACAGTCTGCCAACCTGATGCTGTGCTCAGCTGAGAAAGATAATTGTTATTCAAGTAGTATTTAAATGAGCTCAGATGCTGATATACACACAACCAAAATACTTTTGTTTTTTTTCCTCTTATGTTTATTCACTGTGCTAAAGAATGAGGTCATTGCTATGTAGAAATACCACTAATGGTCACTGTAGTAACGTCATGCTGAGTACATACAGAATTTACAATGAGTGGGTTCCTCCTCCCCCTATGTGTGGGCTGAAGGGAAATACTTTAAACTTGAGTTCCTCTTGTCAACACATCCTAATTCTTCTATGTGGCTGGTTGCTTGTAGCTGCTGAACTGTTACCATATGTATATATGTTATGCACTGTGATGTGACCTAACTGGAGCACCTGAGGCATTTTCAATCTGCACCAGGACTTGTGACTTCTAAGGGTTATTCCCTGCTCCATGTATCTCATGGTGGTTTTAAAGAGAACTTCAATTTTTTCCCTCTAGGCTTAGGGAATTGGAAGTAGCTCAGCGCCCAAAGCAACAGCGCAGAAACATGCAAATACTACTATAAATTAGAAGGTTGGATTTTTTGGTATTCCTGGTAGCCTCACAGCTTTTTAAGGGAGATGATCAGCAGCATGCAGCAATGCAGCAATGTAGTTCTATATCCCAGAAGGCAACGGGGCTGTCCCAAAAACTGGGACTGACTTTATTCAATTTGCATAACCCCTTTCATCCTAGGGTCTTCAAGATTAAGGTTTTACTGTGGATTTCAAAGGATTTCAATTGAGTAGAATGCATGCACTTGATTCCACATGCTACCCCTCAAGAGGATTTGTTTTTTCCTCCTGTGCTGTTTGAAAATTATTGGCTGCAGGAGTTTCTTAGCCTTGAGAACTTTTAGGTAATTTTGATACAGCAGTATATATCTTTATACTTGCATTGCTGTTCTTTTCTGCACTGTCAAACTGACATTTTCCCAATTCATATGAAAACTTCCAATCTATGTTTAGCAATTTGTTTGTTGCTAATATTCCAGTGAAGTTGGTGGGTTCTGTTTGTTTAGGGTTTTTTAGTTATTTAGAATGTTAATTTGATACAATTTCTGGACTAAATTAATAACTGATGTAACTCTACTAGACAGATATATTATAAATATGCCAAGAATTTGCACAAAGCACAGCAAAATGATAGAATTGTTACTTTCAAGGCTTTAAGAAGTAAAAATAAACTTGCCTTAGTGATTTATGTCAAGGGAATGATTTTTTTTGGTGACAATTCATAAATTCATGGCTAAGGTGTTTGCATGTTATTACAGGAGGATAGTTTATTACTCAACTGGCAAGAGACCAATTGTTTTTTAATTCTGTTATTTCATATGCATTATAGTCCTGTGGCTAAGAAACATAAGTGCTTAAATGACTTGTTTTCAGTCCTAAACACTTCCATACGTTCCTGTAACATTTTTAGAGTCTGTATGGCTTAGTAGCTTTCCACATGACTAATGAAGATTTTAACAAGCAAAATGGAAAAGGGCCAACTCGTAATTGTTAGTGCAGTGGCATAATCACCCATACATGGTTTGTTTATTATAGCTCAGCAATAGAAGAATGTTTCAAAGAGAAAACACGCGGACATGATTAGTAAGCAGCACAGTGATGTGGGACTGTCCAACTACAGAAGCGTTCTAGCTGAGTTATTAATTTACTTCAGGCTATGCTTTCATTTTCTTATCATAAGGGGCACTGATAATGTCAGATTTTAGTAGCCATTTACGCTGAGTTACTAAGAAAAATATCCATGAAAGGGTTTTTTTCTGGGATGAATGGATGTGTTGTAGAAGTGTGGTGAATGCTACATGTTGTACAAGCTACCAAACTTATTAGAGCTTGCTCTATGCAGATATGAAAAGAGGAAAAAAAAAATCTGGCAGAAAGACAATTGTTTTTGAACAATAAAATGTTTAATCAGATGGTTGTCAAAGATATAGGTAAGTAACTTCAGCATTTATATTGTAGCAATTACAAAGGCTACAAAATAGGCATTCTTTCTGGCTGTGTATCGATTGACACAAAATGGAATTGGAAATAGCAGGGCAGTGTGATAAGTAATGGGGAGAAGACTCAATTGCATAATAGTTGCTGTTACTGCTCTTCAATCTTACTTTGCTGAGTTTGTTGGAAGCAAGTTTTAAAACAAAAAATAAAACTAAAAAGCAACAAAAAATGCTCATCCATTAAATAGAAGAAGGTATATTTGCTGCTTATATATGGAAAGTGTATTAGTATCTGTTTTTCAAGAGTAAATACCATTCAGTCTTAAAATTTCCACTGAGTTTGCAGAATAATTTTGCTCACCATTTCACTCACCCTTTAGCAAAACAGTTGGCTTGCAAGTCTTATACTCTTCCAGCTTCTACTATGTGTTCTTTCATACCCCTGACACAGTGACTTGAATCATCAACTTTTTCTAGATATGCAGGCTACAAAAGCTGATGAATTGGTTGAATTAGTTTTAAACTGATTTTAATTAAAATGTGTCCAGATTTTAATTCTTTAGTTTCTATCTTAGGGTTATATTGTGTCTATTGATGTTTAAACTGAATCAATGTAAACCTTGTTTCTAAATGTTCTTTCAACTTTTTGACCATTTCAGCTAAAAATTGTCTTAAATTATGTGTTTTTCTTGAACAAGGAAAGTTTATACATAGGCAAGCCTTCAGCAAGGTGTCCATTTTGCTTCTTTATTCCTTAGTTCTTGAAGAAAAAAACCCCAGAAAGTCCAAAATCTAAGTAGTGTGTTTGGGCAATATCAACTGGTTGTAGCTAATTCTTCACCTCTACAAATTTTATTGGTTTCAGTGATTTTGTTGGACAGGAAACCTACTTTAACCAGAAAGATATTTTTGGAGGCAAGATAAACATATGCTGTACAACATCATTTTTGATGGCATCTGTTGTAAAGCTTCTATAAAATGAATTTCTGTAGAGAAGAGAAAATTCAGGGAGATCTTAGGCAAGTGAAGTATAAATACCAAAAAGGTGTAAAGAAGGTAAAGCCAGGCTCTTTTCACATGTGCTCAGTGACAGGGCAAGAAGCAAAAAGCAGAAAGTGAAACATAGGAGGCTCTGTTTTACATCAGAAAACACTTTTTTTCACTGGGAGATTGACCAGGTATTGCCACAGCTCATGCACAGAGGTTGTGGAGTCTCCATCCTCAGAGATATTCAAAAGAATTCTGGACACAGTCCTGGGCAACTGGCTGGAGGTGGGGGTTTGGGCCATAGGACCTTGTCAGCCTCTGCTGTTTCTGGAATTTTGTCATAATTAAATTGTAATTTGTTTGTTGTTTTTGGGGTTGGGTTGTTTGTTTCCTTTTTCTTGTTGAGAAGCCTAAATAGTCCAGCATTTTTTTGAGCTGGTCATTAATAGAGCCTAAGTTTCAGTTTCTGTCCTTTTTGTGGGCTGAAGCCATGAAGGTGAGATGCAGTTTAAAAACAGACAGTGTGAGGTGGTTGGCTCACATTCTGTGAGTTTATCTGTATGTAACATGTAAACACGTTCATTGCGAATTTTGCTTTTGTTATACCTTAATGAACCAGGTGCTGTGTTTCTTTTTGGATTAGAATATGGCTTGTATTTGCAGATAACTGAGTAAAACTAAAGGTTGAACTTAAGAGAAGCCATGGAAGGGATGTGCACAACTTTTGCCCTTTTTGAAATGAGTTAATTTTTGGTCTGACATTTAAATTCACTAATTAAATCTTTGATTGAAAATTTTACAGAACCACTTCATTTGAGCAGCACGCAACTACTTTTATCACCTGGATTGCACTGTTTTATATTTAGACTTCTTAAAAATGAAATTGGCTGACTGTTGTCTTTTAATAACAGCGAAGTTTAATACTGTTAAGTGCTTCCACTTGCTTGTTTCACTGAAGTGTGTACACAGCCTTGAAGAACTCTTTATTTATACTGAATAATTTAGTTGGATTTTTTTTACACACTTGAAAGTTACTGGACTCCTTTGGATTTGTTCTATGTTCTTTTGAATGAAAACCAAGAGTCAGCCAGTACCTTAAGACCTTCTAAATAGATGCAGCTGAAACCCCTCCTAAACTTTTAGCCCATTTCACATACTCAGACACATCCAACCCCAAATACAGGAAAAGATCGATCGACACTTAACCTCAGAGCCATCCTGCAGAATTGCCAACCCTCCGTTATTGGCAGTGGTGTGGCTCCTGCTCTGCATGAAGGAGGATCCCTGTCTGCACTAGCACTCTCTCCCTGGCATGCCAGGACAGTAGTATATAACTTAAATAACCCCCACACTTATTACTCAAAATATTATTTTATATCATAGCAGTAAGCATTTTGGTTCTTTAATTTTCTTCTAAAAGCAGTAACTTTAATTGCCTTACAGTGGTATTCAATCCTCAAAAAAAGGCCTTGCTGATGGCACATTGAGCTCTTTAAAGGTTACATAAAGAACTAGCATTGAATACACTAACAAAAAGTCTGGACCTGTATTGGCTCACTGCACTCAAGTCACATGCACTAAGTATCAAATTTACTAAGTTTGAGAAGATGGCTTTTGAGAGGCAGGATGGAAAATAGAAGCATCTTTCACGAAAGAAGAATTTATCTCAGGATGTATAGCTAAAAGTTTGGGAGACCTTAATTCAGCATATAGACCACATGAAAAAAATATTTATATGATGATTTTTTGCTTGACAAATAATCTGGAAGTCTGTCAAATAAGTGCATGTGAGTCAATATCATATACATGTAATTTGGTGTTGAAATTTCAAGTTTATGAACTTTTGGACTAAAATTTAAAAATTTATGAGCATTTTTTTTTTTAACAATGTTTATTCTGTTTCAGAACTTTTTGTTTAAAAAAATCCAAACCAAAACCTAACCTCAAATCTCAAAGAGATTCTTTGAAGGTTTTTGCATTAAGCCTAAGTATATTGATCAATCTGGAGTACAGTTTTTGCATCATTTTGGTGGTTTTTGTTATTCTTGCTTCAACTGGATCAAATATATATATGTAAAAAACACTCTAGTTGTTCTTTGCAGTCCATTAACTTTATAAACAATTTTAATTTCATTTGTGGACAATTTGGTCCATTCCATACTGTGAAGCTTTGCTTCTCTTAAATTGAAACATTAAGAGTTAATGCTTCTGACTTTGAGTGGCTTGCTCCAGTAATTTTATTACTACAGTTGGAATTTTATTATTTAATTGCAGTTTAGTGAGAGCAGGCAGAGAAACTTTAACACTGTTTTAGGTAAGGGTAACAGTAGGAGAGGGATGTCCTGCTGCTGATGATCCAAGTACTGTTTAAAAGAGATACTTCCCTTCCTAAGCAGCCACATGATTCCTCATGTAAGAAATAAATATTGCTGAAAACCCTTTTAAAAATAGCTTTTAAATTGTTATCCAATTTTAAGTAACCAGTCCAGAGGATAAATTTAACAAGAGGACCTCCGCAGCCAGTTTGTTCTTGTGTAAACATTCATGTTGTAAATAGTCATATGTTTAAGCAAAAACTTTATTTACACCTTGTGGTTAGTGAACCTGTTCATCATTAAAAATGCCAGTAATAGAGCATGTGACGTAGCAGTGGCCTTTTCATACCACAGAAACTAAAAGGGACTATATTAACCATCTTGTTGACAATAAATGTTGAAAATTAGAGAGAAAACTGAGTTTATTCATGGGGACTTCACTGGGTTATAAGTGGCAAGAATTTGGGAAAAGTACTCCTTGTAATGGTAATTACCTAAAATAGCAATAGTATTAAGACAAACAAAAGTATTTTGGGTACTTGAAGCTGAGAGCATCTTTCTTGCTCTGATAGCTTCTGTTCCTTATTCTTAAGTACTATGAAAACTATCTATTTCATATTTTTGGTAACAAGATGTCCATCCCTTGTGGTGTTTCATGGTTTGTTCTGGACACTCTAGTTACCTCTTTTTGTTTATTTGTTCATGTTCTTCCCTTTCTTGTTACAAGGGGAAGATGGGCCCTCTGGACTTGTCACCCAGTTTTATATGGATAAAATTATCAACTCTTGAATGCATTTTTGGACTGTTGTTATTAATACTACTAACTTACTGGAACCATCTGGCAGGGCTTCGCACATCACCCCCAGTATTCTCCTGAAGAAATTCTGAGCATGCCTTGGGAGAAGGGAGACTGAAGGAGATTCCCATCCAAAGGTTGAAGGATGAGGGAGTATGGACAGGCTGTTCTGAGCCAGCTAGCCTTAGTGCCAGCAGACAGTGCTGGCATGTTTAATTTACTATTATGGGTACAGTCTTTTTCTTATACACCATCCCAAACAGAAACTGCATGAATCTAGGCACCTTTCCATGATGGACATATATATGAGGGGTTATATATAATTTTTCTGTTAGATTGCTTCCAGGTTTCCCCACTTGCTGCTGGGTGCTATTGAAAGAGTGACTTTCATAGCTGTGTTTGGGCTGTATTTACTCAGAGCAAGGGCCACCAAGTTATGCTGGGAAATACTTCAGTGGGCCACGGTTTTGCATAATTGTCTAGACAGGATGTTTTGGGAATGTAACCCACTCTTCTAAATGCAGTGTTGTGTTAGTATTTTGGAATTTCTGCACAGCAGTAGTATAGCTATTCACGTCTCTTCAAACATGAACTTAATAACGTGTTAAAAGGTGATAGAAGTTTCATGAAAATCATGTGTAAATTGAAAGGGACTTCTCATGTGCTGAAACAGAACAAGGCAACTGCATGGCTTGTTTGTACCAAGAAGTTTGGTGTAAGAGGCCAGCTGGTTCTCAAAGTATAGCACCTGTACCCCATTTATTTCTCTGGGGCTTTTGGCATTGATGATGGTCACTGTTGCTGGCCTTCCAATGTGGAAACACTATTCCAGGGCTGTTGCTTTAGGTATGCCTCTGCAAGCTTGTCAGATTGTCAAAAAGTGATATGGGGGAGGGGAAGAAAAAAAGGAAAAGGAATTATGGAACGATTTTGTTGGCCAGAAATACAAGACTTCACTTTGTACTGACAGAAAGTGATGCTTTTTCAAGTTTAACTTCCCAGACATAAAACACATAAGAAGAGCTTCCTACCTGGTCCCAAACCAGAGTGGTTGTTAACCTGGTTAAAAGTTACCAAAATGTACACTCTAATTCTTTAAATGGCTGCTTTGTGACTTTTTATATGGATCATAATTGATGGTGTCAGTTTTTAATAAATAATTCAGTAGTTCTCTCTCTTTGATTGTATAGCAGGATTTGTGGATAATAGAAGTCTGAGGACTAAGTGTGACTGATGAGAATGGATGGCACATTGCTATCAATCTTGTCACTTTTTTACCACAGGTTAAAATTGAATTTGAGCTATTGACCATCACTCAGCATATTTGTCCTCTCACTGTGTGTGGACCAAAAGCTCGCTCAGAAGGCAATTATTAAACTTTGTATGCCTGAAATAACCAGTGCTAGTTTTATAGCCCCAGTGTCAGCGTTCCTGATTTTATTTATTTAATTATTTGCTCCATGGAGAGTGTGAATCTCTTGTTAATTTCTTAATTTCATTGAGCCTAATTTTCTTGTCGTTGAGCTTTGAAAGAAATTTACACTTGTATTTACCATTGTGAAATCAAACTATTTAATCATTTCATGTTGTGAGAAAGGGCTTATTTAGCTCTGATAATTATGATGAATGCTCTGTAGTTAAAAGCTATGCAATAAATTAAGGTATTCTGATAACATTTGTTCTTATCTGTGCCTGCGCTTGACATAAGGACAACTGGCTGATTCTGCCTAGTTGCCCGTTTTGATTTTTTTTTAATTTATTGCCTCAGTTGTAGGCATGTCTCTTCTTTTTTTTCTAGTTGTCTCTTTAAATGTGTCTAGGGAGAGCAATAGACCCTTTCTATCTACTGTATTTCTTTCTTGTTTTTCCTTGCAGATTTCTGTTTTTCTTTGTCACTTTTGTTTCAGGGTTCACCAAACCCTTGAATATGGTTGGAACGTGGTAAATATTATCTCCGTCATACCAGCCTTTCCCCTAACCTAAAACAGATCAGTCAGTGATAATATAATGTAAGTCAAATAAACTTTCTTTTCTTTGAGAGAGAATATATTATTACTACCTTCAGGAACTGATTAGATCACAGCCTCTAGAAGAATCCTAACATTCTTTTAGGGTTATTTTCACATAAATTTAAAGAGAAGCACTGCATGAAAACATGGCAAGCTTAGCTTCTTCCATATCCCAAAATGTTGCATATGGGTTCATTATTCCCCCTGGTCTCTTGCTCCATGACTTCTGTACCAACTCTATTCAATCCAGAAATTATCCCTCTCAAAATAAATCTGAGCTCTTCCCTACACCAGTTTCTTCACTATTTACATCCAGAGCATACAGGTTGGCACTTAGAGCCCAAAGCTTCAGCCTAACTCATAAAATTTGCTTCCTGATTTCTCCCAGCCTTTCCTCCACTGTCAGCACTCTTAGGAGCCATGGGCACCTGTTTTCCTCAAACCCCCTCTGGGATATCATACAGATGGCAAGTCAGGTCTGCTGCTTTGGGCTTACAGGTCTGGACATGATACAGTCTTCCCTGGTATAATCAAACTACCTGTGTGTTTGGTACTAAATCGCTGTCCACTTCCCTTCCCACTGCATGACATTTTTTTTTCTCCTGCGCATCTCCCAACAATCAATAATAGGGAATAATATAATGACTTTCAATTGATCTGTGCTGTCTCTTATGTTGATGTATGCCTCTACTTATGTGTGTTTATTTTAGGGATGGTTTCATTTTCTTTGTTGGTTTTTTTTTCCCTTTGTTAGGTTTGTGGAGGGGGGTGTTTATTTGTTTTGTGGTTGGTGTTGTTGTTGTTTGGAGGTTTCTTTGTTTGTTTTTGTTTTTTTTTTTCCAAACTCTGTTCAAAGGAGAGTATTCTTTATGCTTGGCATCTATAAGCTGCCTGCAACAAGTACATACATGCTGCAGTTGTTATACATCCTACATTAATCAAGGAATCTTCAGTTGCCAAGTTGGTCTGAAACAATTGTATAAGGCCATAGCATGCTCCAGAAATTATTCATGTTCATAGCTTTAAACTTGTGACTGTGTGTGTTCCAGTAGAGGCCAGAAGGTTGGTGCACAGCCAGTACATACCTTTTGTAGTCTGAATGAATTGATGGCTTGATTACCTCCCTTCACCATGAGAGATGCAGAGTACTAGGGCATATTGCAAAACCCCTGTTAAAGCCAAAACAAGCTTCATTTTAGGATCTGTGGAGTTGAACTTCACCTTTTGATGGGGAACAATGTGGGAAGGTATTTTGGTAGATAATTGAAGGTCCATTAAAAAAATTCAGAGCACTAGTACAGATAATATTGTTGAGCTGACTGCTACATGAAACTTTTTCAACTGAAATGAAATGTCCAGCCTGTGCTGTTGGCATCAGTGGATGAGGAACTGTGCCATGTTTAATGTCCCCCTCCACACCTGACTATGCTCATTCAGCTTGGTCTACAGCCCCGAGTTACAATTTATATCCTTTCCGGGCTGAGTATCAATAAAACATAAAGATATTGAGTAGATATAGTCATTATACATTTAAAATAAATTAATTTCTGGTATGAGTCTCTGGAGGCTAGAAGCCTTTCATCAGGTATAGACCTCAATACTATATTATTTTACTGATGTATTGTTTCATTCACAAAACCGCATTTGTAATATTTGCAGATATCTTAACATAATATTTAGTCTCTAGAAATAGCTAAATAGCAAATAAGATTATGTTTTTGTATGACAGTCATATGTACTCTGTACCATTCTCTGAAAGGATAATGGAGTACTACTATGTATTTAAACTGGTTTAGCTTCTGAACTCTATTTTAAACCTTCACAGCAGTAAGCTTGTATGCTATAATATATGCTCATTTCTGTAATGCTAAACTCACATTTATCAAAGCTACAGCTTCCAATAAATGTCCCAGTTTGTGAAAACATCTCCTATAGCTACTTCTTCTTTCCTTTATGATGAGCAGATATCTAGTTTTCATATTACTTTTATGTATTTCTTTTATTCTGGTTTTTCAATAGCAAAAAAATTATACAATCGCTGTGTTGTTTCCGAAGTCTTCAGAGAGGAAGCTCAGTGGCTAATTTCAACGAGTTTGACAGGAAAGTAGGAGTCTAAAAAATGCTAAATTCCTACAATAAGCCTACACACCATATGGCCCAAAGCCCACTTGCAATCCTTCTAGCTATTCCTTTCGTGTGCCAGTGGCCAGGGGGCAACATGTTCCCTTTCATCACATATTCAACGGATCGTCTGGAAAACAGGAGAGCCAAATTCTCCCAACAGTTTCTTTAGTGAATAAGCTCACAAGCAGCACAAAGGGTCAAAACACACTTTTTTACTTCATTTGGATAGGCAGAAGTCCCTATTTAATATTAAGGAGCTGAGTTTTGGAAGTACCTCCAATATTAAGGGATCTGCTGTTTTGGAAAGAGCTAGAGCAGACAGTTTTCATGGTACTTTCTCTCTTGCTCTGTGCCTCAGGCTGCCAAATACCAGGTGCTGTGGGTGGACAGTGAGCTGACTGGCACTCTTTAAGTGATACAGAGTTTGACTTTAAACTTCAGCCTTCAGACATCTGATAGAGCTGTTGTTATGCAGGCAGTAATTTTAAGAAAAGGTGTGAGGGGCTGTAGTCTCGGGGCTGGTTCCTGGTAAAGCAGTTGACTGTCAGTGAAGTACCTGACAAGATTCAGGCAAGATTCAAGATTTCTTTGGTCAAAGGATGGGAGGATATTAATTCCTGCAGAACTGTGATCACTCCCTAAGTTCTTCAGCTATCTTTTTGACAAGAAGGTAGTGCTGTATCTTTCTGGATCAACAGATAAATGACATACCTTTTAGTATGCTGTAGCCAAGGAGATAAAAGTGTCCTCTGTCACAATTCTCATACTTTCCTGAAAGCTTGTCTGGAATAAAGATCTTACTTCCCCTGTGTCTGAGCATATGTGCAAACCTACAGTTGATAATTTAGCTGTCAGGTGTGCTGAATTAATATTCACCTTCCAAGCCATACAGCTGTATGATGTTAGCATAGACCACATTTAAAGGTAAAACAGAATCAAAATAAAACTGGATTATATTGCAGGGGTTGGTGCATTCTGGGGAAGGAAGATGGGAGAGCAAGGTGTTTATTATTATTAAGGAAATTGTAATTTCAGATTGTGCTTACTATTTAAGTCTCTCTGTTGTGAGTGGGACAGTTTTACTGGTGTTAAATTTAGGAGTTTTCTCAATTCCAGATTTCTTTACCTACTTTTGGTCTGTGTAGAGGTGTGAGATTTATTGTCTTGCTCAGATGATATGATTTTAGGTAAGTGTTCTTATGACATGCAGTTTGCTTATGTATGTGTATCAATCCTGTCGGCTTCTTTTTCCTTCTCAGTACTGTCCCCTACCCTCAGTGGCCAAATTTCAGCCAATGATGACAGAACAAAGGAGGTTTCAGAGACACTGAATTCTTATGAAGTTCCTGAAAAATCAGATGACTAATAAAGAAGATTCTTTTGCCCTGTGGGAGTATTAATATGCAAATGCAACCCATATTAGACATTGGAGAATCCCCATAGGAACTCAGCCCTGAGGCACAAACCCAAAATAAACTGTTGCTTACTGGCACTGTCTTTTTGTTTCCTGTTTTTACCAGTTGATCTCCAGTTTGGGGCTTTTTGGGGTTGTGAGGGCAGGGGAGAAAGAGAAAAATAGGATTCTCTATAAACTAAAAGACTGGTTCACTTCTGGTTCTTTTTAAATTGTAGCAAGTCTTGAAAATTTTGTTACTATTCTTCAAAGAAGTAACAAGTAACTTCGATTAAATCTGCCTTTTCTTTTAAAAGACAGTGTGAAAAGGTTAGATGTCCTTGACTGAACATAAGTTGCAGTCTTTTAATAGTCTTATGCTTTAGCCTTTCTCTGACAGTTGTAACTGGAAATACCTGTTTCATCTCAGTTGAACTAGAGTTAATCTATCAATTAAGCAGCACTTTGGTTTATTTCTCTTTAATTCTTAAATGGGGGAGAAACACTTCAATTAAAGTCCTGCTAAATATTAGGAAACAAATGTGGGACAGAGAAACCTTGTAAAAGAAAAAGTAGTGGAAAAAGAAACATTATACTGTTAAATTCTATTTTTGTGGTTTGCAATTATGAGAAGTGCCTCATATTCATAAACATATGGTTATATTACAGCATGATCTGTCGAGACTGTGTCACCCTGGATCAAAACTGAGTGCTTCTTCCTAGACAAGCTATGGATTTAAATTGCAGGGAACTTGGATCCACCAAATACACATACTACTGCATGTATATTTATGTAATAGTTTAAAGAATTTCTACTTCTAGAGGGGTAGAAAGGTACTATGTAGAATTTTTACAAAACTGTGTATATTTGGTCTTCATGTTTGTGGTGTAGTACTTTGTGTCTCTATCTCCTGCCTCCCCTGGAAAAAAAAAAAAAAAACAAAAAAACCCAAAAAAACCCTGAAAAAAAATCACCCACCAAAAAAAAAAACCAATTTAGGCAGTCTGTTTCTTGGCTAGAAGATGTAGATCTGGCTTACATTTATGATTCTCAGGTGTAAGTGTCCTGTAAGCTACTGATTATTTCATTCTGGATTGAATATTAGCTTGATAGGGGACGCCAATAAAAGAGATAGCAGTGTAGAGTGGATAACTGATGTTACAGTGCTGCACCAAGTCAGGAACAGTTAAATGGATTTCATTACATGGGACTCTATCACTGGGTTCCTAGGAAATCATCTGTAGGTAGAATTTGGATCACAGTCCAACGTTTCTTGGATCCTAAACCACTGTAGAAATTGCTTTTCCATCAGTCCTAGGAGATGAGTTTGTTTCAATCTGTTTTTTATGCTGACTGTAATTACTGATCCCTTAGAGTTGCAACTTGTGTTTCATTAGCCACGTTTCTTTTGCCTTTATTTTCCCCCATGTCCCTGCACGTGCTGCGTGTCATTCAAAAACAACACGGGGTGTCCTTCTGTCCTCTGCAATGTTTCACGTGCCTTGCAAAGGGACTTTGCTGGGTCAGGTGTTACACCTTCATCTGTTGAGAAGCTGATTAGCATTAGAGCTAATGATAGATACTTCTGCTGATAGTGCTGAAATCCAGAGACTTAATGCCGCTCAATGTAAATAGATATGGCTTTGCGGTTCAATGTAATGTAAACAGAAAAGAAGCAGCTCCCTTTGAAACGCAAATGATTTCAGCATTAGGGTGTATTAGTGTAATGACAGCATTGAAGTAATGTCTGCTGACTTCTGAGTAGGTCAAGTAGCATGTAGTGTTTGGAAGACCTGTGTTTATAGCGCATGAATATAGCTCAAACTGAGATAACACCTTCTGTAAAATGAATTTAATACAAAAAGACTGACTTACACAGAAATGTGTTTGCATTGTTTGGAATGATGAAAAATGTTCTTAAGCTGCACTTCATTGCTCTAAAATTTTCAGGTTTTTGGTTATTCCTCAAACCCATAAAAATAAATAAAGGTAGCTTGTATTAAATAGCTGTATTTTACCAGGAATTACCATACAAATGCTTGAGACTGAAAGTTTATAATGCCTTTTATCCTTTTTATGCTTATCTGTTTTAAATAGCTTCAGTGCTCTGTGAAGACAAAGGCACTTGTGTACATGCCACTGATAATAGACAGTGTGACCGTATCATGTATGCTTCCTTAATAATGTCTGACATTATCAGATTGATTAACTCAGCAGGGGGCTTTAATCAGATTTAACTACTGTTGGCAGCTGTACACTGGCAGAATAGTAATACATCAGGGAGCAATATTGAACTTCTTTTATAAGCTGTATTAATCTTAAAAACTAAAAAATGTACCATAAAAATTATCATTATTACTAGTACTAATGCAAAGAAAAGTGAAGCTTACACTTTGCTCACACAATCTCAGATCTCTTTTGGATTGTGCTTTACCGAGTTTTCTGTTTTCACCAGTGCCAAATACGGGTGATCTTCAGATTCTCCTTTGGTAGTTAATGGGAGTGTGTGTTAAATGTAGATATTTATTTCAGGATTCAAAAGACCATTAAATAATTTGGGACTCAATAACTTAAGCAAAAAAATAATGAAAATGTTTTGTAGCTACAGTTTTAAGCATTTCTGTTTGTGACAAAGTAATGATAGTTGGGTTTTCTGCTTTGTCCTTTTCAAGTTAAATGCCATATTATGACACATTGCTTTAGTTTTATTTCATGCAGAATACTCTCAGCATTAATAAATAAAATGCAGCCTTCAAAGATGTTAATGTAACATTCATAGATCAATAGGTCAGAAGGGACAACTGTGATCATCAAGTGTGACCTTCTGCCTATCGCATGACATTAAGATTTTCCCAGTTTATTCTCATTTGAACTAAAGCATGGCTTCTTGAAAAGACTGACTTTTGATTGAAACAAATAAATGAAGGGGGCAAGCATGGTCCTTGACTATTTATCTCCGTTATCTTACTTTGGGTAAATTGCAGTCTGGGTTGGTTTTTGGGGGTTTTTAAGTGTAGTTAAATGCTGATTCTGTTGTTGCTACATTGTGTTTTTCATTAACTTTCCTTGCTTTATATTCCTCCATAACTTCCTATTTGAAAGCAAAATAATTCCAGTTCCTGGAGTATTCTTGTTCTACAGTAAGCTTCTTAGGTTTTGACTACTGTTATGTAAGGTGCCCATGTTCAGCTGGTTTTTTTTGTGGAACATTATTGAGTCTTTTCCCAAATCAAATTTTGTTGTTATTCTGCATGTACTGTCTGCACTTTTGTGTCTTGCATATAAGAGTTTGTGTTTCTTGATATTCCAAAGCTGCTATTTGCTTGTATTGATCTTATCAAGAAGTTTGGGTTGTTAGACCTAGGCAGTTCAGGGTTTTTCCATTTCTCCTATCTTCATTGAAGCTATAATTGTTATCAGTGATGATTTAGTTTACTTCAGGGTGTGAATATAAATGTGAAGCCGCAGAGCACCAAGACTTGATTATACAGGTTATTGCTAGACTGTTTCAGCTCCTCCTTTTTCAACTGAGCCTAAAGCCCTGCCATTTTATTTTCTGTCTTTCTTATGTTGCAAGTAGATTGGAAGAGTGTGACCTTCTCTCCTCCTCTTCCAGATTACATGTCTTAGATGACTGACATCCTGGTGCAGTAGATTGAGCTGTGCTTAAAACAATCATTTCTTCATAGGAACAATCCTTTCCAATTTTGTGGAAATTTTTTTATAAATAGTCTTTCACATTGCCTAATTTGTAATTGGAAGAGTAAGTTAGTATCTAATTTGTGGCATCTTTAATGTCCTGTTTGGTATTTTTTGTTTCCATCTCAGACTCTGGTAAGTGGTGCTACACAAGTGAGCTTTGCAGAAGAGGGAATTATGCAGTCGACTGCAGCTTGGAAAAATCCTTATTTATGTTTCAGTGGTCTGACATATCTTCAGATTCATAGATTTCATGTCCATCTCTTCAAGGTGAGGTTGGATGAGATACCTGGTCCAGTGGGAGGTGTCTCTACCCACAGCAGGGAGTCTGGAACTAGATGATCTTTGAGGTCCTCTCCAACCCCAAGCCATTCTATGATTCTGTGATCATTGCTAAAACAGAATAAAATCATTGGCAGGACATTAGGTGAGGAAATTATTAAAAGTGATCATAAATAATAAAATAGTAATGAAATATGTGAATTACTTTATAGAAATCTAATTTTTTTTTGCCGCAGAAATCCAAACTTCTTGCTCCAAATGGTAGTGGTGATTACTGAACTGATAATTACAACTGCTGCTTTGCTGAGTTTATAATGGAAACATCTCAGGCAGTGACAACTGTGTGCACTTCATTATGTGTATGACAGAGAATTTCATTTATGCAGTATAAGCAAGCGAAGAGATGTTATTTTCAATGTATTTGTAATTGTACAGGGAAGTGCTGTTGAAGACCTGTAAACTAGATGAGCATTGATCACTATAGCAGAGGTGGAAGAGAGTCAATAATAATATACATTCAAACAAATCAAAGTAGCATTTTAGCAGTTCAAAAATACTGTCATTTCAATAAGGTACAGTAAGAACCATCAAAAGTGCTGATAGTTCTCCAGGATTTCTGCATCCTTGAGGGGGAGGGAGGTGAGAAAGGTAGTAAGTTGATGAATATGTCAGGTATGAAGAGGAAATGCTTCTGAGAACAAGCAAATGTTTAAGCAGAATGTTACTAACATTGCAGTAGACATTGGCACCTGGCAGTCATGTAATTTATGTAAGTGTGTATTTAAGCAGCAATTGTCCAGAAAGGCAGCAGATTATAAAAACATATATAATTTTTTTTATTCTCATTGTGCTTTTGTTATTGAGATTTTTTTTTTTTTTCATTTCACAGCCATCCTTTGTAAGTCTAGTACCTCTGGGGCCACCTTGCAGATCATTCAGGTGTTTTGAAACTGCTTTTGAATGACACAGTTTTGCAGATTACTTTCCTTCCGTGTGACAGAAGGTGTTCTGTGCCACTGTTATGATAGATAAAATTGCTACCAGTCTGATGTTCTGGGAGCCCTATGGGATATACTTGTATGTATTTATTTGAAAATGTGTTATTTACAATTCTTATTTGTCATTTCATGTCTTAAGGCCTAATTAAATTGGTTTGTGGATCAAACTGAGTCTTCAAATTTACAAAAGCAAAATAAATCCCATAAAAATAACAGTAGCGATGTAAACAAACCTTTTGCAGGCATATATATCTCACATAGTCTCATGTGATGCTATACCCAAATATGTATTTCCATGTTTTCCCTTGTTCAGGATAGACTTGAATAGCCCTGACTGTTTATGATCTCCTCAGCAAGTATCTGTGTGGTATTTTTGTCACGTAAGACTTACTCATTTTAGCACAGGAAGGTACATTGAAGGGGTTCAGATAGTCCAACATGTTTTTATGTGGATTTGGTTGTTATTGGTAAGGCAGAAGAAAGAATATATTCTCTGGAAGGACTCCAAAAAGTGATGTATGGGATGCAAAGATGGGTTAATCAGGTTCTTTACTTGCTGGCAGATGTTTTGCTCCATATCCCCATGAGTATCAACTCCTCTGGAGAAAAAAAAAAATAAACTGCTTTGCCAGCAAGGATAAATTAGGGAAAAAAAAAGTCACTGTTAGAACAGTGAATTCAGTTGTTGCAAGAAAGAACTTAATGTATGCTAATAACTAGCCTACTTCTTAAAATTACTGAAAGATAATGCATTACCTGTATCAAAAAGGAATTTTAGTGAACTGCACAGCTAAAGATTTTCCTTCCTTACTGCTTAGATTTTTGCAAAAGGGTTTTTGCCTTCTGTATCAGTCTTTGAATACCAAGTATCTTATGAATTTGAAGCTCCACTTGCCTCTAGCAGCTGGAAGGAACAGGCTGTCCAAAGTATTTTGGAGCTTGTGAGGCTGAATGCTAGGATTAGATCGCTTGCTTCTTTTGCAGCCTGCCTGCTGTCACTTTAAAAAGGGATTTTTAAAGTCTTTCACACAATTCCCCAGGGTTATCTGGGTTATCCTGAGTTTTCTTTTTCCAATGAGTCATTGCTACTACTCATGATAAGCTTTTCTGTTTGATTTCTTTTTTCCACTGGTAGAGTGAGATTCACATACTTATTGCTCCTGTAGTTTGGACATATGGCTGAAGAAAAGAATCACAATTTAAAAAAAAAGGTAATTTTCATTCTGCTCCTGAGTGCAGCCAGATAGAATTTTCTTTAGGCTTTGGGAATACAGCCTTACTGGTTTACAGTTGGTTATTAAGTTCATAATTGGAAAATTGCATTTCTACCCTAGAAAGAGAGGAAGCTACTTTTGCTGCAAAACATAATTATTTTTCATAAAAATATTACTGAGTTAGATGACAAAGTGGTTATAAACCATTTTCCACTTGTCATTGCTATTCAGAAGAGTGGGTTTTTACAGCCCTGCTGCCATGGACCATCAAATTTTGTTTTAGTCAATTGAGTTGGGCCTCAAAGATAGGACAAATAAATCCTGGAAATGTAATTCCAAATAAAAGATCATACACTTTCTAGTGGGATGGTGGGCTCAATTTATTTGGTGTCTTAGAAATAGCAGAACTTTATGTTTTTTGACAAAGCTTTTAATTGTCAGAGAAAGCAAAAATAACTGAATATGAAAGGACAAAGGATGAGAGCAAACAGCTGTCATCAATAGATATGTTATAGTGAACTCAGCATGCTGGAGAGGTGTAGAATGGATTATCACTCCTCTAAAGAAAGTGATATTTTCACTCTAATATTGAAGCAAATACAATTAGAGATATACTGACAATCTGCTTCTTGTGGGAGTAGATCATGTATCAAAAGAAAAGGTTTTTCTTTTCCTATGAACTATAACTGTAAAATAACTAGAATGTAATAATTTGGGTCAGATCACTGTAGCAGAATTATTATTTTAAATATTCTTTTAAATATACTATAAAATCCATGTTAAAATTGTGAAACAAAGATGCACTCATTACTGTGTCAAGCATTGTTCCTCAAGTTGGGGCACTGAACAAAAGTGAAAATAAGTTTCTGCTTTCAGAGTGGGATGGTATTACTTTTAGTTTAGTAGTGTGGCAGTCTTGAAGCCAAAATGCTAATTTTTATTTGGAATAAAGAAGTTGTTAATTGTTGTGTAGAATTCTATTGAAAATCCATTAATTTAGGGGAAAGCAAAATCGATTGTGCATCTGTTCACAGTTTTAGTGATCCTTGGGAAAAATGTCACTGCAGATTAGAAGAGTTTTGTCTTGGGATCTAAATTTGTATTTTTCAATCTTTATTAAAGAAAGAACAGAGAAATGGCTTGCAATGTCAGTGAAGGCGTGCTACCTATATCCATTAACTTTGCAAGAAGGACATTGGAGTTACGATGTATTATTGTCAAAGGTGCTAAATTGTTCTGCTCCTGGGAAAATGTATCAAGAATTTGGTGCCATTTTACCTCAGCTAAATAATTGATTCTTCCCTTCAGTGGCCAGGACACTTACTTGGGTAGCTGACTCTCAGAGAAGGTCAAGAGGTAAGATCTGCTCTTAGCACTGTACAGAGCTTCTTGTTGGAAAGATTGCAGCTGTGGCGCTAAACAAACAGCTGACGGGAGAGGGGTGGGGGTGAGAAGATGGCTGTAAATGCTTAGGGAGTGAGTGAGGACTTTTCTTTGTATGTTTTTCTTAACCAGCTGGACTTTCTGAGAGTTCTTATGAAACTAAAAACTGTGTCCATCCAGGAAGCTGTCACCATTGGGATGGAGCTAGGCAAGGATTTGGGGAGAGATAGGCATGGGTGACTGATTGTCATATCAATGTCAGTTGTTCCAAATTTATGCTAGCAAAGTGTTTTAAGAGAATGAAAGCTGTAGTGGGACTAAAAAGTGCTATAGGACTTTAAACTACTAAGCAGGACTAATGCTGCAGCAGCATGTCTACTACACGCATCACTTCTGTTTATTTTGTGTGCCTCTATTTAATTCAAATCTCAGCTGGCTTACTTTCAGCTCTGTGAACTTCCAGGTCAGAGTTCTAGTATTCTTGAGTGGGATCCTATTTTAATCAACCGTTTATGTTAAATGAGCATATTCAGTCATGTTCAATTTTAAGCAGCCTACTGTATGGAATATAGTTATTATATAATTTAATATTGCAGTTATTTTACTTTCAAAAGTACGGTGCTCAGTTTTTACATGCAGTTGTTTTAAATTCTGAAGAAAATAAATAAAAATTTAACTAATCACCTGAAGATCTTAATAATTTAATTTTTTTATACACTGAAAGTGACACTAATAAAAAAATAACCAAAAGTAACCAAAAAGTTACTAACCAAGACACTAAAAAAGTGTCTTGGACACTAAAGGACACTAACCAAAAAGTAACCTCTGCAGATGTTTAAACAGTGTTTCAAATAGAGCAGCTACATAATATATTTTAGCCAAATTCAAGTACTCTTTCAATTAAACATTTTAAATACCAAAATAGTATTGTTTGAGGCTTTGAATGTTAAGAGTTCCTTATCAGTCACGTCATTATTCTTTATGATATTTTTGCTCAAACCATTCGCAATATTCAAGGTTGCCAAGATGCCTTTTATCAAAAATTCATGTTTCTTTGATACCATGTTATTTACAAATCTTAGAAATAAATATGTCAACAGTGGAAAAACCATTTTCAGTAATTTAAAGTTTGCCTCTATTTAATTCTTTTCCCACAATATTGTCCTGCTTTGACTTTCTATGCTACAGCTGGGAACCCAACTTTGGGGAGTTGTTATTCTGTTCAGTACTGAGGGTTGCCAGGCCTCTCTGGGTCAGCATGTGACTTTCACTAACAAATTTGTATGAGAGCTAGGTGCATTTTTCCTCTCTGTTCAGCTAAAAACTGCAGGACTGTGCCAGGATAATTTTTTGTGATGGATACTGTTATTAAGCTTTGGAGGAGGGTGGAGTTACCTTAGTTTAGGCTAAAAATTTTGATCCCATTTCAGACAGATTATTAGTAGACAAAAGGATGTCAGTTATCTTGTACAAATCAACTTTTCAAGTTAGGTCCTAGGGGAGAAGTAACAAAAGCAAGTATTGATTGCTCAGTTAGGCCGGTCAGGGGATTCTTCTACAAAAATAGATCTTGGAAGAAACAGGAGGCAGAAAAAGCATGGACAAAAGAAAGGAACAGATAGGAATGTTTTCTTTGCAGATGAATGCTTGTAATTGCATGGCAAATCTCCACAAAAACTGACAGCAAGAAGAGAAGGAAAGTGAAAAAACAATGTGTTACATAGAATGGGATCCTGTTTTCTGAACCTTAAAATTACTCAATTAGTAAATAGTGTGAAACCAGCAGGGAAGTGGTGAACTGAATGTTTTCACTCTTATGTGTAGAGCTGTGCATATCCTGTCCTGCTTAAAATACAGGCAGAAGGCTTCATTTAGTGCCCAAAATATCAATTTGTTTACCTTATTTGTGTGCTTATCTCGAGAGATGAGCCATAAATGCAGCATCCACAAGGATGAAGCTCTGGGAAAATGTGCTAAGGGCTGCTGAAGCATCTGTGAAACATCACCTAAGATTGTCTTTCCTTGAAGGATTATCAGATGGAGCTGATGTCAACAGGAGACATGCCAGAGAGGATGAATCAATGCCAAAGGCCAGAGCACACAGTCCCAGCTGCAAGCAATGAAGTTCTATCAGGACGATGAAGTACATTATCTGTTCTTTTCTCAGAGTATTCTTAACATCCCAACATTTTTCTCTGCCCATGACCACAATATCAGAGGAATGTCAAGGCATGCCAGGGTCCCTAAGGTAGCATTCAACCTTCACTAAAAGCCCATGCTGCTCCATCTCTAGGCAGGTTTGTACAGGCTGTGCTTGAGCCAGTGATATTATTCTCACACCGCCCACTTCAAGAAACTTCACCATCTCTTACATTTCTTCCAGATAAAGACATCGTGCCTTGCTCACCAGTCCATACAAGATTTTATCCAATTTGCATCATACCAGGATGTCTTGGGAGTAAAATAATTAACATAGGCATTGTAGTAGAAGGCAACAAATTGCTGCATCACTAGACAAATCTGTCTGTCGAGTGATGCAGCAGTGCCTTTACATGGAATAAGTTCCTCCTTATTACATCAACTTCTTTTTTTACATATGCTAACCACACTAAAATCAGTTGTTTCAAAAGTGAAGTGTTAAATTTAATCTTTGTGCAAATCATACCGCTGATGATTCAACTGGATTTCAAGATAACCTTAATAGTATCTTAGTTAATGTGTTAAATGTACAATTTCTTAGAGCTATGTTCTTACAATCAATAATTGGAGTTATTCTATTGAGCATACCATTATTTTTCTCGCTTCTTGTTAAGCTTAGTCTCAGGTAGGGGTTTAAGCACCCTATCACAAAAATCAAACAAGGTAATAGGCAACAAATGTAGATGTTAAAACTGCAGTGCCAGTTTTGCAAAGGATTGTTCAAACTCAATATGGTGAGTATCTGAATGGTTATATTGTGTCAAAGACCATAGTTATGCACTTAGCTTCAAAATGTGATGCAGCAATTTCATATTTTGTGTAGCAATTTTTATGCCGGAACTCAACCTATATGTATGTATATTCTCTAAATGAATGGATTGAAAACTGACTGCCTGAACAAATAGGGGTTGCAGAATTAGTGCTTTTGAGAGAAGTGATCTAACCAAAAGACTTAAGGCCCTGCTGCCACACTTAGGTAATTGGATTCTGTCATACTTTCTGAGACAATATTAAAAACATAATTACATATTTATAGTAGCACTTAGATTTCATTCAGTGAGAACTGATGCAGACAAGAGGGAATGTCATTTTGAATTACCCAGTATCATTGCGTGTTACTGCAATGTAACAAAAATGGAAAAATGTACATAGGATGTACTACAGTGCTGCACATGGGAAAGACAAGGAGTGTGGAATGTGTCCAGGGGGGTTGAAACATCTCTCCCATGTGGACCATTGGGAGTAGAGTTGTTTAGCCTGGAGAAGAGAAAGTGAAGGTTTCATTGTGGCCTTTCAGTACATACAGGGGGCTTAAAGGGCCAATAGTTTTACATGAAAGGAGTGCCGATTCAGACTGTGTATAAGGAAGAAATTGTTATGATGGGGTTGGTGAAACACTGGAGAAGTTGCCCATAAAGGTGGTAGATGCCACATTCCTGAATGGTTGAAGAGCAGCCTGGTCTAGTGGAAGGTGTTCCTGTCCACGGCAGGGGAGCTGGAACTGGATGATCTTTAGGGTCTTTTCTGACCCAGACCACTCTATGACTCTATGATATAACAGTTAGGGAAAGGAATTTTTATAACACTGGTATAAAATAGCTCTCCTTTCTTACCTGAAAGAAGATTCCATGCACAAGAGCATTCTGAGTGCAGTGCTTTTGTTGCCCCTTCTCACCAAACCTCCAGCTTTCACAGCACCAGACTGAAACATGGAAGTAGTGGATGTAAACAAAGGGCAGCACTCAGGAGTAACACAGACCAGGAGAGTCTTCAGGCATGGACCTAGCCTGGTGGTGTAGTTTTCTGTGCTCTCTCATTCCCATGTGAAACCATCCAGCTCTGTGGAAGGGCTATTTGCATAGTCCTTTCTCTCCTAAATTTGTTGCAATTTTTTGGATTATTGCACCTTTCAAGATTATTTAGCAGGTCTTTCTAAATCTGCCTGTTTTTCACAAGCGAAATTGGAGTTGAATTGGATTAGAAATAAGAAAGATGGCTCACCTGATAAATCATGTGTTTGCTTAGCTTCAATATGATACCATTTCCTACTCCAGGCTGCTGGCTTTTTGCTTAACTAATCCATGAAGATTTTACTGTTTCTGGTATCAGTCACTTATGTCAGGTAACACACCAAATTTTAACTCTGTCTGGAATCACTCCTCAAGTAGTAAACAAAAATAACAAAAAAAAAAAAACAAAAAAACAAAAAAAAAAAAAAGACTTCACATGAAATGTATGTTTGCATAATTTCACTATACAGGCAATAGCCTGTATAGCTATATCTGCTGTAGTGATATATATGCATAATTCAGCAGTAGTGTACTGCATAAATGTGCATGCATTCTTCAATCCCAAACGTAATGAATTCATTAGAAATAACTGGGCCTTTTTCTTTAAACCTCCAGTTACACTTCACAAATTCTCACCAAAGTTTCTTGGTTCCAACCTTTTTCAGACATTTATTTTTCTTCCTATTAACTTTTTTCCTTTTTTTTTTTTTTTCAATTAAGCAAAACTGTTGCCCCTGACACAAAAGATATGGCTTGTTTTGTCTGGCTGCAAATTCTGCCCAGCTTTTTAGAGGAAAAAGGCTTAATATTGACTATAAAGCTGCTCTCCTACCCAGTGGTCCCTGTGATAAAAATGTATCTATAGTGCTTTTGACCTCTGATTTTAGCTGCTTTGTAGAAAAAGAAGGCCAGGACAGGGGCTTGACACCTCTTGTAGGTCAGAGTAGATTCCAGACATGTTTTTTGGAGTGGAGAGATGTAGAATAAAAAAGGAACTGTTCCTTTGTGTTGCTACTCTGCTACCCTGAGCAGGTGTGCTAGAGAGCCTGGACACTGGCAGTGCTGTCACTTCTGGGTGGCATTAAAGTCATCCATTGGAGCAGGGAGCAAAGAATGGTATGCTTGATTTCACAGGTCCATTCTTAGGGCTGATAATTGTGCATGTGTGTATTTGTAGACATGTATCCACTGTATCTCAGCAGCTCATTTCCGGGTGTATTTATTGCACATAGATAATAAAGGCATTAGCTGTACTTGTTATGCTAGTTACCTCTAGCTGTTAGCTGTAGTTTGTTGCAAAACTGGCTTTGCTGATTCACTTCCATATTAGTCTGCTCTATTGCAAGTTTTCAGGCTTTTTCTCTTGGCTTTGTATTACCAAATTGTAGTTGGCAGCTTTATTACATCAAACAACTGAATTTCTTATCATTTGTCAGGTATTTGTTCAGTTACTGTCTCTGCACAATCATCTCTGAAGATGCTATTTTAGCAGTAGGTGCCCTTTGTCAAATAAAAATACAATGATGTGAAGTGGTGTAATTTAAAGATGATGTATTTTTGCCAGACCTGCAATCATTCATTCAGTTGCTTCATCTTGTTTTTCATGAAGGTATTAGGTAGCAAAAGCAGGGAACCTCTCTGTTTATGTGTCTCACAGTGCTAGTGAAACACACTTTTAAACCTCTTATACTTGCCAAATATCTAATGTGCAAATTCAACTGATTTAACGGTATGGATTTACAGGGCAAATAGTTTAAAAAATATGACAGAGTGCAAATACTTTGTGTTCTCTTCCTTACATATTTGTTTACATGGGTTTAACTTTAGAACAGAGTTTTTGAATACTCTGTAGTTTAAAATGAGCTTTTTGAAATTCACATTTAAAATACTGTTCTTTTATTTTATTCTATTTATGATAAGGAAGCAAATCTATCCTACTTGCCTGGTAGCATGACAGACAATCATTCTGAATCTGGACATCCTCTGAATTCTCACAATAAATCTGCTGTAATTCCTCTGCTTTTCTCAATGAATTCTAAAAAGGTATTGATTTCTTAAAAAAAAAAAAAAGTGTACCCAAACAATCCAAAAAAATAGAACATTTATTGAGATTTTGACTTTAGTTTCTCTGAAATATCCACACCTTTATATTGCATTTTCATCAATGTATTTGGGGACATTTAAGAAGCTGTTTTAGACAGTTTGGTGGACTGCTGCAAGCTGATGGCAGGTGCTTTCTGGCTGTTTCTGTTGGAGCTGCCTGCCTCACTGGCAGCTCCTGGGCTCCAGCAGTGCTGCAGGGCTTGGTCCCTTCCCCGGCACTTTGACAGGGACAGGGAGGAGGTGCCCTGCTGCTGGGCAGCAGTCTGCACCCAGCTGGTTCCTTAAAACCAGCTCTGCTTCATGAGAATTAATTAAAAGAGCTCTGAGGGAAGAGATGAGTGACTTATTATGGACTGCATTAGATTTTCTTTTCTATCTTATGGATGGAGGTAGGAATCTGGCTGTGAGAAACCCTTTTACTAGGACTTAATCTTTAACTTTTGCTTTTAGTCACAAGTGACATTGAAAGCCAAGAGGTTGAAGGGGGAAAAGCCTTGAAAAGGACGCTGCATCCCTGAGGCCCATGGAATTGTGCACATGTCGTCTGACTCGCATCTGGGGAGATGATGGCAGCTTCCTGCTTCCTCTGGACTCTAACAAATGAGTTCTGGCAGCTTGTAGTGCAACAGCTTAAGGTGTTACCATCCCCAGATGCTTCTGATCTCTCTGTTGGCACTTGCTACCTGGGACGGAGCTCCCCTTTGATAAAAATTATTTGTTCACTATGATGCTGTGCTGTAAAATGCAGAAGTCAGTATGTGGACGTATGCCCTGTTTTCCTCTGGCATTGATAGGTGGTCAGACAGCTGTGGATGAGTTTGTCTCAGGCTCTTTCTAATAAATAAATCTAAGTTCATTTGTTAAAGATAGGCAGCTATACCTTCACTAGGAATTTACCTCTGATACTCTGCTAGAGGTGGGTACTTACTTGAGACATGCATTTACACAAAATGACACATCTAATTTTCTGGCCTTTAGCCATTTTGTATCATTAGGCCCAAGTCCTAGCCTCATATTTGCAGAAAAATGAATATAAGTTAAGAAATGTGCCTTTGCTAGAATACTGACTTTTTCCAAGACCAGAAATGTAAGGAGAATATCGGTGTCCCTCAGAGATTGCAAAGCCATTCTGGTTCAGAACACCCATGGCAGAAGGTTACTAATCACAATAGGGGAAAAGTGTATAAATTACATGGTTCCATTTGCTCTGAAAATGATGCTGTCATGCCATGGCCTTGATGTTCAGGCATACACATTCTCAACTTCACTGCTTCTGGTTGGCTGCATTGTTGCACTGTTCCTTTATCTATAATGATAAATAAGCAAAGAGATTTCGTAAACTATTAACACAAGGGTAAAATGGCTCAGGCAGTCTACTACTGCTTTATGGACAACTTCCTTCCTCATTTTGCCCTGATGGGAAAGTGCATCATTTCTCTGCTATGTTCAGTTCTTGATCCCTTGCTGCACTTGCTGCCCACAGCCAGGCTATGTCATCAGACTGTCTGCTGTCATAAAACACTATTAGTTTGGAGTCTTTTTAAACCTGATTTTTTAAATAGATAAGAGAGTCTTGCTAATTCTTCCCTCATACACATTCTCTTCTGCATATGTAAGTGCAACTTTGGAGAAGAGAGAAGCTGTTGTGTAGAATTGGCAAGAATGTACCTGAACATTTCAAAGCCTAATGTGAAGAAAGGCATTTTAAAGTTAGAGCATTGCATTTAACTTCCTAGTGCTTTCCCTCCAACACAGACAGGACAAAAGGATAAACTGAAGTGATTAATGTTGCATCTGCAGCCTGTTTTGTTTTTCTGTCAGATAATTGCCAAGAAGGTTCCTGTTGATCACCTCTGCAGCAATGGCACATTAAGGTCTACTGCATTAACAAATTAAGCAATTTATATTTATGTAAAGAATGCAACTGGATATATAAAATATAATCAGCTGATGTTGTATATTGCTTGTCTCCTTGTTTTCTTAATAATTAGGCAACATTCATGCTTTCAGTGCAGAGTGAATAAATAAATGAATAAGGTAAATAGTGAAGCCATTATGCAATTACTCATGCTTTGGCTGTATTCTCAGCTTTTTGCAAAACTATTCACCCACTGGCTGCTGTCTACACCAAAGTATTAACCCAATACAGTCTCCTTTTTGTGTCAGTCTCCAAGTTTAAAACTTTCCTTCATGATTTTCATATTCCTCAGATGGAGAAATATATCTGGTTTACTGTGTATTTTTAGAAGTTTTCAAGATTTCAATTTGTCTTGGACATAGCTCACATGAAAAAAAAATTAATTAAAGTGCTACTCATTTTTAACAGATCCACATTAGAGATCAGGACCCAAGTAAAGTTAAATTATTTGTTTATATTAATATATGGGGTTTTAGGGCCATTTGAAGTGGGTTTCATAATCAGAACTGTGGTCAGATTTGAAGAAGAAGCCTGTTGCCCCTGTCTTCTGGAAATAAATTAATTCAAAGAGACAGGCTTGTGAAATTAGGAGCTGACTCATTTAAGGAGGATTTCACAGAATACCTATTTAAGCTGGGGGAGTCCTTTCTGGCAGTTGCTGTGGATGCTGAAACTTCACATGGAATTGAGGAGAGACTGCAGAAGTACCTAAAAGATAAGTTTTTGCTGCATCCATGATGCATGTAGAAGCCATGTTTTCCTTTGCTGCAGAAGGTCCCTCAGTTACAGAATGGAAAGTGCTGGAAAATTGACTTTATATAGTGACCCTGCTGGGATTTCTTCTTTGCATGTCCCTTTAAGCCACTGTCAGAAACAAGACTGTGACCTAGGCTGGCTCAGGTATACTCATAGGCAGAAATGAGAGTACATTCAATATTGCTCTGATCACATTAACACCAGAGTGGAAGTTCTGTGGTCTAATTGATAAAATAGAATACTACTGACCCTAGCAGTATTCTACAACTTGAGACCTATGTTTGATTTTTGAGTGTCATTGGTGGATTGCTTATATCTACCAATCTTACTGCTTTTTTGTGTTGCCTTGCACAGCATCAAGTAATCAGTCCTTCAACATGAAACAAATTGTTAACTTTGGCCATGTAGTTAGAATAGAAGTTGTAGAAGGTATTTATTTAATTGAGGCCTAAGTCTTCGCTTTGTTGGCTTGAGTTGCAAAATCTTGACAGTGTTCACAAAGTATCCTATTTAATTCCCAGTGTACAAGAATTGCTAAAATTGAGCAGGAGGTATTTTGTGCATGTGGATGCAGAGGCATGTCTAGGCTGTCTTGTACAGCACTTCATGTTCGAGGTTTCCTTCTCTCTAGCGTACTTCTGCAGACAGGCAAGCTCCTTTCTTAACCACCTGCAAACAGGCAGGGCAGCCAAGGCGGGTTTGCATCACTGCAGTGGAATGACCCAGTGCTGTGCAGAGCTCATTGTGACTGCCCGTGTGAATGGGGCTTCTGAGGTTACCAGTACTAACAGAAGTTTGCAGAAAGAGGGATCTCTTTTTCGATTTGCTTTTCATTCTTTTTGGAGACACAAGCTCAGTTTGCCAAAAAAACCCAAACCTCTGAGTTAGTATAGGAGAAAAAATGGCAAAAGAGGAAGTAAAACACAGAAGGTGTCCCATACCTTAAGCTCACTTGAACTGTCAAATTTCTTTTCTATTATAATTTATTGCCATAAAAATTTGAAAGTTTCAATATAACATCTTGGATTAGCTACACATAGCACATAGTCCACAAAATTTTTGTGCACATAGTCCATAAAATCTCAAAGAGCCTCGTGGCAATGCTAATGTCAGGTTGACAGCAGTAATAAAATTTAACATCAAGCACACTCACGAGGATTAGTTTAAAATCTGCTGTCATGGAATATCAGAGTACAATGAGGTACTTGATAGCCTGCGTGAACTGCTGGTAGGCTATGCAAACATTTTCCCTTAACCACAACAGATGACCATTGAGGAAATTCAATTCGACCACCTCAGTACCAGCAACCACTATTGTTCAGTGTGTTCTAGGAAGACTAACTTTATTTTGGTGATAAATCATCCTGAGTTACTCCACAGTTCACAAAGCATATCCTGTGATTTTATATAAATTAATTGGTTGGCTTCACTTTTGTGCTATATTGTTGGGTTTCCAGCATCTATTTTAGCTTATTCTGTTTTTAACTAAGCACCAGGATTTGGCTACATTTACAGAATCTGTTGCAAAAATGAAAAGTAGATGATTTTACAATTTTTGGAAGTTAAATTGTTCTTTTGTTGTGTTGCTTTTCTTTATTTTTTTGCCTTCCTGTTCTTTCCTACCCCTCACCTCCTCAAAGTAAAAGTTTTTCAGAAATTAGAGCAGTATAGAGTAATCAGATGAGACAAAATTTTTTGAGAGTTTGGAATTTTCATTCTACATCCCATTTTCTGCTTCCCAGTTATATTACATTACATAAACACCAGAACAACACCTTCTACAAACACAGTAGGTTTTTATCTCCTCTGCCCTGTAAGGCAACATTTGTTTTTCATGTTAGGTATCTTTCTACTTTCCATTTTACATTTACTCCGGGTGAAATATTGTATTTAACAAACACCAAGAAAATGTACTTCCAATACCAGAAAAAGCCATGTTTTCTTTCCCCACATTTATTCAGTATTCTGTTTGTGGCTCCCTTAATTGCTCCATTTTCTCTTTTACTGGCATTTATAACTAGCAGATACTTATTCCAAGATATGTGTCACCTTGCTTGCAAAGAGCCTTTTTCAAGGAAGTTCCAAATATTTCCTATTTTTGTCTGTCCCTTTTTTCTCATCAGTTTACTCCCTGTGGTGTTCTTTATTGTGCGTGGTAACATATTTCCTACTTCCATTGCCAAAATCTCTTTTTCAAAGTGGATCTTGCTCTCAACAGATGTTTTCCTGAGGATTTATACAGTCCCTACTGAAGTAGGAACATTTATAAAGGAGGAAAGTGGTTTCTTGTCTGATAGTCTTGATGGCTGTAGGTGCTCCACTAGAGAACTCTGCTGGCAGGTGGCTCATCATGTGGGCAAAGTGGAGAGTCAAAAAATCAGAGAATATGCACAGGGCTGTGGTGGGTTTTGTTGCTGTCATGGTCACTCTACTTTGTAGGAGAATTAATGCCTATCATTAGTGTTAAGCAAATAAATAGTTTTATTCAAAACATTAATATAATGGCAAGGTAGCTAGCCAACATGATTATGTTATGTTGCCAATTAGTAAAAGGTGGAATCAAAAAGGTCGGTTTGATTCTAACAGACACAAAATTATTTGGTGACAGTTCAAATTACTGACGTGGAAACTATAGTGAATAATGCATAGAAAATACACAATCTCTATTTCGTTACAACTTCTGTACAATTAATATGTTCACAATGCAAAGGAAATTTTGCATTAAATACAGATGCATTGTCGGCAGCTGATTGGTACAAGAAAATCTTATAAGTCCTGCTACTATTTCCCATTTTTCATATATGAGAAGAGAAATTAAGTACCATTTTAAAAGGCACACATATCTGAAAATTACATATAATTATATATAATTTCATAGGAAAATATTTTTACAAATCCTGCATTTCATATTTTTTGTTCATGCTAATTAGTTCAATGGAGAAGTATTAAATACTAATTTTTCCATGTCTGCCAAGATACCTGAAGGGTTATTTTAAAAGATATTGTTAATGGGACTGGATACAATGTGTGTGGTTCCTTAATGCTAATTAATTAAGTCAGGAGACAGTCCTAATTAGCAGATGTGAAGCCAGAATTTTAGACAAAAGCATTCTGTTCAGTTGTGAAGTTCATCTGCTTTCTATTGCAAGTTCACTTGGGAGATAATTTCAATCAAACTGTTTTGTGTACCTATCAAGTAGTGTTGTGTTGGTAGGCCTTGAACCGTAAGTGAAAGTTTATAATGAAAAATTGCACATACACTTCATAAATATTCTCAAGATTAAAGCAAATTTTGTTAGGCTTGCTGTTATGATCACAGTTCATTTGATTGCACTTATATATATTTGCTTTGTACCAAACTATTTCACCATTATGTCAGCTAGGTAATATTGATCTCCCACTGCAACAGTACTTAAAAGCTTTTGTGAAAATTAAATGAGGATTTTTTTACAGCTTTGAATTTCATTCAGACTTTTTTTAAGTGTCTTGGACGTAACTTTTATTTCACTGAAAATACTAATTTGGTTTTCTTAAAGTTTAGCAGTTCAACAAAAGAGAAGCCTGGAGAATATTGCATTAAATATTAATAGGTTTTTCTGTCAGGGCACTAGGGGGTTTATTTTGTTTTTAAGAAATATCACATCCTTTTAGACTTCTAAATCATTCTTATGGAGGCTGTTATTTTGTCCACTGCTGAAGTGTAATCTCACTGTGTCTGTTCTCATTGGTTTTATGTTGGCTCTGTTATGTTACAGGATTTCAATAATGATTTCTTTTGTACATCTGATTTAACTCTAAAGAAAAATGTAGGTATACAAACAAAAAAATAACTGTCTGAAAAGAAGCCTATTGAATAACAATAGTGCTAGTTATCTATTTACTGAAAAAATATTTACTGTAATTCTCAGGGCTTTATAAAAGGCAAAAGAAAGCTCGGTCATACTTGCTGCAGTTGTTATGCCCCAGACTGTAATGCTGTAAAATCTGTGATTCATGCTGCAGATAGCTTCCAGTTTCTGCAACCTGAGACAAAGCAGGAAATTATCCATGTTGTTTATTGTAGCCGTGTTAAATCAGCTATATGGATCCAAGTCTTAATCTGAAACAAGGCCATACAGGAGTTGTCTCTTAGAGCATCACAACCGTCACATGCTCACTGTATTTGCCCAAATATGCTGTTAACTCTCCTGCCCTGACAGAAACAACAGAAGCATGGGAACAGAAATGATTAATCCACATAGTATTCTTTGGCCATGGGATTCAAGTTTCTTGATTAAAATTTTTGCCCTCGTTTTTTAAAGCTTTAATTGAAAACAATCCCAGATTTCTGAGTCAGCCAAAACGTGCTCTGATGAAGAAGACAGAATCTTGCAGTGATAATTTCAGGGCTGCTGGCTCTGAAGCCCATACTGGCTTTTGTTCCACCATGATACTTGTTTGCCAGCAGGCAGCATCAAATCCCTTAAAGTACCTCCTGGCTGCTTCCATACTGCAGTTTAAGTAGTTTTGGAATACCAGCAGGTTTTCTCATGGAGTGGTCTTTTTCCAGTTCTGAATACCTTTTTGAGGTATATTTGAAAGTAAAAGTATTATTATGTATAAATTCTTTATGTTAGGAAAAATGCAGCCTGAGGAGTAATTATCAACTATGTTTTAAAACTAACAAGACATTTTAATATGATTTAATTTGCAAGTTTGTTCCAGATTCCTTCCACTGTATACATGTTTATTTGCTGTCACATGTTTTGTGCTTCATTTGCTGGACTGAACACGTTTTCTTCTGGTAGAAGTAGATTCCTTTGAAGCCATTGTCAGGTTCACTGAGAGCTTTAGAAGGAAGTACACTTGGCATAAGACTTGACAAATGAAACCCAGCAGCATCTGCCAGTACATACAGAGCTCAGGATAAGTATACAGAAAGCTGGTCTGGAAGAGTAGTTTTAGTGTTTGTGACTCTGAAGATCATCTACTCCAACTTTTCTGCTCTAAGCAGGATCAGCTAGAGCAGGTTGTGTCCAATTAGTTGAGTATCTCCAAAGATGGGGCTTCTACAATGCCTCTGTGCAAGCTGTTGCAGTGTTAGACCACCCTCATGGTAATAGAAAAGTGTTGTCTTGTGTTTAGGTGGGAGCGAGGCAAGGCTGACCTGCTTGTGGTTCCCTGGATTCTCCTTCTTGGCCTTCTTGACACTTAGAGGTCAGAGTTCACCTTGCTTTCTTCCAGTCATCAGGAACCTCTTATACCTGCTGTAACTTTTTAAAGACAATTTTGAGAGTGGCCTTGCAAGAACATCAACCAGCTCCCTCAGCACTCTCTGTTGCATCCTGTTTGGTCCCATATACCTGTGTGTGTCCACCTTAGGTTTTCCTGAACCCCATCATTGTCCACTGAGGAAGTCTTCTTTGCTCCACACTTTCCCCCAGTTGCAGGGGCTTCAGATTCCTGAAGGCAGGTATTATATGCCTTACTGAGGCAAAAGAAGACATTGAGTACCTCAGCCCTTCCCATATCCTTTGTGGCCAGGGACTGTGTCCATTCAGCAGCAGGTGCATTGTTGTCCTTTGTCTTCCCTTTGCTGCTCATGTAGAATCCCTTCCCACCTTCCACATACCTGGACTAAACTCAACTCTGGGTTGCTTTGGCTTTTCTGACTCCATTCCTGCAAGCCCCATATTCCTCCTGGGTCATCTCAACTCTGTTTCCATTTCTTGAATACTTCCTTTTTGTGCTTTAGTTTTGCCAGAAGTTGCATGTTTCTCCATGCAGGTCTCTGCTTCCTTTGCTTGTGTGAATTGAAATAGTCCAGGCTGGAGGTAACAAATGAAAATATCATTGAAACCATTTCCTTATGCAAAAGTATAAGTCTGAGGGGGACTTGTAATAAAAAAGTAAGTCAAGACTGAAAGAAGAAGGGATTTTGAGATCCTGCTGCAGGCAGTGCTGTAGAATATGTTATGAAAAATCTTTTAAAATATTTCAAAATAATAGACTATAGATACTGTAATAGTCTATTGTGAACATAACCCTCTAGAATGTTATAGAGTGTTATATGCAAGATATTAAAGTGGTTTAAAAATGTGCTCTCAGTTATAATGTAAATTTCAAATTCTTAAGTGAAAATAGCTTGTCTTATTTTCAATTGAAAAGGCTTCATAATAAAAGCAAGTAGTGTTGATGTCAGTGAATGAGTAAGATTTCATGAACTCATACTCATGTAAGCACAGGCTGTCATCTGATCAATTACAGCATACCTGCCTATGATGCAAAAGAAAATGGAAATATTTAAATGAGCAGTGATGACTGCCAGCAGTGATTGGAGTGCTAGATCTGAAAAAAAAGAGTAGGACTGGCCAGCCAGGAAATGGTCACAAACGGCCTTTTTTTTTTTTTCTTTTTCTTTTTTTTAATTAGAGTGAGATCTGTTCAGCTACATTTGATTGGTAATCCTCCATGGATGCTGTAGAGTTAACATTCTTTACCACAGTGTCAGGTAAATGTGAGCATGGACCAGCACCGTAGACAGTGACAATTTGGAATTTTACAAGTGGATGATGGAGAGAAGTAATATTGGCTATTTGAAGATAAGAGCTGATAAGGTGAGTAAGAATGGTCAGGTGGAAATAGCACATGAAGCAAAGACAAATAGTTTATATTCAAGTAAGATGGAGGAGCTGATGTTAATGGGGGGAATTTAAAAAGGAGATTATATGCTAAGTCAAAGAGCTTAGGAAACTGATACACTCTAAGCAGTTTTGAATGTGGTAAACTTTATTTGCTAAAGAAATTATAAGGAAAAAGGTCAGAGAAACAGAAGGTGCAATGAAGAGATGCAATATGATCCTAAATAGGAATATACTTCATGGATGGTGGGAAAATGTAAATCATGTGCCAGTGACAAAGAATGCATTTAGGTATGATTCAAATACGAAGAACTAGGATACTCAAATAAAAATACATTGCTTTAACTATCAATTTGCATAATGATAAGGTGGGGATAGTGCTTGGAGAGCAGAAGGAAGGAAGCAGGGCTGATTGCTAGATGTGAACAGGCAAGTGTTTAAAGAGATGGATTTATATTTTGATTTGAAATCTTTTGATTTTAGAGAATCCAGCATATCTAAAATAATGGCAGGTGTCTGAATGGTCTTTGAGAAGTGGTAGTTGAGTTTGTTTGGTGATGACTTTATCTGGCAATAATTTGAAAAGAATAAAAGGAATTAATTAGCAAAAGAGTTGTAGAATGTGTCCTCTCTGTCTGAAGGGAGGCTTCTGTTCTTGAGTCGAGATAGAAGAGCTACATGCTTGAATTGATTAGTGAGGTAGGAAAACAGAAGATGTGACAGTTTGTGTCATGTGTCACCTATAGTATTGGACAGTGATCTCATTTTGCATCAGTTCAAAATACCAAAATGGAAAAGGATGTGAAAATATTAATATTTCAACAGCAAATCAATCATTTTTGACACCTGTGGAGGCTAGAGGTGATGAAAGACAGGACAAAAATCTATACTCTAGAAGTGGCAGGAAAATTCCTTACAAGTAAGGCTCATAATTTGTCAGTTTATCATTGTGGAAGAGGGTATTCTGAGACCAGTGGATGAGTAAAAGTAAGTTTCTTTCTGTACTACTAAATAAGAAATGCATGACATTTATTTTTTTTAAGAGAAACAAAAATTAGAAGAGGGAGAGGGAGATTGGAGTGTGCAGATGAAGGCAAGTGTGGAAAGGTAGATAGAGAATTCAAACCCGTCTGTCAGTCTTCCCCATCCCTGTTATCTGAACAACCTTGCTATTCATCATAAATTGATCTGATAGAGGAACTGGTGAGGCACCAGGACAATGTAAGTGTGCAATTGTCCATGTGTATAAAATAAATGAGAAGGCTGAAGAAGAAGGAGGTTGTATTTGGGAGTATATTTTACATAGAAAGAACAGGACCATGAAGTATTTAATTAGTAATTGTCAGAAAAATCAGCAGCTAAAAGAAATATGCAATTTTTTAAAATGGTTTTCCTTAGCTTCCTCCTCTTCCCTTCCACAGCTACAATAAAAAGTGATGCATAGGGAGAATATCACATATATCAGTGAAGTGTAAGTTACAGTGATGCTCATGGTTTGCAGCCTGAGAGTTGAACATACTTCTCTTACTGAAAGTTAAGAGACCACAGTAGTAATTTTGACATATTTTCTCTGCCATGTTTAGTCTTACTTTTTGCTCAAGATATATAAGAAATTCAATCTACACCAAGGACATGATCCGTAGAGCTACGGTGTAAGGGCAGAGCCAACACAGCAGAAACCCAGAGGCTGGCAGAGCTCAGGGTGCTGGAGGAGGGCATCTCTGTTTTTATCCACGGCTCTCTGATGACCTAAGGTAGAATAATTTCTTCTTTGGCTTGCTAGGAGAGATGAGCAGGCAATGTGGTTTTGCTCCCAGATTCTACACTGGCCTTCTGCTAAGCTGGCTGTGTGGCTGAGGTGAGTTCACTCCTTGCAGGGAGGCACATGTCGTGGTTTCCAGCAGGAGCTGTGGAGCTCAGCGAGGCAGCGGAGCAGCTGGGCTCCCTCGCCTCCCTCCACTGCAGCTGGAGAAACCTCTTGAGCAGCTGAGACTGAGATAAGGAAGCAGTCAGATAGGTCAGCCCAGACCCACGGCTTTGTCTGTGACATAAGATGTCTTTCATGCAAGTAATTCTACTTCAGGTAGTGAATTTATATTGCCACCAGTTGTAGGGTTGACATTCAGTGATGAGAAATATTCCAATGTGTTCAAAACTTGATGTTTCTTCCTAAATATTTGGGCATAGCCATTAATTTTTAATAATAAAGTTTGCATTCTTTGGGGTTACTGTAGATAAACTATTCAGATGTTGTGACATAGGGTAGTGAGCTTAACTATGTCGGCAAAAAAAATTGACAGTGTTCTGAGTTGTCAGATTCTCATCTGATGTTATCACTGGCTCATGCACTCAGAAAATGCACTGTTGTTTAGGAATTTGTTGTTCTAACAAAACAAGACATAGTTACTATTTTTGTACTGATTCAAAACCTTGTCATCTCTTCTAATCAACAAAAGCTTAAAACTGAAATGTCCCCCTGATTTTTTGCTTCACCACTACTGCCTCTGTAAGGATTTGTTGCATCTAGGCTGTATGTGAGAGTTGGGCTGCTGATATACTAGTATTTTTCAAAGAAAGTGTCTGATGTATTTTACATTAAGAAACAAGGAAAAATCCATCAATATGGTCTTCTTCAGATGGATACACTCTTAGGAAAGAAAGCATGAAAATGATGATATATTTATCTTATTTTTCTTCATTGTGACAAAACATAAATTGCCAGCATGCACAGCCCTTAAAATTAAGGACAATTAATATCCATTAATGAGCGGATAAGGATCTGGAAATTTTTAGAAATAATTAAAATTATCTACATCATCTGAAGTTTCTTTTGAGCATATAGTGTTTTGGATGGGAGAGGGAGAGGAAGATGCTTCTAGGTGACAGAGCTCTGTAAATGATAGAATTTCCAAAAGCAGGAGATTTAGTGAGGATAATTTTCAGGTTAATCCCTGCTACCCAGCATTGCCACATAATAATAATAGTAATTTAAAAAAACTCCAGAATGTAACAGGTTTCTAGTATTTTCTCTAAATTACTCCATTTTCTTTGAAAGAACAAGACTGTGCTTTGGACATTTTCTGTTAAGCGCAGGTTAAGCATTTGATGTTGTCAAATAACTCTAAACTATGTGTTTGAAGTTTTATGTAAAATCTACTTCAGTGAATTAAAATGAAAATATCTTGCTCTGTTCTGAATCCAAGGCAAGAGAACATCAACTGCAGGATTTTTAGGCCCTTCTTTGATTTTATGATTTCCTGGCAATAACTTAGACTGATGGTAGTGAAAAGCCATAGAAAACATAATGGAAGGGAAGGACATTGAGTGAATGAGTGTGCTGCTTAAACTGAATCCTCTCCAGCTTTTATGATCAAGCCTTGGCCACCTCCATTGTTACATGGATCCCTTGGGTTTATGTCCCTATAGAACCAGTGTGTGCAGGTTAAATTCACGGTACATGAGGAGTTATTCTGCTGCTATAAAAAAAAGAAAACAGTGAAGGATGTCCAACATCATGCTTTAGGTAACAGTTGTCCCTTCACATTCTGTAAGTGTCATTAATACACAGTCAAATATTTATTTACTTCAGAATGTTAATACTCTTAGCTAAGTAAGATAAAGAAACATTTTAAAAAGTACTCTGCAGATAATTGGGTGGGAAAGTGTCTTTTCATTTTGGGAGTAGTAGATTTATCTAGTGATATTTCAAAGGAGGACATTTCACAGAGGTCAGGTTCCATGGTTATCTGAATTTGAAAGGACTTTGTGCCACCAGTTGTGTCACCATTAGTATAATGCAGAATTCAAAATATTTTTTCACCAAGTCAAACAACAGCATAAGGAAGGCTGTGTAGGATTTGTTGGTCTTCATTTTAGACAAAAAAAAAGATAAACAGATACATCCATCACCATGGTCTCTTTTGAGGCTCTCTGAAGTTTATAGAAAGGGTTGTTTTTTTTTTTTTGGTCACTCAGTCCTTTCTCAGCAGTTACACTAATACATCTTGTGATACTTGTGTTGCTCATGGCCATTGTTTCTTTCTGAAGAAGCACCATTTTTTTTCTAAAGCAGCAGCAACATGTAGGATGTCATCTTATGCTGATGGGTTTTTTTGTGTTTTCAATGGTGTATGTATTTGTAACTTTTCAGTGACTGTAACATCCATTTTTAATTTAGAATTAATTGTTGGTTTTGGATTCTGAGAATAAAATTGCAAGAGGTGATAATCTGTGCTTCAGTACTGCCACTCCATAATTTAACAGCATTGGGTTTGCACCAGAGCTGGCCTTTTTCAGTGAGCACTTTATTCTTTTGACAATTCTTGCCATTTACTTTTTTAGGGAGACTAGTGAGTTGCAGCATGATTTTGAGCACCTATTTCATGGCTATTGGGCTAGAACCCATGCACACTAGAACTCTAGCTATTTCTTTTCCTTAGTCTTAATTTTGGATTTAGACAGATAAATAAGGAACACAAACCAATCTGTCTCTGTATGTGCTATTAATCATTGGCAAAACCAAGGCCTTTAAAGATCATGAAACATGAATAAACTGATTTGAATTATCTCAGTTCTTCTAAAAGCACCTGATTGGAGAGAGAAAAAAAAAAGAAATTTTGTTTGAGGTACATTTGTTTGTTTGTTTTCAAAATTAATTGGTTTTCTTAAAGAGTGTGTATATAAATATTTAGATTATATTTTTACAAGACCATATGGTTCCTTATTAAATTATACCAACTTACGTTAGTTTCAGCTTCTAAATAAGTGAATGTAATACTGCTGGTATAGGAATACAATCTCAGCTGATTCAAATAGTCATGCTTTCTGCTAAATAGATGGTGGAAGTGCTGTGTGAATGATAAATACTTTACCTGAGACTATCTGGAGTCTTGCCAGAAATGCAAGACTGTTATCAAGAGCTTTCTTCCAATTATTTGGAATAAAAATTAATCTAGGATTAAACTGTCTCTCTTAGCAGCACCTAACTGTGATATCAAGAGAAGTGTTTTGGCCATTCACACTATTAGATTCTGTAAAATTGCTGCCGTGACAGTAAGCCTCTTTGTATGGTTCTTACTCTTTAGCAGCTGTTAAACTAGGCATAGTCAGAGTTTCAAAGGTCGTCATTTTAATTTGTGAGTTTTTTTGAGGGCTCAGTTACTGATAACTTACTTGTAATTTAATGAGCAAATCCATCTTCCTTTTGGCTGATAGAATATGCATGTAAGGAACCTTTGTGGTCTGCCCAGTCCCTGGTGAATGTGCTGAGACAGTTTTTTCTGACAATGATTCAGGCTTATATTCTGTTTCCACAATGTGCCACAAAAAAAAAAAAAAAAAAAAAAAATTCCCTTAATCTTGTTAGCCTTGATGTGCTGAGTTTTAAAATGTTGTGTGTATTTTTATATTTTACTAAGCTATGAGGGTAGCTTACACTCAGGCCGTTGTGGGGGAGGGGACACTGTTGGAGCGGTAATACCTGAGCCTTAAGTCTTTTCCAAGAAGGTAAAAAAGGACCTCTGGGACTGTAGGAGTGAATTAGGGATTGGTGGTAGAATGAGAAATTCCCTATATGTAATAAAAACCTGTTATATTTGTCCTAGTGACCACAAAGGTGCTATAAATTTAGTGCAGTATGTTTAATTTGGTTACTGGTTTTGTGTGTTCACATGTAATTAAGACTGCTAATGTCATAGTACCAGGAATAAACATTTTCTCTTATGTGTGGCAGAAGTTGCATGAAAGGGGTTTCAAATTGCTGTAAACAAATCTGAGCCTGCCTGCTTGCTGTAGACAAGAACTATTCCCTGTCTACAGGACAGCTTTATGCTGAGGTCCAGTCAAGGCTCCCATTTTATAATTTGAAATGCTTTCCCAATTATGAATAAATTAGTTCTCACAGTAGCTGGAAAAGTAAACGAATACTATCTCATTTAAACTGTGAGAAAAGCAATTTAGGCAGATGAAATTATTTGTCACATAAAGAAAAGCTGTATCAGAGCCAGAAATGGGAGCCAGATTTCCTCATGGCATGTCCTACTTTATTAAACTTCTCTCATATAGTTGACATATGTCATCACATGCTATTGTCCATCAGTATGGCCACTTTGGATATTATGAACACTGAAATAAGCTACATTGTCTTTCTGAAGGTCACCTTTCAATCCACACACTGTGGTACTTGAGCTGAAGCAGTGAAAACACAAAGTACAGAAGTGAATTATCAATGATTAGATGGGTCACAGAAATAGGACACAGCACAGTCTTTGCCAGTGTCTTATTTACTTTTCAGAACAGCTGTTTTCATAAACAGTTTGTGACACTTGTGTACACAGAATAAAAGAGATATTTTCAAAGAGTGAATGTATTAAAAATTCATTTATTCAGAATTCATATTTACCTACTTTAATGTATTTGTACAGCAAGGAACACTTTGTACTTTTTTAATTGTTATTTTTTCTAGATGTTTAAGTCAATTGCTACTGAGCATTTACACTCTGGTAGCTTTTCTTAAGTTTAGAAAGGAGGAATTATGGAACTCAAAGTAAAGCAAGCAGCTTGATCCCTCAAAATTAAACTCCCTTTTCTTATGATGACAGAAGAATGTTCTGATGTCAAGACTGCGCACTTTAAAAATAGCTGTTTAAAAATAAACCCTTAAATTATTTTTCTTCTTAAAGCTTTTTTTGGTTATTGTTTCTGAATAGACGAGCATTTATTTCTGGATGCTTATGCTTAACATTTAAAACGTTTTTACAAAGCTCTCACTACTGCTTCATAAAACCCAGGAGCTGAAAAGTAGAGTTCTTTGCTGGTAGGGTGTTGAATTCTGTGTAGTAGACAATGTCTCATCTCCTGTCATCAGAATTCAGAAAGAAAGGTGCTTTCAATGGGACAGGGTGTCAAATATTATAACATGGATACAGAATTTCAAGCCAAATATATAAAAATAAAATTGACGGTTTCTCTTACTTTATTTTTTGAGTCATGGTCTTTGACATGGCTATGACTGTTGTTTAATTTCCTTTGAAACAACAAAAATGGTCAGACTTATTTAATTGAGATTTATAATCATATAACCTTGACTATGGAAGTTCTAGAATCAAGACTATCTACTAATAGTTCAATATCATTGCACAGATTTCTTTTTTTCTTTTCTGATTTCAGGACAGGGTCAAGTCCAAGTTACATACTTCTAAAAACTGAATAAATAATACTCTCATGCTGTGTGTAAACATAGTGTTATCTTTTGTTTTCAGACATAAATTCAGTTCTTGCCATCACTAATTGCACCACCTGCAACTTGACTCCTTACTCATTTTGGGTTGGAACTGCTCTACTTAGAATTGGTCTCTGACTGATTTTGTTACAGAAATTACAGCTCTTTTACAGCATGTTGCTGATGGGCTTCCCCAACTCTAAATTTTCCTTAGTGGTTTCCAAACCCACAAGGGCCACCAAGCGTAGTTACAGATGTCAGTGATTCTACGTTATTCTCTGATTCTCACATGAATCATACTATCAGGTGTGCCTGTGCAAATTTTATTCCCCAAACAGTTATTATTTGTTAGTTATGAAGAAACAATAAGATGTTAAGTTAATTGCAAATTATCTATTTTACAAATACATTGATTAGTGGGAAAAAGAAGACATAAAACATTTGGAACACAAACCCTAAAAAGGCACATTTCCTAAATACTAATCTGCAACCACCTACAATATTTATGCATAGTGAATCTGTTTCTCTGATGAAATATGCATCTACTCAATTATAACTTGTTCTTGCTTTTTATCATCAGTTTCCCTGTGGGTGTTTTTAAAGCTAAACTACGTATTTCCTGAACAGATTATATTTTCACCTTCTGAAATTCTTCTGAATCCAAAAATGGCTGAGTTATCTGCTTATCTTAACTTCTGATTTATACAACTACACTGAATTTCTAAAGTAGATTCTATCTCATATTTACATATTTATGTCTTGATGGATATTTTACAAATACCACTATACTGCAACAAATACATGGATTAGACACTTGGTCCTGCCTATTTTGGGTTCCAGTTTGCATGTTTATAACCAGCTAAGCCAGGGCTATTTCTTCTGAGCTCACCCTCATGCAAAACAGGGCTCACCCCATATGGGTCAGCGTGGTCTAAAGGGGAGCTAAAATTTACAGGTGTGAACTGCCTGCCTCTCTTCCCCAGCCTTATCACATAATGGCTGCAGCTTGTGAATGTTGAAGAAGATGTGGTTGAGGTTCAAATTATTAATTAAACTCTTAAGAGTATAAATGGAAATTACCTAGTCATTGTCACCAATATTTTTTAAGTATACTATTTTAATTATAATTCATTGCCTGTGCTGATCAAGCAGAACGTTCTGCAAGGTCTCACTCTTAATTATTGGCATCAGAGCATTGAATTGGTGATATAGTCTGGGATTTCATATGCTCTTATGACAGATTTTCATTCTTGGATTCTAGTTGGGCCTTCATATGAGAAAGTTAATATATCAATAATCCACTCTGGTAACCTTTGCAAAAGAAACTTTGGTGTAGCCCCACCATTATTTGGCGCAACTATTCATACTGGAGAAAATATACTATGCCCAGAGTTGTTGGAATCTCTTTCATATTCAATAATTTTAATAATATTTGAATAATAGTCTTTTTTATTACCCTGTATTATCAAATGCATTTCTTCATCTCTCCTTAATTATTGAGGAAGAATTGGATTCAGTGCTACCTTTTGTTTAATATGCAAGACTAAGTGCAAGCTCAGCATATTAGAGCAGAGAATGTTATTGCAGATTTTTATAAACTATTTCATTGAACTATTCAATGAAATTTCCTAAATGTAGCAGACAGTATTTCTACTGTAGTTTTAGACAATGAAATTTAAGTATCTGGAAAAAATAATTAGCACAGAGTATTTTTAGAAGGATAACAGAAAACCTCCCTCTGGCATGTTTCTTTGCTAAATGCAATTAACCATGCTGTGTCTAACTTTAAAAGGCTGGTGTGAATTTGTAAAAAGAAGCTATTGGTAAGGTTTTTCTAATTAGATGTAGTTGTTGCACCCCTAAACACCATGCATCTATTTAATTAATTAATTTCTTTAAAATAGATGAGAACTCTGTTGGAACAGCATATTTAATTAATATACATTTCAGTTATTTAAAGATACTTGATAGCATATTCTAGAATTATTTCCATTTCAGGCTTAATACACTCATCTAGGGATAATCCTAAATTTAGCAACTCTAAGTAGATTTAGTATTTTGTATATAGGCAGCAAAACAATAAACATGTTTTACTGTAATAATTAGGATAAACCAGCAACTGGATCTCCACAGAACTTAAATTATTTTTCGTAGCACGGCTAAGGTATGCTCTGCTTTACAAAACACACCTGAAACATTTAATATGTAAAAACTTGAGGCAATGAATGCTAGTAATTGTGTTAATTTCCAAAGTGCTGAAAAAAAAGAAACCACTTAAATCTATACTACTTTGCTATACAATTAATTCTGATCTTTTAAATTTGCATGTTTGCAAGTCAAAGCCATGCTGCTCAGGTTCTCAACAGGTATGTCTGCTGCATATCCCACTGACAGGGGTCTCCCCGTGTGTGTTTAAAATCGGGGTATGTAGGACTGATGGCTTTTATTGCTCTTTTGTTGGTTTTAATGAAATGATACTCAGTGTTTCATCTTAATCACAAAGTGTCAACCGGCATTTTATGTCTGGGTAATAAAAAAACACTGTTGAAATTGAAATTTCACACCAATTTTTAATTGTAACACATCCTCAGGGCTTCAACAAACATGGTATCCGAGGGTTAATAGAAACGATTTTCTAGGAATGCTGTGCAGAAACTCGCCTCTATAAATAGCCTTTGTGAGTTACAGTACATACATTACCAGCTCTGGAAAGTGTTAAGAAACTATGAACTTAATTCTCTTGTTTGTTTTTTGTTTAAGTATTTGTAAAATAGGCTATGGGCACATCGATCTTACAGTCTTGCTTGTGATGGTGCATTGTGTGGAATAATTGACTTTCTGTCCCATTTATAAAGTACTCAGTCATTATTCCAGTGAATAATGTAATACCGATGTTTAAAGGGCTTTCACAGGAGGAAAAAGTGGTGTGGCTCAGTTTACTGCATTGCCTGTCAGCATTTTATTTGTCTACAGAAGCATATGCCACACCATTTCAGTTTTACTAAGGAAGCACTGTGTGTTCTTCAGCTATGAGGAAAGCTATAATAGGAAGTAGGTCAGTGTTTGAATGTGAGTCTCTCTTGTTGGTCCTGGATCTTTGCTCATATTTTGAGTCTGGAAACAGTTTTTCTCCTGAAGATTAAAAGAAAAGAGAAACCAAACATGTCCTTTACCATGCCTAGTAAGTTTTTGGAGAGTAAAAGTGAAAAATTTAAGCTTTTTCACTTAAGGTCTGGTCAACTAAGGACTGCAAATGAACTGTGAATCTTAACATCTTTACTAAATTTACCTATCCAAAAGACCGAAAGTAATATTAAGCTGACTCTAAGGTGTGTATGTTGTATGAAAAGATATGTCCTCTACATTGTTCCATCCTCTAAAAATTCTGATTAAAGAGAGAACAGTGAAATTACCAAAAAAGATGGTATATAAATTCTATCTTGCAGAATACCAGTGTCCAATTGATGCAGCCCATTATCATGCTTTTCTTTAAATTACAAGCATTCTTGGCCAGAAAATGTGATGAACATCCAATAATCTGAGTTTCAAAGGGTGGTTCTGAAAATACTTGTATAATAACTTAGAAACTCTTAGAATGAAGTATGAAATGCTGTTTATTTTTGTTCCCTAACTTGCTGCATTCATACTTGACTTCTCTAATTGCAAAACCTTGTGGAAACTAGATTTCAGACAGGGCCTGTTGCCCAACTCTTAAGAAAAACAGGCAAACTACAGTTTCCATGGTTTCAGACACTGCTGCTCATCCTCTCAAGTCTGTTCTGTTCTTGGTAGGAGAAATTGAGAATGTGTGAAAGGCTAAAAGTAAGATTATTTGTTTCAGGGTAATTTTTTCATTTTATTTTGTGCTTACTGTAACAGCTAGAGTTCTTCCAGATTGTTAAAGCTGAAGAAGTATTTTATTTGGCAGAAGAATGATTTCTCAATGATTTTATGAGATGGCTTTCTTGAAAAAGGCAGTCCTATGGTATTTTTTCCCCCTGGAAAAAGAATAGATATTTCAGTGTTCACATTAGGAGTGCTTCTCTTGGTTTCAGGGATGGGATATCAACAGTCAGTTGTTCTTTATTCATCTGTAAATACAGTTATTAAAAAATGAAATGGCTTGGAATTGTTAGCCATAGGCTTCTGCTTTTGAAAGAGCAGTGGCTGGTTTTGGTGGGCTATCTTTGAAGGAAATTGTATTGGGGAGGGGAGGGGAGAGGGGAGGGTATTTTTGAGAAGATAATAGTAAAACCAAACAGAATAGTTGGTTGGTTTTATTTTTTCCCTCTTTTTCCCCCCTAAATCCTTCTGGGGCTAGACAGGGCCGAGAGACGGTGCTCAGAAGAGACATTCCTTTACACTAGACCAAAAGACAAACTGAAAGCAGCAAGTTCTAGTAAAATATCTTACTCTTAAACCATTGGCTCTGATTAATTAATGGTGAAAGTAATGTAGTATTTGGTGCATCACTTAATTCCATGGTCTAGTGTGTTACTTGCCTTCCATAAGAATAGAAGCTCTTTAGTTTTTCAAGGCAGGGTGGGACAGCAGAGCTCCTCAAGAAAGGGATTCCTCCCTGCAGATTCTTTAATGCTAATACACTAAATGTAGATGTAATAAAGCTGAGAAACACATATTGGACTTTTTCCCAATTAATTCGCATATAATTTTACGACCTCAAATCTAATAACTTTGTGGGGGGAAAAAACCCCAAACCAACATGTTTTTTCCAAATTGCTCTTTCCTTTTTATTACATATTAGATATGGCTTTGTTTTGAGAAAACTGTACTACTGGCACATAAATTATGTAAAAATTAACTCTTACATACAAAAAAAAATCATGAGTGGCCCACAAGTTTGAAAAAATTTCCTTGCTCTGGCTGAACTTTAGTGTTATTGCAATACTTTGATCCTGTTCCCTATTATTTATGTAAAGTCTAATGAATTCCTTTATCTTATTGTACTATTTCCTGCACTTGTCACCAAATATCATCTCCCCGGAAGCTCTGTTTAACTCCTATTTCCCAGCACCATCCTATGATCTGTTAGGAGGAGTGAACAGCTGCTTTCTCCACTGCCAAGTGCCACTACTTGGATAGTTAGCAAAAGAATCTGATTTATGGAGTGATCGGTTTCCTCTGTCCCAGAGGCTGGATGAGTCACTCTGGAAGGAGCCTTTTGCTCATTGTCTCTGCATCTGAGCTCATACTTCCCCTGCCTTCATGTTTCCCACTGCTAGTACAATGAGCTGTTCCCCAGGGATCTCCTTTGCAGGGGGCAGCCATACCCTTTCCAGCACAGCTTAAAGGCCTAAAAGAAGTATTTTCTCCTCTGCTGTTGAATCGTCTGTTCCAGTGGCTTCTCTGCTTTCAGCGCTGCTCACCTCTGCAGTCCCCCAGCCACCATTCATTCCTCAGCCGCTGCTGATGGGTCTTTGTGGTTTACAGATGCAAATAAAGTCTTCTGGGGTGTATCAGTTCTATTCCAAGAACAAAAGGAAAATAAACCCACTCTGGAGACTTTTGAGGATGCTTGGACTGCAAGTGACTGAAAAGATAGCAAATAGAGGGAATACTGTGGTACAGGGGAGTGAGACCCAAGCTAACAAGGATAAGGTGGCAAGTCTGGTTATTTTAATTAATTTCAGGAAGCAGTTTTAACACTGAATTGGTAACTGAGCAGTTTTCTATGTTTGCTTTTGACTTACTTATTGTTGTTTTGTGAATGAGTCTGTGTAGAAAGTGGTGGGGGAGGGAGCATGCCTGCATTTGAAAATGTGTCAGTGCTCTGACTCAACTCTGTAAAACACTTTTATTCACTTTGCTTAAAAGCAGTAGTCATCATCTTTGTTCTTCTCTCACCAGTCTCAGTTTGTCCTGAGGAAGGGATATTCACAGGTTAGGGACTTTCCTCTCCTGAGTGCAGCTCAGTGTGGCAGTTGCTCCAGTGAAAAACAAGGTGAAGCTGAACAGAGTAAAAAAAGTGACAGTGATGCAGCGTGATAACATTTTTCTCTTGCTCTTTCTCTACTGCAGCCACTTTCACTTGTTTTTTGTAAGACACTAATATCCTTCCTCTGAACATTCTGGTTCTCAAATGATATTTATTCCGTGTAAGAAGTATATGTCACTGATCTGCTTATTTACCCTGTAGAGCAAATAAAATTCACAGACACTTTTGTTCCCAGCATCAGGATGTTATTCATTCACCTTCCCCGAATTCACCAAAAGATGCTGCTCAGTGCTTTCATCCATAGCAGTGCAGTTCTTCAGTGGGTGAATGTCACAGAAAGGAGCAGTCCTGCTCTGGTTATTTAACTGCTGAGAGACTACTGCCTCCCTCATTTTCTGCACCATCACATAAAAAGCGGTAAATGAGAATGGAAGGCTGGAAATTTGTATTATGGAATAACAAGGAGGTAATCAGGTCATCACACTGATCTGCAGCCATGGAATGAGACCAATACTTACACAGGACAGCTGGTGAAAGTGAACTCCCTGGACTATCACCAGATGTTGGACTGAGCAGAAGTTTAGTCATAATTTGATTTGAGAACCTTCAGTTTGGGGAGGTATGAGAAACACACTCCTTCCTCTGGGAATAGCCAAGCTACCAGCCTTGTCCTAGACCTGAACTTTCAGCTAATATTCATGATGCCTCGGGGACCTGCCCTCGAGTTTGGGCTTGGAGTGCTTGGGAAGTGATATCTGTAGTGTCTTTATGACTTTGGCCATTATATATCAGTACATTTTTTTAGGTATGTTAGATAAATGCTGCTAATGCCATATGTTCTGAAAACATCCATAGCTTCCCCTTCAGAAGAAATTTCGTTATTTTCTATAGGGTTTTCAACAAATAAACACTTAAAACCAGGAGAAATCTGGAATTTTACCAACTCTTTGTTAGTAAGAAGTGGTGGTTTCATATTTAGTACTGTTTAAAATATGTTGAAAGGAAATTTAATGGCCAAGAAGAAACACAAGTAATTTATTACTGCTTTCTTCTGCTAATTAGGTGAAATACATTGTGATCTGATTTGTGATGAGATTATAATTTTCCAGTATTTTTACTGTCTCATTAGTTTAAGGCTTAAGTAATAACTCGCTTCAGATAATGTATTTAACTGTTTTGTCAGTGCAAAAGAAAGAAGTTTTTCTTTGTGTTTGTTTGATACTGTGATGATATACTGAAAATTAACCACTATAAGCAGCAATGTATAAACAGTCTGTGGTGGATTGAACCTGGCTGGGTGCCAGATCCCCACCAAGCTGCTCTACCAGTTTGCTCCACAACTGGACAAGGAAAAGAAAAATAGAAGAGCAGGGAGAGATCACTCACCAATTACCATCACCCATTCTGTTCTCTGAGAATGACATACTTTAATTGTGAATTTTTGTTGCACCTGTAATGAGCAAATAAGTTTGAAGTCACTTAGCTCAGTGGTTTAATTTTTTTTTTTTCAGACAGAGAGTGTTTGGGGTTGGACAGGGCTAGATGCATCTGTAATACAGATGGGGAAATTGCCTAGAGCACATGGGCTGCATTGTACTCCCCTCAGCCTCCCCATCAAATCTGTCCTTGTTTGGAGGACAACTCTTGATGTTTTAATTCTGAAGCAAAGCATTAATTTGTGAACAGATAGCCTTTGTCATCCTGCACAAAACAGTGCTTTCTTAATAGAATTCCTTACTGCAAAATATTAAATTATTGCTATTGATTAGTTATAAATTGAACAAACGAGACTATTGCTGTTATCAAACAGATACTTACAGTATTATTACAAGACTATTGAATGATTGTCAGTCTTTCTGTCCACAAAGCAATCAGCTTATAATGTATATGGCTAATAGCCTGGGAATTTCCATTTTGATTAGCTAATAATAATTAGCTGAAATAATACTCACTTCTCTCTCTCTCTTTTGGAAAAAAAAAAAATTAAAAAGAAACCCAAACTCATTTTTTGCTGTGGTAAAGATGAACATTATGGACATATCATTATAGCAAATCTTGTCTGGAGAAAGCCAAAGCTGAGCTTGTAATAACCCTCTAGTCCTTAGAAGTAAGCAAAGCCCACCTGATGTAGTAATAAGGTTGTAATCCCACAAAAATTTAGGCACCTGGTTAATTTTGCTCAGTGTGATTAGTCATCTTCACTTTTCACACTGAATACAAGTTTTCAAAACTGGAGCCTAACGCCAGCTTGTAATGCAAAGCATCTGTCGTAAAGCATTTGCAACAGTGTTTATCAACCTCTATGTTTGGAACCTCTTTTCTACCTTTTTATACCCATTTTAACATTGCTGTGAATAAAGTATGACTGAATGGCAGAAAGGTGTAATGAAATTACATAGCAGGAGCTCAAGGTCTTACAGAATAGGTGGTGTAATATGGGAAAGATAATTTTGCTAGAATTTGACTTTTGTTGTTCCCTATTTTGATCTCCGATCTCTTAAATTAAAAAAAAAAAATCAATCTTTTTTTATTTTGTAAGGTTAAATTTAATGCTATCATTATTTTTGTTGGAACATAATTTAAATTGTGTTTCCACAGTGTTTTACTCTTTGGTTATTAATTTTGTTAGGACTTGCCATATGGAGGAAAAAGATGTCCATAACCAGTGTAGAAGAGAAGGCAGAGGATCAGGGAGAATTTATTTCTGAAGGAAGTATCTTTTTCCCTGCAGTAGTAGTCTGAAGTAGTGTTTTCAGATACATTTGGGTGAAACTATCATAGAAAGATAAGTTGGTTATTTTTTAGTCTATTGTTATTAACAATCTTTTGCATTCAAAAGTCTTTTAAAAATTGTTTAGTTATCATTCTTTTTGTTCAGTGAGGCATACAATTTAGTATAGTGGTACTGCTTTGAAGACATTTTGGAGTATAACTGTAAAAACCAGAAGATCCTTTCAATATTAATAGGTAGCTGAAAGCAGAACTTTGACTTGCTTTTTAAATAAAATAAACTGAAATGGTGGCTTATATTCATTCAGCTAGTCTAAGTCTAGCCAAATACAACTTTACATCTAGTATATCCTCTTTTCTGTGATAAGACTGAATGAAAGATGACAATCTGCTCACATTCCTTATAATCTTATCCCTGTAAGCATTTTCTTTATCTTCTTTTAATACAACTAGGCCTGATTATTTCTCCTATGTAGAGGAGTTTGCAGCTATTTTGTGTTTGGCATACATGGCTAATTTGAAGGCAGTCTTAAGTTTCTTCAAGGTGTTACCCTATTATTCTACAGAGTTGTTCCAGAATATGCAGCTGAGTCCTCTCTTCCATGGCCTGGATGCAACCAAAACATAATTGGGAATTGTACATATCAGAATGTGGAGCATTAAAATACATTGCAAATACAGTACTTGCTTTGGGTTGCTTCCTACATGAATCTTGATTTAGAAAACATGTTCAAAAAGATGAGGAAATAAGATTCAGGTCTGAGATGAACAAGGTTGAAAATAAGACTTTGTATTCGCTTAAAATTAGTAAATGCACATAAGATTTTCAGTCATTTGAAATTGCTCCATTGTAGTAAATGTTTAATGTTAATGCCATGGGAGTGCTCTGCAAGGTCACAGATGGAGAGACCAGTCAGCCTACAGCCAAAACTCGTGAAGCCTGACCTTAGTGGTGTTCTGCTGCCATGGGGAGAGAGGATTTAAAATAAGTTCTTGTACTCCCTCTTCCTTCTGCTTTCCTCCCTCTTCAGACAATTCCCTGCACTGTTCTGGCAAATACAGCTGTACAGCATACAGAAATTACTCTGATAACAACTAAAATCTTGACCTGTTGTCCTTGTGTGAGGTGTGTCATAAATTCCTGAAGAAACAAGGAAACTAGGTCAGAATTAGAAGCCAACCTAAGTTCTTACTCTTTTCCCCCCTTTTTTAAATTTAACTGGAATTTAGTGTCTTACTCTTTGTCTGTAAGCAAAGTTAAGAAAAATTATGGATGTGATTATAGCCTGTCCTTGACATTATTTCTAGGTGAAGTAATGTGGTGCAGGTCTCCATTAATACAGAAATAAAGGAGAGAGGTGTAACACCAATCAATATTTGTTTAACTGTGCATCCATCTTTATTAGATTAAAACTTTGGCTGATGAAAGCTAATATTGTTACTATGAGATATACAGAATTCTGTAAGGTTTGACATAGCACTGTCTAACATTTTTGTATAAAAATAATAATACAAGATCAATCTGGCTTTCTAACGGAATTAGAAATTGGCAAACAAAGGGATGTCAATACACTTGAAAACCAGGCACATTTTCTGTGGGGCTCCTGTAGCAGTCAGTTCTTCACTCTGTACTGCATAACATTTTAATCAGTAAGCTGATAGGAATAAAATTACTTGCACTGTGCATGATTCACACAAGTGATTGGGGGAGTTACAATGACCAACGAGGGTTATCCTCAGAAAAACACAGATAACTGATAAACTGAATGTGAGCAAGTGTAATGTTTACATACTTACATCATTGTAGAGGGAACAAGCAATGTTCTGAGCTTGAACTCCCATTTCAGTCATCTAGAAAGGTTAACATCCTTATTTTAAGTTAATATATGGAAAGGCTAACATCTTCCTTCTGAGTTAGTATGTGATCAATTTGTACCTTTGATTCATAACTGAGGTAGTTTTGATTAGCTTTTTTTTATAGGTTTAAGTACTTGCCAGGAGTGAGTTAAGTTGATGGGAAACATAGTTACAGGATTGTTAAATCTGTGTGAAATGTGATTTCTACGTTTAAACACTAATATACACCTTTGGGTAGGCTGTCTGCTACTTATCTCTAGCCAAGGAAGCAATTAAGTTTGTGTGATATGAGTGCTACTGTAGGATTTGGAAGACAAAAGTTCACTTCCACATTCTTTTATAATATGGTGTGTTACTTAGTCTTGGTGTGTTTTAATTGCCTATGTGTAAAATAGAAATATGTTTTCCTATCTTGCAGGGTGGTTGTAAAGACAAATTTCCTGAAATTTTTCATACACAATGATGCTAGAACAGTGGAAGCCACAGAGATTTTCTTCCAATAATATTTCATGTGAAAAAACATTTTCAAATACTTCCCTGTCTGTTTTTTAAAACCAGATAACAATAAGTTCCTCACAGATTGATGGTTGTGGCTTCTATTTTTTAATTTGTCATCTTTAAGAAGTGAGTTGGCAAGGAAGCAAAATAGCAATGAAAATATTCTAGAAGAAAAATTCTACAAGAATATAGCAGATGTTAATAATCACTAGTACATGCAGATATGCAGAAAATTTCCATTACAACTGAAATATGCACGTAATGTAATCAAATTTCAATAATTTAGTAGATTGGTGTAAAGCATAATATAGAAAAAAGGATTTGGGAATCTTGAAGATATTGGGGCTGAAAATCAAATGCAATGGTAGGAACTTAAAATGACTAAGTAAGCTTTTTTTCCCCTCATTTTCTCACTTTTCGCCTTGTGCTTCTGTTTTGCTGTGATCATGTGTGTAGCACACATCTTAAAAGGAGCATTTGTGTAACGGTACTGAATCACAAAAGTGGTTTGCATATGTCAGAGCCTCATTAGTACAAGCAGCTCCTCACTGTAAAAAGCTGAGTTCCCATGTATTTAATAACCATATCTGAGCCTGTGTAGACTTTGTCAAGAGAGCAGCAGTGCAATTGTACTCTGTGTTGTGTGCCCACTGAACTGTCATCTTAAACCAAACTTGTTACATGGACCAACTTTATGTCATGCTCTTAGTGCACAGAAAATCTATAAATATCTACGTTTATTGTGAAATTATTGTGAAGTCATTGTAGCATTTTCATTAAAGGCTTTTTTGACTTGGTTATTTAACCTTTTTGTAGCCCAGTAAAGAAACTGTAAAACATTTTAACTGGGTTTCTGACAGATCTGTTTGGTGGATTGATGCAATGTGGAAAAACTCTGAAGCACCGAATCCACTGTCATTTCTGATAGCATTTTAAAAGTTACAGGAAAAGGTAAGAAATTAAACTACAATTAAGAGCTGCTAATTATTTGATGTTTGCTGAAGTAATATCTTTTAAATGTGTGCCTCAAGAAGAAATGTGTGCTAGCTGATGCACAGTACACTCATTACTAACACAGTGGTAAGCATTGTAGATTTGTTGTTCTCAGTGCATGAGGCTTGACTCATGAAGACCTGAAGCTACTCCAGGAAAGACAAGAAACCCAGTGCTCTTTTCCCTCAAGATTCATCAAAGGATGAGTCATCTGTTAAAAAACAGAGTAATCATCAGGCTATTCTGCTTTTCTGATTACTATTACTATTAGAACAAAGCCTTTGAGACAATTTTTTTTTAAATTAAAAAAGAGAGAGTAAAGATTACATTACTTTGATCTCATTCATGGGACTCAGGCTGATTTATGCTTTCAGCTTCTGCCACTGTCATAGTTTAAGTCGTAAGGTGGAAAATACTGTGCCACCACCAGGCATAGCTCCAATGGCAAAACCTCTTGGTTGGGAAGGAGTTAAGACTGTGTGGAAGCAGCTCTCTTGCTGATGAGGCTCTGTGTCCCGTTCAAGATACTGGTGTAAGCTCCAAGGCAAGCAAGCACTTCTCTCCTTACAGCTTTCTCTCTTTAAACATGTAACCTTGAAATTATGCATTTACTTTATTTCAGATGGCAGCTTTAATAAAGGGACCAACAGTGAAATTATTCATTTTCACTCAGACAACATCCAAGAAAAAGCATGCGAGAAGTGGGGATGAAGGCTCTCCACCAACACACTCTCCATGCAAAAAAAAACATCCCTGACTGACTACATGAGGTTAGAGAAAATGTCTGCAAAACCATTTTCTTCAAAGAAAGCTTCATCTCATAGAAAAGATAGTGTTCACAACAGGGGCCCCACACCCCCTAATCCTTATCTTCAAAAAATCCTCCTGCCTGTCTAACAGGCAAAGGAGGGAGTTCATAAGGAGACTCTTGGTGTAGTATTTCTTTTACAGAAGGAGAGAAATGCCAGGTGATATTTTACAAAGTCCACAGGGTTTTTTTAACACAAGGTACCTCATGAAGTAGATTCTAAAACTAAATACCATCAAGTTTTGAAATAAAAGTTCCATTGTTATGCATGAAGGTATTTCACACAACTGTCTCAGAGTACAGCTTAGAAAATCTTTTATGATTGCAGTTGACTTTTCAAATCCTATAAACACGCTAAAAGCCAAGATTAGGATTTCTTTCTTATAAATGCTTAGAACAGCTTCAGCATTGTGCTTAATCCATTTACATTTACGTTTGAAGCATAGTTTTCAAACATAGAAGTAGATGAATGTAACAAGGTGAATTTACTTCTGAAAATGGTATTTATTTAGGTCCCTTGCTTTAACTGGTGTTTAATCCTTTATTCCTGCTATTGGTATCTGGTATTTTAGATATTGAGATTATTCTCATTTTTACAAAAATAAACGTTTTAGAAAATGATAATACACCAGAAAATTTTCCAGTCTGGTTCCTGAGTGACAGCTGTGGGCTGCCTCCTTGTTAAGTTATAATTTCTCTCTTCTTCAACAAGCTTGTCTCTTTTTACTTTTGCATTACAATATTTTGGATGCAAGGAGAGAAACTTCACTTGTGTAGATCCTTTGCTCTGGTCTTCTAGATAAGATGGCAAAATTTGCCAAAGAGTGATAAATACAAGTATCATGTCCCTTTAATTGAATGAGTCAATTCTCCCATCCTTTATTTAAGAAAAACTCTCTTTATTATGTTTTGCACAGTGGATTCTACTGCCTTTTTAGTATGTTCTTTGCTATGGGAATGTAAAATTTCACATGTCATTCAGAGTAAAAACTGTCTGCCTTTGGGGGAAGATACAAGATTTTTTTTTAAGTGGCAAACATAAAATAATTTTCCCTTAATGTCATCACATAAAAATTTGTAACAGAAATTGCTGGTTACATCAGCAGCTAGCAAAGACCTTAAGTGATTTCTTTCTTTTATATACAGTGTAGGTTATAATCAGATCCTGTATCAACACTGTATGCTAAGAATATAGTGATATAAAACTTTGCATAGAGGTAGTGCAGCGTTGCAGTGGCCCAAAGCCTGGATTTCTCCCTGAAGAGTAACTTTCATTAAAGCTTAATTATGAACTTGAAATTAAATTCATGTCCAAAATACTTTCTTATTATTCAGGCTACGCTGTTGTTATCTTGGCAGCACAGTTTGTTTCAGCCCTTGAAAGGCTATACATGGAAGGATTCCAGCTCTGCAAGTTCCAAAGCAGTCCTGGTTTTACCCTAAGCTAGTGATCATATAAAATATCTGATCAAGTTATATAGTTTACCAGATTAGTTAGTCAGAGGGTGTTCTTTGAGGCTGGTAGAGGGGGGGTAAAAGGTCCATAATAGCATTCTAATGTCTCTTCCCTTGTACTGGGAGCGATTGACAGTCATCACCACTCTCTGATGTGGGCAGCATTATTCCATGACCTGCCAGGGAGATTAAGGTCAGCATTTGAATTCGAACACTCTCTCCTGAGAAAATGTTTTTTGTTTGCACCTGCTTTATTTTTTACTTGCACTCTGCTTCACAAACAAGATGCTTTCAAAATATTTGACTTGAGAAATATTTTTGCTAAACCATTGTAAATCTTAAAATGGTTTTTACCAAATGAAATTCTTAATGGAATTAGAGACTATCCTGAATTGGAAGGGACTCAAAAGGATGACTGAAAATCTAACTCCTAGCCCTTCACCAGACAGCCCCAGGCATCACACCATGTGCATGAGAATTTTGTCCATGTGCTTCTTGAACTCAGAAAGGCTTGGTGCTGTGACCACTTCCCTGGGGAGCCCGTTCCCATGTCCAACTACCCACTGCATGAAGAATCATTTCCTAACATCCATCCTAAACCTCCCCTGACTCAGCTTCAGGCGATTCCTTCAGATCCTGTCACTGGTCACCAGAGAGGAAAGATCAGTGCCTGCCCCCACTCTTTCCCTCACAAGGAAGTTTAATTGCAGTCAGGTCTGCCCCTCAAGTCTCCTCCAGGCTGAACAGACCAAGTGACTTCAGCTGCTCCTCATGGCTTCTTCCTCTTGAGATTCTTCACCATCTTCATAGCCCAATTCATTCTTCTATTCTGATCCTGGTAACAGAAAGGCAGAGAAAGAACCAGATCCCTCTTTAAAGGACTGGCTTGCACACCAAGCTCTGAGAGATAAAGTTTTTGAAGCACTCTCCTGTTCTTCTAAAAAATTCGTCTCATTCAGAAAAACAAAATATAACATTGTTTATACTCCAGGCTGGCTATTGTAAATGTACACTTCATAATTAACACAACTGTACATCTGAGGTGAAAACAGAATTTTGCTGTTTAACTGATCCATAGAAATAATTGCATATTCTCCATCTACACCTTGTCTACCTTCCATCCCTTTCCCTCAGCTGCACAGGGATTTTCTCCAAGACCCCGGCAAATATTCGAACTGTAAAGCTATAGCACTGTAAGTTTGAATGTAAGTTAGGACAACTAACTTGGATTAATTGGATTAATCAGATTAGTTGGATTAATAATTAGTTGGATTAATTACTATACAAATTATTATAAAATGTTGCAAGTTTTCTTTTTCTTGATATCTATATGTCACAAAAGGATAAGATAGAGTCTATCATCACCTCTTCATGCTTACAGATGGCTCTTGGCAACATTATTTCCTATAATTTCATACCATTTCTGCTGAGTTACAGGTGCTCAGATACTCTGATAATGCCAAGCAGCCAAGTGATGCAGTAGAGGAAAGGCTGTGGGATATTGCTTTAAATATATTTATGTATTAAGGGTTTGAAAGCACATCTCAGATGTTTGTACTTCTCAGTCTCATCCTAGCCAAAGAGGGGCCTCTGTCCAAAGCACAAGGATAGGAAGAAGAGAATTTTGACTAAGAGGATAAAGAAAAAAGGGTTTTATTGCCCTCATCAGTGGGGGTCATGATATAACCGTGCCCAGGACAGAGAGAGAGGTGTCAAACATGACCCTTTTGACCAGGCTGTCATGCAAACACACTACTGTTGGCCACCAGAGATGTGTGCAAACTGCTGGTGACTTACTCTAAAACCACAGGCAGTGTAGGAAACTAAACTGTGAAATCCCAGCAGATACAACTATTAAACTCCTCATCAAAGCTGGGGTCTGTTTTACTTCGAAGACCCTGGCAAGATCAACCTAGTGTCTGAATGTCCTGTGCAAATGTTTTTCATTGGTTTAGTACTATCTTGTGGATCTCTTAACCACACCTCACTGTTTGAACCAAACAGGCTTATCTCTCAGTTGAACTCTGAGAACATAAATCAGTGTTGGCATTTCATTTCCCCTACCACCCACTACAAAAAAAAAAAAAAATCTAACACATGCTTACACAGCTCCTCATACAAAAGGCATTAATTTAGCCCAGGGTGTAAGCAGTGGTGTTCCTGATATTTCCCACTCAACAATTTGAAACCCTGTAAAAGCAGTCGCCAGGATGATGAAGAAAGGGAATAGCACCGAGCTGAGAAAACCGAGTTGACAAGTTACAGAAATAATGCTGCCCAAGGCTGAGCCATTAATGAGCAGAAGAAAACAAACCTCATCTAGAAGACCGCCTGTCACTTTGAGTGTTATGCTATGAATATTTAAATGAAAATATAGTAAAAGACATACCATTTTTTTTCCTTCTCAAAATCAGGAATATTGTGCCATAGATAAACTGTGCAGAAAGATGGCATAGTTTTAGAGAAGATGGTGTTTTACTAATTTGAAAGAGGAAAAGACCAAGCCCAGGTGGTACAGAACTTTGTGGACAGCAAGGACATGCTATGTGGCATGTCAGGAGCCCCGAGACAATGAGAATAATGGGCCTGATTCACTTAATTTTGCTTGTTTTTGATAAAGTAGGAGAAGAAAGAAGAAGTGCTGTTGCTGGCTGCTCTATGGAAGCTTTTCTTTCCCCAATTTTTTTCCCCCTTATATGGCTGGCTAGAAATTGATTACCTTGACTAACATTAGGCGACTATCTCTGCCTCTCACAAAATAAAAAAATGGAAACATAAAACAAAGACATCTCTGACACTGTACTGAACAATTTTGGCAGCTGAAGCTGTGTTTAATCTATAAAAAGGTTAGTAATATTTAATACTTCAATTTGTATGCTGGGAGATTTTCTTTTGTTCCTAACAATTCCATATTTAAGATTACCAGGGCTTCAGGCAGAACTGTTTGGGTAGTAAAGTGATAAACTGACACCAGAATAAGGAGCAGAAAAAAACCCATTATGCTAACAGCAGCCAACAGCAGTTAATGGTTTTCAGCTGTTGCAGATCTAATTGATCTTGTTGCTATAACAGAAAGCAGTTCTCTGTGATTCATATGCTTTCTTACTGGAACATATTCTACTCCCTTGCTGTTTTTAAGCCTCACTAACTCTGTTTTTTCCCTTTTCTTAAATGCCATTGCTATCAACACATTCCATTTAAAGCTAATATTAGTAAAATAAAAAATCTGTTTAATTTGCTGAGCCTTAAATTTTCTCTCTTCATTAAAAAGAAAGACCAAACTACTTAATTTAAGTTCTGCATTTCTTGTAGGTATTAACCCCCTTCTTTGAAGTGTCACACCTAGTGCTCATTATTCCTGATTTATACCTACCTTGAAATCCATATCTGCCTCGAATGTGCGAGACAGGATTAAAATGACGTAAACATTTGCCATCAGCTGTATTGTGATTCCAAAGCCTCTTCTCAGTTCTGCATGTGGAGCTTCCATTGATTTCAACAGGATCCAGTGTATTTTCTGCAGGACATGGTGTGAATAGTACAACTGATATAGCTGCCTATACCATTTGGATTCTATATAGAAATGTTTTACTTTTTTTCTTTTTTTTTTTTTCTTTATAGCATTTGGAAACTTCTGATGTACTACTTAAATTTTACAGAAACATTAATTTGAAGATCTGAAGCATTTTACTGGAATTTTAATAACAGTTATTATATTAGGAGCCTTTTCTTGGTGTGATTTTATTTTTTGTCAAAAAGAAACTGGAAAAATAGGAATTGTGTGAAACTCAGTATAAACATGGATTCACAGATGTAATTCTAACTCATCAAAGGAGAGTTTGTTTTCTTATTATAAAGATGAGTACACACCAAGGGGGAATTTTCAGTAGAAGTCTTGGGAATCTCAGTGGAAATGCACACTCAATGTTTTGATATTGTTCAGATTGCTTCTTCACTTTGAGAGCTGCCTGTATCCCTAAGCAGGCAAACTGCTCTACAAAATGACTTTGCCTACTGGTTTTAAAGTAGAAAAGAATTAAAGTTTTAAAGTAAAAAGAATCTTGGCTCTCAGCCTTTGCTGTAGTTTCATTGCTCCCTGTATTATTTAGGTTAAATACCATGTATTAAGAAACTTGAATCATCTTTCTCCAGGGGGGGAAAATAGTTTTGTAACTGTTTAAGTGTTGGAAAGTTTTATTATACCTCCTTTTCATTCCCTTTTATTCTTGTAAAGGCATCCTTTGCTGCAATGGAAAATAAAGTAACATTTCCAGGCAGGAAATAAATGGGGATTTTTTTTTCCTTTCTTCATTTTTGTTTCAGTTGCTGCATTGTTCTGATTTGTTTTTTTAAAGGTTGACACAGAGCCCCCTGAGAATTTTTAACACATGAGAGTAGATAACCTTGTTCTTTTGTTCACTCATCCCTGCCCTGTTCTGATTGCCTGTGGCTGTTTTCTGAATATTCCATTTCATATCTGTTTAACACTTTCTCCATTCCTCTTTCTGCCTTCATTCATCAGTTCAGCATAATGTTACATCCAATGCATCAGCAGAAAGCATAACATGACCTTCAGATAGAGTCTCATCAGTGCCTCATTGAAGGAACACTCACTAAGAACGAACCAAGGTTGTATAAATGCAAAGAACCCCCGGGCAGGAAAATTCTCAGGTCCAAATTTAACATTGCCTTTAATCCTTTTGTTTATCAGAGATTTGACACTTCAAATATTCTTCTGGTTTTCCCTGTGATGAGAAGCTCTTCATATGCTGCCCTCCCTGGTATGCAATGCATTTCTCACAGAATGTTGTCCTTGGGGAAGTATGGTAACAGCTCAGTGTAAATCCTGGGCTATAAAGAGACAAGGAACTCCAGTACACTTAACTCAACATCAGAAAATTTTCCATATACTTAGCAGCTATTTCCTTTTTCAATCAAAAACAATAGCATCCTGTTATATAGCATATATAACTAGCATCCTTCTCTAGCATCAAAAGAAGCACTTGATGAATAGCTTATAAAGGAGCATCTTGGCATACCTGAAGAATAAACAGCCTCAGAAATGAATTGACATGAAACACAAATGATTTCTGAAGCCACTCCTAACTGTAGTAAAAGTATTTAAGAAACACTTTTTTTCTGAAAAGAATGTTTAATTTTTCCATTCAAATTATTTCTCAGAGGGGTGTGAAATCAAGCATTACAGTGTGAGGTGAGGCAGAGAGAAGAGTAGGTAGGAGAAGTGATGTAAATGTGTGAATGAACATGCTCCATTTTCATGAACAACTCACGAGCATTAGGAAAGGCTACTTTTACAGTAGCATTTTATATATGAGCTTAGAAAATTTTAATTTCAAGTATTAAAACTTTATTGGTAGTGTAAAAGTCTTCTGCTTCTGAGAGGGAAAACTGAAGTGCTTAAAAGAAATTAAAATAAGTGCTTAAAAGAAATTAAAATAATCAAATATTATTTAGGTTTTAGAAAGAGGTTGAAAGACAATAACAGAATCAAGATTTCAGGAGACATAAAACTTTAAACAAAAAAAAGCAAAACCCTGCAAATGACACAACGGCAAATAAAGTGTACACTAGAAACCAAAGCCATCTGGCAAATTAAGTGAAAATTAATGATTAAAGAAAATCTCACTGTTTGTAGTGTATTTTCATCCATCTGTGCCCAATTATAAAGGAGTTCTCAAAGAAAGCAAGCCACTAGTAGTTAATGCCAAACTAACCTAGAAAGCCTGAAAACGTCCGTCAATGTTTTTCTCACAGTTTCTAATCTCTGCAGGTTTCTGATAAGAGCAGCATTAAACCATGGTGTCATGAATCCTGGCTCTCACGTTTGAAACTAACAGAGATGTACTACCTCTGATCATTTTAGATTAAGGAAATACTATCTTTCAAAAGCACACTACAGATAGAATTTACAAAAGGGAAAAAAAAACTCAGTTCAGATCCATTCGTGTCCTACGCAGCCAGCAGAGCAGTTGCAGTTTAACAATCCCTGGGCTCTGGGAGCATCAGCATGGAGCGGGTCCTGCTGGAGCTTTGTGCTGCCAGGGCAGGCAGTGCTGGGGGGTGACACTCCTCTTGGCTTCACAGGGCTCTGGGCCCCAGGCACAGGAGCTGGGGCTGTGAATTTGCAAATTTCCTGACACCTCGCATTGTACAAGCAATGCAATTTCACACCCTCGGCTCACAGCCACCTGCATGGACTTGCTCAGGGCCTGAGAGTCACAGAGCAGCTGTACATTGTTCTCTCTGCAGAGAAAGGGTTGTTCTGCATTTCAAGGGGAAGGAGCCCATGATTCCTTTCCTTATTTTGGACCCTAGGGTTATTTTGTGGCTCTATGATGATTTTCAAATGACACGATTCTAACTGGCCGCATTTGCTCCACAACAGAGCATATGGTGACATGGTGATGGGTAGAACTAGTGTATAACCTTCCTTGGGCAGGTTATGCTTTTGTCTTTCTCTAGAACAAATGAAAAGAAAGATACTTCCAAGAGGCAATTTCACAGAGATTATTTGTTCTCTCTCATGATGTCCTTAGCCACTAATTGAAAAGGAAAACTAGTCTTTGTACACTGAAGTCAACCTTTATGAAACTCTTCCATATTTAGACCTAACAGCATTTTAGACCCAACAGCAGGCACACACCAGAAGAAATCATGAGGAACAAGTAATTTGCTTTGTGATCTTTCTTTCCCAATGTTGTTTTGTTTTGTTTCGTTTTGTTTTTATTAGAGACGTTAATGTCAGAAAGACATAAAAGTAGTGATATTACCCAACACTTTTTTTTTTCTGGTTTCTTTGGTACCTGGTAGTAAGGCATAAGCTTTGCAGTTGGGTGGGCTTTTTGGTGTTGAGGGTTTTGTTGGTTGGTTGGTTTTGATTTTGTTAGTTCAGTAAAAGGTTATTTTTCTTTCCTGTCTTCTTGCCCACCAAATATTAGGGAGAACAGTTTGGAACTGTTATCAGTGGAAAAGAAAAGGCAAAAAGCATTGGGAAAGGTGTCATATTTTTCTCCAAATAACTGAACTGCTTACCATCAGTTTCCTAATAGTGTCTCTGAAGTATGGACATTTTATTCATTCTCAAAGTCTTTGTACAAGTCCTTGATCCTGGGATGCTTCTGACATAGTCTCTATTAGAACTCACACAGATTTGAGAAGTTCATGTATATAAAACATTTACAGTTGTAAAATTTAAAACTTAGTGACATCTGTTTTCTTGAGTGGACCCATACAAAGCTGTTGTACCCAGCCCCTTTAAATAAAGCACTTGAATTAACCCATTACACTCTTCTCACAGCAGCCATCATAAATCACTGTTATTAGCTAGCTGGTAATCATAACATTTACAGACCTCTCAACATCCCTTACATCTTGTACATTAAAATTGTCTAGTTTGACATGTAATTGGTTTTGGCTGCAGTTCAGGCTTATACAGTCCTTGTAGCTCCTAGGTTGTGTTGGTAGAAGTATTTGTGCAGCCATGCAGTGAACCAGATCAGGGACCTAAGCCAAGTTACAGGGTAAAAAAAAAACATACTAGGTTATTTTTGAGCTAGATCAATTCCCTGTATTAGCAAACTGGAGGCAGGAACAAAAAAAAGCAGGGAAAACATGAGAACTAGTGCCAGCATACCATTGAAATGGAGGCATGTCAGGCCATGTTTTCAGTGTAAACTTCCAGAGCATTATAAAAGATTGCTTCATCTAAATTCCAACATTAACAGCAATTCGGGAAACCTCTTTATTATTGTCCAAGAAGAAACTACTATCTTGACAAATTGATCTAGAATGTAAAACTCATTTTTTAAGCTTGAATTGTGTAATTCTTTGATAAACATTATTATTGGAGTGGGAGGGGTGGTAACTTGATTGCTATGTTACCTAAATGACTGATAATGCTATTTTAATACTGCAAATTAGATCCTGCTTCAAATGAAGCATTTGAAGATTCATTTGAAGATCCTGCTTCAAATGAAAAACCCAAGCATAGCTACAGGGGCCTGGATTATGCCTCAGTTTTTACCTGTGGATTCCCATTTTTGTCAGTGATGCTGATTAAAAAGTAATTTAGGGCTAAATTTTGTCTGAAAAGTATCTGCTTACTCCTTATGTGCACAGCATTCATTGTTGTATGTCTTTTAATATAATTTGCACCATCTGTATCTTCATATATGTATTTTATTTTCAATTTTATAGGAGTTTATGTTGCACGTCACATCTGTTATTTCCAGACGTGCAGCAGTAAAAGAGGAAATTCTAGTGTGGTAGTTTGGAAGTTCAAATACATGATTTCCTTTCCACTTTTTCTCTTCTGTAGACACCCATTTTGAATTCTGTAGCTGTGTGCACCATATGGAGACGCAAAAATCACCTGGCTTATGTCATATGTAACATCATCTACATGAATTGAATTTTGGTTTCACATAACCACACCTCAAAAAATTAGAGAGTACTAATATTCAACTTGATATTTTAGGAGGTATTTTGCCTGTGTTCTGTCTGAAGGTTCAGCAAGCAGATGTGCTTTCGTGTTGGAATGAAGTATTCACTTCATTCCACTTGAGGTTTTAGTAATCAACCTCAAGTAAGCTCTGCTCAGCCAAATGCTGCTCAGCTAAACATGGCTAAAAACTTGAAGCTCTAATATTACTTAAAGTTGAGACCATTTTAGACTGGAGGCCCTGGAGTCACGGGGTTGTCTTCTTTGAAGTATTTTTTTCTTTTTCCTACTGAGAATTAGTGTTAAAACTCTTAAGAAAACTCTGTGTTTGTAAAGTAGGGAAAATATTTGTTTGATGACTTAAATATTCCTTGAAGACAAGTTTTTATGAATTAAAGTAATTATTAAATAAGGTTTGTCATGGTAGTTTCTCATTAGCCCACTCTCAGTTTCCAGTTTGATAGTTTGATGTTCCTAGCATCAGAAACAGCTGCCATGTTTCCGAGATAACACCCCCCTAAATTATGTTACCAAGAGCACTGCTTGCAGGAATTTGTCCCTTCTCAAAGCTGTCCCCTTTCCAAAACTGTATGGTAGGAAGGACTACCAACCCTACTCCGTAATGAAATCACCAACCTTTTAAGACCCATTTTGAAAATTGAGAAATCTGCAAAAATTCACTTTCATTAAAATGATTAAAAATATAAAAAAGCTAATGTTCTATTAATAAATTCAGCATCTGCAAACATCAGCAGACACTTGACATGGATCTATTAATCACCTCACTGGTTGATTCAGCTAGAAATATAAGTGTGTATATTTTAGATACATTTGTATACCTGAAAGGTTTTGCCTTGCATTTCTTTTTCTTTTAAGAGGGAGCATAAAGTAAAACAGATTAGTGCTTCCTGAAAAATAAATAAGAAATCATTAAAGTAGTCACAGTAAAATCAAGCCATAGGCAAACTTGTATCTTATACAGTAACATGATATTCTTGGTGTGTGGCTGTTTAATATCTTTTAAGCCACCCTTGGGCAGGACCCCACTGTAAACAAGCTGTCGAGTTTGACTTGGAACATCCTTTTAAAAATAACACTAATAAATAAACATTCTGTCTTCACACATTTTGCTGCCAGGGATTCTCCATTTCCAAACTTAAAAGTGTAATGACTTTTAAAGGTTTGATGCAATAACTGCAGTCTTCTTTATTTTCATAAATATGAATACTTCATATTCCATTTTGTTTAGTATTTTAAAATTAAAACTTCTGTTTTATTTTATAATTATATACTGTCATTCTGATAAAAACTTATATTGAAATCAGCTCTGTTAAATTCTCTGGCAGTGTCATATAAATCAATAACAGTAATATTAGGCAATAATAGAAGAGGAATTTGAGTTTCAGATTATTAAGAGCTGAATAACAAGCTGCACAAAGGAAATGATTTGCAGTATACAGCAATATCTGGGCATTAAACAAAAAGCAAGTGAGATATGTGGCCTCAGGTCTCTTCTATGATGCTTCATCTGCAAACAGTTTATCTAAACATATCCTTCAGCTCTTCTCTGTGTTGCTTTCATCTCCTTGTAGCTGCTCACTCTCCCCTCCAAGGTTCTTTTGGCTCCAGCATTTGCTGCTCTGGGGGAGGTTTGGGATCTCTCTGGATTCTGTGCTGTGTTGCAGGGAAGATCCTATGAACCTAAGTCTGCAATAAAGAGGTCAAAACTAAAGGGCTTTGGGAGCACTCTTGTCCCCTGAAAAGTGAAATATGTTATTCCACATTCTGTTTCCATGAGTGGCCCAATGTTGCCTCTGCTTACAGGTACTTCCATGCAAACTCAGGCCTGCCTGGGTCTTTCCAGTTCTGTGAGTTCCAGACACAGAAGCAGCAGGAATTCTGAGTGTGGCGTTTCACCACATCTGACTCTGAATTAAAAACATATTTTCTGAATAGCAAGCCCAAAGAGTGCATTTAATTAGATGAATTTGTGAACAACCTGAGACACTTGCCGCAGCATTTAAGAGGAACCACATTTGCTGGACTTGAGAGCTGACAGCACTTCACATTATTTGACACTTGACTTGTTATTGATTTAGTCCTGCTTGCTACAGTTGCTGGCCTGGTTTTTTCAACTTTTTTTTTTTTTCCAAGTTCTACTACTATTTAGCTTTATTATACTTATCTTAGCTTCTCCAAAGGTTTCCCTTTGGAGATGTGTGCATGCATAGCCAATGTTGACAAATCTTAACATTTTATTTGGACTCTCATGCTTCTTGTGTTTTTGTGTGCATGTGCAGTGCTTTAGGAGATGTGCATGCATGTTATAAAACTCAGCCCTTGTTTCAGAAAAATAAGATGTCTAATTCCTATGGTTTCGGAGAAAAACAAAAGTGTGTATCTAAAAGTTAGTAAAGACGTTGAATAAATACATGTTATTACTTTATAGTTTTTATTTGAGTACTTGGAGTTGGCAATGCTGATTTAACATTTTTTGTGTGTTTAAGACTTCTACACAGAACAAAAGTGCATTTGAAAAGCCATGTGGCAGCTAGACAGGGTTCTCTCTTGGTAGCATAGATGACACTGCTGTCAAAATCGATGAAAATTGCAGAAGAATTCAGTGAGTTCTGTGTTGCTGTCACTTCACATAAGTATTACTGGCCCCATAGTGCTGTTAATTCTTACTGGGTCACAAAAGACCACAGTGGTATGTAAGGTACTCTGTGTATGAATGGCACAATGGCCGCAGAGTAGTTTCATTGAAAGACCTTTCCATTGTACTGCTGGAAGTTCAAAGGAATTTCTTAAGCAGTAGCTGAAGGTTTTTTAATGAACATTGTTTCTGAGCTTTTACTGGTTAATTTTGAAAGATACATAAATGCTTTTTTTTTTAATTAACTTTCTCTTCTCCATTTCTCTGCATGTGGGATGCAAATGCCATCTCAGTGTTGAGTATTACCATGTTTTTGAAGGATGTTCAGTACATGGGATATGCTTTGTGCATAAATTGTGTGTTTGATAGTGAAATTTTTGTGGCAGACTGTGGAACCATTAGATAAATTTTATTTGCAATGCCTGTTTACCTGCCTCATCTTCATTCGTGTCTCTATTCATTTTGATTTAGACTCACTGTTACGTGGATATATCACCCTGCAAAATAGAAATTTATTTTCCCCTGCACCATACGCATTTTGAAAAAAAAAGTCTAAAATGCTTCTGTCTTATTTTGCCTTACTCTGTAATCTAAGAGCCAATATTTTGTGAGCCAGTAAAAGCTTAATCAGTAAAGTTGAAAATTCTGGTTTTTGGTATTTCAAGACATTCCTTTCAATTCATGATAGACTTTGAATTACTGGATGTTAAAACTGTAGTATCATGACATGTAGGGAATAAATTTTAATAATTTTCATAGATTATTGAAATATATTCCTTATTGTTTTATTCTTCCTTTAAGGCCTATAAAGTTGAACTCATGATAATAAAATCAAGCTGAACTCATGATAGTAAAATCAAGTGGCATTTCATGCTGATATATAAAAAATATTGTCAATAAAAAAATCTCAAAGCAGATCTAAAATAGATTGTCTGCAAAAAATGTCTTATAAGTATGATAAATAGTGGTACAGAAGAAAATATTATGAGCACTCTCTTGGGATGCTATATATTAAAATAAGGCTTATCACTGGGCTCATACATGGTAGAATCTTAGCTGTAAAATTCATTGGGTGAGTGTAACAATTTCTAGCCATGAGGATGTGTTACAATCACATGTGTTACCTAACATTTTTTATACAGCTGACAAACTTAATTTTAATTGAAGGTCTGTTCAGTCCTTAACCTTCACCACAAGTTCATCAAGCTCATTAAGCATTTATTTTACTTTGGCTTTGGTGAAAATCCCAGGTGTCACAACAATTTCATATTGTTTGGATATAAAAATTGACTTCCAGTATGAAATGACTTTGTGTCTTGGGGTTTTTTGGAAGGTTTCATTGGCTTAGGCATTTTTAAAAAAACCAAAATGTTTCTTTGGTTCATTTTTCTAATATTTTCACAGTCTTCCCTGTGCTTCATGGCACTCCATGGGAATTTGACATTAACAACAGCAGGGTGGCAGTGATGTCATAGGAAATTTCTGCAGCTCATGTTTGACTTGTAGACAATTTCTCCAAGTCTTTGATTTTCATATTCTGAAGTGCCATTTCCACCTTCTTACCTTCGGCTTCTGCATTTTACAGGAAATCTGCCTTCTGTACTTAGGATATTAAAAGTATGTATTAATAAACCATGCACCTTTCAAAAGAGTTATGGAATATATCCCCTGAGGGCCTGTGATAACCTTGTGGTTCATGGTCCACAGATAATTTCAATCCTTCAAGCTCAGTATGTGCTTTCATTCAAAGAGTCAGGTACCCAGGCTTCTGAATAGCTTCATGCAGAGCTGCCTAAACAGGTGGTTACGCCTCCATATTTCTCCTCCATGGCTTAATTTATGTATGTTCTCGGGTCCACTGGAAGGAATGGGTAACTTTGTATTAACTTTATGGCTGCTTCACTCTAAAGATTCATAGACCATTTTTATGGGTTTGGTGGGGATGTGGGGCTTTCTTTATAGGGAGGAACAGAATTCATATATGTCCATCCAGATGAAAGATGTTAGAAAAAGTAAAAAGGCAAGAAAACAAAGCAACAGAGAATGAATGGATAGGTTTTGAAGACAGGTATTTCAGGTGGAGGCTGAACATGGAAAGGTACATGAACATGAAAGGTACAAGTGCTGATCAAAACTAAGCTCAAGCAGGAAGAGAGAAGTGGAATTGAGAGACTTAACAAATGGGGAAAAGTCTCACAGAAAAAATGAGTTTCTTCCTAAAGCCCTTGATAGCTCTTACTGAGTGTGAGTAGAAAGAGGGGCGGTTGATTGCTGAGCTCAAGCCTAAGTGGCAGACATAGAAGTGGAAAAAAGAACCCTGGCACTCTGGTGTAGAGGGAAAGAACAAGTTTACAGGATAGGCTGCAGAAATGGCAAGCAGCAGAAAGGCAAGCAGAATGAAAATTTTAATTTGGAGACACAGAGTTTTGCAAGATTGAAGAGATAGTGCTGCATTAGATAAGATAAAATGAATGGAGAAATAGCGAGGTGGAGAAAAAGGCATATCATGGAGTCTGTATAAAGCAGATAGGAAAAATCAAAGTCTGCCTCTTTCCTGAGGTGCAAAGGCATGGAAAAGAAAATAAAATAATACAAAAAATAAAATATTTTTTTTTAAAACCAAGCCAACATTTTCCTTTTTTGAATTGATGCTGAGACATTACCTAAGTTTATTTTTTTTGCTTTGATGAAGTGCAGGATTACTCTGTACATGGCATTGTTTCTTACAGTGGTAAGAACAGTGCACCCAGGTGGTTCTGCTTCACCTGGGGAAAATGGGAAATCTAGGTTATGGACCTTGCTGACTTAATGATGAATATTTTTACTAGGACTGTTTGATTCAAAGCAGTTTCCCATGGTACTAATACAGTCTTTGTATGCTTTAATATTAAGAAGTATTAAATAGCTTACTCAAGTAAATATCTTATTTACAAAACTAAGTACTCAAGTCATCACAATTAAATAATTAATTTGGTTTATTTATGTGTTTTGCACATTTGCAGTGGTTTAAATGGGCATCCTTAGTTTACCATGTATACTAAACTCTTTACACAGGTAAAGAGAAAAAGAAATGAACAAAGCTTCAGTAAGAAAACAAAATCTACTTTATGATTTAACACTAATCAACCATTGCTAATGTGCTATAAAATAGTACTTGAGGTAGATACTGATTTCCATTATTAAACTTAATGGTCTTTGTTGCCTCATCTGCCTTATTCCAATATATTAAGCATGCAGACCCCATAATTTAATTATCACCTGTTAATATTGGTTCTAAATTCATTTTTGTGCTTTTGGGCTGAAGCTGCAATGATGAGCCAATTAAAAACCATTATCTGGCTGCTCAAAGCATCACATTTGTAGTTATGCTCAGTAGTACATGATTCTACAGAGACTTTCAAGATGGAACATGCTGCCCTAATGCCTTTAGGGATTAGCCAAACAAAAGGAAAAATGTAAAGGAAATTTTAAATATTTTCTCTCCTACAGGATTTTAATTTTCAGATCTCTTGCTTTGCTGTACATCACAGCTTTCCTTGCAGCTAATTTGCATAGCTGTAAAAGTGTAGTGTGTAGCTGAATTACAAGATAGACTCCTGAGACCCTGGGTTTTCTTTAAATCCCAGAGGAAGAATTTGGTTCAAGAATGTACATAAGGTACTAATTGGAAGGATTGTGTTAGATAGCTACTATTTGAAGGAGACTACTAAAATAATAAAATACAGCACATCATAACCTCAGAGATTTGATAATGAAAAAAGGAGCATTTAATTTTATGTAGTTGTTTGCAAAGCAACTAGGAAGAACAATAGCCACATATTGTATCACCTCCATTACACTGTTTGTTAATACAAATGACTCCTTTCCTCTTGTGTTATCAGCTTGTTGCTGACATGGAATTTCAAGTGGAGGTGTCTCGAGTAGATCGAAATTTGTGTTTTTATAATGGCTGATTGAGGAATGGCTGATGTAGATGGTACATCATGGAATTTGTTACAAGGGTAGCTACATTTCACTTAGAAACATACTTTGTGTGTGTGTGTGTGTGTGTGTATCAGTCTGTAGCACTGTATTATAAACTTCCCAGCTCTTTGAGTAGTCTAGTGGCAGAACATAGAAACTAAACTATTTGATCTGCTGTAGCTGTAGTCATAGAACTGCAGAACACTGAGTGGAAAGGACCTCAAGGATATCCAGTCCAACCTTTCTTGGCCAAAGCACAGTCTAGACAAGTTGTCCCAGCACTTTGTTCACCTGAATCTTAAAATTGTCCAGTGTTGGGGAATTTACCCCTTCTTCCCTGGAGAGATTATTGCAATGGCTGATTGTTCTCATTGTGAAAAATTTGCCTCTTGTGTGTAGTTGGACTCTCCCCTTGTCTTTTCAAAGTGACTCCTTGTAACTCCATATTCTTTGTAGCCTCCCTTTAAACACTGAAACATGGTAATAAGGTCTCCCCAAAGCCTTCTCTCTCAAAAAGTACAGTTCTCTCAGTCTTTCATCATATGGCAGCCTGCCCAGCCCTTTGCTCAATTGTGGCCTTTCACTGGACAATTTGCAGCCTGCCCACATTGCTTTTTTATAGCAGGCATCAAAACCGAACACAGAATTTCAGGTGTAGCCTGACAAGTGCTGAGTAGAGTGGGACAGCAACTTCTTTGTGTCTGCTGGTGATGCCCATGCAGTGCAGCCCAGCGTGCTGATGGCTCTCTGCTGATGGCTCACTCAGATTGAGCTTTGTGCACCAGCACCCCCAGCCCCTCTTCCACAGAGCTGCTCCCTGGTCTGGTTGATCCCAGTTTGTGCTGCAGTGTGTGTTTTCTCGTTGGTTTGGGGTTTTTATATTGTGCCGCATATGCACAACACCAGAGCTTAAAGTTTCTAGATGAGGCAGAGAATCTTTCTGTACAGAGAAATCCTCTCTTCTGAAGCACAGCTGACCTGGAAGCTCTTTTAGGGGCTTTGCTTGCCTGTGGTATAA
>QUSF01000003.1:36067078-36107428 GCA_003676055.1 Chloebia gouldiae
GTGCTTTTCAAGGGAACATAAAATTACCAAAGAAAAAGCTAGTCACAGATGAAGTCAATGAGAATTCTCCAGCTGATAGATACATGCGTGTTTGGGTGCTGGTTTGTTTTGGTTTGATTGCTTTCTGCTTATAATTTTTTTCTCTATTTTATTATAGGTGTGTGTTCTTTTGTCAGTGAAAGCTATTAGGAACAGGGCAGGAACCCTGCTGTGCCTTGAAATTAAAATGGGAAAAAAGGCCCAGGCAGAAGAAGAAAAAAAATAAGCACAGATAAGAAATAAATGTAAAGTTAGCAGGGTTAAGACCACAAATGGCAAAATAAATACAGCTTATCATTCTTAGAAATTCTTCTGCTTCTTTGAGTTGGCCTGGATAATTGTAATCTGTATATTGTATTTTTCTCACTAAAAATGGGATGTTCACTCTTTTTCTGCCCCCCTGTGTATTGACTAATCTGTTTCTCAAGTTTTAGGAAAAGAAACAGTTCAGCAGAGCTGTTTATGAGCTTTTCTCATCACTTCTCCCTGCACTCTTCTGCCTGGGGAAGGTCCCCAGAATAAACTTGAAAAAATCAAGTTAATTTGGCCCCATTCAATATTTTAGCCAATCTGTGCACACATTTGGGCACTCCTGCCCAAAAAATATTTGTAGGAAAACTGAACAAGAGCTGGAAGGTGTGAGTTGGGTAGGTTAAGGATTAGTGAGGAGATGCTGGCAGTATTGATGGAAGCAGAGGGCAGTTGTGGAGAATATCTACATCTGACAGGACATTAGATTATTGTGCCAACAATTTTGGAGGACATAAGACATATCAGGAAAAGGCAAGTTTTCTTTTTATTCATTGTTTCACATAATATTTGGGATTTGGGTAGTTTTAAATGTAAATGGATCCTTTGATGTACATTGTAACCTGTCAAAAAACTTTGAGATTACTCAGTTTCGTAGAAGAAACTCTGGCTTGCCTGAAGAGACAGAGTAATTTTTCTTGTAAGTAAGCTGAATACTATTAGTATTTTCATCATTCACTGTGTCAAGTGAATGTGTTTCATGTTTGTGTTAGTAAGTTGCCAAGACAATTTGGCAAAAGTGTAATGATTCTAGGATAACACTTGACTCTTGCAATTGCAAAGTAATTTGGAGTTTAGAGTGAGCCCCTACTACTGTGAGTTCACAGTTCAGTTCTGTATAGGCAGGAATGTATTTAACACAATCCTGTAGTTTCCTTAGTTTGGCAAATCTAGCAAAGTTAATAATATTTTTTCTAATGTAACAATTTTATCTCATTATGTATGAGTAAAACTAATGCTTCAGAATCACTGATTTTTAAGTATATAAAAATAATTATGTTTGGCCCTGGGTTGTACATACAAACTAGCTGGATATCATTTGCCTTCTTTTTTAAGAGATGCCTTTAGCTCAGATAGTCCTTGAAGACAGTCATCTATGAATAACTTGCATATTATTTTGTTATATTTTTAATATTTGCTTAATAATTTTGTATTTTGCAATGATTTTCTGTGATCTGATAAATCAAAACATTAGTCTCTCAGTAAGAGTGTCCCAGGTTGTGTATATGCAGTTCTGTTCCAGGTAAAGCTCCAAATGTTCCTGCCTTCAAAGCGTGTTCTGAAGCTCTGTGATTTGACTTTACATTCTGGAGGTACTGACTTTCCCAGAATAGCTTCACTTCACATTTATAGGAGGAATCAAAGTGGTTTGTGCTGTATGAAAAATGCTGTCTCTTCTTCTAACAAAGAGGAATTATTCTTTGAGTAGAGATTAATTTTGCTGAAAATTTACATTTGAAGTAATATTAAGAACTCTAGCTTTTGTGTCATTATTTACTTTATTCTGGCAGGCCTTAAGAATGAGATAACAAGCTCTTTCCATAGACTTAAAATCAGAGTGTTTCCAACGTGCTGTTTTAGAAGGAAATATATTGTTGTTACACTAAATTATTGAGTGCTTATCTTCTCCTGTTGTGTTCATGTAAGTGTTCTACAGACAGCACAACAGTTTGAACAACTCTTGTACAGAAATGTGTCTTGAGAAATTGCTTAGAATGCCATGAATCTTCTTCCACATGAGGAGGTGGTTCCCTAATGGTATCTGAATTTGAACATTGACTAACTGATGCCTTTTCACCATTGTGATTGTAATTCTTCAGATCTTTAAATAGTTAGAAGATTCAGGAAGTCATGAGGCTACTATTACAGGCTTCTTTTTCCCTCCCATATTATAGCTCCTAACTCAACAATTTCCTCCATTCAACAGTTGTGCAAAACTATTTCTATCTTGAGCTATCATATTTTATCTGGAACAACTTTTATATAGCAAGAACATAGAAAACCACAAAAAACCTATGTTAGTGAGACAAAGCCAAATAGTACTGGAAATTTGCATTCATCAAGCTTTAATTATACATGGATTGCTTAGCTTGGATTATGAGAGATGATAAGTGCCCTTGCTGTAACTGCTTAAGCAAGAGTAAATGGATGATAATGATTTAATATGGAATCATTGTTTATCATATTTCATGCTGAGCGACTTCTTTTTTTCTCTCACCTTTGGTTTATTTAGTAGCTTTATTTAGTAGGCAACTAATTAAATACAGAATAAATATCCAGAGGTCATTGTCCTAGCTATTAGCATCCTCTGTTTTATGGGTTGAGATTACTTCTTTTTTATGGTCTTAATTTTTCCTGAGATAGACTGCCTGCTTCAAACAAGATATCAGATTTAAAAGCTAAACATGCCCGCTGGATGCGGAGCACTTCCAACTTGTTCTCCTTAGACACAGATAGCTTGTGACACTGAATGTGATCTTGAGCTGCATCACCATAATTCTGCTGTGGGAACTGAAAATATGACTGGGCAATTGTGCCTCATTAAGGTTTTACAGTTGGCTGTTTTGAAGTATAAATATAGTTCAGAATGAAAAATGCTGTTTAAAATAATTTCAGTCTCTGTATGGGCTGTGCTACTTGTGTCTGCAGTCAGCTCTTTAGAGACATGAGGGTCTTTCAGCTAAGCCTATAGAAACATTGGATTTTGAGTAATTTTAGAGGTCATGGTGCGACATCATACAGTTTTTTTCATGGACTGGTTAGGTTTCACCCCTTTCCACCCAGTTGTTTCTACCCCAGTCTCTCCTTCCAGAATGTTGTAGGGCCACATTCATGTACAAACCTGCTCTGAGTTTCCAGCCTTAATTTATTAATAACCAGTTTCTATACATTTGTTTTAACACGAACATTCTCTCATAGATTTAGCAAATCTTTTGTCCCCAGTGCTTTTACTACAATCAGTCATTTTCTTCCTGGGCTGCATTTTTCAGTATGAAAAAACAAGCCCCTTCAGCATTCTCCTGTAAGATAGGCTTATGTTTTATCTCTATAACAGTCCTGTTCAGCACCTAATTAAAATTTGAAGTCTTTTTTTGAAAATGGGTAACTGAAATGATACAAAATACTTCAGATGAGGTCTCAGTACAGGCTATACAATGGTATGAATACTCCCTGTTCTTTATGGAAATACCTTGTCTTGCCCTTTTCATGGTCAGATTCAATTAAATGGCTCATAGTCATCCTCTGACTGCCTAAAATAGGCTGCTATTTCCAGCTAATGAGTTCCCAGTATATACCAGGAATTCTTGCTACTAGTCCCATGTGCCCTTTGGACTGTTACTTTCAACCCAGCTCTCTTTCTGGGGCCTTCAGGATCATGCTTTTCTTCCCACAGGACATTCAAATCCTCCTTCTCTAGGAAGACTTTACATACTGACTTTGTATCCTCAAGAAAATGTATTAGTGCCTCTTTATTTTTACCCTAGGGTCATTACCTAGAACATTAAATAAAGCGAGTCCCAAACTACAAATGCAGTATTTTTAAATGAGATTAGTAAGTTTCATAAAGTAATGGTGGTAATGGCTCCTAAATGGTGATTTTTTTTTATATAGATACAGTATGCATTGCTGTGAATCAGTTTTTCATGTTGCCTCAGTGTTTTATACCCAAATACTCATTACTTGAAACTTAAAACCTGGTGCTTCAGAAAGTGCAAGGTCACGTCAGATACAAAGGCCGTCTTCTCTAAATGCCTAGCAAGCTGTCCAGATTTTCACCAAACACCACACGGGTTAGATAAATGGGCCTCTGTGGATGCAGCATTTGGCAGATTAGATGCCTGTTATCTGTTCTCTCCACTCGCTAACATATTGCTAATTAGGTTTGAGAATGAGGTGAAATGATTCATCTTAGCAGAACAGTGAGTGTCTTTAGTAAATCCTTACTCTACTTCAGTCCCAATCCACTCGAGAGAAAAAAGAAAATAGTGAGAAATGGTTATGGGGTTGTACATGTATTTTTTATGTTTGTTTCTTTGTGGCCCTTATCTCTAAAAGTCCTTAGATTATCATTAAGTCGATGAATATAAGACATTCATGTCAATTAGTGGTAAATGCAGAATAAATTCAGATAACCATACACTGAATATGTGAACAAATAAGTACTTGGGGTAATTCTTTTGTATGTTTCTGTAAATACAGTGATGAGCTGGGTAGTTTATCTTTATGCAGTACAGAAGACAACTACACAATGGGTAGAAAATACAAGTGCATGGAAGACAGTAAAACTGACATTAATGATCTTCCAAGCACTGATTTTTTAACTTAATCAGAATTCTTTGAACACTGGGTGGTTCTTTTTTTTGTTTACTTTTTCCCATGTGGGATACTGAGTTCTATAGTAGCATCTTCTGTGGCAGTTCCCTTTTTCCTTCTCAGCCACAGCACTGATGAGTATGTCATATCTAATGATCTGCAGCACTCCAGGCTCTTTTCCCCCGGAATAATCTGACAGGTGATCTTCTCATACAGTTGAGAAGATCTTCTCCTGCAGTTTTAGTTCAGAATTGTTCCTCCAACCATGCTATATACATACATATATCAAGGCTGTTAACAAATGCCCATAGCTTGCCATTTGTTGTAAGGGATACCAACCTGCTATAAGATATTGCAGAGCAACAGTAAGTAATTACAATATTTGCCTGAGATATGAATGGCTGGATTAAACAGATACTACATTTATATTCAACTAGGAGAACAGTGAGATTGATGTATTGTTCCTCACTTGCATAATACAGTATGTACTATAAACTTAAAAATGCTCTCTAATTGCTTTGGTTCTTTGTTGATGTATAAATGGCATATTTGTATGCATCTGTGTAAATGCCATGTAGAATTTAACAAATTGAAGAAACATGTGACTAAATTAGTAACATTAATATTTTCATGGAAAAAATCTGTCTGCTCTGTGGAGGTACAACTCCTGATGTTTATTGATATAAGAGGAGAAGTTTAACAACTTAAATGTTGTTAAGTGACACCAAGGTAAGTGCCCCTTGGTCTGTAGCTCCACTGGATAAGTATTGTCTGAATATTAATCTGCCAGGTTGTGCTTGTCTCATGTTGAGAAAAAATGGCAACATTCTTGCTGTGAGCACTGGGTTTGAGCTGGCTGGGTCTAGCTGATGGGTTGTTCTCTATTCAAATATGGGCAAGGAGCAAAAAAATGTTTCCTGTTCTCTTGTGCTTTCATAAAGACAAGGGGAAAGAAATCTGGGAGCTTTTTCCTATTTGAGCAACTACCATGAAGACTGGGGAGAGGGAAGGTGGTTCTCTCCATCTTGGGCGGGTTTGTGTCCTTGTGACAGAAAGATGCTGCAGATGTTGAGAGTGGTTCCTCCTAAAATTACATTTTGCTGTGGGAATTTCAGTCCTGGAATAATGACACCATTGGCATCACAAGAACAAGCAATGTACATATCCCCACAAAGCTACTTAGATTATTTTGAGGATAAGGACACTAGCAGCTGTCGCCTTTTAAAGATACTTCTGAAAGTGTGGAAGGGGATTGGAAGTGCTTTCTTGGATCTGTGGATCACAAAGGTAAAAGATGTGGCAAGGAGAGTCAGGGTTAATTAAGGCAGTTCTGAAAACCAGCAATTGCTTATGGCTCTGTTAATCATGCAAGAGCTACTGTGAGACTCCTGATGTTAGGACAGAAAGAGTGGCCAAGGATGCCTTTCCATCTGAGAGAGCAGTAGTCTGTTTTTCTTAGAAAAAGCAGGATTCCATAAGCAGTTAATCTGCAAAGGAAATAATGGAAAAGCCAATTTCGTAATTGAAACTTATCTCCAGCTATAGGTAATAGGGTTTTTTTAATTTAATCTCCTGGCTCATGTAAGGCACCCTGCTTGTGCTCTAGTTGGATTCTCTAAACATTGACCTTTGGAATTAGCATCCAGAAAGCTGTAGTCTTGGACTTCTTGTAGATTTGTGTAAATGTAAACATATGGAATGCAGCTTTCTTGTAAATGAGGGATGAAACCAAATTTGGTCATTTAGATAAAAAATAGTCCTAAACTTGAACTTTAAGATGGAGCTTGTAGTGTTTATACTCTGACATGCAAGGAATGCAACCACTCAAAAATGTTTGATGCAGAAATTCATACAGTGGGAAATCTCATTAGGAATCTGTAATTTCCCACTCAAACAAAAAATGTTAGTTGGAGAAGAGTTTGGGGTGGCAGAGAGGGAGAAGCTTGAAATGCAAGTTTTCGGATTCTTTCATTTTCTTTTTATTTTCTTTTATCTTTTAAAATTTCAAACATTTTCAAAATTGCCCTCATGAATTTGTAAGAAAAGTAAAAATTCAGGAGTATGTGTATAAAAGAGTAAAAAGAAGAACTGGTATTATTTTCATCCCTTAATAGGGAGAAATGCATCCAGATGCAGGAAGGCCTTGTGCAGTTTCCTTTGTGGCCTGAGTAGGCTTGAATCTGCACTTTCCTTTTCCTGTGAAGATGTCTGGCGAAGTCCTGTGCTGTGGCATATTCCAGGGAGGTGCACTCTGGCTGTGTCCTTGGGGAACCACTTGGGTTTGTATAAATAATCCCTCCTTGACTGGAGCAGGAAATGGAGCTTGGGCATTTCAGGGCTGTGCTTGTGTGAATTGGCTTGAGGGGCAGAAGAACAGTTCTCTATCAGACATCATGAATTTATTACCTAAAAGAAAATTTCTATTTCTACACAGGGAGCTCAAGAAGAAGATTCCTTGGTGTCAGATTATAAGTGAATACAGATATAATTTAATTTTTCATTGAAAATTTAAGACAATTCATAGAACCTCTCTCCAAATCCTTGTCACAGCACTCTGTTGATAAAGAGAGGAAGTAGAAATTCTCAAATAATAAATACAAAACATGTAAAATATTTTATTAGCCTTTTAGCACATTATGTTAATCTCCTGATAGCTAATATTATGAGCAAGTCTATGTCTGGAGAGAGTAATAGCAAAAATCTTAGGAATGGAAATAATGTTTTTTTAACTTTCCAAAGAGGATTCGAAGAGCTACTTGATTGTTGTGAAAACTACTGCTCTTATTGAGCATATTAAATCAGTAGAGCATTAATCTGATTATTTGTAAGATGTTGTCCCTTAAGAATGTATTTTACAATGCAGAAAGCTCAATTAAATCTATAAAATCAAGCCATATTCATGAAAATGAACAGCATTTTTACAAATTAAATTCTACCACATCTGATAGTAATATTTAATATTGATAGATACATCATGTTCCACACTGAATCAGTAAAGTGTTAGAATAGTATTTAAATTATAAAATTGAGTGCTCTCTTTATCAGCTTTATTTTAACATATATTAAGAAATTGATATCAAATATTTCTAAGACATTCAAGTAATGTGTTTTATCTTGTTGGGTAAAAAAGAAAGAAATACTGCAGAAGGAAGTCTTGGTTAACAGGAAGTCTCCAATGCCCAAGTCCTCTAAAGCTACAGATATTTAAATACTTTTAAAAGCGTCAGGTTATTAATTGTTCTGGTATCAGCTTCCTTTCTGTACAGTTATGTGTCACATTTTCTATTTCTTCTTTCCTGAACAAAACCTAATTTTAATGCACCTTCTCCTGTCTGCCTCCTGGTGTCCACAAGCTGGCGTTAATGGCCTAGAACCTTTGTCATTCCTTTAATAACAGAAAGATTTTCAAAGTCAGCAGTGGAAGGGGAGAAAATGGAAGTGCAAGTCCTAGGGGTTAATTGCTGCTTTGTTCCCCTTCTACAAATTTCCTCCAAGACCAGGCTTAGCTTTGTCTAATATTTTCATAGTGAGAGTAGAAATTTTTTTCAAGACATCTGTGTTTCAATAGATAGAGATGCCTAAAACTTAAGTTGGATATAAATGTAATCCTGGCGTAACAATACTGATTTCGCTTGACTTAATCAGAGACTTAGCTGGGCTTTGTGGTTTCACAGAAGGCTGTTTGTTAACCACACTGTGTGGGCTCCAGCACTGCAGCTTGTCGGCAGCTCGCTTCATCTGTTCCTGGAGCAGAGGGGCTTAAAGCAGCACTTGAAGGACAACGTGCTAAAAAAATTAGCATTCAGCAGTTTTGCAAAGACACAGCGTGAGCGTAGCAAGGTCAGGGGCATAAGCAAAGCGGGATTTCTAGTTGCCATTTCATGAATTAAAACATCAGGTTTACTCACGGTCGGTTTTGTTTATGTGACTAAACTAAAAACATCAACAGCTTCACATGTGATTAGTATTAAATACTGTTCATTATATGTTTCATCATGATACATGCCCCCAAATTCAAAGTATAGCCTGAAACCATCTTTTAGTCCCCTGAAATTCATGTGGGTTTAAGGGATTCTCTGATAGTTCCAAGCCTCAATCCTAATTTCTTGTTTCTGTTATTTGAATCAAGCCCTTATGAGTATATTACAGTATTTTTCTGGTGTTTTGTGGTTGTTATTTAAGCTTTACTGAAATACTTAACCATATTTTTTACTGTGTGTGTTTTAAGTAATGTATCAGTTGTGACACGTATCTGTCAAACAAAATGTGTGTCCAACTCATGGAGATTTGAAGTCCTAATTTAGCAAAAATTGCCCATATAACATTTCAGAGGTCATAGATACTTCTGATTTTGACTTTAGCCCAAAATCAATCAAATTAGTACTCTCCAGCAGGGAATGAAATTAGAATTAATTAATCATGTTGGGTCCTGCTTTGTGGGCTTTTTCTTTAGCCTCCTACTGTGCCCTCTGAAAGAAAGTGCTAGGATCCTGTGGTAGGCAAATATGGAAAATAAATCAACATAGTAGGAGCTAGTAATGGGCTTATACACAGAATTATCAGGTTTACAAGCCAGAACATTAACTACCTTCGTTTGGGGCTGTCTTGCAAATACTTGTATCCACCTGGAGCCTGTGATTTATCTTTGTTGTCTGGTGCTGCACAACTCACTGTTGCACATGTTCTCCCCCTGTGATCATACTTACCCAGGGATTTCTTCAGCAGCACAGCATGGATAAGGACACAGCAGAAACTGGGGCTGAAGTGGATGAGGAATGCTCCCTCTGAAGCATTCCTTCAAGGCATGATTTTTCCCAGATCTGTAGAGGAGGTATCTGGTTCAGATAGAAACTTTCTTGTTGAAAAACTCTGGGTGGTCCACATGAAGGGTATAAAAGAGAGTGCAGAGTGTGTGTAGTTGCTGTAAAGAGCTTCAGACTGTTGTAGGATTTGGTTTAGATTTGGGAATATTTTGCTTGAAGTAGCTTTATATTTAATAATTATTATATGGTTCACTTCTGAATTTTATCTGCCTTTCATTAAGGGGAGTGGTTTCTTTACAAGTATATGCCAGGCTAAAAGAAGGATGTGTGAGAATTTGGCCATGTGAAGGAGAAGTGACAGATGCTGACTAAATGTCAGAAGGGTTTGGCTATGTTGGACCAAAGTGTCTTTTCAGAAAGCACCAATTCTCCTCTCAGTGTTTAAAATAGTCTGGGTGCCATAAAACAATGCTAATGCCCTATATATCAATATAGCAAAGAATTTTACATGTGTAAAATAGAAGTGCACATACTTAATGTCATTTTTTAAGAACTGAAAAAATACCTCCAGTATAATGAAAATGTTTCATGATGGGAGAAGGGACTGAAAATCCCAAAACGTACTTTAAAATCAGAAGTATTACAGCTATTCTCTGCATTTATCAGGAATTACTGCTCTTTCCTTCAAGGCTCCCCACAATTAATTTTGTGAAGTATCAGCTGATTTGAAGCAACCAACATTTTTGGATCATTGTATAATGTAAAATCAAATTATTGCCATTTGCCAAGAATCAAGAGCTGTGTAGCTGCCCGGTGAAGGAGCAGGTACTCAGTGGGAAAGGCTGGAAGGGGTGCTGGACTCCCCAAAGACAGACAAGGGTTATGTGAGGGTGTGCATCTTCTTGGCAGCTGGACAGTACTAAATAAAGAAAAAGCAAAGCCAACAATAAAAATGGAATTATATCTGTAGAAGCTAGATTGGTTTGGGTTGGAAGGGACCTAAAAGATTCTCTATTTTCCCCTGCCATGAGCAAGAGACGCCTTCCACTAGACAAGGTGGAAAGCCCCTTTCAGCCTGGCTGGGAGCACTTCTGGAGCTGAAGTATCTGTTGCCCTGAATTTTTAAGATTTTCTAAAGCCTTCTGCGTTTCTGAGTTTACATTCTTGTAGCAAACTTTCTCACACAACTTTCTGTAAATAACTTTTTGTATTTTGTATTCCTTCATAGAGGAGGAGAAATTTGATGGACTGGTAGTTTGTCCAGTGTCATTGTAGAGGTGGCACTTTCACCCTCAAATCCACTGTCACCTTTGGAAAACTATAAATGTTGGAGTCAGAAAATAAACTCCCCTTTTTACCTACACCAGAGCAGAGGTGTGTGTCGTGTCTTCTTGTGCCCTATAGTGACAGAGGTATCCACAGTTTCTCTGGGCAGCCTATTCCAGTGCCTCACCACACTCACAGTAAAGAATTTCCTCCTAATATGTAATCTAAATCTACCTTCTTCCAGTTCAAAGCCATTACCCCTTGTCTTACTACCTCCTGCCTTTGTGAAAAGTACATCTCCAACTCTCTTGTAGCCCCTTTAGGTACTGGAAAGTGCTCTAAGGTCTCCCCAGAGCCTTCCCTGTTCCAGTCAGAACAGCTCTGACTCTCTCAGTTTGTTCTCATAGGAGAGGTGCTCCAGCCCTCTGGACTAACTCCCTACGGAGGTCACCGTGCTCTCTCGAAGCTTATGACAAATCTCAATGTATATCTTTTGTGTGGTGGTCAATGTAAGCCATTGTACAGATGAGGGGATATATTCAAAACTGTAGCTGCAATTATAACTGGATTTCATGGCTCCTGAGGGCATCCTGCTCAGAGTCAGCAAAAAATAACAGAAGTGTAACAGTTCGTAGTAAAAGATCAGTTACCAAGACATGTTTGCACAGACAGGATAGAGTGATGCAAACTTTTTCACATAACCGAAGTAATTTATTACAGAAGTTTTACCAAAGCTATAGATAAAAATGTTCATATACTCCAAGGACATCCACCCACCTTTCTCTCTCCCTAGTACTATTTATACATGTAGAAAGAACAAAGTAAAGAGAGGGTCATTCCCAGAGAGATACCAAATTTTAAGAGAAATGTTTGAAGAGATGCAACATGCAGTTCGTGTTTAGATGCAGCATCTACCAGGGGGCTTACAGGCTCTGTGTACATTAGCTGAAGAAATTGTTTAACTCTGTATAACGCTTTCTAAGGACTTGTATAACATTCATTTCAAAGGAGTTGTAATTATAGCAATGTCTTCTGAGAGGATATCTTTTCCTCAAAGACAAGCCCTTATTCAGGTGGTAAATGTAATAAAAATGTGGTAAATGTAATAAAATCACAGCATTAATGCTCAGGTCATACTATTATGCATGTGTTAAGCAATTCTTTTCTGTTATAATTTTTCATATTTAATCTTGAAAGATTTTTCCTGTAATTTATAGCTATACAAATGAGTCTCTGAGGATAAGGAAGGCTGAGTTTTCATGCCATTCACAGACCAAGAAACTTGAGTTCCAAATTTTCAGTTTCATCTTTTGACAGTTTATTCTTATTTGTGAGGCTTTCCATTTCTTATATCGAGGCTGTGCAAAAGAGGCTGCAGAAGACACTTGAAGGTTAGAATAAAAGACCTGAATAAATCAAACCAAGAGATCTTAGTAATATCTAGAAATCAGAAAGCCCTCTTATCACAGTTATCCCTTTAAAAAACTTTTTTAAGAAAACATCTCTCTGAACAAGAACTTCACTTTCTTAAAAAATAGAAATAAAACTCAAGAAAAACAGAGACATCCCAAGTCCAGAACACTGCACACAAAACCAAAACATTTCTTTCAGTAGGTATACCCTTTTCTACATTTTGTCACATATCAGATTAAATCATCCCTTTGATCCCCACTTTGGAACTTTCCTTGCTTCCAGCCTGAGTAAGCCTGAGAAGTGCAGAGCCAACTCCCTTGGATTTGCTATGCCATTTGAACCCTGCAGTTTTTTGAAAGAATATAATTTTCTTCTCATTGCTGTGTTTCTCTGGCTTTGTTAAGTGTGAGAAATTAATGTAGATTTTTCAAGAGTTCCATCAACTCTGAAACAGCCAGTAAGGAAAGGGTCCAAGAAGGCTCAAAATTCTAGCAGCAGTACCTAATTTAGCCCATTATTTACGATTTATTTGGGTTTTTTCAGTTTTCTGTATTACTTACACTGTCTTTAACTGCTTATGTGTGTTTGAGGTTCTGAAGCTCACTTTCAGGAGCTCTATACTCCAAAGATTTCACACTGGCTGCCCTGACAGAAGCGTTTAAGCGAACGGAAACGAGTCGAAAGGTGGGGTACAATGGCACACATCCTGAGAGTACAAGAGTTGGCAAGAAGAGATATGAGACAGAGTTTTCTTTTCTTAAGCTGGTTGGTTACGTGACCCTAGAGAAGTCAAAGGACCTTGTACTGCTTTGGTTGCCCTCTGCATAATGGTAAGGCATCTCTCAGAAAGCATGGGATCCTTGGATAAAAAATTTTAGACAGCATTGCTTTATGAAGAATGTCAGAGACACAGATCTTTGTTGTCCTTGCTGTTCCAGCTGTCCTCTTAGTGATTAGTCCAGCACTTGGATTTTATTGTATGCCGACTCTCTTCTATTTTTAATTCTTATTATATTGTTAAAGATTTTTAAATACTTTATTTTCCCCATCCCATTTTAGCCTTCATCCTCAGCACAGGACATTTTATTTCATACAGTTCTTGTCTATTTTGCTTGAAAGAATATTAGATGTTATTTTGTTTTAGGCAGTGACTATTTTGACACTTCTGTCTTGCAGTTATTTCTCAAATGACAGAGTAACACTTTCTGTATACGTACACAACATATTATAAAGGAAAACATGAAAGACTATGGTTATTTCATTACCATTAGATTTTTTCATTGTAGGTGTTACTTGCTCCCCTACTGTTAAATTGACCCACTGAAAAATTGATAAAAAGATGGTGTGAAATTGCCCTACTGTACATTCAGTTTGAGTTCGCTCTGTGCCATTTATAAAAGCTACTTTAGTAAGCAAAAATACTATGGTTCTTGAATGGTTTTGAAGCAAAGAATACCTATAAAATTTACTCCAAATTGTTAAATAAAAAAATTACACACAACCACAGAAAAGTTCATTTTAATTTTCAAATTGAGCATGGTTAACTATAGAAGAATTGAATGTGTTGCAAGTTCCAACCTTTTAAAAATAGTCTCCTCTTTTATATATGAGGGTTTGTGCTTTTTTCCCCCTTTAAATCTGGAACACTTTGTTTTAATCAAGAGATCAATTACTGTGCTGAAAATGCAGCTTGACATATTAGCCAGCTTGAAGAGAATGGAAACTTAAACTGTCTTCTCTCCCACCACCAGCCAGATGTTCAGACCTTCACCTTTTGATCCCCTGGGCCAGGGTTCAGGAATTCTGAGCTCTCTGCCAAAGCTACAATGCAGTGTGCTGACTCTGTAGTAGTAATTTTTATGTACTGTCAGTAGAGCTATGGCTGTCTTTAGACCCTTCTGTTGATACTCTGACATTTATTTTTAAATGTTTTAATAGGAATTAATGTCTTCAGGATGCTACCTCTTATTTACATGGAAAGATACTTCTCTGAAAGTCCAATTTATGTAACATTATATCAAAGCATAATAGTACTGAAATACAAGAAAGAAAATTGTCTTAAGTTTTTTCTTTAGTGTAATATTTCTCCATCCCTTTGCATGTTTCAATGCACACTCACTGCAAGGGGTTCTTGCTCCACAAATTTAAAGACAACAGAGCAAATCATTCCTTGGGCTGTCCCCTTTTTTCTCCATCACCAAAGTGGGAGAGACCAGTTCAAGTACAGTTCTGTGGAGGTGCCTGAGATTTGGATCTCTGTGCCAGCCCCAGCCAGGGGGTGCCTTGAACAGGATGCATAGATTAACTTTATAGATGTACAGCATATGTTGGAGGACTTGCTTATTTATATAAAGGCATATGCTGAGTGCCTTGCTGAAGAAATATCTACCATGAGAAAAAGGATCCAGGATCCCAGCGTCAGTGTGCTCAGTGCCCACTCTGCTCCTTCTGAGACACAGTTACGTCGAAGAACAGAATTACTTTTATAAAACTGACAAAATTAGAATAGTGGAGGATTTAATTAAATGAGATAACTCTGAAAAGTGCTACTTCATCTCATCAGAGCAAAATGTAATATGTGAGTTATTTGACTCTGTGGTTCCAGGGTAGCCTGTGTAGATTTTATGTCAACTCTGACTTACCCTAGCTGTGTTCTTAGTATGTTCCTAGATTTATGGACAAGAAACAGTAACTTGCAGGTCATTGCAACATATATGCAAAACAGGAGACAAAATGAGAAATATGATGCACACTACAGTGCATGATACACACCACACTACAGCAGTTAAGGCCACTGCAACTTTTGGTGTATCCTTAACCTCCCTGTTATCTGCGTCCACTGGCATCTTTCATCCCCTTGACTTTGCAGTTAGAAAACGTTCAGGGTTTAATGTGTGGGAGTTGCATTTAATGTGTACGAGTTGAGAATAAAGGTCTTCTGCAGCCCTGCTGGCTCTGCCCAGGGTAGTTTTCTGGAATACCTGGTCTCAGGTGTGCACGCAATGCCAAGCTGGAGTGCGGTGTGCTGAGCACTTGCATAAAATTGAGAGCTTGGGAGCAATTAAAGGTGAAGAGGAAAGGATGGTGTTACAAGTTACATTAACCTCTAACCATGTTTCTTGCAAAAGGATTTATGTATGATTAAGAGGTACCATTTGCCATGTGTTAATGTTATTGCACTTTTCTTTGATACCTGTCAAAATTCTTTATTTTTACAGTTTTTGTCTATACTTTCCTTAGGAGACCAGATGTCTTTGAAAGTGTAAGAAACACTGTTAAGTGTGTCATGAAGGGACTAAAGGGAGAACCTAAAGCAGTTATGTTTCATTGAAATGCTTTCATATATTATTTCTATAAGCCTTTGAATCAGTGCTGTTTCAAGTACTGAAATTGAATTCTAGGAATAAAATTCTCATGGGTTCAATATTTTTGTAAACATTAATATGCAATAGGAGAAATAGGATTAAATTTGTTTCTTTAAGTAGAAAAATGCATTGTTGAAGAGGTTGGTGAAGCCACTGAAACCAAATCTATTTTATGGTATTTGATATAAAATTAAAATCTTCCTTAAAGAAAATGTTTATCAGTTGTAAAACAACATTATTTATATTTATAGATTTTTAATCTTACTGCTCAAATGTTTTGCCTTCCAAGTTTAAATTATTTTAACTTTCTTTGCTAAAATTTCAAAACTATAATGAAGTTTATTATTTTCAGAGTAAATATCTGCATAGCATATTAAAACCGAAACATTCAGTGTTCTTTTGGCTGACTCTTGAATTAAGAATCATATTCTTTATTACTACATAGTGAAGCAATTTTAATTGCTCCCTTGAACATTACAATACTTCCAACCATGAAAAACAGTATAATAGCCATGAGAGTAAGCCGGTGTAATTTCAGTCACCTTTCCCATTTGACAATGAAAATCATATGTTTAAAGAGAGAAGCTGCAGTGATGTAAAAATAATTTTTGAAAGCTACTGCTGACATGGTAGGGAATGGAAGTAAACAAATTCTGATGAGAAATATGATCTACTTTGTCCTGCAGAAAGAGAAAAATCCTAAGTGAAACTGAATGAGGAAATGTTCCAATAAACTTTCAAAAGCTATCCCTTAAATATCATAGAGTGCATTAGTTGCACCAAATACCAGAATATATTCAATACAAAAGGTAGAGTGTTACTAAGAAAATCACCTAAATGACAATTAAACAATGCTTTGTGTTCTGGTTAAGAATGTTATACGACAAAAGTAGCCAACAAAGTTGAGAAAGGATGGATTCAAACTGCCTTGTGCTGAACAGGAAAGAACCTGACGAGCTTCAGTGAGCCTGCTAGGAAAACCACTTGAAAATATGGACAAACTATTTAGGCAAAAGTCAGTCCATTTTTTTCCTTTGCTAAAGAACCTTAATGGATGAATTTGTTCAGTGTTACACTAGTAAGAAAAAAAATTCACAGAAATTTCATAAAGGCGTTATGGGATTTTTTTTCTTTTTGAAACTGAAAATTATTTTCAAGTCCTGAAATTAGTATGGAAATTTACCTCCCTTTCAGTAAAAAAAAACTCATCTACATTTTTGTTTATCTGGTGCCTTCAGTTCCAGAGAAGGTACTTTTAGGACAACATCAGCATTTCTGATACTCACATCAGCCTTCATACCTTTAGGGTAAGGTATGTGCACTGCTCATCTCACTGTGAATATATATATAATTATAAGGGTTGATCAAGCAGCTTGGTAAGGATTTTTAAATACCCTTCTGGGATGAAATGGAACTGTTGTTAGGTAGTAGCTTTGAGTTCCACTTGCTCCTCTAGCTGGCCCAGGATGTCTCTGACTGGTGGCTGCCCAAGTGCCATGCACTTGCTTTGTCAAAATGGTACTTTTCATCCAAAGTCTGTTGTGCAGTGCTCTCTCTCCTGCTAATCTGTGTGGAAGAGCAGCAGTAAAATTGATGCATAAGATCATGAGTTTACAAGACTCATTAATGTGACTGAAATTCTAATGATCATGTTCTCAGTACGGGCATATGCACCACTAATTTTTAGATGCAAATCAGAAGACTATTTTTCTAAAAGGACTTTTCTGTAGTATGATATCCTCAACAGCTTTATCTGAAATGACAGAGAGGCCTTTCAAACACTGTGCCTAAACGGAACTCTTAATCTTATTGCATTTCCTCTCTCACCTGCTGTGTGACATTGCATACAGATTTTCTGTGTAATTACTGACCTTTGACTAGCAGTGGAAAAAATATCTCACTGCTGTGTCTGGTCATTCTTTCTCTCTCTCATTTTGAGTACTTGTTTACTAGTTCTTAGGGCAACATTCATGTTATTTACCATTATCACAACTGAACAATTTAGATCACTTAAAGAATCACCATTAAAGGTAGTAGTAAAAGGGGTTTTAATATGATGTTGTAGAAGCGCAGCTTAGCAAGGTTCCATGCAAAGCTCACTCTCCTGCATGAGTGAAACATATAAAGGAAAAGTGAGTTAGAATTGAGCTAGAATTATTTGCAAGGAGACCAGAGATGCAAAAGGGTAAGGGAGACCCTCTCAACAAATCACAGGGTTCAGAATATTCCCCCTGACTTTCTAAACTCCCACTGGCATTTGGGTGCACCTACTTCCAGTCTTTGTCTCAGATTTGGACAACAGTTTATATCTAATGGAATTTTAACTACATGTGTTCCATTAGTATTAATTCAGCACGCTATTAGCCACTTATCAAGGATCTCTTAGAATTAAATGACTCACCGGCTTGGGTAAGGCAGGATGTCTTAGTCTCAGAAGAAAGGAACCCCACATCTTGAGAGGTGTCCCAGCTCAAGAGGAGAGCCACCTGGCATGCAGTCCACTTGCAATGTAGAGGAGAGCTCCAGTTAGACTTACCCAGAGATGTGTGGTACTTCAGTGTGCCCTTTATTTGTTCCTTGACAAATGAATCTTGGAAAAGCCACACACTATTAATGTGTTGATGGAACAGTGGGTGCTCCAAGCTCATATGGATGCTTGCTGTCTCATCTCTTTCTCTGTGGGTGTCCTAGAGGAGCTCTTGGCCTCTCTATGGCTCATTTACCTCCTTTGGAGCCTGTACCAAAGTACTGCTGGTTTGGTTAAGAGGTACCACTCTGAAATAATTCCCTGGCTCTGTGACCAGTTTGAACTTAGGTTCTTTTTGCTGATCTAGCAAGTGTAAATGCTGCATATAGTAGTTTCACTGCATTAATAACAGGTCTTAAAATCCCCTGAGTTTGTTTCAAGTTACCTAAAAATATCAGGCCCCAAGTTTCATCTAGCTTCCTGTTGTATCAAAATTTACAATTGTTTGTACAAAGCATTCTAAATCAGAACACAGAATCCAGGTTGTTACTTTTAGAAGATTTAGTTACCAATTCTAGAGCCAAACTCTATTTTCTTGTTGTGAGCCTCCTCTATTGATCCATTTCTCTCCAGAGGAAAATAGGGTCAATACATTAAATTATAACTATGAAATGAAAGGATACAGGAGAATCTTATGCTGTTGCTCTCTAGTTTTCACTTTTTAAGATTCATACCTCCTGTTAATCACAGCCCCTCATTTCTACCATTTGCCTTTACCACAGGATTGATCTAATGCTTGGTCCTATGGGAAGAGATCTTCTCATGACTGGAAAAATCTTCCACTTCCTCTGGGCATTCATTCCAATTAATTAACAGTTTCACTTCTAAAAATTCATGGTTTATTTCTGATTTTAATTCATCTGGCTTCAGTTTTCACATACATATTGCACTTTGATTTGCTAAGTAAGTGTCCAGTATTTAGCAGTTTCTCTTTCACAACTTTTCAGGTCTTGACTCTATGTTTCTTTTCCTTATAGCTCTGCATATATTTTATAAATGCAATGGAGTATGCTGGGAATGCTTATTGATTGCCACTGGGTTTTCATGTGCTTTGGGTTCCTCTCTTAATGTTACTGCATGTTATAGACAAGCCCTGTTGACTGTTTCTCTAAACATTTTGATTTTTCACCAGTCTTTGAGGCATCCTGTATTTTTATCAGGAATCATCAGCTTGGTAATGAAAGTTATTGAATAGTGTTTATTCTAGAACTGATTTGTGGAAGAGAGTATAGGAACCACCTATTTAAATAAGGAATATATATTCCTCAATCATGGCCATTATGTGAATGCAAGAACTTTGGTGGAAATTTTGGGATGTTGTTAAATTAACAATTGAACCAGAAGTTTGCCCAGATGTAGGACCCATAAGTTTAGCCAATTCATCCAGATGTTCTGTTTCAGTGGACTTTCACATCATTTCCATCCTGAGCTTATCTACTGATGATCTATAAACTGTTTAGTGCCTTTTGGGGGAATAAATCTCTTTTTCTCATAAATGTTTAGGAATTCTTTATTTATTCTGGTTTTACATACTGCTAAAAGTTCTCGACAGAATTTGCAGAAATTCTTTAAATGAAACTGTATCCAATAGTGATTTCAGTACATACATTTTACATACATTCTGCAGGTATTAACTAGTTAAACCAATAATGAGGCAGAGTACTTCAATAGGTATTAAAGTTTGAAACAAATTTCTACTATATACAGAGCATTTTCATTATCATTTCTGTGGTGCAGTCCTTCAGCCATCTGAATCCTATATAATAAATCACAAAGGGAGAAGTAAACTGATGATGTGAATATACTAATGGCACATGGATGTGGCTGTTGCCAGCAGATGATATGAAAGATTCTAAAATTACCTTAATTGATAAGTATAACAAGTATTATTCTCATTTTACAGATTGCAGACAGTTGTGTGGTGTATATTGCAACTTCTTTGATGGAAAAAGCAGTTTATAATGAAACATTAATGTTTTGACATTTTACCATGCTGGGGGGGAGAAGTTGTCATTTGAAAGCAGCCTGCATTATCACAAATACCAGGTTTTCATTTTTTTTAATATTGACTTTGACATTCTTACAATAAATTAAGATTCAGTGCCAGGATTATGAGCTTCTTCCTTCTTATGGTTTCTGCTATATGATACCCATTTATCAAACTTAAGTGGCCAAATCAATAGAGTGTTTCCGTAGCAGGTAGTAATTGCTTTAGACTTATTACCTATACTAACAGACTTTGAGTTCTTACCATCATTCTTCACTGAGTATCCCAAGTTGCTTTTTACAGCAAAGGCTGGTATACCACTATTTTCCCCTTAATATGTGTTAAGTGTGTAAGATTGCTCTGGAAGAACCAATAAATGGGTGGGTTATTTAAACTGACTCTCCACAATGTACAGATGTTTGCAGTAGCCACATTCTCCAGTTGTTTATGCTCAGTCAGTGCTGGGAGGTCCCTTGCAGTTCATTTTACATTTTTGTTTATTAGAAGAAACATTGTCCAAGATAATACTTTCATTGTGCTTACCTTTTACAAGCACTCTGCATTTTCAGATTAACTGAAAGGTTTATTGGTGCTGGTATTAGAAAAATTAAGCTTTTATGGCCAGTGAAATGTGTTTTTCTCTCCTGAGTTAATGACTTGTACACCTGGCACTTTTATGGCATTTAATGGATTTTATTTTTAAACAGCTTTAATTAAGCTTGTGGTAGCACATGACACAAGCAAGCAATGGGTTTTTTTCCTATCTCACAAATCAAATTATTAAAATGGATTAATTAATAGATAACTATGGCCTTGAGATCTTATTAGAAGACTAAATATTTCATAGTTTAAGAACTGGATTATAGGATGCTATAAAGTGTAGATATTATATCATCTTTAAATACACTGAGCTCACCTGCTGCTTTTACAGGCATTCGGCTAATATTTTTTTACAGCTATATACAGAAATTGCCCTTTTCATATTCAGATGTATGCCTCATATACTTGGTTTAGATTTGTGCTACTGCAGAAAAGAGAAAGATCCATCCTGCCAGGGTAGGCAGATCATCTAAAAGCCAGAAAGCTGGATGGCTGCTTTGTTGATGTTTTCCTTATGCTTGTCATTACCTTATTGCTGCCACTTTGCAGAGGGAGAAATCCCAGGGCGACCTTATCCAAACTTCACTGTGCAGCAACAGGAGAAAAATACTGGGAGGTGGTTTGTTTTGCTTTTTTTTAAGGAAGTTGTACTCTACTCAGGAGAAGTAGTATTTTTCATTCTCAGTTTTCTATTCAGATTTATTTAAGATTATCTGCCCCAAGGGATAGAGAGAAACAGAAGTGGAGGAAAGAAACTCACATATGGATATGTAATATTCATATGGACAGGTGGAACATAATGCTTTGAGCCCAAACTGTTGGGAGAAAATGTGTGTAGTTCTTAACCCTGAGAGAATCAGTAAAGCCTTAGAAGTCCAATAAAGTAATAAACAAAGGATTTAAATAATATAGCAGTGACAGTAAATATTATGGAGGAATGTTTTCATTTTCACAGCTCTTGAAACTTTAATGCCTATTTCATTTGCGCTTCAACTTTTTCATAAGGACCAGAAAGACCAACCATTAACTTCAAAATGAGCCATAAACCCTGGAAGATGAAGCAATTCATCTAACTTGTGTGCATCGCATCTGCCATGGTGGATTTCCAAGGCAATCTGTAGATGTTATCACACAGTAAAAAGCTGAGTGAAAATAATTCAGATTTGTAAACTCTGTGAGCCCTTCTCTATGACAGTATTATTTCAAACATTTAAGGGCACTTACTCTGGATATCTAGTCCTGCATATTTAGAAAGCAAATAAACAGCTTTACTGGGGGGACAGGGCTTTGCATTGAAAGATGATTGAAAAAAGGCAAAATAAGAATATCAGATTAATCATGTTTCCCTTCTTCTCTGTGCATCTACTTTTTAAGCTTGTAAAACTAATATTAGACTTCCTTGACCTCTGAAAAACAGATCTGCAAGTTAATCCTTGTGTAAAAAAAAAAAATTGTGGCATTTATCTGCCATTTTTTGTGTTTTCATTTTTCCTTACATTGGATGTTCTTATGTCATGTATAAAAAATTAGTTATTATAACTTATAAAAGTTATTTTTAGAACTCAAGCTTTAAAAGCTTTCCCATGCAGCCAGAACATTTGCCAGGTTTAGACTACCACTCTGTTTTGATGGCCAAAAGAGAAAAACAACTGAAGATAGCCTAGTAAAAGAAAGTCTGGAAAGGCAGGAAAGAAGTGAAGCAAGAGTATTATTTGTAAATGTATAAAAACCAGTATTCTAAAATTCAGAATGGCCAACTTTGACTTTTTTAGGAAATAGTGTAGTGAGTTTATAAACAATTGTTATATTTACTACACCCTTCCTGTGGAGATCTTAATTTCATTTCAAGTGTTTCTGTGGGATGTAGCAGAGAAGATAACACTTTAAAGCACTCTCTCGTCTTCAAGTTGTTTAGTTCAAAGACATACTGAGGGATGGTTGCCACCTACTTGTTAAAATGTGAAGTGATAATAGTTGTGCTTGTGCTTATGGTCTCTCACACCTGTGCTGATGCTGCAGTGCCAGTGAATAAAGTGTGGTAAAAAGATTGTAGTCTTGCTGCAAAACTCGATTGTGAACTCATTCCGAGAGTAAAACTCGTGAGAAAAACTATTGTTTTGACTTAGTAATTTTTCCAACCACAGTGGTGTCGTAACAGCTATCTTCTGTTGCTTGTTAACAGTTGTTTCATTAAGCAGGCTGAGAAATATTTTCATGGTTTCATAGACTCATACAATTTGAGGTAGATGCTTGTGCTGAATCAAATTGCACCACGTGGTCAAGGGAAACCACAAAAAGTCCAGTTCTTCAAATTTTGAGAAAAAGGTCCATGCCTATGATTTTGAATTTCAGTTATATATTGGGAAAAGGAAATCACAGTTATATCAGAAGTGCTAGTTTCAATTAAAGTAGTAGTGTAATATTTAATCTGTTTGCCAGGACCTGTCTCCTCTTTACCAAAGGGAAGAAATTACCATAATGGGAGCCTTAGAGGCACAGGAGTAACTAATGTGTATGAGAAATACAATATGGTCAGGAAAAACTAGTTCCTTTGATATGTATATAATTGTATTTCCTCTATGGATGTTGTGTGTAGTGGGTAAGATCCTTCAAAGATTGTCGGAGCAATCCTGTAACTTCATCATGTGTTGCCTTCATCAGTTTAATGGACATGTGTAAAGCAGTGCTTAAAATGCATTTGATAGAGTTTCTGTAATCTTTCTTCCTTAAAACTCTATTTGCCTATAAGTGCCCTGGATTCTTTGGATACAATTACACTGATATTTATTCAGATTAGTATGATTCACTACTTGTTTGCTTAGAAAAATATTGGGTTACCTTTCTGGACTGGGCCCGTGTTTTCATTGAATGCAATGACTGTATTACCTGAAGGAACCTCGGCCTTTGATTTGGATCTCTTGTCTTTGCTCTATGAAAAGTAATAAGCAGCTCTCATGGATTTAGTGAGATCAGTGTGTTAAGCTCTAGTTACTGGACAGATGAGGTACTAAACCTGTGATAAGTTGGTCTTAGCAAGAGGATATACATCTTACAAATATTTGGAGTTAGAATTGTGAAGATGTCAGTCAACCCTGCTTAGCTCGGTGCTTTGAGAAAAAATCATTCTCAGAAGCGCAAATTTTGGAAGCTGAGGAGATCGAGGACTCCTAAGGACTACAAAGACAGTAATTTCTGTAGCTTTGTGTGCTTGCTTACAATGAGAAGGAAGAATATATAATCAGATAGCAATTACGAATTCCATAACAGCTATGTTCATTAAGAAGTATTGAAAAAAAAGCAATAAAAAAGAAATTATCAAGGAGACTGAGAGACATAGGCATTAAATCTAGGCATCTTAAACAGTTATTTACTTCCATGTCTATGTTTTATTTTGTGGAGTTCTTTGCCTTTTTCCTTGTTGTGGCTACACAATTTCTTAAGCCAAACAATGAACTCAGCTGTTCAGATACTGTAATCCCTTCTCTGAAGTAAGATGTGATGTTTTAAAAATCTGTAGTCCTGCTGGTTTTTTTACCCTTGCTAAGTTTTTATAAAGTATTTTAGCACCAAAGCTTTGTAGTGTTCAATGAGGTTTGGCTTGTGTAATTTTTTACATCTTTTTCACTTCTGCATGTGTCATTTTTGAAAACAGAATATGTTTAACAGAATGTTACTGAAATTTTAACAGAATGTTACTGAAATTACCTTGGCCATCAATGCTTGAATATCTTAAAAAATCCACACCAGAGAGCCCTACTGCTTCAGTAGTCTGAAGGCTTTGCTCTGCAAGCTCTGCTTCAATTGCAACTACTACTAAAAGATTCAGGAAGCTACTGGCTTCATCAGTAAGATGTGAAGTATCTCAATTTCACAAAACTGAGTTTTACATTTCTGGCACACTGGTATTTTGAAGCAATTTCATTTAATAAGGCTTCTTTTTGCAGGAAAATCAGTAATATAACTGTTTACTTTTACAAGGATCGCCATGAAAAGAAGTTTCTAAGTATCAGGACACTAAAGATGACATGTTTATAGGAGCAACCAGGATATATATAGAGAACAGCTGAAATAAATAATTTTTAAAGAAAATAAATTGATACCGAGCTCTGCTTTTCTGAGACATTTAATTGAATGCATTTACCCAGAAGTGCTAAATGCAGTAAGAAACATGGAGCTAGAGCTCTGTGTTTTGTTCTGTGAACAGTGTTTGCTTTGGTTTCTTACACCAGAAGTATTTCAATTGTTGCAGTTAGATATTGCAGAAAAATAATTAAATTTCTTAGATGTATTTTTTTCCTATGTTTGATTATATTCCCATAATTACAGGGAAAGATAAAGACCATTTCCCAAGATACTTAATAAAATGAAATCTTCAAAATTATTGCCCAATTAAGTGAAAACAAAATAAAAGTTATATGACTTCAGTTTTAGCTGTCGGTAGTTTTGACATCTTTCAACCTTTATGCTGATTTAGTATTTTCAAGAGTGTAGCTGCCATTTGAGGAAAAAGAGCATGTTTTAGCCCCATGTCCCATGGGTTGAATACTCAGCCTTGTTAGTTGTCTTCTGAGTTCTTTGACTGTGTCAGATGGAAGTGCAGTCAGGGACCTACCCAAGGTACCCTACACATGCACACCTCAGTGGTGAATGATGCACTAAGACACTAAGAAAGGATTTTTGAGTGCTGGTTCATTTATGCCCCACTCTAGTGAAAAGCAAACTTACTCTAATTTTTAAAAGCAAACATAAAATTGTATAATATTATAATGACCGTGGTAATGTATCCCAGTGCCAGATTAGGTCCTATTCAAATCAGTAGTTGGTATTACTTTGCAAAATTTTGCTTTTCAATTGTTAAAAGACAAATAACAATATACCAGTGAGATTAAAGAGTTATCACCTGTCTAGAGACAGATCCTCATTTTACAATATCTGTATTGTTCAGGCCGTGAGATAATAAACCACATACTTGCAAAAACAGGGCTACATGTAACCTAATGTTTTGTTAGGAAAATTTATCTTCCATGGTATGTTTCATTTTTGAGATTGATTACAACATATATTTATCACTTCTGATCACTAAAGAAATTGAAGTAGTTCTCATGCTCATGTGTGTGGATGTAAAACTTACTAGCATACTAATACACACATATGGAAAACAACATGATCAATTTAATTACAATTGTTACCTTTTCACTTACATACATTAAGAATGAGAAAAGGAGAAAAATACAAATATTTTGTAATAAATTCTAGTGCAGAGTCATCAGAAGGAAACAGTGTCACTAGTTCAGACTAACCACAACTTGGCATTACAAGAAATTAAGCACAATTACTGTAATACAGAGGTCAGCTGCTTTTTATTTTTATAATACCACTGAAATAGCTGAAAAGGAAATTTAAATACCTACCTCTAAAATAGTTGCATGTTTGTGCTACAGATGAAAAAAAGCCCAATAATCTTAACTTCTTTCTTTTTTAGGTGATCTTAAAGTATTTAGGAGAAAAAAAATGCAGGATATGATAGAAGGTACAAATAAATAATCTTTTAAGGAGAGGTAATCATCAGGCAGCAGAATATTTCATTTGTTGTAATGTCCATGGTACTGCATAAAAACATTATCCTCACGCAGGAAGAAGTGGTTTTTATGTTAGACTAGTTGAACAAAGAAACTAAAGCTGATTCATTTAAGAAAATGACACTGCATAGCTTAAATATAGAGAGCAATTTTGTTTCATGCAAAAATAATTTAACTCCTGAAGAGATTCTTTACTCAAGCTAGGAATCATAAAAGAGATCTCAATCAAGTGGTTGGTGGCAAAGAGTGGCCCCAGTCAAACTTAAGCAATGGGCCTCTTGCTGCAAATGTTTGTTGAGTGCTTGAAATTTCCCAGATCTTAGCTGATGATGAGTCTAAATTTTTTATATGTACATCTTTTTTTTCTATGTAGTTTTCTCTTGTTTTTTAGTCCTAGATTATTTTAAAATATTTTGGGGGAAAATAAAGGATATAAGCTAGGAAAAAATGCTTAACAAATTGACTGAAAAAGGACCAAAATGAGACGCAAATAAGACATTTTCAGGCACAATTTTTAATTACTTGGTTTCCAGTAATTATCATTCCATATTAATACAATAATGAGAAGCAGTTGTTCTATACATAACAGCTTAAAAGAAAATCTTCCATAAAAGCTATATAAAACATATACAGGTTATTACAAATCAGTATTTTAGGCTTAGGAACATCAATTTTACCTAGTTTTCAGTTGCAAGAGTCTAAGAACCTTACTGTTGACATTTTGACTTCACAGACAAATGAAATTCTATCATTTTTCTTTATCTCAGTTGTTTTGTTTGCTGTTCACTGAATCCAGACATGTTTGAGCCTCATGTGATCCAAGTTACACAAGTTCCTAGCCAGATTCTTTCAGAGCAGTAGCTTTCCTCCCTGGTTTTCCCTCTGCCTTCCTCCCCTCTCCCATACCTGTGGCCTGGCCCCATTCTGTGACTGCAGACCCATACTCAGTAACCTCACACAAGCCACAGCTCCAACTTCTGCCCTCATCCCTGGTCTCCACTGTGATACAAACCTCTCAGCAACATTCTCTGTGCTTTCCTGGTGATTATAGCTCACTTCAGGACCCATAAATAATACTGTTTCAGTTGTACTTGAAGTGACAGCGTTGTCATTGTTCTTGAAGGATTTGTGTGAATACCAAGTTTGGGTTGATTTACACTGAGTGTCATCTGTTCTCCAGGAAAAATGGAAATGATTGATAAAGATAATAATTTGTTTTCGTTGTGATAAATACATAAAGAAATGTGTGATGTTGGAAATCTGGGGTCTGGTGTTTAGATTAACACAGGCTTAATCTGGTTTCTACTATCTGGATTAATTTTTGTAACCTTGCATTGTCATGAACGGAAGTTCCTTAGCCCAAGGCAGTGTTTCATTTAAAGCAACACAAGCAAAGTAAACTAACTAAGGCACTGTATGTTTTTCTAAACTGTGAAAAAGAAAATCCAGAAACAAGTTCTTGTGGTCCTTCATGGAGGAAAAACAACCTAACAACAGTCTCATGTAACTAGCTGGAAGGATTTAGGGAGATTTCTAAAGATAATCAGTTTAATTCTAAATATTATGATAAAATCCTTGTTGCCTTTGCAAATCCTAAGAAATGGGCTTTATTCAGGTGACCTACTTGAAGCTGGTGGGAACGGACTTATATTGGATGAGCCTTCACACTGGTTTTGCTGTCACAGGAGGAATTAAGTAGTATTTACCTGATTTCATTGCAGTTAGGATGTTATATAAATTTGTTATTAAATTAGCAATTTGCATTATAAATACATTGAATAGAGTACATTTTTTCTTGAATTCACAATAAAGTCATACAGATTAAGTAGACTTACAGTGTTTGTTATGTTACAGCCATATATATGTGTGTATAAAATAATGAAATCAATTAAATGTTATACAGGTTATCAAAAACTAATAGATAAAGATTAAAAACTTTCATAGTGAAAAGAAAGGTCTTAGTTGGATAGTTGGTTGGTTTACAAGAGGCATAAAAACAAGCTGTTGATAATTTTTAGAAAGGAGAATACATATAATACTGCCTTCCTCTAACATATTTGTTATTATATGGGATAGAGACCCTTATATCCAAAACTGATCTACTCTGAGGCTTATCCTTCTCCCAGCTGATAGAAAACTGCACGAGGCTTTTAAAAATTATAATGTATTTATATGCAGAAGGACTAGTTTTGGCTTGGTTTGGGGTTTTTTTTTGTTTGTTTTTTTTCACTTAACACATGTAATCCATGGAGATTATAGTTTAAATGGATTGGGATTCTGTCTGTGATTTGTCTGGGGTAAATCTCACGGAAATAATCTCGTGTCTCTCAACATCAAGACAGGGAAACAAACCTGAATGCAGGATGTCATACTTTCTAGATCTAAGAAAAAAAAAAGATAATGAAAGTTTTCCCCATGTTTTTGTAACAAAACAGATTTTTCATTATTTATTCCTTCATTCAGCTAGAATGAGTTTGTTGTTTCGGTTTAATGCTTAATTTGATATTATTTTGTTGTACAACTAGAGATCACAAGAAACCCTACTTCCATTTCCAAAGCGTTGGATAAAACATTTTAGCAGCATTTTGGGGAATTTTTAACTGTAACAAAATATCAGTGTTCTCCAGTTTTAGCTTATTATTATTTGTAAATATATAAATCAATTCACTAGCATATCTCGTCTAACTCTCATTTCACTACAGGAATATAATTTCACCCAGGAATATCATTACCACATGTGTGCAAATAAAATAATGTTTTCTGCTTTTGAAGATAGTTAATAATATCAACAAATTAACTGGTAGACAGCATGTAAAGAGTTCTAATTTCATTTGTTGGAATAGGGAGTGTAAAAATAAATAGCCTGAAAATTGTCAGTGTTAAATAAAAATGAGGATATTTTTATAGGAACTTTCTAATTAGCTTTGCTACATTATGTTTATTTCTGTGTACTGGGGAAATTTTAATCCATCTTTTACGTATCTGTTTCAGATTAGTACACCTCTTTCAAATTTTGGTTAGCTTTATGTATGGTGTCAAATTTTTATTTGATTCCAAATCCATTAAAAAAAACATAAAATGGTGCTACTGGAAATACTTTCATTGGGATACTTTAGGACATCTTTTAGCATTGTAATTTTCAAGATAATGCATCACTTTTAATCCAGAGCTAGGTAAAATAGGGATCTGGTTTATTACTTGCAGTCATAGAGGAAAGAGAATTAATAACATTAGAATTAAGAAACAAGATCTGTGTGTAGCTGAAATTATCTGTATCATTGAAGACATTTTAGCAAGATGTTATGATTCGCTATTTCATTGTATTTCTTAAGTAATTTGGATTTTTCTTTTTTAAAGTCCACATCTGATTTAATAGCTAGCAGAAGCTTCACTGAGTTAATTGCTGAATGTTATTAAAACCTTAATTATTTATTCTTTTGTGTATTTTATTGGTGTTAACTAACAAAAATCTGAACCTGTCTGATGAATATTCACAGATTTACAAGAAAATATTTTGAATGTGGAAAAAGAGCTACTTCTCATCACCTTCTCTTTTTAGACCTTATTGTCCATTGTTTATGAATGATCCTGCAATATCAGAAGTGGTTCTGATTGTCTGTACATCTGAAGCTGATTTTTTTTTCCTAAGTAGAAGTAGGATTGAATAAGATAATATACCAAGTAGTAAGTCAGTCCTACAGCCTAGAGGAGACTCAGCAGGATAGAAGGAAGGGACCTAATTATCGTCTACAAACACTTTCAGAATAACTGTGTAGATGAAGGAAGGAATTATTCCCAGACTGGGAAGATACCAAGATAAAGAATAATGGCCCAAAGCTGTTAGAAACAGTTTTTAACAATGGGCTACAGTTGTCAACTGATGCAGATGGTAAATCTGCTCTGAAGTCAGACTGAGAAGTTCTTAATCAGTGCAATCATTGGAACCAGTCATTTCCAGTTTGCTAATTCTTTCATTTGCAGAGAGGTTTTAGCCCGCTTATTTGAGAGTGAAGTTTTGCCTGATTTAAATAAAATCAGCTGTATGCATAGCTGATGTCACTCTCTCACACTCCTTGTGGCCCGCTGCCTTCTTCAAACTGCATTAGTCTTGATGGAGTTGAGTTTTCCCTGAGTTCCCACATTCACTTTTACCTGCCAAGCCTGGCTCAGTTGACTTCAGGCTGTACCTGGCACCAGCAGAGTCTCCATCATCAAGGTGGAATGATCCTTGCCTCACTCAGGAAAATGAGAAAATCCTTGGTTCTCAGTCCTGGAAGGACTGTTACATCTGGCCAAAATGTGAAGAGAGTTAACTAACACTCTGTATGGAGTTTAGAGTTGTGCACTAATAAGGTACAAGATTTGAAAAAATGTAAAAGCTAAAAACTTAAGGCATCAGGGTCTGTGTTATTTTGTAGGGATGCATAAAGTAACTGTGTGCAGGGAGGAGGACACCTGGACAAAAATGAGTGAAGATTGCAGATGGATTACTACAACACCAAAAAAATGAGTGTGATGATGTTCACTAAAGAGCTATAGTTATGTGTGTTGTTTTATAATATTTTTTCATTACATAAATACAGTTTAATCAGTCAAATGGCATATGGTGAATAAAGGTAAGAGACAGTTTCTCCCGCCATCTGCTGCTCCAGAGATCATTGCTGGCATATTATAGTTCCCTTTCTGCAGCTCTCCTACAGCTTCAAATCTCAGGCTTTCAATTTCTTAGAATTACATTCTGACTTATCAGTCTGTAGATTGTTTTTTATTTAAAAATTTGGTTTTAAGGTATATGGGATGATTGGATAAAAAAGCTCCAATTTCTTTGGTTTTATCTTCTTGCTTTATTGACTCCTTCAATGCACCCTATTTCCTCTTACATGAATTTAACCTCTTAAACATCCATAGTTTTATATTCCAAAGTGTAGAAATACTAGAAGGATCAAAGCCACTGTCATCTGCTCAATTACTCTTCTCAGAAACAAAGTAAGTACTTAGAGTACTAAGTTTGGCCAAAATTTTTGAGATATTGCTTTCATTTTAAAAGTCAGATAGTAATTTTAGAGGGTACTTTTTGGTATAATTAATTTAATAGATTATTTGTAAATCTTTTTGACTTCTACACAGTGTACTGTAATACTATTGGATGAAGAAAAGAATAAGTAAGATTGTGGTTTTCAAAGGAAATTCATATACTTGCATTCTGCTAGTCAGGACAGGTGATTTCAAACACTTTTAATTACTTGAATTTTAAAGAAAAATATCTTAAACTCATCATCCCAGATGCACTTTTGCAATGTCCTGAACATCACTGGAGTCCTATATATTGTCTTTATCTTCAGCCAGTCTGTGTGCTGTTTCCAGGAGAAACATTTAATTTTGGTAAGGCATTTGGAAAACTGCATAGTATTTTTGTTCTTTGGTGCAGCACCTGTGTTATGGAAGGGCAAATTACTATTTTTAGGGCAAATAGATAATTTGGTGACAATCAGAGTTTTGTTAATTATTTCATTGACTATAATTGGCCTATTCTTCTCCTTGCTCTTATTCTAAGGGGATGAGCTGCTTAAATGGAAGCTTTCTTAGGACTAATTCTTCCTTATTTTTTGAAGTCAAAAGAATAGTGCTTTCAGGGAAGAATTACCTGACTATCTATGATGTTAAAGTGAGGTAAAATGTAACCTACAGTATTTTCCATATTTTTATCCCTCAGAGTGATGAGTGATTTTCAGAGAAAGAAACAGGACCACCATGGTGAAGGGGGTGTGAAAAAAGTATTTATACTAATATTTATTCCAAAGGGGACACATCCTAGCTTTATAAAGTAAGCTTCCCAAAAAGGAAGAAAATATGTCATAGCTTCCCTACAAAATGCATTGTCAAATGTTCTTCTGTTGTCATTCAAAACTTGTTATGTGAGCTTGTGACAGTAAGACCCCAGAAAGGGGATGTGGCAGCAGGGTTTGCATCTGTTCTGTGACAGCAGCCCAGTGATGTGACAGTGCACTCCTGCAGCTCAGCCCAAACCCAAACCCACAGCCACGTGTAAAGTAGAGCTTGCTGGGTGCCAGATCACTGTCATCATCTAAGAATGTGTAAAATTGAAACACAGCATTTTGGCATTTTAGTAATATTTTTTTTACTTTTTGCCACATAACAGTACCTCAGGACAAAATATAGTTACCTTTAATAAAACTGCTAACAGAAAATGCCATGAAAATAAAGAATTTTTCCTGATTCAGGTGGACCACAGCAGAGCACAAAGTAAAATGTGAGGGCTTTGTTTCATCTCTCTTTATTCTTTTCTCTCTCCCCCCCCACTCCACTACCCTCTTCTCCCCCTCCCCTCTACTGCCCAATATTTTTTTTCTTTTTTTCTCCCCTTAATTTCAGCGGGGTTTGAATAGCCCTGTAAGGAGAAGAAATATGCTTCAAGGAAAGAGGCACGTGGGTCTCCAGAGCACAATAGGAACATAAAATCTGTCTCAGAGGCATAATTAGGTTTGCAATTAATTAATATTTGCAAACCACTTTGAGAATCTGGGTGCAAATTATTATTATTTTCATGATGTCACTGCTGAGACAGATGAACAGGAAGTAGAAACAAAAGGATAATCAGTAGATTCGTGAAGAGCTTACATTGCCACATTAGGATCATTAACAATTGCTTCTTCTTGTGTATCATTATTATCCAATATTGGTTTTCCCACTCTGATGAAGGAAAAGTACAAGAGCTCACCATGAAATCTTATCAGCTGATGAGACAGAAAATACAATAAAAAAATGAGAGGTGGGGAAACAAATATTTTCCTTTCAGTGATTCTGAATATCAAGTGGGGAAAGGGAAGAGTCATCAGTACAAGTAGTGTGTAATTTCATAATTTATTATATTATTATTATTATTATTATTATTATTATTATTATTATTATTATTTTGTTTACACCTGGTAAAATCTAAAGTGCTGTCCCCACACAATTTCCTAATTTCATGAAGCAATTTTATTTTAATACATGTGGGCATAAAGGCTTTAGATAGTCCCCAACTGATTTTCACTGTCTGATAATAATATATTGGACAAAATAGCATTGCTATTTGTGTGGGAGTTAATGCTTTTGAAAACAGCTAATACAGTTAACTACAGTGTATTAACAGTGGGCGTTCTGCTTATTTTTATTGCAAGCTTTAGCACTGTGCAATTTTCTTGCAACATGTTAGCAATAATCCACTCCATGCTGGCACTTAAGTATTTATTGAGCATTACCGTTAAAAACTTAGGGGAAAAAAATGGATATCAAGAAAACCCACATTACATCTTGGTATGGCATGGTGTCCATAAAAGAAAACAGTGAAGAGGAAGTTTGGGAAGTTGTTTTTAAGATTATCAATTGCATTTCCAAAAGAAATATTACATATTTATGTCATGTGTTTTACACTACCTTTCATAGAGTGATAGAAGATGCTGAGTAGGAATGGACTCCCAAGCATCATTAAATCCAACTCCTGGCCCTGCACCAGATATCCCAAGAATTATACCATGTGTCTGAGAGTGTTGTCCATGTGCTTCTTGAGCTCTGTCAGGCTTGGTGCTATGACAGCATCCCTGAGGAGCCTGTTTCATTGCCCAACCACACTCTGGGTGAAAAAAACTCTTCCTAATATTCAATCCAAACTCCCCTGACACAGCTTCATGCCATTTCCTCTGATCCTGTCACTGGTCATCACAAAGGAGAGATCAGTGCCTTGCCCTTCCACTTCCCTTCATAAGTTGTAACTGCAGTGAGATCTCCTCTCAGTCTCCTCTTCTCCAGGCTGAACAGACCAAGTGACTGCATGAACTCACTTTCCTGTACTGTGCCTCCCTGGCTTCCCATGGACTACGTGGCAGTATGTCACCATGGAGAGATCTTCATGGACTACTGATACTGTAGGTGTCTTTATGAAATTAGGTATTTCTGGCTGCACGGGCTAGTAGGGTTGGTGGTGGGATGAAGCTGTTTGCCAGCATCATCAAGCAAAGGTTTAATAATGGCCACAGCAATACCTAAAGTGTCTGCCTTAAGTAATTGTTTGTAAAACTGTAGCTTAGAGAAACAAATACTCTGACAAGTTTAAGGAATGAGTGAATCCTTACAGCTGAAAAAACCTTCTCATACAGAATTGCCCATCTTGGCTGTGGTATCAGAAGCGCACTCAGACAATAGTGGGAGGTGGTGTCACAAGGGGTGTCCTCCATAAAAAGCCTTCCAATTTGTGTCACAGCCATTCATCCCAGCCTATGAAAAATGTTCTGCCAGAATGCCACACTGCAGATGGGCAGGTGTGCACAGAGCCACATGAGTATGGTAAGACAACAGGGAAGCAATGCTCAGCATCAAATGCTAAACAGAAACACTAAACATGGGGAAGCTGAAGAAGGATTTGTTTTGTTCTGAATAATACCACAGAGCCCAGATATGGCAGCGCTCTGGCCAATAAGACCCCGTGCCATTCCCTGGAGGTTCAAGGGTGATCCATCCAACTCCTAGGGCAGATCCCACTTAAATGAAGGGTGTAGAATAAGGAAGTTCATTTCAGCTGCACATTTGGTAGCACAGGTCTGTAAAGGAGAGCATCCTACAGCCATCTGCCATAATTTGAGCTTTTGAAGTGACTGAATTCCCTAGGAAAGCCGTGCTGATTTATCTGTAAACTTGACTGATAATTAGTGGGTATTTTTAATGCAGTTATTCTGATCATCAGGCATTCCTTCTGCTGTCTATGTTGAGTGGTAAAGCAGGACTGTAGAACACATACAATTCTTCTGCAAGTTTCTTAGAGACTGATTTTTTTCTCTTTTGTTATGTTGGAATTGACTATGCAGTATTTTCAAGCATTACTACTGGGCAGAGCTTTGGTTTCATCTTAACACGTTAATGTTTACAAGGAGTGCCAAAAGTGTGACTGTTCACCTAGGCTGCTTTATTTATCCTATTGCGTGGTGTAAAGAAATTTTAAACCTTCATATAAAATGTCTTTTTGAAGGTGATTAAGTAACCATGAAACTTGCTTTTTCATTCCTCTTTTTTGTTACCTGTCACTCTTTTTTTTTTGTGATAGAAAAAACTCTTCTACTAATAATACAGGTTTTTTGTCTCACAAATCTTTACTTAATGCTTCACTTAGTTTCATTCAAATCAAGATGTTGCAACAAATAAGAACCTGATAAATCTCAGTGTCCCCTGCTTTCGAGGATTCCTTTAAAGATCTATAGCAGGTGTTTACAGTTAAACATCTGCATTGTCCTTCATTAAATTTTGTTTAATGATTTATATGCATCAGTAGTCCCTTTGATACATGACAAGATATAAACATCAGAGGACAAAAAAACTTAAAGCTTTTTTACTAATCCAGGCACTCCTAAAGAAAACTTCACAAAATATGATCCTTGGATACATATCTGTACAAAGATTGAGAGAAATCCTTTTCAAACACAGTGTTGCATTTCTTCCTGGTGTATTCTGTGGGTTCTTTCAGTGTATAAAATAACTTATAGAAAAAGCAGTATTTTCACTTGAAGATGTAGCAACTCCTGTAGTCCCTGGCCCCCATATGTGCATATGTGGAGTGATGTATGTGACCCAAAGTCCAGCATCTCAGTGTATTCCACGCTGAAATGAGGGCCCAAGTCTACAGTGCCATGAGCCCATCCCTTATGTCATCTCATTGTACAAGGGCTGTTTAAAATACTCCTTGAGCATGTTTGACACATTAAAACATACATTTCATCTCATCTGCCTTCAAAGAGCACTTAAGTAACACAATACATGTAATCAAACATTTTTTTCTGAATGATTGATTATCACATGCTTTAAGTGCAAGTTTCTTTTAATCTCATTTTTTTCCTAGTCCAAATTAAGGCTTATATTTGAAAGGTATGGAAATGTATAGTGTTTATATGGTAATCATACTTTGCTGTCACTGTTTCAAGTCACCTTCCAGACAAAAGAAATATTAGCTGCTGAATGATCTGTTGGCTCCATAATTAACACAGGATTGATCACTCTTCCCCCATCTCCTACATTAACAAGCTGCAGAGCCCAGCCTGCTTAGGTCTCTCACACACGTAGAGCCACAATTTCTGTCCTCCCACCAGATGCTATCCAATTTTCTGTGCAACTCAGTATAACCCTGTAACACAGGGCAAAAGCAAGCCAGCTTCTCTTTCCACAACTACCATGGCTTATCTAAAGAGCAAACAAAGTGCTGGCAACCAGTTTGTGTGGCAGACCGGGTCCCCGAATTCTGACTTGGTTTCTGTCTTGAAAGCATAAGAAGGACTACCTTAAGAGGCTGCAGAAGAAAAACTTTTTCCCAACTCTACTTTCATCAAGACTGAGGTGAAAACCTTTGCATGAGGGATGTTGGCTAGAAAATAAAATACAGGAGTGCTGTTAGCTATTACTGTTAGGGATGGAGAGATCATCTTCTTGAGGGGAGATTATCTTCTTGATAATTGTCAGATCAAGCTCTGTGGTTTTTCTTTACAGCTCTTAGAAGAAATATAATTTCATTTTTTACAAAAATGTTTTATTGGTGAAGTGAAAGTGGAAATTATGCAAAAATGGTTAGTAATGATTCAATCACAATTCATATTATTCACACTCATGCCATAATTGATGCTGATAAAAAAGCAGAAGCCTTTTGTTCCATCCCTCAATGCTTAGAACAATGCAATCATGCATTTTATTTTACACTTTGTAAATTACCTATTTTCTAAAATTGCAAACGACCCATTTCTAAACATAAGCATTCCATGTTGTAATCCTTTCATTGTATTTCAATGTGAACAATGTCATTCACTGGCTTCAAGCATATAACGAAAGATTTTAAATTTTAACAATGAATATGTTCTATGTTTAATACTTGCAAAAACATTCAATTATATACGGTTATTTATTAAGTGGAGAACTAATTGAATGTCAGTGCTAAGCAGTGTGTCCCTGGAATTTAAATAGAAGTGTGAAGAATCCCAAGAGACTGTTATATAGCAAGGGAATAGGAGTATAAGAGTAATGGATAATATAAAAAGCAAACTTTAGTCTGAAAAGCAAGAGACTACTGTAATTTACCTTTTGCTGTAACTAAGTAAATTGCTTTCACTGCAGCAGTGACAGAAAGGGGCCAGTAACTCCTTCCTCCCTCCCACCCCTAGGTTTTCCCCAGCATAATAGGATTGGAATATTCTGCTGGGAAGTGAGAAATGTAGGTTTAAACTATGTCAAGCTAGAGAAGGAATTAAAGCAGGAATTAATTCCACCTTGTCTGTATTCTGACCCTCCAGCAATATTTTAGAAGTGAGCACCTATTGTGTTATGATTGTAAAAGGGGGAATTGTGGTACCTGAATAAATTAGGGTGGATTTGGGGCTCTGAAACCCTAGCTGACATAAGCACGGTCTTACAAGCCATAAAAAAAAAAGATACCTAAACTGCAAAACAAGAATTAGAGGCACGCCCTTCCCTTAGTGTTTTTCTTGGCTAGTTTCAACAACTCCCAGCTCAACCTTACTGCCTGGTCTGGATTCCTTTCCAAGACATCCTCTTCTCCCACAGGCAGGGACCTCAGGCACCTAGCCCAGTCCTGAGAGGCTCAGTGTGGACTCCAGGCATTGAGGATGAGAAGTAATGACCCTCAGCATTGCTGGACCCACATCCCTCCGTACGTATAATGCCAGACACAAGCTCATCTGCTGCTGCTGCAGGAAACATCCTCAGTCATCCAGTAATAAACTGGCCTCAAGTTGTATGGGGCACTGTTCTGTTGTAAGAAGAAAAGCAGGCAAGAGAGATGTTATCCCATCCATTAAAAATGGATATGGTGTTTGGTTAGATAGTAATGTAGATGTGTGGTGTGAAAACTTTAAACAAAGTTAAAGTAACAACCTTACACAGGGTGTGATGTATGGATTGCAAACCATGGGCTCTGACTGATAAGAAACAATTTTAAAGAATCCTGTTTCACAGAGACACTTAATGGGAGATTAAAAGAAGGAAAAATAATAATACATTGGTGTACAGTCTTGATACTCCTATGTAGACTTCAACACTGAGCACTGAAAATGCAGTATTGTACTAAGTGCTTCAACATCAGGGAAACCAGAAGTCCTAGTAATTGAAATAGCACATGGTTTTACTGCCTGGTTTTATTATTTTTGTTACAGCCTAAATTACAGCTGGTTATCATTGATTGTTTTTGTGCTATTTACATTATAAAATGTTTTCACTTTAATTAAATCCATACATGTATTTAAAACAGTTGTCATCATGTAGTTCATTTATTCTGATACAGAGATTCCTCATATTTGTGGGTTTTTTTGCTTTAGCAAAGGGAATAGCTACACTGCTACAGTTATCATTAAACCCTTATGAAGCCTTTTCCAAGTAGAAATGTCTTGGCAACAAAATAATCCACATGTGAGTAAATTCATTGCAATTGTCAGTTTTTGACCAGGCCAGACTCCCTGGCTTACAAATGGTTCCACAAAACTTTTTCAAAAATATTAACCTCACATCCCAGTGTTTCAATACCAGTAATAGACCAATGGATTCTCTCTGAAGTACAGAAAATTTAGCCAGGTGTTCCAGCACTACTCATCTCCATACTGCATTTGGTTCTATTCTTCCCTCAAGGTCATGATCAGCCAGGCAGAGTGCACTGGAGCACAAGTGAGATCAGCCTTTGGGCTACTCCCCCTTTTTCCAGTAGCTGCACTGAAATAACCCTCAGTCATTCCCTTCATGCTGGCATTCCAGCTCAAAATGCTCTATTGCATCTGGCTCTGTACCTGCAGTGTTTGGGAAGTGTAATTGTTCTGGCACTCAGTGTTCTAGTTTTTGCATATACTTCTTTTTATATCCCTGTTATTGCTGAGAAAACTAAACATATTTGTCTTTTGCAGCTTAACCGTGTACTTGAGAACCAAATAAATACACAGTCTGCATCTCCTTAGATTCCTATCAAGTTATTGTTGTGTTCTCTGGGTTTTTGGTTTGATACACCGGTAGTTAAATGGAAAGATTGCTGACATTACTAGTAATTTACAGCTTCTGTGTTTGATCTGTCAAATGTACTTTCTAAGACTAAACATGGTCTGTTAGTGGTACAATTACCTCAAACTTTTTAGGCTGCAAATTCAAGAAAGAGGAGCTGCTATTTTCCTTTAAACCCCTGTGTTTCCCTCCCAGCCTCTGATACTGTGAGGTGTTACCTTCTGCCCTTGTTAAGGTGCTATTCTGAATTCGGATAGCTGGAGGCATTTTAGAAGGTAATCTTACAGCTATGCTTTCTGCCTTCTATGAAAAGTAATAATTATCATATTTCTTGTGTCTCAGTCATCTCTCAGGCAGCATAATGTGAATGGGAACTCCACAGGCAAAATTAAGAAAATATTTCATTAGCAGGCTATGATCTTAAGACATCTATTTTTGCAGAGAGCTAAATTGGTGGTGTGGTGTTTTCTTCATATGGACTAGGACTTCCTTTGAAAATATACTGCATGCATAATTCTTAGCTTTTCAACAAAAAGGTTTTTCATAGGACTAAAAATTTAACAACAAATGATAACTACTAAAAGGTGCACCAGAGTCTAACTCTGGCTTCTTTAATATTTACAGTGATAACATTAAAAAAAAAAAAGACAATATATTTAAAAACATTTTTATTTTTACTTTAGGAGAATGAAGTACAGCTCTAAGATATTTTTACAAACACCTAATACCTGAAACCAAACTGTTTAAAAAGCTCTGTTTATCGATAGCTTAAATAGCAGTACTGTTCCTTGTGGCAAAGCTTGGTTAATTTTTTTACAACTAAAAAAGTTAACCAGGTAAATGAATTTACTAAAAGAAGGAAAAGTGTATGTAGTATGTTAATTCAACCATGTTCACCTCAGTCCTAGCCTGAAGCAGAGCAGAGAGGTGGTTTTGAGGGGGGAAAGAGCACAGATCTTGTGGAGGGAAGAGCTCATTCCCTTCCAGTGACTGAGCGGCCCCTGCGACCGCTCAGCACAAAATGTTATCTGTTCCCTCTGTGGAAGTGATCATTCACTCAGCTGTTGTGCTGGCAGCACCTGTTGGGCCTTTCTGCAAAGACTTTGTGCCTTCATTTTTTCACTTGAGCTAATATTTTTTAAGAACTCTTAAATAATAA
>QUSF01000003.1:36107438-36179626 GCA_003676055.1 Chloebia gouldiae
GAACCAAGAGCCTCGGCTCACTCAAGAGCACTGATTTATTATGGAACGGGGAAGGATAGGGATGGAAAACATTGTTCAGACTTATGTTTAATCAGAGCGAGTGCTTTTAATTAGCTGGAGAAGGAGATTGTGAACATTTCTGTTTAAGTGTTCCTGCTCAGAGAAATACTTTCATCATTAAGAAATGATCAGCTCACTTGGCATAAATGAAGAACTCCTTATTGGTGTCTTTTAACATACAATGCCTTTTAAAATTGAATATTCAATGTAATAACAAGGAAGATGAAGCATCTGATAACTTTTAGCTTTTTTTTCCTCTTTATTTTTTTTTAAAGCTTGGGTAGTAATTGAAGTACAATTAGAGAACTTTATTTAGATCTGGATCTATTTAATTGATTTAAGCATGGCTACACAGAAGATTCATTTCAGTTGTTGGTGCTTTTGAATCACATGAAGACATTGTTCTTACTCTGCTGTTTTTAAGCTGCTCATAAAAGAGTATTAGAAATGTAATCAAGACAAGGATGAAGTATCAATGTGGTATTTGCATTATTAAAAATTAAAGTTAAGGGTATTACTAAGTTATGTTTTGACATGCAGTGAAATGATACTTTACTTTCTACAACACTTCTGTTGCAAAATATTTTATAAGTGTGCAAAGAATATGCAGCTAATGTCACTAGGGACCCTTTTTTTAAAGTTCTCACCAGAAGAAGTAAAATTTTTTTACTAGGACTAAATATTTATTGTCAAAATTGAATTTTAGGAAAGTAAGCCTCATCAGAATTAAGTGTGAGATTATCCAAATTATGTTTGTATTAAAATAAGTACTTAATCAAAGTCATGCAGAAGGAGAAAATGTTGCAAATTTTATAATTGTAATACTGGGGATCCCCTGTAGGAATATTTAAATTGTTATTTCTAGAATGTTTCCCTGGACAAATTATTTTTTATGGACCAAAACTGCTTTTTTTTCCTCATTAAGTCAGATTAATGATCCCTTCTACTTGATTAATTTGAGTCAAATAAAACTTTTCCTGACATTATCTGGACACTTACTATATTGTGTTACCGTATATTTTCTGGTAAATAAAAATGAGTATTATCAAAGGAGCATAAACCAAGCACATGTGATGCTCTGGTGATGACTGGCCATGGCCAGAGTCTGTCTCATGGTAAATGCCATTTACCTTTGTTTTATTCCAGGAAAAATTGTCTTGAATATATTTGTATTTCCTATGTGTGTACGAGCAGTATCTATGGGAAGTAACTCCTTAGCCTTCTGTCTGTGCAAAGATGCTCTTCCCCACCAAACATAGAAAAGGATCCTCTGGCCAGTGGGGAATAAGGCTGAGGAAGTGGTTTCATGATGGATTTAAGCCTATTTAAGTCCCTGGGGTCACTGAGTTTGTCCCTCACTCTCCTTTATCCGTCAGCCATTCATTGCTGCCTCTCTCTGTATCAGCACACGGCTTGTCGGTTCAGAGAGCTGCTTTAGCTAAAAAAAAAAAGACCTTTTTTTCTGTAGTCAGATTAATTTTCAGTCCAGCTGCGCAGCTGCCCAAGCACTGATGCCAGCACAAACAAGAGAGCTGGAGCACACAATCATGGACAACAGGGAGGGCAGGACTGCTGCTCTCAGTAGCAGTAAATAAGGTGAAGTTATTCAGGGAACTGCAGCCTGTGTGTGAAACAAAGTCTCAGTATAATTACAGATTTATTCCTTTCAAATCCTTGTACTTGTGAGAAATCCTAAATGAGCAGAACTGAGTGAAATTTGCCATTCATTCCTTTTTTTTCATTTTAACTCAAAATATTTTTTCCAATAAACCAAGTTATTTTACCAGAAATATATATATATACACTGACATATTTGTTCTCTTAATTAATTAATTAAAATGAGGTCTTTTCGTCTGTTTGTTTTCATTCGTTCATAGGGAAGGATTTCAGTTACTCACTCTTAAACATTTTATAATTGATTGTTCTCCCTCTCCTCCCCCCCTCATAAAGGAGCTTTATATCTTCATGTTTCAACTGGAAATGAGACATAATGAAATTAATTGACTCTTCTGCCCTGTTTGATGACCCAGGAGCCTCTGAAAGTCGGGCACTGAACCCAGATCTCTCAGATTTCAATACAGACTGGTATGAATACAGCCAGAGACCCTAAAGCCACAACACCTCCTTTGAACAGATTACTCCCAGCTTTTTCCAGGAACTGTCATGGAAAGTTTTTGCAGCAAAGTGGCCATTGCTTTAATTACAAAAGAAATAGATGTTCCTCCATTCAGTGTTGACCCCATAAATTTGTTAGGCAGTGGAGCTCCTGGGATCAAAACACTTTTCCCTTCAGTTTCCCTCACTTAGGAGAATTATGGTCTGTATTAGGAAAATTAATTAACAATTGGAGAGGAAATTTCAAATGTAGATGCTACACACACTGAGGAGAAAAAAATTAACTCATTTAATGTCAGATTTTCTATTAATGATATCATTAGCCTTCTGGCGCTTGAGAAGAATTTAATATGAATAAACATTTTAAGTCCAGAAAATTGTGTGACCTTTTTTTGGGTGCAGTAGGGCTTTCTGCCTTTTTCTTGTCCCTCTTCTGGGTTGCATGTGAGCTGCAAGGTGCAATTTACTAGAGACAAGGACTATCTGAGAATATTGCAACTACAAAAGATTAAGGGAAAAATTGAGCAACTGGAGAGATTAAGAGAGACTCTCAGGCAGAATTTGTGTATGTTTAGCCTAGTACAAGAAAATAAATAATTCCATTCTTTACTGCAGTATATTCTCCTGTTTCTTTCTTTCTCTGTCTTTTTTCTTACTCTTTTCTCTGTGTATAGAATAGACTTATAAGCCTTTAGTTGAGTAGTGGTTGTGCAGTGTAGTCTGGGCAAAGAGCCTCTCCTATGGGCAAAATTATTTCTAAATATGTTTGGATCATCCTGGCAGTCATCACACGTGTATGTGGCCTGCACAAAGAACCACCTCTTGGGGTTGCCCTGAATTTCATTAACAGAGATAAAGTGAACTACTTAGCATAGGTACACTTTGCTTCTTTAACTGATTGATGCCTATATTACAGAAAATTTATGTATATAAAGCCCCACACAGTTATATGAATAGAGCAGATGTACATGGTTGCCTATATCATACTGGTTTTAACTATTCAAACTGCGTGATGACAACAGAGCTAATGATGTCCTGAATTACACCCCTTTAAATCTGTTTGAAGCCATGAATTCTAAGACTCGATACTGGAATTTATTTCACTTTTAAAATACAGGAATAGTTTGACTTGTAGTATCAGGGTATTTTGCTTTTTAAATATGAATTGCTTTGGTCTGTAACAAAGGCTTTTAACTTTCTAGGACATCATAGAAAGTTGTTCTTTTATTTTAAACTACTGTACAGCTGAAGTCTGAGAAAAGATGCGTATTTCTCTGAAGTGTTACAAAGCTTCAGCAGAATTCATACCTGACAAGGATCCTTCTGGAAAGGCTCTTCAAGGCACGCTTCACTTACTGGGCTAGAGCAAACTCAAAAAGGATTTCCTGTGTTGGGTGCTGCCATTTTCAGAGTCTGACTTTGGAGCTCAGAATAACACATATGCATTTGGGTTAGTAATTGAGCACTTATTAAAGAGCTTACTTGAATCATGACCTGAGAGTGTAATTTGGGAAGTGCAGGGCAACCACACCTTGGCCTCAAAGGTATTTGTGAGGTCTTCATATAAAATGTCTAATATAGTTTCTCAAAACCCCAGACCTCTTAAATAGGAGATTGGTTTGGTAGTTTGAGCCTGAACTTGCTTGTCAATGACAGGTCATATATTTGTCAACATTCTTCAGGCATATTTTTGGAAATCTGAAAAATTTCCCTTTTGCTAGTTGCAGTTAGTGTGATGGCAGCCAGGAATTCTGCAGCATTAAAACACATCTCCCGTCTGACCTTGAGGTGTGTTCCTTTTTTGAGAGAGAATTTTCCTCACCAGGACTTACTGTTACCAATGGGGACATAGCAAAGTGTCATACAAGTGTTCCAGTTCAACTAGATTGGACTCACATAAGGGTATTACGGTTTTTGCCCATGATTTCTCAAGGAGAATACATCAACATCTTATTTTGCTGTAATGCTGAAACTCATTGAATTACATGATGCTTGGGTCTATTCCTGGAATTTTTTGACACACAGAATTTCTGCATTCAAAATAAGTAGGATATTTACACTGTTGAGCTAAAATACTTAGCAGAAGAGGTTTCGGTCTGAAATCAGTTGTAGGTACTCATGATGTTTTCCGTCTTTTGGTTGGCTTATATTAAAATGCTAAAAGCTTGAAATTAATATTTGTTTTCCTACTGCTTTTTCCTGGTGCATTCCAGAAGCCCTTCTCCCCTCGCAGCTCCTCTTTCTAAAGGCATGCATATTTACACAACCTCTTCTTTGTATTGTCCTCTCCATACTGTGACAGCCCCTTCTAGCACGAGAAATGGTTGAGCTATACCCCCTCTACTGGCGAGTGATTTTATGCATTCAACTGAACAAAATCCAAAATTAGATTTGGAAGGAGCTTTTTTTTATTATTATTAGAATCAGTACAAAGTTCTTTCCAGTCTTGTTATAGCAGGATTGGTAAAAAAGTAAATGTTTTTTTTTTTCTCTAAGAGGAGAATCTGAATCCCAGAATACATTCCAAATATCATACAGTTAACTGGGAGCCTCTGCTACCAACTTGCCTGTGTTTAGAGGGAAAAATATTCAGCCTATTGTTGGCATAATAGGCTTTGTAAAAAGAATTTGCCTGCTTTATTTTTTACCATCACAGCCATAATTTCATATATATCCTGTAACAAAAGGGGGAGAACTGAAGAATTTGTGCATATCTGTAGATTTTCCCCTTTTTCACACCTTTATTTTCCCCCAAGAGCCACAGAGAAAGTCCTGGGTAGAGCTAACTGTTGCAGTAACCTCTGAAACATAAGGTCTGAATAAGCTTTCTTCACCACATGGATAGAATTTGAGTCCACACTTATGCAGAATGAGGATATTAGTTGAATTTAAGTCACAGAATGGTACATAACGAAAGGTTTTTCATATCCAGTGTTTTGGGATTTTTGTGCTTCTTATTGTTAGACACCCAAACGAAAGTATCCAAGTCCGCAAATCAGTTTGTTTCAACATGGGAAAAGAATTGTAAGGACATTCTAGAACTTGTCAGGGGGTGAGTTTCTAAATAATATGAAGGAAATTCAGAGTTTGATGACTTGTGACATGACAATTATTAATAGCATGAAACTGGAAAGATTTAGAGTGTATTTCAGCATCACACTCTCTGTTGTGTTCTTTGATGCACTTCATCAGTTTGAAGGTAAAATCCCACATCTTTGTTAAACATAATTGGTATATATGTGACATAAATTCATAAGAAGTTTCAAAGTAGACCATGTTTGTAAATCAAGAACTTTGCAGTGTTCTTTTCACAAAGTTAGGTCTATCACACACATATACAAAAATCATGAAACTGCAAAGTCACCATTCATCAGCTTTAACAACTGTGTTTCCTGATTTGATATGGTTTTGTGGATATGTGACAAACTATATTTCAGATACAGGATTTTTGTGCTTTAAAGGTCAAATGTTTCAAATATATTGCGTTCCTAATCAACATTGCATTTTATTTGCCAGCTGGAAATTTACTTTGACTTTGTATGTTAGAGAAGGGAAATAACTGTGAGCTGTTTTTTGGCACAGTACCATAGTTAGGAATGAGTAAACTAAGGAAGAAGAATGAACTGAGTTATTTCTTGCTCCACAAAATTACTAAGGACAAGAAGATTGTATTTGTCAACTCCTCTGTGTATGTGCTAAATGATAAACACATTAAGTCAGCAAATACACACTTTCAGCAAATAGGTAATTCTAGTTGCTGATTCCTAGGTCATGCATGTGCTTGTCAGCAAGCAGAAACTATTGAAGAGGTAATTTAAAATCTTAAATAAAAACCAGGTGCATCTTCTCTGACAGCCTTTTATTTTTGCTTTAAAGGGTGGCTATCACAGCACGTGCTCAGTGGCCAGTCCTGCTCACTCAAGAGGTTGCAGTAATGTAGTGGAGTCAATTGACCATGCTAATATTTATTTAAAGGAAAACATCAGGATACAGAAAACCAAGTTAAAAGGAGTCTGAGGTTAGATGTGCTCTGAAGAGGTAATGCATTCAGAAGATACAAAGTAGTTGTACTGATTTTAGTACGATGTGTGGGAGAAGCTCTCTCCTTAGCCGCCTGTTTGCTTCAGGATCAGCGTGTGCATGTGAGCCAGTCCCATTATGGGAGAGAGACTACGCAGTTTTAAACTTTAGAATTAAAATTTTAGAAGATGTTTATTTTAGAGAAATACTTTTAAAGAAGCTAACATAATTTAAGAAATAGTAAATACTGTCTGCAGTCTAGTCCAAGTATATAATCCATACAGAGATCTTGCCAGCATTCATACTTAGCTGAGTGAATGAATGTGATGCTGTAAAATCTTATTTAGCCTAATGAATAAACTCTTTGTTTCCTATTCATACAGTAAGTTATTCCCAAGGAAGGCAAATGTGATTATAGACTTAACAGATCAAATTCAGTCCCTCCTGTATGTTCAGACATGTTCTCTTTAGATGTTTCTATGAGAATACATCACTATATTGCAACTCTTTGGTGGTGACATCTGCACACCAAATGATTGGGAAGCTGAGTGAAACTTCCAGGCAGTAGACAAGGTGTCATCTCCCCATAATTTTTTAGTGTGACGTTGCTTACAATTTTTTAGAAGTCCTTCTTTCTGTACCCCAGCTCTGCTGTGTCCAGGGCTGAGATCCTCTCAGTGTTCAGTGGAACTATCTTCAGCTGTGTCAGGCAATTAGACCAGGGTAAGCATGGCACCACTGTGACATACCTGTGGCTTAAAGGACTCTTTTTCCTCCTGACTTTCAGAAACTCCATAGCAAATGCCCTTATGGTAGGTGTATTTGGTTCTGTGAGAGCCAGGATAAATGGTGCCAAGTATCTGCTGAGCTGAATAGATCAGTACACAAGCCATTTCTTGCCAATTTATGAGGTCAGAAAAATCTTTTGCTTTCTGCAGATTGACAAAACACAGACCCAAGGTGTTTGCTGAGATATAAATAAGCCAGTTGACTGACTTTGATCAGATTTGTCTTTTTCCTGGTAATGAAACATTTTCATTTTCTAACCTTGAATAATATTTGGAAACGCAGAGCTTTTACCTGCCTCTTTTTATTCCTTTCCATTCTGTTGCCTCCTCTGAAGAGAGGAAGCTTTTTATGTAGTTTTCTCTAAGGGGAAAACATCTGCATTGAACCTGGGAGAATTTTTATGTTACTCTGTTTTTCTCTGGTAGTGTGTATTTCTTTACATTGGATCACATTCTGATGGTGCTGATCTTGAGAGGGAGTTTTGTGTAATTATCTTTATTCAGCTGTTTAATTTTTACTCCATTGTGAGCTTCTACAATCCACTTCAATGATTTAAAAAAATTATTTCTGTAGCCTTTTGTTTTCCTAATGATCTTCATCAGCCAAGTTTAATCCTCTGTAAGCCAGCACAGCTCTGAATTGTATTATGACAATGTTTGTCCCATTACTTTCATTTACGAGAGGTTTTTTGTATATGTATGTGTTAGAAAAGGGGGGTGTTTTTTCATTCTGCTACAAGCAGTTCTAGTCGGTACTGACAAACTCTTGAAAGATAAATCTTCTGATAAGAGCACCCTGGGGAACATAAAGAAAAGTAGGGTGTTTATTCTAGTAAAAATAAAATCATGGAAATGTGTGTGTCCTCAATAGAGTATGATGTATTGTGATTGTCCAGTGTATTTTTTAATATGATACAATGTGATAGACCCATAGAACCACAGAATAGTTTGGGTTTAAAGGTATCTTTAAAGATCCTCTAGACAAAATAGGTGCATGGTCAGGGCCATCTTTCATCAGATAAGGATGTTCAGTGCCCCATCCAGCCAGACCTTGAATACTTCAGGGATGGGACATCAGCAACTTCTCTGGACAACCTATACAAGGTATTCTCAGCATCCTCTTAAAAAACCTTCTTCCTTACATCCAATCTATATCTACCCTCTTCCAGTTTAAAACCGATGCCTGTCAAGGAGCCTGTCAGGGTCCCTCAGGATAGCTTCCCTTCCCTCAGAACACACCAGCTGCACCCCTCAGCTTGGTGCCATCCACAGACCTGCTGAGGGTGCACTCACCTTCACTGTCTGTGTCATCAGTGAAGATATCAAATTGTATTGGTCCCAGTGCAGACCCTTGGGCAGACAGGTACTGCCCAATTTAAGGAAGAAGAGCAGAGCCTATAAAAGCTTTTTTAAAATAAAAAAGAATGAAAATAATTTTGTATTGCCAGCTGCTCTGAGGCAAATATGCTGATTTTTTTTTTTTTTGGTGGTATATTACCTTACTTTCTTACTCTGGTTGCATTCATCTAGTTACAGAAAACAAGTGTGATCCCTGTGATAATGGATGTATTATTCTAAGTTCTGTTATTAGGAGTATGCATTTTGTGCATCAGTTTTCATATCTGTTAATACAGGGACAGAAAATCACAGAGCAGCAGAATCCTCATATGAAAGATGTTATATTAGTCATCAAGGGAAAATTGCCAATTAAAGTATGTTACAAATGGCTCCACTCTAAATAGTGTTTATTCTGCCCATTGACAGAGATTTTGCTTGCTTATCTTAAAGTAAATAGATCCCTTATAAACAGTGAATTTTAATATGTGCTGAAGTATTCCACTCATTAGAGGTACCACAGCCAGCTTTCTCATTTTCCTCTCCCTGCAGGATGCATTGCAGTGAGGCTGAACCTACTTTTGTAGTTAAAAAGACTCAGTTACAACAGACAGCCACCAGCACACTAAGGTGTTGTGTGAGGAGGTTGGGTCTCTTCCCCTCAAGCTCTAAAACCTGTTTCCTACTGTTGTGTGGTACAGCAGGTACAGATGTTTAACACGAGACCTCCTGATTTTGAACTTCTGCTGAACAAATGAAAACCTGATTATAATGTTTCTTTGAGCTGATAACAAGTCTTGGATTCTGTGCCTGCTGTGGGTACTTATCACATGCTCTATAACCACAAAAAGCAAAAATACCCCGAAAATTCAAAACTAAACTCTTAAGGCTATTATGAAGTATGCCATTCTTGGGCAATTGAGAACTAAATAGGCCTTCCCTATTAATGCCTTCTGGTAGTGTACTGGCAGAAAAATAATGCTATAAAAGAAATTTATTTCAATTCCTGGAATATAACTCCTCACTTTGCTGTCAAAAACAGTAAGCTGCTTCTTGGAAGCATGGATAGTGAGAATCTTATGTCCCTAAGTAGCTTTATGTACACAAAAGACTTTGTTTACCTCCATATGTATTTTTAGTACTAGGTCCTAACATTTGGTAATGACCTGCAGATAATTAATGACTCCTCTTTGTAGTACTGTCAATATTTTCATTGGCATCACCCCATAGAAACATTTTATTAAGTTTTTGTTGTTGTAGAGCAATGACTTGCAGCTGTGCTACGTGTGACTGCAGAGAAATAACTTCATAAATCTGTTCCTTCACCCCTCAAGTCCAGGTCTTTTTCTTTGTATGACCCACAGGAAAGGACTAGGCATTGCTCTGAACCTTTCTTTTTTTTCTTCTGTGTGGCTGTATAAGAAATGTTATTGAATGAATGAAGAATGTCTTTAGTGTGGGTTGTTAAAGGATTTGAGAATATATTTGGCATGGGAACAGCTGCCCACCCCCACTCCTCAGTCAGGAGTTTCTGCTTCTGGGTAAGTCTCTGGTGAGGAGGACTGGTGTGAAGTAATTTAATGAAGTAAACTACTGTCTTTAAAATGCCAGAAAAATAATTGTGGATGTATGTTTGAATAGGCATTTCTTGGATGTTGATTTTTGGGCATCTGTGGTGGCTAGCATAACACGACCTCCCTGGAAAAAATAATTTCCAATGTACGTGTAAATACATTTTATGAGATTTGGAAGTAATTATAAACCACAGAGGCAGAATATTGTGGTGAGTTTCACCGTAGATCTCAGACAAGGAGCAAAAGGTACAGAGCCACTTCTGCTCATGATGTGATTATAGGGGTAATAAGTTATTGTCAGCTGAAGCCCCAAACCACTTGAATTTTATTTGATTCATTAGTAGTGTATTAAACTGAGAAAAGTATTCTGGTATTGAAATGTACTCTAGGTAGCTATAACAAGTATGCCAAGGCCATATGTAATAAATAACTATGGTGTTTTATAGCTGACAGATGAAAAATACTTGAGGCTATTATAGTAAAACAGAAATGAAAAGGGAAGAAAAAAAGGATGTGCTTTTTTTGAGGTATGGCAATGCAAAACTTATAAATAATATTGTTGGGGAATCCTAATTTGCCTAAGTTGAGAAACATAAATTTAAATTGTATTTGAGACACTTGCCACATTAAATATCTTCTGACATTTTTTTAAAAAAATGTGAAAGTTCAGAGATAAAGTTTTTCATACAGTAAGGTGTATGGACATTATAGATAAGCTCTCCAAAGCTTGCAAAATGAAAAAAAAGGAGTTAATATTTGCATATTTTCCTCAATCTGTGAAGTAAAATATATTTTTTTGGTTTATGAAGTTAAAGTAAGGAATTAAATAAGACAGCAGTCTCAACAAAAGAGCAATGGCTGTTGCTAATACTGCTTCATTTGCAAAAAATAAAATTATTTTTAAACCACTTTTACTACCCACTGTTTATGCTAGTTTGTTTACCACAAAAGCCTGTAGACAATGGCAGAGACATTTTGAAGGACATGCTGTGTGTAATTTCTATTTGTAAATATTATGATTCTGTATTTAAACACAGTATTTACAGTCACATCCGGGGAGGCAGCTGACTGCTCACATTTGGGAGCATTTCTTATTCACACAGTCATGGTTTTGGGGAAGATAAATATAATTTGCCTGTCAACTTGCCAGGACCTCAGTTTCCTGATTTTCAGCAGAAAGGGTAGTTCTTTGCTCTAGATTTTTTCAGAGGGAGTGACTGAGGGGCAGGGATGGGTTCTGTAAGGTGGTGTGATTCTTAGAGATTTTGTCTGTTTGTATAGTTTCTGCTGCAGTAGCAAGCAAGCTGGAACATGGAATTAGCATGCTCTTAGAAGTTCAAAAAAAAAAGAAGGGAAAAATCCTCACTGCAGTAAAGAACAGAAAGTTAACCTTGAAACCAGACTGATTATCTTTCCTTCAGTTTACTAATTCATTTTCTCCTGTCTAGTGCTACTCTCTTTGACCTTTTACCTCTGCAAAGAAAGTATTCATATAAATGTGCTTCATTTTTTTTATTGTAGTAAGATTTGAATCCTGAACCCAACAATAAAATTACTTGAAAGTAAGTATAAAAATGCAAATGAAAATAAAAATATATTTTAAATAGGGAGTATTAGTTTATGAAGAAATGTACACCAAAAATGTAATACATCTAGATTTCTCAAACAGGTTAATAGACTTCCCAAGTTAATGAGTTCTCATATTTCACACAGGAACAGACATTTCTCTGAATGCCAGAGAATTGTATTTAAATCATTCTGCACAAAAACAGATTCCCTCTAAAGTGATGGGAATGGATGTGAACCAACAAATGTGGTTCATATTTTCATGTGATTCTGAAATCCTGCTGCAACAAAGAAACCTTGATCAAAGCTTGGTGGTTTCAGGGACCAAACCACCTTAGCCTGCTTTTTTATTTTGAAGGTTTGGGGTCAGGTTTTTTTGATCATCTGAGGTTACAGTTTTAGAATTATTTTCCCATCATGATAAACTGAAAACAGTTTAAAGTAGGTCAACTGCTTTAAATTTCAATCTACAATTATACACCCAAGACTTTTTTTTTTTCCACAAGACTCGTTAAAATAGGTGATTTTAAATTTGCAGGCACAGGATCATGCACATTTTATGTTCTTATAAATGGTTTGTAAATGTTCTCTTTTGTGCACTGTACTGAAGGCAGGGAGAGTTTTATCCCTGGTATCACTGAAACCCAGATCTACACGTGAGTACACAGAACTGAGCCTTCATTTCCCAAGAAAGTTGTGTGTCACAGCTTGTCTGTATTGGGGTTGGAAGGGTGACAAAGTACTGGAATTGTCTGCCTGGGAAGGAGGTGGAGTCACCATCCCTGGATTGCATTTAAAAAAAGTCTGGATGTGCACTCAGTGCCATGGTTTAGTTGAGGTGCTGGGGCTCGGTTGGACTCAATGATCTTGAAGGTCTCTTTCAACCCAGTGATTCTGTGATTCTTGTGAAATCAGTTCAGACGAGTAATGTATTCCGTAAGGGGAAGAGTGCTCATGTATTAAACACTGCTGAATTGACTGATTCATTGTGTACATCGTGCTCTGAGGTTATTCAAGATCAGTTGTGGAGCCTGTGGTATCTTTTACACAAGAGTGTGTCTTGATAGGAGTTAAAATCTACAGGAAATTTCTGTATTCTGACATTTTCCCAGTCACATTTACCATGTTTCACAGGGATGTATGTTTGTGTACCCAAGTGCCTTTGGCTGGGTGAGGGGTTGCTTTCCAGAGCAGAGCTCCAGTCCTCCATATGCTATACATTTAATTTTAAATACAGCATTTATGTATTTTGAGGGAGCTGCACTAACTTGCTAGTGTTGCCTCAGGGAGAAAGGAATTCTTTCATGCAAAAATTGTCACAGGCGGTGAAGTGATAGCTGAAAGTAGCTGGCCTTATTAAGCAAAGTTCCTGGAGGTGTTTACATGTCTATGTAGCTGTAAAATAGTCTTTCTTCAGTCCTAAGTTTTTTTCCCTTTCTCCCAGTGTTTCAAGTTAATATATATGTTGTTATATGTGAGCTTCTGTTTAGAAAAAGATTGTGAATAAAGACTAAAACCCATTTGCGTTACTTATGTGGGTAGCTCAGTTGCTTTCAGTGTGTCTACTTGAACAAATAAAATAAAAACAGATTTCATTCCAAATCCTTTTACTAACCAGCAGGGAAGAATACTCATTGACCATAATAATAACAATTTAGCAGAGTGGTAGATGTCATCTATAAATGATACACATTTTTTAGTCATTAAGTCACATTAAGCAGTACTAAGTTTTGCCCTCAGCATAAGTAGTCTGTTGCAATTGCATCTGTCTCTTCACTATGCAGAGAACATGAAAGGAAGATTGTGTTTTACCCTATTATCTACAAAATTGCGAAGCTATGAAAAACAGATTACTATTAATAAACAAAATTTTCTTCAAAGGACCATGCATACAGTTGTGAGGAAACAGCTGCTCTCCCTTCTAGAATATACAATTGGCAAGTACATTAATTTTAAAAAAGATTATTTTGAAAGCATCAAAAACAGTAAAAAAAGTGCAGAAACTGTGACAAGAATACATATGCACATTGTTGTGATTCAGTATGATCTGACAGAGGAACACATTTTCCTCTTAATACAGAAAGTGGTATATTTTAAGTCTTTCTCAGGCAGCTGGGTTTCTACTAAATTGTAACAAGCAGTACAGGTGAACCATTGGTGACTTTGATCATATCCAAGTTATTTAAATAGTAATATGGCCTGAATTTTCTCCACCATGCCTTCCCTTTGCATTAAAAATAAGAGACCACAGCATTTTTACGTAAAGCTCGTACACCAAACATGGGGTTTTTAGAGAGTACCTACCAGTGGTTACAGCAATTAGTAGAGATACACCCCTAATTAATGGGTGAATAACCAGTAAAGACAGGCAGCGGTCTGGCATGTGTTCCCATGGCATTCTCAGGGCCTCCACCAAGACCTGGCACACGCAGCCAGAGTATTTCCCTTCCATCCATTGCCAGCAGGGCTGGAATCAGCTGGAATCTTGGGACTTGGGGTGTTTTTCCACTGAGAGGTGGATTTGTAAAAAAAACTATTCATTAGATGCAGACCAGCAAAGTCTCCAAGTACAAACAACTTGGACAGGAGCCATGTAGGCTAGAACAGAACCAGACCACAGCATGAACACTTCTGTAGCTCATACCCATTTGCTCCAGCTGTTTTCCTTGAATACACAAGATTTAAGCAAGCTTGATTAGGATAATAAAGATAAGCAATAGCACATGATAAAGTAATACAGCTGTAGTGTTCATAGATTATGCCACATGTTATTTTTGCACTGTGAATTTCTGCATGACTGTGTTCTGGGGTTCTCCTCATGGTGGTAGCTCTGACTCAAAGACCAGCTGTTTGTCACTTAGTGCAGACAACTGGTGGTATTACGAGTAAATAAACAATGATGAGACCAGGTATCACCAGCAGCTGGGCCAAGGAGATGAGGTGAAACTGAAAATGGGAAAGAAAACAACACAAATGTAATTTTCATCATGCAAAAAAAATCTGTGTGAGTAAGGATTCCAAGTCGTTGTTGCCAAAGGAATTATAATGGCCATTTCAACTGTTGTTGGTATTTTATCTTGATGTGGGGAACCTACGCAGTGATTATAAAAAAACTTCCCTTAAAAATGTGATGTTTAATTCTGCTAGGACAGTCATTGATTATGACTTACAGATCAGAATGCTGGTTCCCTCTTACTAATTAGAAATGTTCATTCTTCATTAGATAAAGTGTCATTTCTCATGTGGATCATGTGTGAGGCCCTGAAAATAGTGAAAATGTCACCTGAAATCTTGAGAGGAGTTTTACAGACCTCTGAGTTCCTCAACTCCATCTCTCAGGTGAAGACTGCTTTCACCAGCAGGTACCTGCACACTGGCTGTTTGCCTTCCCATCCTGAGAACAGAGGCAGAGTACTTCTCCTCCCAGCCATTCCCTTTCGTTGTGACCTTTATGTGACAAACAAGCATTCTTTTCTTAAACTGATTTTGCCATCATTCTTCTCAGAAGCACTTTGTGTTTTTCAATCCTGCTTTTAAATACAGGCAAGAATGAAACAAAGCCATTTATAGGAGTGGTTTCTAATCAGAAGTTCTGATCCATAGGGCACTGTGGAGGTGTGTGTACTGAGGAGAATGTAGCCTCATGTAGCTGTCCTAGGTGAGCTCCACTTTACTGAAGAACACATTGGAACAATCTTGTTCTCATAGTGAGGTCTGTGGCATCACCATTTTTGGGACTACTGTAGCAACACTTGGTAACTCCAGGTGTGATTTTGAGAAGATTCTAGCCACTTCAGAACAGAAGACCTCCTAACATTAGCCCTAAAGACTCTCCCAAAAGATCCTAGGAGAAAATGACGCTGATGAAAAAACAAGAAATTCCTTTAATTTTCAGTTTACCCTGCCATGTATCCAGTTAAGTCCCCTCACCCCAGAGACATTAAAAGTCTCAACAATATTCTGTTGACTTAAGAAGAAGCCACATTACTGGGTCCCAGTCTGACTCTGGCATGTCACCGTTCATTTTGGCTGGTAAGTCAACGGGTGTAAAGTTCACACCTTGGACATTACTAAGAAAATTGCCTGTAAATGGTGTTTTTTTCCTCACAGAAGAAGTCAGAGAGTGGGCTGCAATGGAGGCAATCAGTCTCAACCAAGGGTTGAGATATTTTAAGGTTTCTTTCACCTTGGACCTGTGGCTGCTCTCCATATTTGTAGTAAGAGAATAATTTCAAATTAAGGGGATAAGGTTGTGAAAACGTGTCCATTTGCCAGTAATTTCCAAGTGTGTTTTCTTCTGTTTACCAGAGATCTGGAAAAATAAGACAGCCTCTCAACTAAATTGACTAAATAAAAGGAATCTGCTTTTGAAGTATATGGATTTCAGAATCAAATTTCCTTTTTCTGTGCCTGTTGGCTTTATAGGCTTGTTTACTCAGGAGGAAATGACTTGTTTTATAATGTGTTTAACATCATGTTAGTTAATCTCTGCCATAATAAAGAGTTGTTTCCTTGTGTAAGCAAGCATTTAACGTGTAAGCATGTGTGAATCTCCCGCTGAAATGAGGGGGGGGGGGGTCTGTATCTAAGCCTGTTCTTCTGTTTACAAAATGGACATGAGCAGACTTGGTTACACAGCTGTATTGTATACTTGAGATAAACTGTAAATAGTTCTTTAAATTTGCTTCTCATTGTTTCCCCTCATTAATATTTTGGAGCAGTTTTACAAGCAGCTTATGTATAAAAACTAAAGTCTGTATAAAGTGTCACAAAATGGAAATCTCAGAATCAGGCCCTTCAGAATAAAAAGTTGCAAAATTATCTTGTTGTATGAGGTTTCAAAATTTCCAGGCTCTTATTTAGACAACTGCCTAAGGACTCTTAAAAGTTACAGTCTTGAACAAATCAAACTTTAGAGGCCATTGGATAAATCATTTGCAAGTTGGGGAAGGATTCAATGACTAGTGGACCACCAGCTTTCTGAGGAACAGAAAACAGCAGACCTTGAACAATACTACTGCCTTGCCTTGTAGCATTTATAATAATCAGAAAGTGTGGGCGTACACATATTAGAAATAATCCTGTCTAAATCATTCTCAGTTACTGAACTGTCTGACTATGGCAGAATATTTTTACACTAATATTTTTTAAAGTACAATAGTGTAAAGATCTTTTTTGGATAACACTTGAAAAAAATTCTGTCATGAAATCAGCAGTCCATTTTCTCAAAGTGAAAGACATGTTAGTTGAAGTTCAGTTGATCCATTCATCACTAATACATCGTATGTGGCTTTTTTGTCATTTTTCATCATGTCTGATAAAAAGCAAGAATTTGCCATCATTTTTTTATTAGTGATCAAATCAATATATCAAATGCATTTCAAATCCAAAGCTTTCAGTGTGTTCCACACATTCATGAGAAGTCTTTCTAGCATGTTTGAGTCTGCTTTAGTCCTGTCTACCTCTCTCTCCTGCATTGCCTCTAAGGTTTCCACAGAAACTAAAAAGTCAGTGCTGTTTTAAAGAGTGCTTTCTTCCCTACTACACCTCTTAAATCTTCCAGCTGCTCTGGGGTTTGTGTGTTATCTGTCTGCACTTAGTCACCTCATCCTTTTAAATTAGATTTAAAATTTAAAAATACAGTGACTGGTGGTGCCACCCCACTGTTGCATGTCATGGATTCTGATTAACTTAGAGAAGAGATAATAGTGAATTACAACTGTTGTCAGCAAAGGGAAATGTTGTGAAATTAAAAAATAGTTATGTTTTGAAAAATAAATTACAATCCTGGGAAACAAAAAACCTCAAGGAAAAGCAAATTAGGAGTAACATGGAAATAATATCACTTGGCAACTTGCAAGGTTGGAGGTCATGTTAGAAGGTCCCAGCCTATTCATTCTTCTGTAGTGTTTTTCATTCCTAGGTACTTGAGGTTTTCTCTTTTACTAAAATAGGGCTACAAATCATACTTGATATAATTTCCCATAGAGACAAATCAGGCTGAAAAATATTTTATCTTTTTTAAACTATACAGTCAATTTCTGGTAGTTTAAAAGAGCTGGAACTTCAGATATTGGTATTACTTTAAACAAAAAAGAAACAAAAGATGTGGCAAAAGGGAATTGAGCCCATGGGTGTGTAATAGGAGGCGAATGATTGTTTCCTACTCTGAGCAAGGCAAGCCTTCTGTGGAGGGTTTTATGTAATTTTCTTCAGCTGAACAAAGCAGAGAATACTTAACAAAATTGCCATTTTTAAAATCTCATTGTGAATACTCAGCATGCTGTGATCATACACTGTGTAATGGTGTTTGCAGTGAATAAATTGCTGTAGATAGTATAATATAAATAACTATTTTGTGCATTAAGAAGCAGTTCGCTTCATGATGGTTTCTATCTCAGGAATGCTCTGAGGACAGGGCTTTGGAGAATAAAACATCAAAGTACTCTTTGAATAATACCAGTCTGCTAAAGAACAAGGATATTTTTAAAAATTTTTAGCAATATTATTTGGAAGCAAATTACAAAATCAACTAAGTGATACTTATATTGATAATCTATTTGATATTAATAATGTGGCCGAGACTTACTAATTTTAAAGACAACACAGCTTCACAGTTTCAGCCAATAATTTTTAGTGACTCCCATGAGAGGATAAAATTTATCACAAGAAAAAAGGATTTGCATCATACAGACTTTGGGAACATTGATCAGGTGTGCTGCAGATTTGTTGCAAGCAAGAAAGAGGCAGAAAACCCTAAAGTAAAATGCATCTCACTTTGGATGATAAATAACCTCTAGAAATACCTTGTTAAAACTACAGAAGACTGACAATTAAAAAATGCTGAACCATACTGAATTCCAGTGGTCTCAATAAGCATAAGAAGCAATGTCAAGCAATACCCTATAATATATTATTGCTCTTTTATCAGCTCACTGGGATCAGTTTTCCTGTATGTTCTTCCAGTCAGGTGTGCCACAAACATATTGATTCCTAGGTGTACATGAAAACAGTAACTGGCTTCAATAAAAAGCCCATTATAAGAGCAGGATATAACCACTTTGAAAGAATTGCAGCCTGACTTAGAAAAATGTCTTTGTATCCTCCTTCCCTTGCTGCTTGCCTAAAAGTACTTTAAAAAGAAAAATATGCTCCTTAATGAAAGATGGTCTCAGTCAGAAAACTGAAAGAGCTGGAAGAAAGTCTGATTCAAAAATTTCAACTGAATTCTCTCACTGCAATAGAAACTAAGTGGTGTAAGTGATTTGTCTGATGTGTCTCTACCAAATCCTTTCTGAGTGACAAGTGGCCCAATCACTTCAACCTCTGTTTCCATTGTGAATAATTAAGTCTAATGAAAGATACCTACTCAAAAATCACTTATCTCATCTAATAATATTGATATTCCAACATATATAAGACATAAATTCCAATTTATATTGTAGGGTGACCAAAAATACTGGATCTATCGTAGAACCAAATTCAAGTGTTAGGTCATTGTAAGGCAAGATTTTTCAGTAACTGTTGGGTCTATTTTAAGTAAAATGAACAACTCTTCAAAAATGTAAATATATATTGTAATTAATTTAGAGTAAAGAGCTAATTTACTTGGAGGACTTAGAGCAGATCTCTTGGGCCTCAGATTTAATGCTGGAAAAATTCTAGGTTTGGTCTAGATTATAACTAGTAAGAACAATGAGCATCTTCCAGCATTTTAATAGAGACACTTCTTTGCATCATCTAGATGAAGGAATTGAGGTGATGATAGTTGTAATAACTTATTTGATTGATTGATTGAAAAGGAAGAGTTTGGGGATTTTCAGCAGATTTTCAGGGAAAAAAAATACATTTTAAAAATTACTATGCATTCTAAAATTGGTGGCTTTATTTCTTGAGGAAAATTTAAGTCATCAATATTATAGCCCAAGTAAGCATTTATCTCTAATTCTGAAAGGGTTTATTTCTTTAATTGTTCTTTGATTTTACTCCCTGGAGACCAGCCTGCTAATTTTATTCATAGCAGAGGTATTATTAACCATACAACAGCACCTATTGCCACAGGCAGTCTCAGTGTTCGCTAATATCTCTTTGTTTTTGTTTTGTAGAAGTGTATTCTTGGCTGCTGTGGCAACTGTTTATTACATACATTTACCAAAGTACCTCCTGATATCACTGTAGCATCTGGGTAGGCAGCTGTGACTCCCTTTCCCTTCCCTACGCCACTGTTGCTGCAGCTCCCACTCTGCTGGCTCTTCATTTTCCAGGGAAGGAAGGAAACAAATTTACTGTACTGTAATAAACCACCCCAGTAGCATTTTTCACCCCCTCCTCACTTCTGGAAAAAGGTGCAAAAATAACAGAATGTGTTGATAGCCTTTGATGAGGGAGAAGGAAGCAGGGTGTTAGGAGGAGTGGGATCTGCATGTACCTGAAGTGAGGAAGGATCCACCATGATGAAGGGGCAATGATTTGTCACCACACAGAGAGAGGGTGGGGGAGAAACCACTGTCAGGCAGAAACTAGAAAATACATGCACTGCAAAGAATAATAGCCAGTGACAAGGGAGTGAGTTGTTAATAAGGCTCGAGAGGTGGTGGGTCAGGTGGGCTTCCAGGTTGCAGAGGGGAGAGTACTGGGGCAAAAGCTGAAGAAATTCAGCAGATAACCTGTACTGCTGGCACCATCTGTATCCTATTACTGCCTGTATCCATTACAAAGCTACAGAAACATGGCAGTGGCTTGCGGGACTGTGATGCCACTGCTTCTTAATGGCACTTTTTTTTTGCATTTTGTTGAATAGGTCTGGGTGGGTTGTGGAAGTGTGTGTGAATCACCTGGTGATGTATCAGCATAGCTGCTGCTGATTTGCTTCTTCCCAGATCGAGATTATCCAGCAACCACTTCCCCAGGGCAGCCCCACTGCTCATCTCTTGGTTGTCCCCAAGCACAGGGTCACCCTTGAGCTGTGGTGCAGACAAAGCAAGACTTTTGCTTAGAAGTTAATTTCATCATTAGCACCTTAGTTTCGTTATTGGCACTGTGTTCAAAACAGAGCAGGGAGTATAGTAAATTTATTTTAATGAAGCTTCATATCTGCTTCTCAAGAGATGTGTCTCATTGAAAGCTGAATCTGCAGTCTTCTGGTTTGCCGCATCCATCTTCTCCCCTCACCAGCTGTGCACTTAAATTATTTTGCCAATCTTCTGTTACTTTTGTATCCACTTTGCCCTCTAGGCAAGAGGCTTCCCAGAAGCATTCAGAGAAGCAGCTAGAGGCAGAATCTGCTCCTGTATATCTGTTAGATGTGCAAAAAATGGGATTGCAAGAAACTGTTGTAATACTTAGAAATGGAGATCATTCCATAATGAGCTTCTCTCCTCAGAAGGAAAACTCCTAAACATTGAAGCCAAGGCTCTCCACAATAAAAGATGAGGAAGAGAAAGAGCCTTCCATGTGTCCTTCTTTTTCCTGTTGTCATAAGTTAGCAGAGGTAGCTGAGAGGGATGAGAGGGATTGCATCCTCCACAGACTGCAGCCTGGTTCTGGTGTGTGTTTCTGTGTGCTGAGGCAAGTCAGATTATATAATGCAATAATAGGAGTGAATTGCTATAGACAATGCCATGGAAAGTGAGTTCATGGGTATTAGTATGATATCCTGGTTCTGCTTTATTCTTCACTGTTATAAAAGCTCACTCTCTCCACAAGAATCTTTCAATTTCATTCTGAATCCTGAGGAACAGGAAGACCTCCAGCCAATGTGCTTTCCTATTTTATTTGGCTGGATCAGTTCCCTGCCATGCACTGTTCATGTATCAGATCTAGAAAACCATTGACGTTAAAATCCTACATGTTTTGTGCTACAGGCTTTCCTTTCCCTTGTGTTAAAGAGTGTCCACTTTAATGGTGGATACCAGCAGGATTCAGAGACCAAGAACAGAAGGGAAGACACTGAAATAGTCCTCATTTTCCACCTTACCAGAAACACACTACAAGTTTATGCTACCTCCAGTCACAGACACTGGGAAAGCATGTGACCCCCTCATCAAAAAATATAAGATAGATTAACAATGATAACATTATTTTGACCAATCTGTTTTGTTTGACTACTTGATAATCAAGGTAGACATACTTATTTTTTTGACCTTCTTTATTTTCACTTTTTAAAATTAGTCTCTGGAAATTACATGCATTTGTATACAAATGACAGCTAAAAATCAACTGTACTTTAATAACTTCTCCAGATAGGTTTTCATCTGGTGTATCTCATGGGTGCTTTTGTTTTCATACAACTCTCCCAATACATTACTTTGCATTTAATATTTTAGGATATTTTAAATGCAGGGAAAGCTTGGTGTTTATAATGCATTGCACTGGACAAACAGTTTTTAGCAGCACTGCTTTCAAGTTGATGCCTGCCTAAAACATATTGAGGGAATAGAAAGTACTCCATGTGGCAAGCATATTTTAAAGCAAATTTAATTCAGCATATTTTAAAGCAAAGTTAATTCAGCTCTAGTAGCATTTAAAGTATTTTGCTAAGAACTGTAACTGATGTCCATACATTCCACTTTCAAGTATCTATGGGAAGCCATGGCAGAACTGAAATAGAGGAGAGGCAAAGGAGAGTGAAATAAAAAGAATACTATTGTATTTTGGTTTTCAGTCCTTTGTCCTAAATTTCATACACTCATATGGATGTTGTTCTGGAAGAAAACTGGCTCCATGTCCACCTATTCCAGCTCTTCCACTGAGCAAACCTCTGCAGAGGTGAAATGCTCTGTGGAGGGTCTCATCAGCTGTAAAGAATAATAGCAGCAGACAGTTGGCTCTTGGCAAGTCATTAATAACTTCAAGTCTCCAGGATCTCAGCTGCACCTCCTTGGTCCTATGTCACATATTCCACCTGGGACTTAACACTGGAAACATAGAGAACACCAGTTCCCGAGCCACACTACAACAACTCTGCTGGTTCCTTGATTACCCTGCAGAGTCACTGGGTTGTCAGCATCTGGGCTCACACTGGGAGGCTGCACTTCTGGTCTGACAGCAGATCTGTCCTCCTAGGAGTTCATCCAACTACCTTACAGTTCATCCACTTCCACCTGGAGCTGCCCAGCCAGTTATCTCTCCCTTGGAGCTGACTGTGTAGCAGCAGGTTTGTCGCAGGCAGCATGTGTGTGCTCTGGCCCTGGGTCAGCTGAGTTCAGGACAGATTTCCTCTGCCTTTTGCTGAGAGGGTGCACATCTGAATCTGTCCTTCCAAAGATTACAGAACTTCAGGCACTGAGCTATTTGGTGTACTTTCTTTGAGATCTGTGGTTTGGTTGCCAGTAACTTTAATAGAGCTGGAATATAAATCAGACTGGATGTAAAACATTTGGGCTTCAGTGTGTCGGGCAGATATCCATGTAGAGAGAAGGGTAATCAAATCCTCTTGCATTTTAAACCTTACAGAATAAGGCTCTGGCTGAAGTCTTGCACATGTGGGAATTTTCTCTGGTAAAGCCTGTTCTTGTTGTCAGTAATGTAGATGAATAAAAAGCTTAACAATTAAGAAAGAAGGAAAACAAAGATAATACAACTGTCAAACTTTTTTTATTATTAATGCACAAATGAAAAACTGTGATGCTTGTGCATGCTGTTGCCCTTATTACCAGCTGTTGCCTGTGCACATGGGCTGGTATTTCACATGGCTGAACAGCCCTGCTGCCAGCAAGCACTCAAACAGACAGCATCAATAACAGCAGTCTTCCCACACTCTATACAATTTAAGCTATTCTTCAAATTAATAATAATACTTAATAAAGCTTCATCTCTCATTTGCAAAGAAAACCGTCAATTAATGTTAATCAGCGTCCTCAGAATGTGATCAGGCTGGGCTTGTAGCTGGACGTGCTGAAACAGTTCAACTGGCAGATGGAGCATTTTCCAACTATTCTAATTAATGACTGCTCATTTCAAGTGTTAATCCAATTAAATAAATAGGCAAAACAATAATATAAAAAATAATATACAGTATGAAACTGCTACTATCAGAGAGAATTCTTATCAAGAAAGTCAGCCTCACTCAGACCCACAAAGGGCCCAACAATTCCCTCCTGGATAAATGAATTCTAAAAGAGCTAGGGCTAGCTTTTGTTACTTATTTCTAACCATTTCTCTGGGAATGACATTTATATCACTTCCATTTTAACCTCCTGGCATCAACTGAGGAATTGCTTCTTTAAGTATTAGAACATTTTCCTGCAGAAAATGAGAAGGGATTCCTTTCACATATTATAGGCTTTTTTGGTGTAAGATTTAACTTGCCTTGCTTCTTGTCTTTTCTATTTGAAATAATTGCCTGCATTTTTTTTAGGAGTTTTATGTGAACATTGTATACCATACCACTGATGTAGGACTGCATTTGTTTGGGCTTATAAAGAGTTCAATTAGCCCCTTAATGCCTAGTTCAGTCACAATTAAACCTTCCCTGTTGACTCAGGATTGGTCTTTCTAAAGGCAGTGGAGGTGGTTTTAATTATTCATTCTCTGGGTTGTTTCTTACAGCAGTCTCAGCTGTGCTTTATTATTCAAAGGTTAATGCAAACTGAGAACTGGGTAAATTAAATTTGTTTGGCAGCTAGCAACCTGATGTATTATCGACACTGTGAAATATGGATGGCAACACTTCTGCTATTGTGCCACTTAAAAAGCCAGATTTCATCTTTAAAACAATTGCTAGTTTTGTTACTATGGCTGATAGAAAATGAACGTTCCATAATGTTATTGTCTCTGTAACCCATTATTGTTGAGAAGGCAAGGTAGTTTAGAAAGCCAAGAAGCATTAACAGCTATTATAGAAAATGGATGTAGGTACCATGACTAATGAAGTGCTCTGCACAGGACTGAGTCGTGCAGCTGTATTCAGGGAATCGTGCAGTCAGAAGTTTTAATGAAGGGAGCCTAAGGAATTGCAGGTGAAAGCGGTTTTTATTAACTTCCAGTGAACAAAACGAATAGTTGAGCAGTGAACATGACATGATGTCATATAATAATTGTATACCTTGGGTACATTGTGAGGCATGGGGCATAGCCAAGAGCTTTCAGCTGTTCTACACACTGAGTGATTCCACAAACCCCTGTACACTGCAGAAACCTTCACTGCAAACATAACAAGAATTGTTTCTCAAGAAATGCCTTCAGACAATACCACATCATTTTCTGAGATCTCTACTAGCACTGCCTTCCTCTAAAAAATATTAATCAGATATCTGGAAGCCACCATTCCAATTGATCCTAATTAAAATTCAGGTCCTGTAATCAGCATTCTGTGAACAGAAAAGAAGTCTTCATATGCTTTGAGAGTCCATTCTGAGTAAAATACATATTTGTATCGACAGGCATTATGTTGTATGAAAGGAGGCTGTGTTGGCTTTTAGAAAAGTCATGCTCAAGAACTTTTATTAGTTAGTATTTTATTACATCTTTTTCAGGAATTCACCATACATGTGAGAGATTTTTCTTGTTTCATACAGGATTATGTTTTGTACATTTTGAATATTATTTCAGTACTGTGTTTTTAACCAAGGACTTTGAATTAACATAATCCAACACTTCCTGTTGGATTTAACATAATTAACATAACCCACTTCCTGCTTATATTATTTTTAAGATAGGAGAATGATTGCAGAGCAAAGCAGCCTTCTATGGTAGTGACTGTAGACCTTAGGTTAGGAACAAGTGCAGCTGCAAGGTTGGTTGTACCCTGCTCAGTCTTTAGTACAGCCTGTGCTGTGTAATGTGTGTAATTACACTGCTACTGACTGGGGAGGTAGGTGGATAAGGAGGTAGGTGAAAATAGGATGGCTCGTGAAGCAAGACAGTGACAAGACATCTCAGCAAACTCTCTGTATCCTTGCACTGTAAATACTTCACATCTGCTCACTAAAATATTTGAGATAAGACAGTTGAGAATTTTTCTGTGCTTATTTAAATAATTTATGATGTGATTTTAATACTTCTTCCTGGCTGAATATATCACTTCTCTGACAGAGCTTAGGACATCAGATGCATGTTCTATCTAACTTAATGAATGTAATACACAATTTTAGTTTCTGGTGTTACAGCAAAACCAGCAGTACTACTGGTAGAGTATAACTGATGCAGTATATCCTTGATTGTATGTGGTTATTATATTTTTGTTTTCTGTTTTAGTGCTGGACCCAAAGGAGACAACATTTATGAATGGAGGTCAACTATACTGGGACCTCCAGGGTCTGTATATGAAGGTGGAGTTTTCTTCCTTGACATAACCTTTTCACCGGACTATCCTTTTAAACCACCCAAGGTTAGTAGAAGGCTATTCAAAGTCTGATAGGAGTCTTCTCCTGCTGATATTTTTTAATGTGTATGTTGGTATATCATTTTAGGATGAAACATAAAACCTTCAAAGGAATAATGAATTTTTAAACTTGACTCTTTTGATAGAAAGAATTTAAATAACTGGCTACAATTTGCTTGCATGCTGCCAGTATAGCTGAATCCGTATGGATTTATTTAGCAAAAGGTTGCATAATTTCCAGTAGCTATTTTTTAAATTTGGATTTGTTTCTAATATGAAAGTGCTTGTATTTGAGATGCACCCTTTATAAGTAGCTGAAGATACTTAATCTTTCCTGTTGACCCATATAATTCACCAGGCTTCTATGGCTGTCTGGACAAAAGTATGCACCTATTTCACTACCCCATATAGTATCTGCAAGTGCAAGATATTATAAGTAATCACTTTACATCAGTTTTTTTGGAAGAATGTGGGAAAAATATGGCACTGAAGTCCAGAAACTGGAGTGACAGAGATTTACAGAAGTGCTTAGGAATTCTTTTTATAATGCTGTCTATAATGATACCAGCCAGAAACAGAGAGCTGTATCAATAACATATAGGTGACAGATCATTACCATGATTAACTTGAAATGTCAAACATGAAAAATCTAGTGGTTAGTAAGACTGCAAAAACCAAAATGGGTGGAATGTGGCAATACAGAGTGTCATCTATAACAAGTTCTAATAATTGCTGGGGATCTCAGAATGGGACTTTATTGCTTGATCACAGGATTATTGCAAACTACCGGTGTAATGTATTTATTAAAAATGCAAACATCCTCCTAAAATGCATCCTCTGGCCTACAGAGAGAATGAATTACCAATGTGAGATGCATGATGCTTGGAAGTCTTTATCTGGAAGACTGAGGGCAAATCTTAACACACATGTTCGATAATTGGAACATAAACTGGGAAAATTTATCCCACAGAGCTGTTAATAGAATCAAATAAATTGATGGGGCTGTCTTCCATGAAACAAAGTAAAAAGAGGTGCATTGTTCACCTTGGAGAATGTGTCTGCAAGACCCCCATGGAAGGAGCTATGAGATAAAAAATATTTACCTTGTTTCTGATGCATTTATGAAAGGATGGGTGTGCCATGTTGGTCTATAACACAAGGATATTGCATTAAAAGGGAGCGAAGACAATTCCTATTTGATTACTTTGAGTAGATTATTGAAATGTAAGTGCCTATAGATCGAATTTTAATGCCACAGTAGTAATGTTTACAGTAGTAGATAACATTGATATTACCAGGAAAGGTTTTGTAAAACAAATGAGAGATGTGAATGCAAAGCACTTGTCATTTTGTAAATTGAACTTTCCCAGCCAGTAACCTAAAGATGGGTGAGTATAGCAGTCTAACTTTGTTTCCCATTTTTAGTGTTCAAGTTTATAGATGTCACTGAGAGGTCTTAGGGCAGTTGTACACCTTTCTGACTACCCAGTTTCAGATTTAGGCAGCTGTTGTTGCACAGCAAAGAAAGAATTAGAAATTTTATAATGTCTCCTTCAGTTTGTTAAAGCTCTGGGCATGCTGACCTGGGGTCAGTCCTGTTCTGTTCTTCCCCCTGTCCTGTTTTTCCTACCTTCCCCCAGTCCAGCCCACTGTCTGGACAAGTCTTGTTTTAACAAGTCCTATTTATTTACTTCTTTCTTGGGCTTAATCTGTTTGAGCTAGCTCCTGTGCAAGGGTTCAGTCACCCCAAAAACTAAAAATTATAATTTTTAGGGGATAAAATGGCTTTATGGCATATAAAATAGAGCTTGAAATTCTCTCAGAGAGCTAATATAGAAGAACTAGCTCTGAAAGACAAGTTACAGGGAGGTCTTTTGTCATTCCCTCTGTTGAATCTGTTGAGTCTTGAGGCAGTGTATGCAATAGACACCTTTTTAAAAGAGAAGTTGAAGGTTCAGTTTGCCATTTCACCACAAGGTAAAGTCTTTTTCAATCTGTACTCAGTTGTGCTCGGCAACTGTGTTATTTTGAGACATGAGTAATGCAGCTGTGCATTGCTTATTAATGAAATGTCAAGCAAAGAGGTGGTTCTTGTCCTGCTTCGTAATAGATTTGATTGTCTGCCTTTATCCTGATGCCAGTTGTCACTGTAAGAAATGTGTGCATCTAAATCATATGCAAATTTATTGCTTGGTAAAGGATAAGGGAATTGATGATGCCATATTGTCTCAGTAAAAGACCAGTTTTATGTTGACAGGAATTGTCATCTGTAAGAAAGTAATGGGTGTGTGTGTGCACAGGGGACTAATGTCAGATATAACTGTGTCATAAGCCTGTGTGGAATGCATGGATTCTTACTCTATTCACTTCAGCCACAGTTCTAAATGACCCCTATTTTCAGTCCTGCTGTATGACCTCGCAAACTGTTGCTGTTTCATTAGATCTATTTTCCAGACTTTATGAAATTCATTCATAAATAAAATAGTTAGGGAAATCCCTTTAATTAAGTAGCATGGGAAGACCACTGCTTATCATAAGGTAGCTGCCTGTCAGCACTGCTGGGAAAGGGTAGTTAAATATGTTCTCCCCAAGCTAATCTCTAGCAAAAGAAATGTCCTGAGTACGTGGAACATACCTCATGGCCTCCCAGTACACTGCTATCTGTGTCACTGGGTGTTGGCATCTCTTCTATTTCTCCACAAATTGTGGAGATTTGTGATACTTTGTGCTGTTCTCAGAATCATGGATTATAGAGTTATGGGCATAGATCATTATAGATTTCTTTGTAGTTATATTCTAATTTTTTCTAACTCCTTTTGGCTCTATCATCTTAAAAAGCCTAGTGATAAAGTACAAGACTGTGAAATGTACTGAGGAAGACATAAAATGTATCCTGAGTGTTGGCAAGATTACCTCCCTGTAAGAACATAGCAGAAAGGGTCTAATTCACATTTTTCACTATGATTGAATTCATAAATTACTCCTGAGATTTCTGTGGGCCATTTTCGTCCCTCATTCACTATGAAGTAAGGAAATATTTAAACAAGTACTGTCAAAATTGATCTTCCAAAAATGTGACCACAAAAAAACTGGGAAGAAACAGAAACTCTGTTTCCCAGATGCAATTAAATGACCCAGCCTGGGGTTCCAAAGCCAAATTCCCACATCACAACACATTCACTGTTAAGGGGCCTAATCCACAGTGTGTTAAAATCTGCAGAAAGATCCCTTTTCCTTATCTCTTCTCAGATGTTTTGCACTCCTTTATCACATCCATGTATGTGTATGTAACACATGGATCTTAAGGAGGGTAAAATAATTTTTTTTAAGTAAGAAAAATGCATTGAAAATTGATTTTGGATGTGTGTCTTTTATTTTTATTACCATCATTAAATATGTTTGTGGTGTAAACACTGTTCAGTTTGTATTATACAAAGTTCTTGATATTTTTTGAGGGATCCAGATTGCTTCTATAAACACTATTGATGCCTGTTCTGATCACTGGGTACCCTGTTCCATGTTCGAAAACATTAAATAAACAACAGAGACCACATTTGTACAAGTAAAGATATTTTATATTTTCAGTTTCCTTTTAAACAAATTTACAAAGCAATTTTTATTTGCTCTTCTAGATAGTTAACCTGCTTCTCTAGTTTCCCTTTATCACATAAAAGAAAGTGTATCACTCATTCAGGTTTTGTTTAAGTAGCTATGCAAATTTTCACTTTCAAGTGTTTCTTCCATTTTTGCACCTTTGTAGCTTCCAACATTCTTAAGAGTTTCAAGTTTTATCTCCATTTTCCACATTAATTCTCCTGTGTGATCCAGTTCACATTTCAGGATTTGTAGAACAACATGTCACTGTCATCAGGTTTCCCTTCCAGTCTGCACCAACAAGTCTTTCCCCTATGGATCCATAGGGGAAATGTTTTCATTTTGTCTGTCCTTACCTGTCAGTGTTTTTCCGAAGTTAAACCATAATCATAGAATCAAATTAAGTTCCTCTTTGCCATCACAGAACAAACCTTGTGGTAAGGCAGAGTATAATTTGCTCTCACACTATTAATTTCTTCCCCTTTGAAGTGGGTCTATTTCAGTATTTCAGCTTTGTCACATGCCTTGAAACTGGACTCCAAATTTTTTAAGCCAGAAGTCACTGACCTTTTCAGCTCTGCTTTCCTTATAAATCAATGGCATTTGGCTTCACTCACAACTGCAGCACACTCACACAGAGGAGGAAGTTGCTCTTCCCCAAAAAAGTTCACCTCTGTGTGACCAGTGCAGCTTGATAGGAATGATGGAGGGCCAACCCATATCTGCAACTCTGATTTAGCTCTATAACCAGAAAACAAGACCTTTAGAACAGCTTCTCTGAGAACTGACAAATTACCTTTGGCTTTCTGGGAGGCTTTAAAGAATTAAAAATATCTCCTTGCCTCCAGCGTGAGGAAGCTGCTGTAGCACTGCAGAAATGAGCCGAGCACCGTGGTGGCTGAGTCAGCAAGAAAGCAGGCAGGCTGCACCATCACTGTTCTCCTCTAGGCTGCATCCTCAGTGTCACATTGGTTTTATGACATGCCAGACAGAAGGAAGGTATGGGACACACAAAGTGAGGTATAGATGCATAGATGTGGTGATGAGCTCACTTTCTGTTGAAGGCCAGATGCTGCTGAGGCTTCAGTCTCAGTCACAAGGTGAGGTTTCACTTCAGCCCAAAAATACAGAACATCCCTTGTAGTATAAGGGACTGAAAAATAGACAAAGCTGTGCCCTGTTCAGAGCAGAAATGAATAAAAATTCTTAGGTGATGTCCCAAGGAAATAACCTTACATTTTTTCAATGGCTTAATGACCCCTTCAACCTTTCTTAGAAATACCTTTGAGATTTCTTTTTCCTGCTAAGTATCTTCCTTTCATCCTTAATGGATTCAGACAGTTCACCCCTTGGCTTTAACAGAGGAAAGGTCTCTCTCTTTCTCTCTCTCTCTCACTCTCCCCCCCTATCCCATTCAACACCCCAAAGGTCTTCTTTGGGGTATTGAATGGGATGTAGCCATGCCTAGATGTCTCTTGTGGGAGGATGTGTGTGCATATCTGTAGGTGTACACGTATGATTATATGTCCATCTGTATTTGAGTAGGGGATATCACATCTTTTAGTCAGCCTGGTCTGACAGAAAGAATTTTACCTCAATTTCTGTCCTCAGTCCACATAAGAAATCAGTGAATTCCCCAAGTATGCAAGGTTTTGATCTAAGATTTTTTTAAATTTAATGATCAATACAAACACCGCAACTTTGTGTACACTACACAACTGAAGGAAAGGCAAAAATTTCATTATTCTGCATACTCTCCCTCTGGAGCAGGAAGCTTTGACAAATCAGGAAGCTACACCAGATGTTTGTAGAAAAATGAATGCTCTTCAAGAGAACTTTCCTCCCAGGAATTGTCACTGCAGTGGAGTCTGCATTTTCCTCAAGAAAAATCTTTATTAATAACTTCTACTCTCATATTTGACTACATTCAGTCTGTTACAGTGTCAATTCAATTTAGCTGTGGCTGATACAGTATGGATATATCTATCATCCTAGTATTCAGCTAGCTGTATTTTTGAATTTGAGTGATTTATAGAATCTCTTAATCCCAATTCTACAATTAATCTTGCTAGTGACTTAAATCTCAGCTGACTGAAAAATGTTTCAGAGGACTTGAAAGCTGTAATATGCTAAATCACCTTTAAATCAAAATTAAAATAACAGAAAACTCTTGTTTCCTTCATGTAAGTCTCCTATGCCTATCAACTAACTGAAAAACTACTCTCAGCACTTGGAAGCCTAGATGGTTTAAATCAGCTGTTGGACTACAGGGGAGGCCCTTTTCCTTTTAAAACATAATTCACAACATCTATAGAGTCTGATCTTAATGACAATATTAAACATCTCATCAGGTTTTTTAATACCTAGTTGTAATATAGCACTAATCTCAATGCACTAAATATCCTTTTGTGGAATTCTTCTTCTATGGTAGACACTTTTGACCTATTTTGTAAGTTCATCCTCATGTCTGAGGGGCAATTCTTTTACTTCCTGGCTTCTACTCTATATGTTCATACTTCTTTTATATGTGATTAGCTGTTAAGGACACTTTTATCTGCAGTATAATAGAAAAACAGTGCTTATAAGAGTAGATGCAAAAAAATAAACATTCTCTGGTATTTCTAATCTACGTTGTTAAAATGAACCTTACTAGGCAGATATGCACTTTAAATTGCATTTATCACTACTAACACAATTTACACTTGAAGCTCTAAAACTCCCTAAGTACAGCCCATTTGACTGATCCCTTTTTACCATCTCTGCAACCCTGATGCAAGCAGGGCTTCAGTCTGCCTCCTCTAGCCCCCCTTCCCAGATATTGCCATCATAAGGGTAGCCTTCAAACGCAATGGTCTCCCTTCAACCTTATCCTTTACATTCATTTGCCTCGTCATACTTCTCTCATAGCCTCTGTCACATCCTATGAGCTCCCAGTGCCGTGCTGTGCTGCTCACAGCATTTTTCAGCTGCCTCCTGCCCTCCCCAGCCTCCTCCTCCGGATGGTGTGGCAGAGCCTCACCCGGCGCGTTCCCACTGCCTCCGTCCTCCCTTGTTCTCCTCACCCAGCCTTTCTGTGTGCATCTTCTTGCTAGAGCAGCCTGGGAATCCTTCATCCATGACAATAAATGGAGTTGGCAGGTTTTCCCAGCAAGTGAAGTCTTTGGGTGTTTGCAGGCAGAAATCAGGTGCAGGGGAGTCTTTGAGAGGGAGCAATGGACAATCTACCACCAGCAGGCCATTGTCAGAGGCAGCAGGACCAGCCCCAATCCTGCTCTTCTCAGAGCGGCTCTTTCCAGGCGTGTGAGCTGCAGAGTGCAGTTCCCGTGCTTGCACCACCTGCAGTGGAACAGTTTCTCCACAGGTCCCATCCCTAGGATGTTCCAGCCCTAGAAGTGTTGGAGGCCAGGTTGGGTGGAACTTTGAGCAGTCTGGTCTAGAGAGGAGGAGGGTTCACACTGGATGATCTTCAAGGTCCCTTCCAACCTAAACCAGTCTGTGAATCTGTGATGTCTTCAGGGGATGCTGAAGCAGCCCGCAGTGGTACAGGGCTCTGGACAGCTCAAACCCAGGTGGCTGCTTAAGAAAGTGTGATGTCTCTTAAAATGACAGAATGAGAGTTTTAAAGTGGAGGACATAGATGTGCGCAGAAATATGTTAGACTGAGGAGACAATCAATAACTATGTTTTACTGTGAATAAATGCAAAATATGTGTTTGATAAGGCAACACCATGGAAAACTCTGAGATTTCCTTTCAATTCATTTATCTGATAATTCTTTTAGTAATTGGCAAATTGAATTGCCAGTGATTCTTCTAATGAATAGCCTCTTTATGCACTCTGTTTACAATACTCTAATTTATATCAGTAGTTTCTATTGATTTATTTAATCTTGATGCAAACAGCTCTAACTCCTCCTGTTTTTCTTACCAAGATTTAGGTGATTTATCATTTCATCCAATTTCCTGTGAATACCCAGTACACTAAACTCTTTAAGAGGGCCTGTAGAGGCGTTGTATGGGGAATATCTTCTGCCTCACAGCACAGGTTTTCATGTTGCTTGTCATATTTTCAGAAGACAATTTGTCTGTTGGAAATTTCAGAAGCTACATAATTCTGCTGTATCAAGCATGTTTTAATGCTGCATAAAATCTGTGGTATCTAAAAATACATAATATGTCCATGTTGTTTCTTGTCCTCTTTTACACACACACAGATAAATATACACAGATGTGAGAGAAAGACTTTTTTGCACACCATTACTATAAAAGGAGAGCAGATGGACTGATAAGGACAAAAAACTACTACTTTTGGAGTCAATCTGCCTAGGACTTCTCATGTATGGAGTACCTAAATACCCAAAGGCTGTTGGAATTGGGTGAGGAAGAGGCCCCTGTTTCTGAGAAAAAAGTCTAGGAATAAAGTCTCATGCCTGGAGCACCATGCAGGAGCACTGTGGTGAACTGAGAGGGGCGTACATGTAGGACAGTACAGCCTGCATGCTTTGAACTTCAAAAGGGAGGTTTTATTTTATAAAATTTAAATGGCCAGTAAATCTTAAAAAAAACTCACTCTCTATAGAATATTTTTTTTGCTGACTTTATATAAGGATCTGCTAATTGTAAGAAAGATTATGCTGATTATATGAAAATAATTTTATAAAAACTCATAGTGACTTTGTCAGAGAAAGCTTTTGATGCTAGGCATATTACCATCTTGTTTCTATTCTGAACATCCCTAAACCCAAGCAGTAATCCATTTCCCTTGTCCTTTCCTTCTCTTCCTTTGTTTTCAGAAAACTTTGTACTGTTTAGGATTTTTTTTTCTCTTGGATACATCAAAGATTATCACGGTCCCTTTTTACTTTTCCTGTTGGTAAATCTGTGTGCAAAATGAGTGCATTTATATAATATAGATGCTTAGTGCTGCTGTTCTAATTCAGTTTTTTTCCCCTGCAACCCTGTTCAATGAGACAGTGTGAGTAGTTACTCAGCTTCATAATTACAATGAATATAACGAATAATTACTCACATTGCATACTGATTTATTTTAAGTAATATTAAAGATGAACTTATGTGGATGCTATTATATCCATTTAAATTGTTACCACTTTTGGCTGCTGATGTCTTGCATGGTACATTTCGCCAAAGAAGCACAGCACAGTTTGCATTCTCTGTAGGTCAAGCAAATGTAATTGCAGTTTATTATTTGCTGCTAATGCAGCTACCATGTATTTTCCTTCAATAAAATAAATTATATCTGGTTTTTACCAAGTAAAATTAGATGTAATCAAGTGTTTTGAGAACTGGATGAAGTTCATTTCTTGCTGTAAACTTAAAAAATACACTTAAATAGTGAGCATCAAATGGCCAGTCATTTTTTGTGCACTTTTTGTGATAAATCATTAAGTATCTCAGCAATTGTTCATGTGCATGCAACAAATATGTACTAACAAAATGGAAATAGTCCATCCTGTCTTAGAAAGGCAGCCTGAGTGCTCATAGATAAATGAAGTGCACACTGTAAGGAATTACACGTGCTAATTAATATAAAGGTTGTTGCAAGAACGTTGTGTCATTCAGAGCTACATGCACTTTTCATTTTGATTGTTTTATTTTTCTCATATGACTGAAGAGTGTAGGCCTGATCTTGTTTTTATTTGCTCTGAGTGGACGAATGTATTGCTCATAAAGTCTGACAAACTGAGATGGGAACAATTTACTCTCTCCTGAGCTCTATGAACATCATCATAAATGGCATCATATTATATATATATATATATATATATATATATAACCTTTTCTGTATGCAGTACAACTTCTTCCACCTCGTAGTGCCACTGCAGTTTTATTAAAGCAGAACTCCTGGGGTATATTTGAGGAAGACAGAAATTTCATCTCAAGCAGGCATGCAGGATTCCATCCTTGTCAGAAATGAAAATTCTTGAAACAAACTTCCCAAAACCGTGGGAATGAGAGCTCTGGGATCTTAGCTCTGCTTCCAGTGTTAGCTGAGCAAAAGGAGATTGTTTTTGTTTATTTTCTGGTTGGCTCTGGGGATTTTTCCTCTCTCCCTACACAGTCACCAGGCTCCAGTGACTGAGAAGCAGGAGGTGAGAGTTTGAGCCCAAAGAGGCTGATGAAAGCAAACCCTAAGGGCACACTGTAAGCCCTTGCATGTAATTTGTAAAACTAGGGAATCTTTTCTTCCTGCTGATATGATTTTGAAGAAGATTGCAACTGAATTTAGTAGAGTCTGAAAGTGTGTGAGATGGTGTACTAGGCACCATAGTGACTTCTGTGTTTAGACCTCCATGGAAAAGAGAGATAGCAAGTTATTTTAAGACTACATCATGCTGGAAAACTGGTGTTGAAAATCACTCTGAGATCCAGAAAGTACTTATTTTGCATTCAACTAGTTGTCTCCAATCACTGACCTGAAATCCATATTAGTTTCCTCTTCCCAGGTTCTATAAACAGTCTTTTTTCAGTCCTAAAACTTACTCAGTGAACAGCCAGACATAGCTTTGCATGTTTGACATTCAGCACTAGGTAACAGATGAGTTTATTCTTGTTTACTTTCAAAAGTGATTGAATATAAATCTTTATCATTACCTTTTGGAAGTTTGTTTGTAGTACTCATAGTTTTCAGAAGATAGTCCCATTTTTCCCTATTTCCCATAATTTGCATTTTCCTGACCTATACTTTTATTCAACAAAAATTAAATATGCTCTTTAAATTCCAGAATGAAAGAGAATAAATCCATAGAGAACATTTATTGTTCAAGAAAACCCATAAATTTCTCCTCTACCATTTCATAGTCTGAAGGTGACTTTGCCTGTGCACCCACACACTCCTTTGAGCCCCTGCATGGGATTGTTTAGGTGTTTTCATTAGGGGGTAAATGGAATTAGAGTCCACCATTTAAAGGAAACATTTAAGTGACATCAAAGGTGAACATATGACCATAATAAAGAAAATGCAGTTCCCCTGGAAAGGTATTAACACATGTTTTCTCTCTACGCATAGAATAGGAGGACCCTGCATAACCTTATAATGTAGATATGGTAAGCACAACATCCAGAAAGTTACATCTCAGCATTTCCCACATTATCAGCAATTTGAGGCAATACATGGATGAGGAAAGCAATGTGTCATCCCATTTGTACTCTGCTGCCTTGGGGTGGGAACTCTGTTACCTGCAACCTTCAGGCCACAGCTTCCAGTGTATTAAGGCTGTCATTAATACAGCTTCTTGTGCAATTCTAAATACTGTGATTCTTTTTATTAATTAATTGAATTGATTTTTCAGTGTTAAAATTAATAAATATGATGTATTGTAATTATAAAATAACTCATAGGTTGATTATGTAAATGCCTGCCTGTCTTAAGCAGGCATTTTAAAGTGCAGTGGCATATTTGGTGAGTTGGCGACATCGTCAGTGGTAAGCAGCAAGCCTTATCTTGCCTTTCTCAATCTCACAGGTTTAATATGTACTCATAGTGAAAAAATGCAACATTTCAGGTGTGAGCATTTTCTAAAAACAGCCTTCCAACAGCAAACAGGTGTAGTCCCACATACATTTATCCACCAGGTAGCCTGAGATGGCAATAGAGTGTTGAACAGTTCATGAAAGACTTTAACTACCTCCATTCATCTCAGTGGCTCTGAATCCTGCCAAATTCCCAGTGTCCTTGCTTCAGTGCTTCAGAAGCAGCTGAGGCAGTGTCAGTGTCAGTCCTCTCTGCTGGCAGCAAAACAGTTACACTTAAAATACACACTCAAATCGATGACCTTTTCTGAAGCAAGTTACAAGCTCAGACTGACCTGTCTATAAATATTTCAGAGGGTATAATTTAATCTGTGCAATGGATTCAGCGTTTTCCCCACATTCTGTGAGACCACACATATCTTATTACTCTTTGTATTTAGATGACACCAAATGAAGTCCTCAAATTTTTCATTGTGGAAGTATAGGGCAGCACCTTTGTTGAGGTAAAATACTTAAGCATAAGCTTTATTTCAACAGTGTACTGAAAAGTTAGCATATAATACTTAGAATTAAGCAGGTGCTTGCCTGAGTCCTGGGACATCCTGCTAAGGAGCAGTCACTGATTCACTTCTAACTGGAGTATAGGAGTTCCTGGAGTTAATCTACCTGGGGAATTAATGATCACCTACAATTCCCAGGATGGTTCTCCACACCATCTTCCTTTCTGGTCACTTTTGACATGCAGTTTGTGTAAGGTAGTTTATGGCTTTTGTGCATTGATAACCTTCCTTGTTCAAAATAGCTTCCCCTTGTAGACAGACATTTAATTTTATCACCAAATAATTTAAATAACTTTTTTGAGCTCACAGAAGATTTCCTTCCCTCCAAATGCTGAATGTGCTTGGGTTTCTCATGAGGGGGAGAAAATATATCACCTGGCTATAGCATTTGGATTAATTGAGATCATTGTGCCAGAAATATTTTAAATTCTCATAGAAGTCCCAGAAGTGAAGCACATAGGCTGGAAAACAACAAGCAAAACCACAAGTAAAGGGGGAAAAATGAAAGAACTTATAAGTATGGACTGGCAAACTGTGAAATTATCCAATTAATTAGCAACACTCTTAGATATAGAAGCATTTGAAAACTGATGAACTTGCTTTGTAGGGTTATTTGGTATAGAACTCACTGTTGCATCACAATGGGCTCCAAAACATTTTTCCAGATCTATGTGGGACAGTACTTAGGAGAAAAAGTATTTATTGTTGAATGAAATGTTTTAATACCATAAATCTACTATCTTTTCTTTCCATTATTTTGTCAAAGCTTCTTGATCTAATCCAAGGAGGCAGAATTTTTCAGTGGGCTAGAGAATGATTTCTATAATTATTTTTTTATAGAAGTAAACCAGTGGTAATAGTAAATACAAGTGATTATTTCACTTGTATTCTCTCTTCTGCTTGCTGAGGGGCCTGGTAGGCCCACTAAGATCACTGAAATTTCTGATACTGAAGAAAATCAGAAGATGAGCATGCCTGTCACCAGTTTGCATTACTCTCCAGACAGGGTTTATCTGTGGTAGGGCAGGGTTGGGTTTGTAGGCACCCTCATCTTACATTAGCACTGTCCCAGTGGAGTGAGGAGCTTCCCTGAGTCAGGGATTGCTTTGCCTGCTGTTTTCTCCTGCCTGCCCAGCCCCTCTTCTGGCAGGGCTGTTGCTGGTGAGGTAGATGTCTGAAGTTCTATGTCTTAATTTTGGATTTTAGGAACATGTTATTGAAACCATCTTGGTGTGACTTGCCATTTGGGTAGAACTGATGGAGAAATTAGTCCTTGATGGCCTCCAAGAGGTGGTTTTCTCACATTGTCCCTTCTTATCCAGTAGCCCCCATATTCATTCTGAACTATGAAGTGAACTTTCCTAGCTGAGCTTCTTTTAAAATAAAAAGCCTGAGTCTTCACCTTGAAGGAGGAGGACATTATTCTGGGCTAAAATAATTTCCTTGGTTTGTTACCTATGCGATCACCTGGAAGACCATATAAAATAGATACAAAAGTCATCAAAATAAACTATTAAAAAAAACCCAAAGGTGTATGTAAACAATTCTACTGATAAAAACATAACCTAAAATTTGGAAATAAAATAATTTTATTTGAGCAGCCTTTGTCAATAATATTTCACTTCAATTTTTCCAGGAGTCACTGCTGTGATGCCTCTGCAATTTTTTTTTACATCTTAATCTATTGTGTCAAATGATGGACAGATGAAGACAGTAGAAGAATCTGTCTTGTTCTGACTTCCTTCAAAGTGTGAAAGAGCTGTGGACCTGAGTTATGAACACTGTCTAAATCAGGGGCTGGAACAGGTTTTTTTTTGGCCGTATACAAAATAATGAGATTGATAAGACCAAGGCAGGAGGAAGCTCAGGAATTATGTCCCATTCTCATCCTGCACAAACTGGTTTCACTGCTGGCCACAGCTGCAAGAGGCAGAATTTATTTCCTTTATTTTGTCTTGCCCAGTCTTTAACCAGCGTAGCAGAGTCCCATCGTTTCAGCCTGGAAAGCAGAATCTTTGTTCCTATGGTTCTTCATTGCTTAATAATTGTGTAATTACTGGCTGGAACACTGCTGTACTGACACACTGTCCTTTGCAGGTCACGTTCCGGACAAGGATCTACCACTGTAACATTAACAGCCAAGGCGTCATCTGCCTGGACATTTTAAAGGACAACTGGAGTCCAGCGTTAACCATTTCTAAAGTTCTCCTCTCCATCTGCTCCCTCCTCACAGACTGTAACCCCGGTAAGATGAATTAACTTTCATATCCTCGTTCATTCATCATTCACGTTTGGTCAGCTCAGTAATATCTGGTCAGTGCTCTGGTTTACTGGTGCCTACTGAAAAAAAACCACAAAAATGTAAATTTTAAATGCTTTTCATATAAATAGTATAAAAAGAAAGCAGAGTTTCAGAAGCTCGAGTGCAGTTCTAGTACTGGAGAATAAATTTTTTTTAATTCAGAAAGTTTGATCTGTAGAAAATACCTTAGTATGCATAATTTGGATATTACAACCAGGATATTACCACCAAGAAATATTAATGAGTTAATAAATATTGAAAAGGAAAGCTTTCGTTTAAATATGCTGATAATGTGGTCTCTGAAAAGAATATTAATAGCATTGACAATGATAGATGCCTAACGCAGACTCTACAAATCATGCAAATTGGTTTAAATTAGGTTTATTCAATATCTTGGACAGTCAGCATGAGTATTCAAAGCAAGCTGTCATTCTTATTAACTAGCATAGCATTTAACCTCTTCCCTCAGCTCTTTTAGATTTGTTTTATGCCATTGACCACTAGATCTGTAATTTCCACTTTCTCTTACCCTATTTACCAACACATAATTCTGACTGTAGCCTTAGAAAACCGCAATATATAAAAATTCCTAAAAAATCATTGAAGAAAAATTATGTGATCTGTTTATATGTTATGAATGTTGTTGCTGGTTTGTTTTTTATTATACACTTCAATAGTATTTTTAATTTGTCCAAAGGGCTAAGAATTGCTTTGAAAAGGGCAAAATGTGAGATTCTGGCATAATCAGGGGCTGAATCAAAAGCTGTAATAGAATATTGAAATATTTCAAAACTCAAAATAAGGTGAGAGCGGGCAAAAATGTGATTGAGTGCTTTTATTTTCATGTAGGTTTGTTGCTGTATAGAACATTGAAACCTCTGGTGTTCCTTTCATCTGAGAGGTGGAATGAGAGTGTTACCATTTTAGGCACATTTATTTCAGGTGGATTGGATGCTCTCTACTAATGTCTCTGAAAGATTGATTTCTGTTAGTGTTTGGCCAAAAATATGCAGAAGTGTCTGTAGGTAGTCAGGCAGATAGATGACAGAAGTGTACAAAAACCAAATTAATATTTGCTCATGTGTCTTAGAGACCAGGTAAAGAACCAGAGACATTGAAAAGCTGTGTAGGGACTGAGAAGCTGTGTAGGGCAGTAAATACAGGCTCTCTCTTAGGGATACAGATACTTTCTTTGGAGGGATACAGTCGTCTTGAAAGCTGGACGGTTTCCAGCAGTGATTTGAAATTTAGAAATTCACTACTTCTGCCTTCTCAATCTTAAATCCTTACAGATGCTGTCAAACAACAGTTTTAGCATATCAAGTGTGTAAGAGGAATACTGAAAACTGTTATCCATACCGTATTACAATGTACAACAAGTTGACACATCAAAAATGGGAAGTTCTTCCATTTAGCCTCTTTCAGTTAGCAACCATAAGCATTGTCGTAACCACAGTAAATAAAACAATTTTATGATGTTTCATTTTCAAATCTTCTCTTTAATTATGAAGTAGTTTTGGATTTTGTCACTGCTTCATGGTAAAATTTTCTCTTTTTTTTTTTTGATACATTAACACAATTTCTTAATTTGCATCTCAGTCTCACAAGGCACTGTTGGCAGGTATTTTTGAAGTGCTGAGTCATTTTCTCCTTCCTTGGAAATTGCCTGTTTCATGATAGATATTCTTTTATTTAAAAGTGAACTTTGTGTTAGTGATGTACAATAGAACACTTGCAGAAATTTACAAGTCCTTACTTTTTGTCATGTTGCCTGATATGTTGCAGGTGCACTTCCTGTCCTATTATTTTTTGTGATATTTTATCATTAAAAAATTATTGATTACTTACCATCAGATAGATGGATGGATAGAAAGATATGTCACTGATACATATGCCATTGAAATATATCACATATATACACATAAGTAGCTGCAGAAACATGCATATATATTTTTTACAGCTGGGAGTAATTTTCTAATCTCTCAGTCCTCTCTTCATCTAACTAGTCTGCCCCTTTCTAAAGGCAGAAACACAACAGGGGTCTCGATTTGATAAGCAACTTTGAACTCTTTTTTCACCATTCATCAGCCAGAAGCAGATCAGGTCAAATGGAAAGGCAACACTGAATCTCCCACAAACATAAACACATAGGATGGGTGAGTCTTCCACCCTGTCCTCTGAAGCGAAGAATCAAGTATCAGTTACCCCCTACTCTTACATTTATGCAAATCTTCATTAGAACAACAAATAGCAGTAAGAATGGCAGCTAATTTACCCTCAGTCATACACAGTGATTAAACAGCACTGAAGCACAGCTGCAGCTTCATTGGCAAGCGCTGCTATTCTTCTCCAGCAGGCTGAGCAAATGAAAAGAGGTGTTTGCTCCTGCCGCTCCTGTCATTCACACCGTAATCTACAAAAGCCGCAGAGAGAGTCTCTTTCCTCCCTGGATATACATCACCGCCCTTTGTTCCCTATCACTTCAGGCAGGAGCAAGTTGGTCCTTTTTAAACAACTAATACAATCCTTTACTCGTAAGCTGTCTCAGACCCTTCAGTCCTGATTATTATTAATTGTCTCTGTTTTGCTTGGCAGTATCAGCCACTAAACTGTGTTAATGAAAGGTCTGAATTTTGTAACAGCTGGCTGACTTTTCCATGGGGAGAAGGGGTGTTGTAGTGTATGACTGAACCAGTGTGCATTATCTGGGAGTACAAGAGAGCCAAATGTATCAGAGGGATGGGAGAGATGGTGGGATACACTAGCCCAGTCCAAGCATTAGTATTTTTCTTTGAGGTGGTACTCGAGGCCACAGCACACATCCCTTTCTACAAATCAGGGCTCCAGTTCTGTAAATACTTTGGCATTTGCATGAGCAACCCCACAAAACCTGATAAATACCTTTACCTGCATGAAAGAGAGAGAGAGAGAGAGTGACTGAGTGACTAAATGTTTATAGGCTTTATGCTTGAGTGCTGAAAATGCCTGCTTCCAGTGTTAGCTGCTAGGGCTGGCTTGTGTGGGCAATTAGTTACTGCAGAGTAACTCCATGTGTGGATACTCCCCACTTTGAAAATGTATTAAGTTACAAAAACCTGTCTTGCTTGGACCAAAAGTCAACTATACTTTAAGTGTTCAAGCGGAGCCTGAAGAGTGTAAATTTCCACACTGCCTTAATCCAAAGAGCTTTTAAGTGCAGATGGCCATTGAGGTTTTGTGTTTTACTGAGTTTGAAGTGCTAAGCAAATTATTTTTTATAGTTACAGAGCTGGTGATGTTGATCTGGGTTAGAATGTTAATTTTTCTCAGTTGATCATTGCCATTCTGGCCTTGACAAAGGTTCTTGAGCCCCAGGAAAAATATCATTTACAAATGCTTCAGAGAAAATAAATTGTGACACTGCAACACTTTTCTTTGCATGGCTTTCTTCTTCACATTCAAAATCTGAACTTGGCTGGCCTGATTTTCCACGATGTCTGAACAGTCTTAACCTCCAATAGTGTCTGCTTAATAACATGCAGCTAAGCCTTGATTAGAACATCAGAACAAAGCCTATCTCTCCCTCACACCAGCCTCTTCCTTTCTGGTATCATCCTTTGGCTCTGGCTCCTTACCATTTTCCCCATGTGCAAGTTCCACGGTCAGTGGTGATTTTATCCCTCAGTTGACATTCTGGAACCAAATGCTCTGCTGCTGCTCCTGGCCCTCTTCCCTGCGTGGCAGCCGTGCCCCTCTGTGTGCTCCTGCGATGGGGATGTGCCAGGGGGTGCATACAGAGGATGAGTGGCAGACTGAGATGTGGCCAGCCACAATATTGCTTTCCCACAAATATTAGGCATCCAACATTTGGATGGCTACTGTAGCCAAAGTAACTGCTGAAGAGCCCTACAGAGCCTCACTTGCTTTGCTCTTTAGAAACCTCTGCCTGATTCTACCCACTTGTTTTTAAGCAAGTCTTGTCCTATACCTTAAGTGACCATTTTTCTGGTTTTCACTCCTGGTGTACTAATTAAGAACCATCCTCTTCCCTTCTTGTCTTTATTTGATGCACACCACCAGACCTGTGTGTATGAGTCTCCTTCTGTAAGAGAGACTTTCTGTTCCCCTGCTCATCCACACTGCACTCATCCTTCCTGAATGCTCCTGACTCTTGGAGTTCACTGGGGCATGAGGCACAGCTAGACAGCCTAACCTGCTCATCATCACCATCATCCAGGTGGAAATATTTACTGCTCCCTGTTGGATGTGCCTATCTCACTTGGCAGCCCCACTGAAGGTTATTTCTGTCTTAGCCCTGTCATTTTCATTCATTGTCTGCTTTTTAACCCAATTGACTGAAATGGTGGAGAAAGGAAAAGAGGAAAAGGAAAGAGGAAAAAGCAAAAAAAAAAGAAAGGAAGAGCAAAAGAAAGAAAAAGCTTTTGCTAGAAAGGGCAAAACCTCTGCATTAACCTCTGGCAAAGGATATGCTCAAAAAAATGCCTGCAGTACCCTCTTCACTGGGGTCAGCACTAGTCAAGTTGTTTGTTCTGCTCTCAGATAGTTCAGTGACTGACATATTATCAGTGTAAAGATGCTTGTCTGGTTACCTTTTAAACTCACCAGAAATTGTGAGGCAGTTTGTTTAGTGTTACCCGTAAAGTTTGCTGTGAACGTAGTTTGAGGCTGAAGCATATGTGTCCTCACAATAAATGTACTTATGAGAGTAAATGAGTAGCACTACATTACTTTGGGAAAGTAGCACTACATTACTTCAAAGTGAGACCCATCCATTTTTATAGTAGTTGCAGTTGCACAGCACATCTGAAAAGCAGACTATTTATGTTAAAAAATTCTGCAATGTACATTGTGGCTTTCAAATATATTGTACCCCGGTTAGAAGTGGATATGCTGTTTTTTACAAGTATTGACATGAATCATGAATTTACTAGATGGTTTCATACTTTGTTAACCTACATGAAGTAATGTGGCTTTGCATTTTAATGACTTACATTTATCTAAGCATAGATAAGCCAAGTCAAAGATCCTAAGGTTATGGGGATCTTTACGTCTCACTAAGGGACACAAGACATACTTTTAAGCTTTATTCATATGAGTCATTCCTATATTTTGCCTTTATCTTCCCTAGAAACCTCTTGTTTTTATCACAGAGTAGGTATAACAGGCAATTTTGGATAACATGCTATTGTTCTTTTCCTGTTACAATTACAAGTTATCCATGTGTTTTGGCATGATTTAGGTCTGACAAAAGATATTAACACCCTTACATACACCTGCATGAAGGTACTAAATTTAAGAAAATTTAGAGATGGGATTCAGTTATTACATTATTCTTTTTCCTTTTTTTTTTTTTTATTTTCCCCTATCATTTTCCTAAGGGTGTGCCAGGTTCTGTACTCTTGTTGCTGAGGGTATAAAATCCCGGTTCTGTCATCTTTTGCAGGAAAGGATTCAATAGTGTAATTTAATGCATATCTTTGATCCTCAATGGAATCTAAAACAGCACTTTGGAGAGTGATTTTTCAACATAATCTTAAAAGCCATAAAAGCCTGAATGGTATTTGCCCTGCTACAAAGCTGCTGGAATTGCTGCTGTTACCAGAACCTCTGCAAAACATGAGTAGGTGGGAAGATTTTAAGTCAGACAACATGCAAGGGAAGGAACTGAATTAGTGATTTCTCAGCCCATTTGCCTTGCAGACAGCAGTATACATTCTTGGAGGGAAGTTGTTGTCCTGCTGCAATGCCACTGCCCTGTCCCATCCTTCAGCAATCATCCCAAATCCGGTTGTTAGAATTGCTCCAGCCAGGGTTCATATCTCCAAGTGCAACATGGATAGATCTGCTATCTAGCAAGCTTTGAGCATCTCCACATTTTGAATTTGTGTTGGTACTTGGGAAATGTAAGCTTCATCTGAATGTTTTTTTGTAGCAATTCCACAATCTCTACAAATTTCAATAAGATACTGACAGAAATACCTGGACTACCCAATATACAATACAATATCCATGGACTTGTCTTCTGCACACCCCAGACAAAGGAGAGTAGGTTCACTTAAGCCCTCTCAGGAAAAGGCATCTCCCACCAGGAGCTGGAGTGCTGCACTTTGCTGCCCACTGACACACTCTGTGCTCCTGACACTGCTTTGGGCTGATCAGCTCTGGCACAGGGGCACCAAGAGCCAGAATTGCCACAGCCATTTACAAACCAAGTGTGTGTCAATGCATCAGGTTCCACAGGAATAGCTCTGCTTCTTCAGCCAGCAAAGCCCCAGCCATAGCAGCATGCATTTTAATACACTAATAGATGTCCAGTGTATCGATAAAAAAGATCTATTTTCAGAATTACTGTGGTACTTGAAAACGGTTTCCCGTCCAAAAAAAAAAAAAGTTTAAAATAAATCCAAGGGAGCTTAATAAAGGAAAATGTAACATAGTTGTAATAATAAAATCTGTTCCATGCTGGAGCATTTGGCTCTGAGTGGGAATTTGGCTGACTTGTGGTCACAGCTCTGCTATTTGGCTTCCATGTTCCAACTTTAAAATAGCTACCCAGCCCTATGTAATGGAGAACAGGTCTGTGCTCCTCACCACTCAGCAGCCTGGATGTATCTTCCTTTCTCTCAATTATTCCATATATCTCAATCTAGCAGGAAGCATGTACCATGTTTCTCTTCATCTGGTGCTTCCCCATAGCAGAGGCTGCTTTCTGTCAGTGCCAGTTCACATCAGGTGTACCTTCTGCTATTTTTTTAGACTTCCGAATTATCATTCCTTCTTTTACCCTCATCCCCAGTTGTGAAGTGAATTCAGAAACTCTGGATGACAGCAAGTTCAAGGGATGAGCCACTTCTCATTTTCCTCATTCTTGTAATTTTTTTCCTTAAAGCGATAATCTGAATGTTTTGCTACTGTCAGAAACTGCTTCAGAATCCAATCTGAATTTTTTTTCTTTCTCGTTTAACATCTTAACAGCTTTGTTCAGTTTATCAGAAAGGATTCTTAGGCTTTCCTATGCCCAAGTATGTGCTGTGGTGGTTACTAGTGAAATTTTGTTTCCTGATTGAACATTTTTGGCAAGACATACAGAAGACAGGAAAATTATAAGTACTCCTTATAAATACTCAGTAAAATTATAAATACTCATTCTTTAATAATCCATATTTGACTATATTTGTCAACTGCGATGAATATTCTGGAAAATTACTGAAATACTTTTAAGTTGGTAAAACAATATTAATTTGTCCCATTTTATGAGACTGGCTAAGCCCTGCTACTTTGATTCTTTCCTGGCACCCACAGGCTACCAGGTGCAATGTCACAACACGGTACTATCAGACATACAACAAAACAATCTCATTTTCCCATATATCCTTTTTGTAAGCAGCAGAGGGTCATGTAAACAATGAAATTGCTCTGTTGTCTGAGATTATTTATATTCTTTAGCTTGGAGCTGTTTTTTCCCTTTTCTTCAGAGTTTGTATACTGTACTCTGTCAGGAAGTGGGCAGGTTTCTGGGCTGTTTCAGCACAATGGAAAACACTTTCTTTGTATCTGAAGCAGGAAAATACTCTCTGCCATGTCACTCAAGCATGGCAACAAGTAACACAGAGTAAATGAAAGTTAAAGCAGCTGGGAATCAGCTCAGGGAGTAATGTTTTTTGGTTTCTTCTGAGTTGCAACATAACCTTTCTGTTCCTTTTTTACATCTCTGACATGAGTTTTCTCCAAAAGGGATGAGCTCACTCAGGAGGCTCTGGCTCAGCAAAGACGAAGTGCAGTGTGAGGTTGCTCTGGTGCCTCAGTGCTGCTGGACGGGGAGTAGAGCAAATGTGTGTTCAGCATAAAGACCATCCTAAGAAGTTGTCCTAAGGGAGCATGAAAGAAAAATCCAGCATAAAACTGATGGAGTTTGTTCTCTCAGTGAGTGCAGAATGACTACATCAAAAGTGGGACTGTCTTGAGAAAAATATGAACAAAGAGATCCCATCTGTGATGAAGTTCTTTTTGCAAGAAAGTACTTGTGTGTCTATAAATACTGTATGTTCCCCTCCCTGTTCTGCAGAACCTGCTACATAGGTAAATTTACATATTTGCACTGACTGTATCACAGAATCTAGAGCTGATATTTACAAATTCTTGGTAGCTCATCAGTGCTTTCTCTTTCCATTCCTTTTAAAAGATACTGTGCTGTACGAGTTATGCTGTAGTGTGTATACAATACTAACTTCTATAGTTTGAATCAATTACAGCTTCTCATATTCTGAGCTGAACACACAGTACCAATATGTTAAAGGCATTTAGGCACCTAAAGCTTCTGACTGTCAGCTGGCAGAGTTTTCAGTACTTCCCATGGGATTTACACATTTGAAGTCTCACTAGGAGCCTCTCAGCACTGCCAGGAAGAGACTTGTTATACATCTGGTCTTTAAATATTTGCAGACACATACACCTATATATCTTCAACTCTGGACATGATCTATAAACATGGTATTAAACAGATGTAAATGCAAGAAATGCAGCAGCACATTATGAAAATTGTATATAGATATGCATTGAAATAGAATTAATTTGCTTTGCTATGAAAAGCTGATGAAACTGTTACAAGATTTGTTCTTATCAGTTGACTAAGTCCCCTCAACATGAACTCATGGCTGTGGGGATTATTATAACAGCAGGGAAAACATTTGTGAACTGTCATCCCTTTAGTAGTTCTCAGGAAAATATGTCTTGGAATATCTCCTAATTATGTGTGCAGGGGGAGGAGGCTTGGATCAGGATTACTATTGATGTTGGCCTAAATCATTGCTCTTTTCAGTCGCACTTTGACAACACCTTATGGGTAGAAGACCATTATTTGTGAGCATAGAGGCTTTTAGTGTGTTTAGATTTAGGCTATTCAAAGCTCACAAGACTTCATTAAAAAGATTAACATAACTATAGAAGTAAAATTGTTTAGAAATACTTTGTTTTAAACCCCCCCATTATGGTTTCAGAAGTCTACAGTCTGTTTAATTTTTTTTTCTGAAAAGTGTCTAGAAATATTTACATGAGAAAATTGGCAAGTTTATGTAATTTAGAAAGTGAATGGCAGAGATTATTTTTTAAAAATAACATCTGGATTTTGTGGTATCCAAGGCATGATGCAGTCATTAGCTATAGCTCCAGATGCCAGTCACACACACACTTACCCTATTCTTTTTTTATTCTGATGTATCTGGAACTCTGCAAAGAGTAATGAGTAGAAGGAGCAAAGTCACTCTCTAGCAGAAGACCAGTGCTCCTCATTGAGTCATGTACATTGCCTGCAACTGCTCATCCCTCAGTGGTTCAGAGAATAGTGTAAAAATCCTTCAAAGCACTTTACTTACACAGTAATACACAGGAGAGGAAATTCCCTCCTAGCTACAGCTAAGAATCAATTATGTGCTGAAGGATGAGCAGTACAGCCTTTGCAATGGTAGCTCAGGTGGTGCATGGCTACCAAGTTTTCTAATTCTTTTTTGAGTTTACTAAATCACCTACTAAATCACTTTACTTTTTGTGTGTGCTCAACAATATGTATGAAGCATCTCTTAACTTTTGCTAAATGTGGTGGGGTTTTGTTTGTGTTCCTTTCTTGCCATGGAAAAGAAAGAAGACCACTTTTTTTTTTTTATCTTCTTTACCAAATGACCTGTCACATCTTATTTTGTGGTTTGTTTTTTTTTCTTCTTGAAGAAATCACCTTAGATTTCAACCATTTTAAATGGAAAAGCTTTGACCATACTGTTAATGATTTCCTGTCCTTTTCAATAATGTTTTGCTCCTAATTTGTTTTTGCTTTAGGAGATGTGCGAAAAATTGAACTTCAGACATAATAATACCCAACCATCAGTTTATTAAATGTCATCTGATTAAATCAGGGATTGACTAAAATTCAAATCAGTAAAGAAGCTTTGTACATCTGTGACAAGAAATAAATGTAAAGGGATGTAACTGGCACTCATAAGAAAAGAGTCTTGTCACAACACTTGAATGTTACTCATTTTTATTATTCCTCAGAAAGAGTTTCTAGAATATCTAGAATAAAGTCTTATCCCAAAATGGAAGTAAAACTGGAGAAAACCTGAGTTTTGGGTTTGTTTTTTTTTACATGAAACTTATAAAAGTTCTATGATAAATATACATACCAGGCTTTTAAAGTTGGTTGATTTCTGCTCAAGAAGTTTCAGCACAGTTTCTTTAAGCTTAGGCTCAACCATCATTAAATTAAAAGTCCTTGAGAAAATGCATGAGTGATGGATGCTACAAATACAAAAGGTTACAATTCATTTTCTTTCCAATAAAGATGTGTAATTTAAAATACTACCAGTGGAGATTTCCTATGCCCATTAACTCAGAGCGAAGACAGGTATTCTAGTGCATACACATAATAAATCTTTGTGTGAACCAAGACCAAAATAAGTCAGCAATGTTAAATGTTTAACAATGTGAAGTATTTAAATAAAGCTATTTGTTATTTCTCATATATTAAATACAGATTTCCAGCTTAATTTCAGTGAGTTCCAAGATAAAAAGTAAATTGCATTTTAAAATATACTCTAATATTTTACAGTCATTAAATATATTTTCTTTGTTTCATGTAGGTTTTGTCTGCCAATACAGACGTCTTTAATCATACTGGAAATTTTTTTTTTTATGAAGTAGATAGATCACTTGCAGGCTTAACCCATTCTACTGAATATATTTTTCTCACTAATATAACTGTATATATTTAAAGGAAAAATACATAAAACTAGAAAATCAATAGATTTAGACATCACATTCTAATTTCAGAATAATTTAATCCAATATTAATTATTCCCAGTCAATAAAAATAGCTCAAATCTCAGATGGAGTAAACTGGCATCAGTCCTGCTGAGGTTTTATAGTCCAGATTTTTCATTTAGACTTTGTTCCATTTTTCTAAGTGGGGGTTTGTTTTGTGTGTTTGTTGATTTTCTTTTTCCCTGTGTACCTTTTTTAACATGAAGGCAAGGACAGATTTTCAAATTTCTTGCCATACATTGCTAACTGCCTGTGAACCACCATCAGGAACCTAATTAGCATGACTATTTTTAAGACTGATTTTCCTATTCCTAAAATACAATTAATTTTTGTTTCACCATAGAAATCACACTGCTCCACATGCCTTAAGCTCCTGAAAGGAAGCCTGCTACATTTGGCTAACAGATTCGCAATAAGAATGTTGAGTCAGTCCTGAAAAGCAAAATTTATAATCGTGGATATGTTAGCTATTAAATCATTTAGTCTCTCACTTTCTTGTGTAAGATTTCAGAAATTAGTATTCCTGAGTCATCCAGATTCTACCTTCAGAGATGATTTACACTGCTGCAAGACATGTCTCTCGTATTTTGCATGGCTAATTTTCTATTTTATTCAGCAGGGGAGGAGGAAATGGTTGTTTGTTTTATACAGTCTTGCAGATCTATCAAAGGCAACAAATAAAACAAATTATTTGCAGTGTGTGTTTCAGAATCCCTATTTTCACAGCAAATTAAGTTCAGGTGCATTAGATGGACTTGTAGACAGCTACTTAAATACCAAAATATATCGTGCAATTGTCCCAAATTTAAGGATGGGCTGTACTGTAAAATTTCATATTCATGTGGGATACAGAAATAGAGCTTTGATTAGTAAATTGTTTGTAGAATTTTCCATCTGTACAAGGCTTAGAAAAAGGCCCTTCTATGCAGTGGAGCATTTACAACTCCAAGATTAATTTGATTTCAGAAAATTCTCAGGGGCTGGAATCCTTGTTTCTTGGGTTTTTATAATATTGATTAGATAAAGTGGCTGTATAAAGTGGTGTGAAAGTAGAACTTACTGTAAGACATAATATTATACTAGCAGAAGGAATTCCGTAATGACCTTTTGTGTCTTTTCCATCTCTACCTTGAGTCGCTTTTTTCTACGGCTCAATCTCAGAACTCTTTATGCCAATGCCTGAAATCATTTTGCAAAGTGATTATCATTTAGTCAGGCATGCCACTGGAGTCAATGTGACCCCTCAGGCAGGAAAGATAAGATTTCCAAATAAAGTTATTTTAACTGTTACGAAATAAGAAATTATCACTGTAAAATATCACAAATTCCATCTTTTTTCAGCGTTGCCATGTAGCTTCATTGCAACTAATCCAGGAGTAGAACTTACCTTCATGATGAGTGCTACTTACTTTGTTTAACCTGTTTTTTCCTTCTAGTCCTATTAGAACCTGTTCATAATTAGGCATAATTATATTCATGTTCTGCAGTTAATCTAAAAGTGGATAGTCCAGTTGGTTGCTAAAATGGGGTTGTTTTCTCACTCACCTGCTGATTGCCCAGTCATTACCTGTATAGGTAGGGGATGGAGAGGCCCGACTGCTTTTTGTGTTATTGGGTAACAGTAGGAGGTGTGCTCATGCAAGGCACACCTGAGCTCCTATTCCTCTTCCAATGGATGTTCAACCTGCTAAGGGATTTCAGGCCCTGGGCTATGAATGAGTTTCATTTAGTAAGCCTTAAAAGGGATAAAATTCTCCACTAACCCCACCTTTTGTAAATAAAGGCGTCTTGTATTCTTTTGACATTTTTATGGGATTCTTAATAGGAGTTTTGGGTTTAAATTTGACAAATTAGTGATGAGATTTAATTGGACAAGAAGGGGAAAATCAGATTAAACCAAAATATGCAGCATTCAAGTGTCTAAAAAACCAGACCATGCAGTAACACCTCCTCCCTTCCTGTCCTCTAGGAGTCCACATGGTAAGTGGATCCTATAGGAACTCCTGGTTCTCTTGCAGAGCAATCTGCCTTTGGTACATGTGATTATAGGATGTCTAACCTTTCACAAAGCATGGTCACAGAGAATAGCTTTACCCTCAGTTTCTTAGGGGTTAAACTATTTGCTCAGGATGTGTAAGACCCATAGGTCAATCCTGTGCCTGGAGGAGGTGATTAATGGGAAATAAGGAGACACAAATCCAGAGACACAAGCATTCCTACAGGATAGCTATCCCTCTCTTAGTGAATCTTCAGACACACTAAAAAATCACATCCACAGTGCTTTTCTGAAAATACAGTTATGACCCTATGGATAAAAGCCAGTTTAATTATGGGTCTTAGCATTTTGGTTGCTTGACAACATGTTGAGATCCGAGGGCTGTGATTTTCTTATTATCCACTCACAACCATCTTCCACAAGGTAAATGCATATTGCTGTAGCTTCTTCAAATTTTATCAAACCACATGCCATGTAATGTCTTTCAAATTAAGTTCTACAGTTACTAACACCTTTTTATTAATTTTTTTCTAATAGCAATGACTGCTTCTCAATTGAGTAAGTTATTATGAACAGACACATTGCTAATGTATCTGTGCTTTTAATATTGAGACGCATCCAAGCATCAAAGTGAAGTGTGTTATTTTAGAATTTTAATTGTTCCAGCATACTGGCACATCTAATAGGTGCATGTTCTTCCTTAATTAAAGATAACTCTTCAAGATCAGTACACTGTGCCTTGCTGATCTTTGATTGCCTCAGCTAACTCCCAGTCAGCCAGTAAAGTTTATAGAAATTCTGCTAAAAACTGAAGACTGAAAAAAAAAAAAATCTTTCTCTTTAAGCAAGAATGATTTCCCTTGGCAAGATACAGAGATGAATCACTGCCAACACTTCCCTTTAAGAGCTGCGTTAATAAAATTGGGCCAGATAATACTCCTTATTTCTGAAACATCTTTTTCTTAGGCAGCCTCATATTTCACACTAGTGTGTGGTAGGTAGCCTGACAGCAATCAAACACAAGTCTAGAAAGAGGAATGAATTTCTTCCTCCATGCTTACAAAATGGATATTTTAGTAAATGGATGTTTCCTAAACTAGATTTGCAGAGTTCTTTTATTTTTGAAGATAGGTAACATTTTTTTTATTGAGACAACAGTTTGGACATTGTAATCAACTCACGTTGATTATGCAAACTTAACAGAAGTCAAATGTATTTCTGGCAATTCTACAGTGCTCAAAATTTAGAGTCAAGTCATGGGTGGCAGCCTTTTTTGTGATACACATCTGTACAGCCACATTTATGAAATTATCTAGATACCTTGTCTGGGTGATGGAAAAGCTTTAGTCCGGCTTCACAGATGGGAAGCTAAGGCACCACTGTAAGACCAATTGACTTTCTTTTTATATATATTAGAATGTCTATTGAATGTTGAGAAGTGAGCAGATAAATCTGTAAAACTAGTTCCTGAAATGAGAAGCAGACTTCATTATATAAAGTTTCTACCATGAACTATAATTTCTAAAATTGGTATTAGCTTCACTGACTTTTTTCCTAGTAGACATTTGATCTTTCTGGAATTTGTTCCTTTCTCCTCTAGTGACAACCATTTTTCTTTACTGGAAAAACTAATTTTATTTGTTCTCTTTTTGTAATACAGTGTTCATTGATCACTTTATCATTCTTCTGTATTGCTTTCAAAGAGCCCCGCAGATGGTTAAATACGTTCTATGTGGATAGTTGAAATTGTGATTTTGTGAAAGTCGGGAATAAATTGTAGTTCAGCTTGTAGGCTGTGTAAAGCAATTCAGAGCCCTGCTACCACCCTTTGTTCTGCCCTGAATCACGCTGTTGTTCCAGTTTGTGCGCGTGTGTTGATCAGGCTCCCAACCGCGAGCTCGTTTTATTGCTGCACAAACAGGGATTAGCGCTGCCGCGCTCCTTTTCACTCGTGCCCTGGGTATGAGCACTCTTTTCAAAGGTGAAAGGTTAGTGGAGTAATTCAGTGGGCCACTTTACCTGTCTCTGCCCTCAAAGAATTACTTAGTCTGTGCATTATTATTAATGATAGCAAAAGAGAGCAACACTGCTGCTCTAAGATCACTGAAGGATGCTGTGATGCATTTCACATATCTCATTTTCTACATCAAGACTCACAGTATCCTTGACATGGGCTTCTAGGAGTTCACTGAGTTAGAAGCAGGTGATATGTGGCTAAATATTAAAACTTCCCAAGGCAAAGTGACACAATAAATAAAATTACTCACAAACAATTCATCTTCTCTTAATCCCTTCTTCTTGGAGTACTAAATTGTTCTGCGACATGTTTGGTATAGCATGTCTCACTGCTGCCTTTGCAGTTTTCTGTGACTGGTATTTTTGTAACACTAACCTGGATACACTGAAAACAAGTAAGAAAATATAATTACATATTAAATAACTTTTAAATTAGGAGTGGTTTTGGTTTGAATCAAACTGTCGCCATTTGCTGTTAAGAAAACAGGTGTTTTTGGTGAAGTCTTAGTTTCTGTGCTTATCCCAATCTTAACTTTAATTTTTTTTTTGCTTTAGTTTGCCTTTTAGATCTTAAACATTGGTACAATATTAAAACCAGCAAAAATTGGATTCCAAAATCTTGGCTTTCACTGCAAGCCAATGTGGGAATATATTCTGTCCTGCACTGCTGTTTGCAATGAAAACACCAAAGAAAATGTAGTTACTGAAAATGTGAATTTTTATTCATGGGGAGGTTTGGTTTTGGGGTAACCAATCCTGCCTGTACTGCTGTATAAAGATGACTCCAATGCAGGTATCCTGTGTATAACATTGAGAGCACACTGACTTTTCCCTAAAAATAAGAGCTCAAGCACTCCACATTTTAATTGAAAAATAAATACACCATAATATCTGGTAAGAGAGGCTGTCCTGAAAGAAATGAACAAAAAACAGTAGTATTCCTTAAACCAAAAATTCTTCTAAATGTGTAACTGAAGTTAAAATAACTAGAAAATTACTTACTTGTTTCATGTCACACATCCTGTCCAAAGAATAGGAAACATTTAATTTTTGCTGACTGCTGTTTCAGTACAGGTAGTTCTGTAGAGCCTCTCAATGGGGTGCTCTCATAGCTGTGAGCATGGAGTCATTTAGTTCAGGAAAAGGAATAAGACCTTTCAAATTACATCTAACCTTTGGAAATTCTTCCACTTTCAGTTCTTCTCTTCAGCTGGAGACCAGCTCTTTACAGCTTGATACAAAGCTGAATCTAAACTAGACCAAGAAAAAAGTACGTCCTAAATATTTGGCTGAAGAAACTTGAGATTTTTATAGGGCTGTGGTTTTTAGGTTTTAAGGTACTCTAGAAATCTTCTGAGAACCCGCTTGTGGTGATGTAATAACTGGCTCTATCAGCTGTTCTCTGTTAAAACTGCAAAATACTGCAATGGAAATAAAATTCTACTTTATAAATGCTCATAAAAATATATAAAATGCATACAAACACCCGTAATGTACATTTTAAGTCTAAATGTGTGTCTCTTTAACCATGTTGGCATTACCGATTGGAATTTCATTGCATATTGTGTGGTTGATGGGGAAGGCACATTGAAATCAAGCTGTTAAACACACCATCTCTGTTTTTTATTTCACTAGAGTATGTTTGCTGTATTTTTAAAAGAGCATTGCAAAGCCCAGGAGATGAATTCTGCTCTGAAATTGCTATTTGCTGACATGGAAATAGCTGTAAAAATACAAGCTGAGAAAAATACAGTGCAGCAATATATTTTCATTTATTTGGGGGGAAAGTAGTTTTTAAAGAAGAATTATAGTCTGCCTTCTGAATGATAAAACAGTTTAACTAGCATTAAACACAGCTGAAATTTTGTAATGACCAAACCTCAGCTCATGCAAATCCCCAATAGCATTAACTTCCTAGAATTGAACTGTAAATTTGATTAGCCTTACAATAGACATGAGACACAAATGTTCTTCCTTATACAGTCATATTGAGTGGCTGCAAAAGAAGATGACAAGGTATTGTGGAGCAGTGCATACAACCTTTTTAAGCTAGGGACAAGCTCCAGCTCACCCAGCTTTCAAAATCACATAAATACAGGGCAATTTCATGAATTCTAATATAACATGAGGATTACATGTGGTGAGGTGAGGAAGGATTTAGCAGCTGCAGTCTTTCTGTAAATCATCCAGAAGATTTTTTTTTCGTAGTCTAGTTCTTTAGATTGACATTTTACTTGTAAACTACATTGCTGAACCATAGCTTCTTTTCTTACCTGTATAATATGGTGCCTTTTTAATATATTATTGTTACTGATGCACTGTCCTCTGATGTGAAATTTGATCCTGTAATTCCTGGTGTGTTAATATTTCACATGGAGTTAATTAGAATACAGGATAAAAAATTTCCTTCACACAAGTTAAAGGTTATGGAGGCATCCCAGGGTGGGGTTTTAGAAGGAAAAGTAAATTACAAGTTCTGAAGATTTCTGGGTCCACAGAGTTGCAGCAGCTCCTCCAGGCTGGCACAGCCACCAGCACCCCAAAGGCTGGGAAGCCCATTCCTGCCCACAGCACGGGAAGGAGCTGTGCACAGAGGGTGCCATCCCAGCTCTCAAGTCAGCCACCACATTTCTAGTGATCTCCTGCCAGGCCATGAATTGCATAGATATGCTTTTTTATTAATTTATTGTGGGTTTATTTTAATTTCTTTCACAAGATTGTTTCACCAACACATTCCTGGCATAGCTTTATACTCCTATCCCCTGGTAATTGTTGTCATTTGGACACAGTCCTGTTTAGAGTAAAATTCTGAAATTAACCCTGATGCATTGATGAATCATGCTACTTCTTTAAGGAAAAAAAAGACAGTAAAAACTAGAGCAGTTGACTAGTTATGGGAACAAATTTCTAGCATCAAGATTAAAACCACAGATATATACAAATGGAAAATAAAGCTTTCTGGTAGTGAGAAATGGAAACAAAAGAAAAATGTTGTTATGAATTTTGAGATCCAGTTTTCCTTTTCAGCTCTTACTTAGATAGTTTATGCAGTGGTTGTTTTATAAATACATATTTGGCCCTACTAATGGATATTTCACAATAACCCTCGAACAGTGCAGCCCAGCTGAGCACCAGGTGGTGCTCAGCCATGTGCCACATAGCATAGGGAGGTAAATGGGGACCATTGTTTCTTCCTCATACTTGTAGGATTTCTTCCTCATACTTGATATTTTGTACGACTTGGGCACTATAACAAAGGCTTGTGCATGCTGGGAGTTAAATCTTTTAATTGTTTTAATTAAGATGCTTCAATTTATCTTGTAATCTCTGTGTTACGGCCTGTCATGGTGAATTACGCAGCAGTGGTGACTCGTGACCAATGAAGTGGTGAGAGATGTGTCTCCTTGGACCTGCTGGCTGGAGCTGCCCCCACAGCCTGCAGGGAGGGACCAATGGCATTTTGGGGCTCACACACTGTCCTTGCATCCTGTGGCACAAATGCAGCGTGCTGCTTCAGATTGGCTGCTGCGCCCTTGGTTGGGCAGCACTGGTCTGAAGTTTAAATTTCCCTCCTCGCCAGCTGTCCTGGCTTCCCAGACAAAGCAGTTGTGCCTCCTGATGGCTTTATAGATTCACAGCAACTGCTAAAATAAGCCAATTCTTCAAGCACCTATTAAAGTGCCCTTTTTAAAGTCCTCATAAATATTTACATGTGACACAGCTCCAGACCCTCTGACATAGATGTGAAATAGCTGAGCCTCACTGTCAATAACTATTTTTCTGTTCCTTGAAATAAGTTCCTTGCTCTCAAATGACCAAGAGGTTTTCCCAAACTGTGGGTTTGGTTTTTTATTCAGTATTGTTATAACCAACAAAATACACAGCCAAACTGAAAAAAAAAAATCAATGTCATTGCTGTGATTACTGAAAGTACCTTTTAGTAGCGTTCACTTGGCAGCTGGCTGTGGGTGCAGCTGGTCCTGCTCATGCTGCAGCAAGCAAGGACCTCTCTTTGCTTCCACAGTCCTGCTTCATACAGGCAGACACCAGTGGAGGGAGGCACTGGCTTGGGAGAAGCACCTGAGATGATTGATAGTTGGTTCTCAGGTCTCTCAGCAGGAATTTACACACTTAGAGCAAAAGCTTTGTAGACCTCAGACATCTTACAGGCAGTCACCTCCACTGTTTCAACTGCCAAACAAAAGACTGCAGAGACAAAGGCTTGAACACATGGATAAATAAACAGCCCAGTTCTGTACATTACTGGACTTGAACAGATTTCCATACCTTACCAAGAATGCCTCTCACTGATTCTCTCACCCCAAAGGAAAGGAGACACTGTTCCGTGCTGGGAGGAGGTTGGAGGAAGAGACTGTACCTTCCAAAGCCTTGTAAAGATGTATGGTTTTGAAATACTTTCTTGCTCCTAAAAGGAGATATAAATGAAACCCCACACTAGGAAACCAAACATTTTAATTATCGTCCAGGTTTGGGGATGTTGATGTGATCCTCACTATTCATGCAGTATATCAAGGAAATCAATTTACAGCTCTCAATGTGAAGGACATGCTTTCACAGAAACATTTATTCTGCACATGAAAAAACTTCCAGATTTGAACAAGATAAACCTTTACTACAGCACATCCTTGTTCACTGACTCATACAAGGTTTTCTAAAGATCTCAGGAGCATCACTTTAAACACACGCTGAACCTCAGTAAGAACTTGCCGCATTCCAGATGGTGATGCTGTGATATTCCTGCAACCCTTCCCAGCCTGAGGCTTCAGAGGCCAAACCCCACCTTTCCCTACAAGCATGAAAACTAGGATATGCTTCAAATTTTGCTTCAAAGATTCCTTTCGAGTTCAACCATTAGTCTCCATTTCTCCACAAGTCTGTGGAAGTGTTTCTTTGCACAGGGACCTTGTGTCTGAGGAGGATGTGGGAATTTGCAGCAGTGCTCTCACACTCATCCCCAAGTTGCCATTAGAATATGACAAGGTTTCCCTGTTGCTGTTTAGGGAAATTTTTTGTGAAGAGAAATGTTGTCCTTTCCTATTGCTCAGGTTCCCCATTTACCCTGCAGTGCTTCTCAAACCTCATTCCAGCCACAAATAACTTTTTGCTACTTAAGAGCCTGTAGACTGCTAACATCCTACTTGCACAGGACAAAATAATACGATAATCCCCTATACAGTTTTTCTCCCTGTTTGTGGATTCAAAAGTGGTATACTTTCCAGTCTACAGCTTTTAAATTTTATCTTAGACCAGATACATTTCTTTTACACACATGCATGTAAAAATAATCCAGTCCAGGCCTCAGTGACCTCCTCTGGATATATTAAGATATTAAAGGTAAGCACATGCAGTAAGTGCTTGCAGGACTGAGACTGCAGGGATTTAATACACTGCAGTCACAGTGATTACTTGTCCTACTAATTTAGAAGTTGCAAACTTAATATTCAAATCACAGGCTCTTCCTGAAAGTGCAGGTTATGCATGGAAAGCAAAAGAATTTTTTTTATTATATATTACTCACTAATATTCGGTGGGATTGGCAGTCAGCCAGTCAAACCATTTTTGGCTAAGCCAATATGTTTCCCCTATCATAAATTCTTATCATCAACAACAAAACAAAAAGCCCAGATTTCCTCTGCTTGACAGAACACCTGACATCTTGTCCCGGGAATTTCTGTGGTTAACAGTGCAAGCGCCACACTCAGATTTCAACTGTACCAAGAAAGCTGATGCTCAGATTGTTCAGTGGCACCATCTTCAGACAACAAAGCTGATTAATACCTGGCTTTCACAAGAAGTCATCTTCATGTGTCCTAAGTCAGGGAAAAGTGTGGTATCAGTGTCTCTGGGCTTGCAGAGTACAATCTCAGACCATTTACTGTTGCAGCAGAAATATCAAGAGCATGTGTTCCCCTCAAAAAAAGGGGAAGCTATAAATTTTGTCTGCTTAAAATCAGAAAAAAACGTTATCTGCAAAAGAAAAATGTTGATGAAATACAATCACTTTTGGAAATGTCTTGTATTGGATTGGTTTTTTTAGGCGACTGATTAGTTTTGATTAATTGTCTGTGAAGAAATTCATAGGTCCAGACCATGTAAAGCAGCATTCTGTTCATAGGAAGGCTCAGAAAAACCCCATAAATTAAATTAAAAATCCCAAAGTCTGGAATTAACTTCTCTTCCTTTGAAAATAGTACTTGCTGCCCTAATTTTGTACATTTCTTTATGCTTTGAAATTAAAGTATTTAAAAAAAAAAACAAAGCAACATTCAACCTGATAACAGAATTAGAGTTTATACTCTTCTTAAGTGAGAATATGAATAGTTGTGGGAGTCTAATACCATAAATAAATTACATCACCTGAAGGTGAGTTTTAGCTCAAAATAAAATTATCAGAACTTTTTTTTTTTGTGGGTAGAACTTTAGAAAATTGTTTCAGTTATATGTTTACGAGACATGTACAGCTAATTGCCATCCATCTCACCTTCATCTCCTTCCTTCCCTGCTTTGAAAACAAGGCTGATATATGTGGGCACCTTGTTAGATCTAAGAGAGCTGAATGAATGTGGATCTAAAAACAGCTTTTTCATCCTCCCAGGGCTGACGCGCGTTTCACGGTTTGTGTTTCCTTTTCAGCTGACCCCCTGGTTGGAAGCATTGCCACTCAGTACATGACTAACAGAGCAGAGCACGACAGAATGGCCAGACAGTGGACCAAGCGATACGCCACATAGGAACCTCCTCTAGGATTTGCTGGACCTGTGCAAGCACATTCACTAAGTGCATCAATAGCCCTTCCCTTCATTCTTTTTTTTTATTAAATCTTGAACCGTTTTGTGACAAAAGGTTGTCCTTACTTCCTTTTTCTTTTTTTTTTTGTTTCATTTTGGTTTATTTTTATTTTTATTTGTTCTGGGTTTTTTTGTTCTGTTAACTTGAAAGTTGTTTCCCTCAAATGTAGACAGGGAATTTTGGTTATCAGTGCAAAGAATGTTGGATCTGTAATAGTATAGAGCTTTATCCGAAAGCTTTGTATTAATGTGTGGGATTTTTTTTTTTTCTTTCATGTGGTTTTGGGGAAAACAAACAAATTCAGAATTATATCTCATTTCTACTTAAATGTAGTGTTTAGGGTTATTTTTTTGTACTGAAGTCTTTAATGGTGGGTGCATGCTACTGGGAACAAGTTTTGTATAAAAGCTTAAAATCAAGAATCACTGTGCATTACTAAGACTGTGTTTATCACTAGCCTTCTGTTTCCCACACAAAAGGCTATTGCATTGAACAAATTAATATGTATTTTGATTTACTTAAAAAACAAAAAAAAAAAAGTGCTTGTAAATTTCTTAGGGACCTGCCACTTTTGACTGTGGATCAGTTGATGTACACTTGTATTATTAAAGCACTCAATAAAACACTGTGGCTGATAAATGCACTTCTTGCAGGACAGTGCTTTTGCGTTTATGCAGCATAGGCTGCTTAGTCCTCACATAATACAACTGCAGGTTAAAAAACTATCTTTAGACCTGAACGATTCACGTCTTCTCAACAATGCATTTCTTAACTTAGAATTCTTCATTGTGTCTTTCTTCATATACAAACAACTTCCAAATTTCAAGGCCTTTCTTTCATATGTCTGTGCTCAGATTTGCTATTCAGAAGCCTCTTGCTGCATCTTTTACACTGTGGCTTCACTATATCCATCTTGTTACATTTAAAATAGTTGGCAATAAAAATAGCCTTGCAGTGAAAGCAGAATATTGATGTTGATTTTATACAGCAGGCCTCATTTTGCCTTTCTCCAAGCTCTTTGACTGTAAAAGGAACTGTTATTTAAAAAAAATAAATGAAGGTTTTCGATGGGAAAATTGAGCCCACTGCACCAATCATTCCCAGCACATTCAATGATAAGGGTATTTCTATTCAGATTTGACCTTCAGGCTAATTTTAGATATGCAGCCATGGAGGAAAAACTTCTACTTGGCTAAGGAAATGTGTGGGTGTTGTGATTTAGAAAATATATACTGTGATGCTGATAGCTGAATGTTCTTTGTGTTGCAAGGCTTATTGGAAAATCCCTGTCTCATATAATTAAATGTTACAGATGCTATATACAGTGCTTGCTTGCCCTCTCCCCTCTCCCCTTGCCTCTTATGTTTAAAGAAGATCTTATCTTAAAGAAGATATATTACAGCAGGGTCACTATAAACAGGGAGGACAAACAGGGAGACCAAATCCCATCACACTCCAACCCAATCCAACCATCATGAAAACTAAAGCAGTCAAGGTGACACACAGGGTGTCTCTACACCCACCACTGCATTGCTCAGCACTTCCAGGCTCTTTTGGTTTTCTCTTGGCCATTTGCTAATCAACTGAGCAGACATTCAGCTTCAATCTGCTGGTGAGTTGCCTTCTGTGTGAAGAAAAGCTGAATGTTGATGTCGCTGTAGCTGGTCTGTAGCTACCACCCCAAGAACTATGGGGATTTCAAAGTAATCAGATTCTCTTGATGAAAGCAAATAGGGAGTTTTCTGCTGTCTGTAGAAGCCAAGTGTTTGCAAGCCCAGCCGTACAACATTTCAAGGCAAATGGGTCCTAAATACAGACATGAAAGAACAATGACATTTCAAAAACAAAACATAAAACTCAGACTTCTCTGAACCAGAAGTTCTTACAGTTCAAAAGCTGTGCACTTTAAATTTGCAGGTAAGTTGCCCTCTCTGTGAAGTTATACACTCACATTGTCCTGGATAGTATAAAATTTCTGCCTTAAGAACCATTATGATCTTAAAGATCATAATCAACAAGGACCAATCCACATTGATTAAAGCAGATGCAGAGTCTTCTGGCATCTGCAGGAGCAAAATCTTTGCAAGTCTGGCCATAAAACATTCTCCTCTGTTTGCAAATCTGTTCTATTTGCCTCCCAAGCAATTACTTTTCTTCATCTGCTAAACCTGGGAAATATGAAGCATTATTTAAAACCTGCTGTTGTTGCTGAAGAGAAATGAGCCATCCCCAACACAATTCAGTCTGCCAATAGAAGCCCAGTAAAAATAATGTATTGGCATAATCTCTTTTTCTCCTTTTTTTTAACTTGGTCTAGGAAATAATTGCACTTTATTTTGTCTCACCTTTGCTCTTCAAATCATCTCTAAATGTAGCTGGTTCCTGCTTCTTCTTTTATGATAAATCATCTTTCTCATTTGTTTGAGCTGGTGAAATCTGTGTGCTGTTTCCAGACAGCTGGGTATGAAGATCTTCAAGTGACTTGCACATACTAAAACATTCAGGAGGTGACAGTTGGCCTAAAACCACATACAAAGGCCATCGGTTCAGCAAATCTCAGTATTTTCTCAGGGATATACAAATGCTAAAGCTGGGACTTGTTCTTTAAAGACATCTTACAGCTGTTCTGAATTCAATTGCAATATCAAGTAAACAATATTTAATTTCCAGTAACCCCAGCTAAATGTCACTGTTCCATACCCTTTGAGTTCAACTCAGATGAAGCAGAAATCAGGGAACTCTCCAAACTGCATTTCCCATTCACAAATGACTGAAGTGGCGTTCACATTCCCCTGTCCAACTGACCAGCTGATTTCCCTCTTCAGCAAATTGCAGAACAACAATGCTTAAATCAAGGTTCCCAAAACCACCCTGTATTTTCAGAGATAGTATTTCCAGGCTGCTGCAGGAGTGAGCAGGGCCATAACCCTTTTGATTGCATGCATTGTGGGTGATTGCAGCCAAACAGTTAAAATTCATTACAACCAGCTGCTGTGCCACAAATAAGGCAGGAGTAATTCCTCTTGAAAGATCTTTGTTCAGGTTTTCATACTGTGGGTTGCAGGTGGATGGTCAGATCCCGTGCCCAAGCAATGGGCAGCAGCTCTTCTTCCCTGCTACCCTGTGCAATGATAGCAGGGGAGTATAAAATACCAGAGGGGTTGGGACCCATAAACCTGAGAACTGGGTTCCTCCTCCAAGCCTTCTCAACCTTTTAAATTCTGTCCTGGGGCAGTGCATGCTCTAGACATTTTCAGCATGCTGGTATGGTGTGCCTTAATCCCTCTGATTTATTTGCCTCACCCATTCCTTCTTTCAGGATCATTTCTTCTGCTTGATGAATTTATCACTCACAGCTGAGAGACTACCCAAGACACTGATCCCAGTTCAAATAGCTCCTCCTGAAGTTGCCTGAGCATAGTAGCCCCTTTGACCCCTGAAGCAGGTGCCAAGATCCTGCCCCCAGGCCTCTCTCCTTTCCCCTTTGTCTGAGGCAATGTCTGTTTGAAAAGCAGAGGTGGCTTCAGGGGAGTAGGAAGATGCTTTCAGGCAATGCAGCAACTCCCAACTCCAGTGGTATCCTGGGATCCCTTTTCTCCTTTCCAATTCTCAGAAACTTATCTCTAAAAATGGACATCTTCCCACAAGCCTGCATTTTGAATCTTGAAGACTATAGGAAAGACCCAGTGAAAATTCTGTCACCGCCAAAGTCCAAACATCCAGCCTTGGCAGCCACAGTTCCAGCAAAGCCAATTCTCCTGCTGGCTTTTTTCATCCTCTGTTGGTCTTTCTTCTCTTCTGCTTTTCATTCCCTCTCATTTCTCAATACTACATCTTGATGTTTCCTTCTCTCTCCTTCCCTTGCCTCAGTCACAGCTCTGTTCATGATCATGAAGACACCGCATCTGTAACACTGGAGCTGCTTGAAGTCCTGATTTTTAGGTCTTAGAAGCAAGAAAGAGCTTTGTATGAATTAAGTACTTCCTCACGGTGCCATGCCTGGCATGGCTATAAACTAAATCACTTCTCCCACACACATCATTAGCAGTAATGAAATCCAGGCTAGCCTCCTTAGCATGGCATCTGTATGCAAATGAATTTCCTCAGCTCAAAGGATCTGTAGACCCAGTGTATGGCTGCTTGGGATGCCTCCAGCAGCCTCTCTCAGGTCACAACTGGAATATATTTGGGGACTACTACTTACCAGGAAGAGTTTTATGATACCTTTAAATCCATCATTCTTCACCCTGATTCCATAATGAATTTTAATAGGGACTTAGAGCTCTCTGGAATAATGAAAAGAGCAAAGCAAAACATCCCTTTCATGTCTGCTTTGATTGTGAAAGAAAGTAGTCATGGAGTAATGTAAGGTTAAAACAAAGGCAGGGCTACTTAGACACTCTAACCCCTTGCCAGTCCTAGATTAGAAAAACCCCACTTCACGTAACAGCTGAATAAAAGACATATTAATTTCTATACACTTTGCAGAGCAAAGTCCAAAAGCCTCATTATCCAGGTGTCCTAATAGTAGTACATGTGGATGATCAGATCATGCATTTCAGGAGAGGTTTTCAAGGGAAATGCATCCACTAGGAAAAGCGTTCCGGCACCTTCATCTCCCCACCTCAGTCAGGCAGCATGGAGGACTCCCTCCTTGACAGTCCCTTGGGAAACAAGGTCTGGAAACAAGAACCTCGGGTCATTCCTTTTTGTCACTGCTCCTCAAATACACTCACTCACAACAGGCATTTGTTGCTGCAGAATCAGTGCTGGGGTCCCCTTTTGTGTCACTGAAGACCCTGGGGTCAGGTAAAACAAAGGGTCACACTTCAGTTTCTGTGAAATGCCTCTTTTCTTTGCAGTTGACTCATAGCCTTTGTAAGGCCCTGAATGGAGCCTCTTCACATGAATGGGGCTCCTACCATACATATTTCAATACAGCCCTGCTCCTTTCATCACTTGTCATAAACGGGGCAAAGGAAGTGCTTTGCTCATCAGCTTTCGATACACCTTGCTGATAGCACAGCTGAACTGTGTGTTTGCCCACCTTCAAACTCTTCCTTTTCCATTTCTTGGACACCTCTCAATTATATGAACATTTCTCAAGTAGTCACTGTGCAGTGCCAGGGATCTGCAAAAATCCTGCTTGCTTTGTCCTTTGGACCTCATGCAACCTTCATCCCTCTCTGCTGCTCCTTATCTCCTAAACCTGCTTCTTCTCTCAGGCTTCAGGTACCCAAATCCCATCTTTAGCCCAGCAAACACCAGTCACCTCTGCTCCAGGCTGCTCACAGCCCAGCACTGTCTCAGTATGGTGCTCCAGCATCTCACTGAAGAAGGGAAAAGTCCACTCCACCACTAGAGATTGCTGCCATCTTTGCAAAAAGAGAGATGAAAACCTGCTTAATTCTCCTTTATGTAGAAGAGAATGTAATCTTCCTGCTGCTCAGCACTTCCACTAAGGTACAAATCCTCTCTCTGCAGATCTCCTGATCTCAAAGTTCACAGCACTCTTCTTTGGTCTTCCAATATTGCAAGTAGTAGCAAAAGAGTTTATATTAAATGCCCTGAATGTTGAATATCTAATAAACCAAATTAAACTTCCCCCGAAAAATCTGTGTGATGGTAACTTCATCATCTTTCACACAGGAAACTAATTGGGTAAATTTAAAAGTCACTCTTGTTTCCTGTTCTGCTTCATTAAGTATTGTCCACCCATTACCTCTTGCTGCTGTTTCAAAAGAAAATCTTCCTGAAATGTACTTAGAATTTAAATCCTTATTGCAAAGTATCAAAGAATAATCATAATGTGTTCTTTCATAGCAAAGTAATCTAATCAGAAAGTCTCACAGAATTATTTATATACATACATTTTAATGATAATTTAATAATTTATATGCTTAAAGAAATAATCTCATTCTCTTCTATTTCATAATATACATCATAAAATACTATATTTCATTACCATGTACATTTGTCATTTTATCTACTTAAAATAAATGCAGCTTGGAATAACTTTGATCAACTTAGTGGAAGAAGACTATTTCTTTTGCGGTGTAGCATGTGCAGACTTACTTGTCTTAAAAACATAATCCTATTTGTAACTTCTTCCTTTCAATTTGAATAAAAGATTTGAGTGAGATCTGCAAGCAAAAAATGCCAGTAGTCACTTGAGCCTTGCTAATGTGCTGGTTGGAGCTGTTAGGTGTAACCACTCTGTCTAATTTTCAGAGGAGGCACTGAAACTCTCGAGGCAGAAGGACAGGAGTCAAACCCCAAGAAGAAACAAAAAGTAATTAGAGAAATAAACACCACACTCATGCACTACAAATTTCCTCCAGTAATTTATATACATCCTTTCCTCTCTTCTTCCCTCTGCCTCTCCCCTGTCAAGCCCCCAGGAGCAGATAAGTGTGTGTATTGTTGCATTTTTAATATGCATATCCCTGCTCTGGACACCGGCTGGCACCTCCAAGACCAAAGAGTTAAACCTTGGTTAAACCTCCAAGTGCTCCCAATGGTGTTGGGTGAAAGCACAACCACCTCCAGTGCTGCCCACAAGGGTGGGTCTGTCAACACAGAAGGTGAAATTAAAAAAATAATGCGAACAGGAACTAATGGTGAGGACATAGGAATTCAAAAAGGAGGAAATGTCAGTAGAAATCTGTAGGTGTAGCAGAAGGAAACTTGTCTGAACAGGTGAATTAAGGATCAAAATGTCACCTTCCAGTCATAAATTATTATCCCAAAGTACAGATCAGCTCTTCCTTGTCTATTATTGCCCTACACTATGGTAAAACAGGAACAAGACACTTCCACTAGACCTAGTACATAGCCCTGAAATGTATAGACTTGCCAGTGAGAGAGAAACATATTGAAATGTTTGTTGCCTAATCCATACATGCTTTTGCACAGTTGAATAAGAATTATTAAAGTTACTAGAAATATTGAAATCTACTAAAGTAAAATCACTCCTCAGGCTGAACTTCCTAACACTAAAGACTTGTCTTTTAAAGACCCATTCCTCTAAATAAACATTGCTGCTCCCGGACAGCAGCAAAGCCCATCAGCTAGGAGAAAATTACAAATATCTCTGTGTCCCTATTAAATCATTTGGAAAAAAAAAAATATATTAGAGTCAGTTGTTCTCCAGGGAAGTGGTAGGGTGCTAAGTAGTGCTGAAATTACTTCCCTTTCCCCTACAGCATCTACCACAGTGCTTCACCCTTCTTGAGCAGGAGGGACAGGCCACAAGACCTATGCACAATCCCAACCAACCTGCTCCATGGTTAAATTCATGGACTGTGGGTTACAGTCAACCTGTAGATCTGCACAGCCATCCTTGATCCACAAAGCTCAGCACGTGAAGATGTTTTGCACAAACAAGACCTTTAGGTAGATTTGCCTGCGGGGGACAATTTCAACAGTATTTTGTAACAAATCTAATCTAAAACTCATCAGGATAAAAGTTATTAACTATTTATCTGTGTCAACAGTCCTCCAAATATTTATATAGGTAACTGTATTTCTTGCATGTGTATGAGATCTCTCTAACCAATCTGCTTCAGTTGACCAAATAACTTTTTTCTATTATATTGTTTTTCCTAAATATTTACTTGTTTTTAAGTATTTTGGTTATTAAGGTGCCTACCCTAAGCATGGGTTTACTTTAATTTTACAGATGTACTTAAAAAAACAGTCCTGCACAGATTTGCCACACAAATGTTGCAACACTGAGAATTTGAATATAAAACAGCATGTAAACCTAAATCAAATTGCCCTACAGAAATTTATTTTTATAAATAAATTTATTTATTTATAAATAAATAAAATAGATAGAAAAGCAACGTGTAAAAAATACACTGAAAAGTAAATTCAATTAAGTGCTAGTAATCTGGGGTGTCATTAGTGTCATAAAGCAAAGAGAGGTGTTGATTTACTACTTCTTGTGTTCAGCCTGGCTCTGATGCTCTAAGCAGCTGTGCTCAGGAGGAAGCTATCTGGAAGAGGAGGAGCGAACTCCAGATATTTTCTGTGGCCTGTTCTCAGGGGTCTGATGGCCACCACAGATGGTCCTGGAGGTGGGAGCTGGATGGGGAGTGGGTAAGGGGTGAAGACTTTCCATTCATACATTGACTATGAAAAAACCTGGTTGAGCCAGGGTAAGTAGGACTTTTACTTGAGGTTAAAGAGAGCTGCCTAGTGGCATAATTCCATTTCTGTTTATTTAAATTTGGCTGCAGTGCTTTTTAGTTTTCTTTTTGCATTTTTTTAGACTGGTTCTCTGAGCATAAATGTGTTGTGGTCCTTCCTGGGTTGACTCCAATTAAAACCGTGTATTCTGAATGTGTATTTAGGCAACAGTGTCATCTGAGGTTGTGGACTATAGGTACTTTCTGACCTTTCTTGTCACATGAGGGGGAAAAAAGAGACAGGATTATGAGTATTTATATGTATGAGCCTTTTTGCAAAATAAAACACTGTTTTGTTTCAGCAACTCAAGCCACAGGAGGTGCCTCAGTTCTTAGATGACAGGTGATAAAACCATAGGATGTATTTTCTGTTTCAGGTGAAAGCTTATTGTAAAAGGGAGGGATTTACCTGCAGCTTAAAGGACACCCAGAGAAAGTATGAGAGACCTGCAAAACCCTGTAGCTTTTAAATCTGAACTGAAAGAGAGATGCCCACTGTAACCTTGCCCTTGAATCAACACCAGTTCTTGTGTAAATGAAGACTCTACACTTCTCACTCACTCATGGGTGAACTCAGATGGGCTGCACTTTCAGTCTTGCAACTTTCCTTTTCTCATGTCTTTCATAGACTTCATAGGTCATTGATTTGTCAGACTCCTGATATAATGTATACCATCACACCTGTGGAGGTCTATACACTGTTAATATTACATTTTTTCCCTGTTTTTGTTTGCTTGGTTGGTTGGTTTGGTTTGGGGTTTTTTTGTGGTTTTGTTTTGGTTTGGTTTCGTTTGGTTTTGGTTTGGTTTTCTTTTCTGGCAAAGCTAAAAATAAGGAATCCCTTAGATAAAACCAGGAAAATGTGTAATTAATTTGTGGCATGCAGTGAGAGCTTTCAGACCAAGCAGTAAAAGCTGACAAAGTGAAGCAAGTGATAATATAGTATTTAAGTGCAAAGTATTGCAGAACTTCAATAGGAGAAGCTGCCTACTTGGCTTTAAAATGCCTATATGTGATAATTCTGCCTTAGAGAAATTGATACGTTACCATTCTTTCTCTCTCCAAAATCTCCTTCCATCTCCTTCCACATTAAATCAAGCAATGCTCTAAACTATACTGTTTTCAAAGGTGATGAGGAGTAACAGAAGTTAATTAAAAGAGCAAACTTGGAGACTTTACTTTTAGGAAAGTCAAAACAAGTTTTGCTATTTGTTCGAGCCTTAACAGGGTGAGAGAGGGAAGTGCTTTTTATAAATCTTGTGGTTTTCAATGTGACCCTAGCTGGTTCAGATTTAGCTTGGCCTTTAAACAACTGAGCTCTGAGTTTTACTGTAAAATGAAGTTGTGGGGAGAACTAGGAAGTGGTGCTGCTGCTAACCAGTGTAGAGCTTCCTTTGGGTTCTGCTCAGCCCTCCTTAGTGAAAATAGCCAGAAAGTTTCAGGGATGGTGAGACTGAGATCTCCACATTTTCCAAAAGGCAAGTCAAAACATGCCCTTGGTCCAAAGTAATGGGCTCTGCTGGAAGTCTGCTAAAGTCAAGAATTAAACCTCAATTTCCCCATCCCTTAGAAGTGGCACTGATTTTTCCTATCAAAAGGCTTACTTTTGTCTATTCAGTATAGACTCCTAGCCCATAAACAATTTTCTTTCCGTTTAATTGAAACACTTTTTTCTGCCAGGATGCCATCAAATATATCTTTAATTATATTGCCAGTCATACAGTTAGCCCTGTAGGCACTGTGGTCAAGCTAAAATACTAAACAAGTAAACACTGATGAGAATAAGTTGTGAAGATATTTCATCAGTTCATAAAATGCATGAGAGCAAAGGTTTTTCTTCTTTTTTGAAGGGACAAAAACCCTCCAGCAATGCAGAGGTGAGACATTCTGTAAAAGGAAAGCAATCAGCAGTTCAGGCACCTATCTTTCTGACTGAGAGTTGGGGTTTGACTCTGGATTTGGCCTCAGCATTGCAGGGATCCTCTCTTCTTCCTCCCAGTGCTGCCCACAGACCTGTTCTGGCCTGTTCCCCTACTTGTGCTGCGCCACTTTATGCAATACTCCAGTTTTAAGCATGCAAGTTTTCTTGGCTTCTTTTTGGTCTTCTAGCCTCTCCACAAGATTACTTGGTCTTTTGTTTGTTGTGCAACAAACCCATTGGTTTACTGTCTTTTTTTTTCTCATGCTTTTGCTTTTCCACATTGTACTTTGCTTTTTCACGTTTTTGTACTATTTCCAGCACTGGTTTGCCCAAAGCTGATTAAGCAGGGCTCTGTGGAGTTTGCATGATCTGGTGAAGCACACTATTTCCTTTGCTTATTTCCTTTCCTTTACCACATCATCAGTGGTTGTAATATATGATAATGTACATGAGACATAATTTCTATTTATAGGTACAGACAGATGTATATGAAGTGTGGAAGAGACAGTGATGCATAATGAATGAGAAATCTTCTTTACAGAGGAGTACTTATCTTCATATTTAAGACTCTGTCTATGCCACAAAACACTGATAAATCCAGACTGGGAAAAAGATATCTTGTCAGAAATCTCAGCTGTCCTCTTGCTGTAGGGCTTTGCTTTTAGTTGCCCTTTTCTTTTCTTTTCTTTTCTTTTCTTTTCTTTTCTTTTCTTTTCT